>ML662442.1:14894343-14939242 GCA_007570785.1 Antilocapra americana
AGTCAGTTGATGGGCATCTAGGTTGCTTCCATGTCCTGGCTATTGTAAACAATGTGGCGATGAACATTGGGGTACACGTGTCTCTTTCAATTCTGGTTTCCTCGGTGTGTATGCCCAGCAGTGGGATTGCTGGGTCATATGGCAGTTCTATTTGCAGTTTTTGAAGGAATCTCCACACTGTTTTCCATAGTGGCTGTACTAGTTTGCATTCCCACCAACAGTGTAAGATGGTTCCCTTTTCTCCACATCCTCTCCAGCATTTATTACTTTTGTAGATTTTTGGATTGCAGCCATTCTGAATGGTGTAAAATGGTACCTCATTGTGGTTTTGATTTGCATTTCTCTGATAATGAGTGATGTTGAGCATCTTTTCATGTGTTTGTTAGCCATTTTTATGTCTTCTTTGGAGAAATGTCTGTTAGGTTCTTTGGCCCACTTTTTGATTGGGTCGTTTATTTTCCTAGAATGGAGCTGCAGGAGTTGCTTGCATATTTTTGAGATTAATTGTCTGTTGCTTAATTGGCTATTATTTTCTCCCATTCTGAAGGCTGTCTTTTCACATTGCTTATAGTTTCCTTTGTTGTGCAGAAGCTTTTAATTTTAATTAGGTCCCATTTGTTTATTCGTGCTTTTATTTCCGATATTCTGGGAGGTGGGTCATAGAGGATCCTGCTTTGGTTTATGTCGGAGAGTGTTTTGCCTATGTTATCCTCTAGGAGTTTTATAGTTTCTGGTCTTATGCTTAGATCTTTGATCCATTTTGAGTTTATTTTTGTGTATGGTGTTAGAAAGTGTTCAAGTTTCATTCTTTTACAAGTAGCTGTCCCGTTTTCCCAGCACCACTTGTTAAAGAGATTGTCTTTTCTCCATTGTATATTCATGCCTCCTTTGTCAAAGATAAGGTGTTCATAGGTGCGTGGATTTATCTCTGGGCTTTCTATTCTGTTCCATTGATCTATATTTCTGTCTTTGTGCCAGTACCATACTGTCTTAATGACTGTGGATTTGTAGTATAGCCTAAAGTCAGGTAGGTTGATTCCTCCAGTTCCATTCTTCTTTCTCAAGATTGCTTTGGATATACGAGGTTTTTTGTATTTCCATACAAATTGTGAAATTATTTGTTCTAATTCTCTGAAAAAGACCTCTGGTAGCTTGATGGGAATTGCATTGAATCTATAGATTGCTTTGGGTAGTATACTCATTTTCACTATATTGATTCTTCCAATCCACGAACACGGCACATTTCTCCATCTGTTTGTGTCCTCTTTGATTTCTTTCATCAGTGTTTTATAGTTTTCTATATACAAGTCTTTTGTTTCTTTAGGTAGAAATACTCCTAAGTATTTTATTCTTTTTGTTTTGATGGTGAATGGAATTGTTTCCTTAATTTCTCTTTCTGTTTTCTCATTGTTATTGTATAGGAATGCCAGGGATTTCTGTGTGTTGATTTTGTATCCTGACACTACTATATTCACTGATTAGCTCTAGTAATTTTCTGGTAGAGTGTTCAGGGTTTTCTATGTAGAGGATCATGTCATCTGCAAACAGAGAGAGTTTTACTTCTTCTTTTCCAATCTGGATTCCTTTGATTTCTTTATCTGCTCTGATTGCTGTGGCCAAGACTTCCAAAACTATGTTGAATAGTAGTGGTGAGAGTGGGCACCCTTGTCTTGTCATGATCAAGTAGTCTTTATCCCAGGGATGCAAGGATTCTTCAATATTTGCAAATCAATCAATGTAATACACCACAGTAACATATTGAAAAATAAAAACCACATGATTATCTCAATAGATGCAGAGAAAGCCTTTGACAAAATTCAACATCCATTTATGAAAAAACCCTCCAAAAAGCAGGAATAGAAGGAACTTACCTCAACATAATAAAAGCTATATGACAAACCCACAGCAAACATTATCCTCAATGGTGAAAAACGAAAGCATTTCCCCTGAAGTCTGGAATATACCAATTTTAAGGAGTAACTTGCTTCATGGACTGACAACTCTAACATCAAGATGAAGGTGATATTTTTCATCAGTGATAACAAGGCATGGTTGATGTGAAGAGCTTTTTTTCTTTTTGTAACTATAATAGTTTACCTTATTTTCAAGCAGACTATAAATGGCTAACCACTGTTTTGTCGTTATTGCTGTTTAATCGATAAGTCATGTCTGACTCTTTTGTGACCACACAGAGATTAAGATATTAACTGCCCAAGTATGTTCCTATCAAAAACTTCTACCTTCACTCAGAATGGATCACAAATCTAAATGTAAAACATGAAATCAGAAAATTTTAAGAAGAAACTGTAGGAAAACATTTTTGTGACCTGAGGTCAAGTGAAGAGTTTTTAGACATGACAACAGCAGAACTATTTATATGTCAAGGAAAATAAGTAAATTGGACTTTTGGTCTGTGTTTGTGAAAAACACTGCCATGAGAATGACAAGACAAGACACAGACTGGGAGAAAATATTTCAAATTCACTATATAATAAAAGACTTGCAGTAAGAATATAAAATAAGCAACTTCATTAGAAAATAGGTCAAAGTCTTGCCTTAAAGTTGAAATTGTTTGATGTTAGTAGATCCATGCTAGCCTTTTAAATTTAATTTAGTATCTACATGAGATATTTTTTCATTTGTTTACTATTTAGACATTTTTTCCTTATGTTTAAGGTGTTTAACATAGGCAACTTATAGTTGGATTTTGAACAATCTTTTCCCTTTAATATTTTATCATTAAATGTATAGATATTATAAATAAGCTTACATTTTATTTTTATTGTTTCATGTTTCTTTTTTTCTGATTTTTCTCTTGGATTAGTTAAGTTTTCAAAAATCATTATATTTCTTCATCTTATTCTGTAAGCTGTTAGTTCTGGCTCTTCTTTTATTGCTCTCCTGGAGCTTATAACATACAGTGTTCATCTTTGACATATAGTTCTTTTTAAATTGGTATTTTAATTCTTCCCAGAAAATTATGTTAAATCAGAACTCTAACTATAGTCACCACAATAATTGCCATAAATCTCATTCTTCATATATTTTGAACTTCAACACTTTTTTCTTATTGTTTTAAACAATCTGTATAAAATTAGATTTAGGTACACGTTTAATTTCTATGGTACTGTTCATGCCTTTATGCACTGCCATAATTTCAACTGGAATGAATTTTCTTTTGTTGGAGAATTTCTGTCTTATTGTTATTTTCAGTGTGATTCTCCCAGTAAGGTATTCTCTCAAACTCTGTTTCACTAAAACTCTGTTATTTGCCTACATTTTTCATGACTAGATCCTGATTTTAACAGTTACCATTTATGTTAACTACATTTTAGAAGGAAATTTTCAATAGTTTTAGAGTTCTAGGTTAGCAATTATCTTTTCTCTGGACTTTAAAGATGTTAAATCACTGAGTGTTTTGCCTTCCACCATTTCTTCAAGTCCATTGTCAGTATTTGTATTTGTTCTTTGAAAGGAAACTTTTTGAAAGACTCTTTTTTTTTTTCTTTTTTTTTTTTTATTTTTTTTGCCATACTTTGTTATGATATCACCACGGGTTTACATATGCTTCCCCTCCGGGTCCCCCCTCCCTCCTCCCTCCCCCCCGGGAAATCTCGCTGCACCAGTCCCGAGCATCAATCCTGGGCTGGCGATTGATTAGACACATGACAATTAACATGCTTCAATGCCCTTCTCCCATCTCATCCCACCCTTACCCTCATCCACAAAGTCCACAAGTCTATTCTATACATCTGCGTTCCTTTTGTTGTCTCCCATGTTGGGTTCTCATTACTGTCTTTCTAAATTCCATATATATGTGTTAATATACTGTATTGTTGTTTTTGCTTCTGGCTTACTTCACTCTGGATAATGGGCTCCAGTTTCGTCCATCTGAGTAGAATTGCTTCAAATGAATTTTTTTTTAATGCTGAGTAATATTCCATTGTGTATATATACCACAGCTTTCTTATCCATTCGTCAGTTGATGGGCATCTAGGTTGCTTCCATGTCCTGGCTATTGTAAACAATGCAGCAATGAACATTGGGGTGCACGTGGCTCTTTCAATTCTGGTTTCCTCGGTGTATATGCCCAGCAGTGGGATTGCCGGGTCATATGGCAGGTCTATTTGCAGCTTTTTAAGGAACCTCCACACTGTTTTCCATAGTGGCTGTACTAGTTTGCATTCCCACCAACAGTGTAAGAGGGTTCCCTTTTCTCCACATCCTCTCCAGCATTTATTGCTTGTAGACTTTTGGATGGCAGCCATTCTGACTGGTGTAAAGTGGCAGTCATTAAGACAGTATGGTACTGGCACAAAGACAGAAACATAGATCAATGGAACAGAATAGAAAGCCCAGAGATAAATCCACGCATCTATGGACACCTTATCTTTGACAAAGAAGCCAAGAATATACAATGGGGAAAAGACAACCTCTTTAACAAGTGGTGCTGGGAAAACTGGACAGCCACTTGTAAAAGAATGAAACTAGATCACTTTCTAACACCATACACAAAGATAAACTCAAAATGGATTAAAGATCTAAGCATAAGACCAGAAACTATAAAACTCCTAGAGGATAACATAGGCAAAACACTCTCTGCTACAATCCAAAGCGGGATACTCCATGACCCACCTCCCAGAATATTGGAAATAAAAACACGAATAAACAAATGGGACCTAATTAAAATTAAAAGCTTTTGCACAACAAAGGAAACTATAAGCAAGGTGAAAAGACAGCCTTCAGAATGGGAGAAAATAATAGCCAATGAAGCAACAGACAAACAATTAATCTCAAAAATTTACAAACAACTCCTGCAGCTCCATTCTAGAAAAATAAACAACCCAATTAAAAAGTGGGCCAAAGAACTTAACAGACATTTCTCCAAAGAAGATATAAAAATGGCTAACAAACACATGAAAGACTCTTAAGGTATCTTTTTCTTTGGTTTTCTGTGGATTTACTGGTATGACTTACCTTGTAATTGTGTTTTATGAAATTTTAGAGAATCTTAACGCTTTGGTGGGTTTTGAATTATTTTAGGCCTGTATCCCTTCTAAAATTACCATTTTTCTCTCTGTTTTTTCCAGAACTTGCAAAATTACATATGCTACAGCTTTCCCATATCCCAATCATTTTTTTAATTGGAATATGTCTTACAACATTATATTGGTTTCAGATGTAAAACTCAGTGATTTGATATTTTGATACATTACAAAATGATCCCAACAAGTCTATTTACTGTCACTATTAAAGTTATTAAAATATTGACTCTGCTACCAATGTTATGCTTTATATCCATGTGACTTATTTATTATGTAACTCATCCTTCCACACTCTTCCTCTCTGGCAACCACCATCTTGTTCTCTGTTTCTGTTTTGTTATGTTTGTTTTTTTGCTTTGATTTTTTAGTATCATGTATACATAAAATCATAAGTTATTTATCATCTTCTGCCTGATCTAATTTCACTTAACAAAATACCCTATAGGTACATCTATGTCTTTACAAATGGAAGATTTCATTCTTTTTTAGGACTGAATAATAATTTCTTTATCCATTTATTTATCTGTAAGGACCTAGGTTGTTTCCATGACTTGGCTATTTAAATAGTGCTGCTATGAACATAAGGTGTATATATTTTGTTGAATTAGTGTTTTTGTTGCCTTTGGAAAAATAATCAGAAGGGGAATAGCTGCATTATATGATGCATGTGAGAAGGAAATGGCAACCCACTCCAGTATTTTGCCTGGAGAATTCCATGGACAGAGAAGCCTGGTGGGCTCCAGTCCATGGGGTCACAAAGAGTCAGACACAACTGAGTGACTAGCACTCATTCACTCATGATGCATGTGTGTGTGAGTGCTAAGTCACTTCAGTCAGACTCTCTGTCACTCTATGGAGCCCAGCAGGCTCCTTTGTCAATGGTTTCTCCAGACAAGAATACTGGAGTAGGGTTGCCGTGTCCTCCTTCAGGGGATCTTCCCCACCCAGGGACTGAACTCATGTCTCTTATGTCTCCTGCATTGAGGGGCAGATTGCTTACCACTAGCAGCACCTGGGAAGTCCAGATTATGTGGTAGTTCTATTTTTATTTTTTTGAAGAATCACCATTCTTTTCTCAATAGTGGCTGCAAAAATATACATTCCAAGCAATAGTGTAAGAGTTTTCCCTTTTTGCACATCTTTGCTTGTTATTGGTTACCTTTTTGACAGGTGTGAGGTGATAAGTCATTGTGGTTTTGATTTTCATTTCCCTGACAATTAGTCTAATTACTGGTACACTGAAGTGCATCAAACTATAACATACTATTATGTGATACTGTCAGTTTCTCCGTTTACATCTGTTATTCTTTGCTTTATGTATTCAAGTGTTTCTATGTTTGGTACACATGTTTATGAATTTTATATCTTCTTGTTGAATTGATCCCTTGATCATTACATAATGTCCTTATTTGTGTCCTATTACAAAGACTCAAAGTCTGTTTTATCTGATATAAGTATTGCCACCCAGGTTTTCATTTCCATTTCCATTTTTCCCATCCCCTCACTTTGTCTGTGTTCATCTTTAGATCTAAAATGAGTCTCTTTTAGAAAATATATGTGCCTGACTAGATGAAGAAATATGACATATATGTCAAAGACAGTATGTCTTTGGATTACAGCATTTAATCTATTAACATTTAAGATGACTTTTTATATGTAGGGTTTCTCTCACAGCACAGTTGGTAAAGAATCCACCTGCAATGCAGGAGACCCCGGTTTGATTCCTGGGTTGGGAAGATCCCCTGGAGAAGGGAAAGGCTCCCCACTCCAGTATTCTGGCCTGGAGAATTCCATGGGCTATGTAGTCTGGGGGTCACCAAGAGATGGATATGATGGATCAGCTTTGACTTTAACTTTATATGTATGTATTATTACACTTTTGCTGATTATTCTCTGCTTATTTTTGAAGTTCTCTCTTGTTCCTTAATTCTACTTTTGCTAACTTCCCTTGTGCTTTGATGACTATCTTTTGTGCTGTATTTGATCTCCTTTCTCTTTTTATGTGTATCTATTTTCAGTTCTTAATTTGTGGTCACCATGAGGTTCATATATATCAAACTAAATATTTACATGATTATTCTAAGTTAATGATATCTTAAGTTTGAAATTAATCTAACAACTGTGGATGTTTACTTTCTCCTCTATTAAACATGACATTTAATGTTTTGAGGTCATATTCTACAATTTTTGGTGTTGTGTATCTCTTAACAACTTATTGTTGATATAAATAATTTTTCTGCTGTTGTCTTTGGTTTCTATAATATTTCTAATTTTTGATTTGCTGTGGTTACTGTGCATTTGCCTCCACCAATGGGATTTTTTTCCTTTCATAATTTTTATATTTCTACTTGTAGTCTGGTCTTTTCCACTTAGAGGATTTTCTTTAACAGTTCTTGTAAAGTCAGTTTCTTGTGCTGAACTTTTAGCTTTTGTTTGTAAGACTCACAATTTCTCCTTCTATTCTGAATTATAAACTTGCTGGATATAGTATTCTTGGTTGTAACTTTTTCTTTTTATCATTTCAACTATATGATGCCACTCCCTTGTGGCCTTCAATGTTACTGCTGAAAGCTCAGTTTATAGTCTCATGGAAGTTCCTTTATGTGTAACTAGTTGATTTTCCTTTGCTTTACTAAGATTCTATATTTAATTTTTTGCCAATTAATTATAATGTATGTTGATATGGACTTCTTTGAGGCCATCTTCTTCAGGACTATCTCTGTTTCCTGTAGCTAAACATCTGTTTCCTTTTCCAGGGAAATTTTCAGCTATTATTTCTTTAAATAAGTTCATTGTCTTTCTCTCTCTTTCTTCTTCTGGGTCCCATAGGATGAAAATTTTAATATGCTCAATGTTGTCCTAGAGGCATCTTAAACTATCTTCATATTTTTAAAATTCTCTTTTCATTTTTCTGTTCATTTTTCTGTTGGGTGATTTCCACTATTCTGCCTTCCTTCCAGTCACTGATTCATCTCTCTATATCATCTAATCTACTGTTGATTCCTAGTGATGTATTTCTTATCTTAGTAATTGTATTCTTCAGCTCTCTTTGGTCCTTTTTTATATTTTCCAATTTAGAATTAACCTTCTTGCTCTGTTCATTCATTCTCCTCAGTTCATTAAGTATCTTTATGATTATTATCTTTTTTTTTAATTTAAAAATACACTTTTATTTTTTTTTGTTTATAGTATTTTTTTTATTAAACATTTTTTTTTATTAGTTTTGCCAAACAATGATATGATATCACCATTATCCAGAGTGAAGTAAGCCAGAAGCAAAAACAACAATACAGTATATTAATGCATATATATGGTCTTTATGATTATTATCTTGATCTCCTTTCTAGTAGTTGTTTATCTCCATTTTGCTTAGCTTTTCTTGGGTTTTGTCCTGTTCTTTTGAACCATATTCCTCTGCCTTCTCATTTTGTCTAATTCTCTGTTGTTGTTTTTTTTTTTTTATTTTCAAATGCTGTAGTTAAGTCAAACACATTTCCTGATCTTGGAGATGATCTTTGAGACCTTGTGTAGGAGTATCCTATAGTCCTATAAGCACATTCCCCTCTGGTCACTAGAGCTATATGGTGTAGGAGTCTCCATTATGTGGGCCACATGGGCTTTTCTCTTGCGGTGGGACCACCTACTGTGGGGGTGCTAGTGGGTAGGATTGGCTCTCGGTATGACTGGGTGCTAAGTCATAACTACTAAAGTGGTCTCTGTTCTATTTGTGGATGAGGCTGTGTATGGATGTGTATCCATCCCAGTATGGTTGGATGTTTGTCCTGGGGCTTTCCAGGATTGATGCTGACCCGGTGACGAGCAAGCAAGACACTGGTGCTAGTGGCGCTTGCCAGTACCAGTGTCGTTGTCACGAAATGAGCTCCTCAAAATGACTGCTACCAGTTTCTGTGTCTCCAGGGTAGTTTCTAGTGACCTCTCTGGGAGGCTCTACAAGATGAGCAGTTGATTCTGACCTAGACTTCTTTCAAATTAACTTTTTCAGTGTTTTGACCCAAAGTATGAGATTTTGCCTGCAATCATTAACAGTGGAGTTTCTGTTTCCTATATCCCTCCCACTGTCTCCTTCACATGTCTCCTGTCCTTCACATCCAAGTGTTCTGAGGGCCTATCTTTCAGCATAAGACCTAGGCTGTGAAGTCATTTCTGGGTCTTGAAACCCTCACTCCTTGGGGGAAAATCTTCGCAATTGTGATTATACTCCAATTTGTGGGTCACCTATCCAGAGGTGTGGGTTTTCACTATACCACATCTCTGCCCCTCATACCCCTCATACTCATCTTGTTGTGGTCTCTCTTTATAACATAAGTTGTGTAAATCTTTCCTGCTGGTTTGCAGGTCCTTCTCATCAATAAAACGTTTTCATCTTGCACGACCAATATTCTGTATCCTTTAAACAGATGCTCCCTGTTTTACTCATGCCTTCATCCTTGGACATCATCACTGGATTTTCTACTTCAATAAGTTTGATTACTTTAATTCCTCTTGTAAGTTCAGTTTGGTAGCCCAGTCGTGTCTGATTTTTTTGCAACCCCCATGGACTGCAGAATGCCAGATTTCCCTGTCCATCACCAAATCCTGAAACTTCCTCAAACTCATGTCCATCAAGTCTGTATGCCATCCAACCGTTTCATGCTCTGTCCATCCTCATGTAAATGGAATCATTAAATGTATGTTCTTATGTATGCCTGGCTTATTTCATTTAGCTTAATGTTCTCTAGGTTCTTCTATATTTTAATGTATGGCAGAATTTTCTTCTTTTTTAAGATTGAATAATAGCTAATTCATTCCAATTCAGTTGCTCAGTCATGTCCGACTCTTCGCAACCCCATGGACTGCAGCACACCAGGCTTCTCTGTTGGTCACTAACTCCAGGAGCTTGCTCAAATTCATGTCCAGTGAGTTGGTGATGACATCCAACCATCTCATCCTCTGTTGTCCCCTTTTCCTCCTGCCTTCAATCTTTCCCAGCATCAGAATTTTTTCCAATGAGTCAGTTCTTTGCATCAGGTGGCCAAAGTATTGGAGTTTCAGCTTCAGTATCAGTCCTTCCAAAGAATTTTCAGGACTGATTTCCTTTAGAATTGACTGGTCTGATCTCCTTGCAGTCCAAGTGATTCTCAAGAGTCTTCTCTAACACCACAGTTTAAAGGCATAAATTCTTTGGCTCTCAGCTTTCTTTATGGTCTAACTCTCACATCCATACATGACTCCTGGAAACACCATAGCTTTGACTAGATGAACTTTTGTTGGCAAGGTAATGTCTCTGCTTTAGAATATGCTGTCTAAGTTGGTCATAAATTTTCCTCCAAAGAGCAAGAGTCTTTTGATTTCATGGCTGCAGTCACCATCTGCAGTGATTTTGGAGACCAAGAAAATAAAGTCTATCACTGTTTCCATTGTTTCCCCATCTATTTGCCATGCAATGATAGGACCAGATGGAATGATTTTATTTTTTTGAAAGTTGAGATTTTAGCCAGCTTTTTCACTCTCCTCCTTCACTTTCATCAAGAGACTCTTTAGTTCCTCTTTGCTTTCTGCCATAAGGGTGGTGTCATCTGAGTATCTGAGGTTATTGATATTTCTCCCTGCAATCTTGATTCTAGCTCATGCTTTATCCAGCCAGACATTTTGCATGATGTACTCTGCATATAAGTTAAATAAGCAGAATGACAATAGACAGCCTTGACATACTTCTTTCCCAATTTGGAACCAGTCTCTTGTTTCTTGTCTGGTTCTAACTGTTGTTTTTGACCTGCATACAGATTTTTCAGAAGGTAGGTCAGGTGGTCTGGTATGCTCATCTCTTGAAGAATTTTTCACAGTTTGTTGAGATCCACAAAGTCAAAGGCTTTAGCATATTCAAAAAAGCAGAAATAGATATTTTTCCGGAACTCTCTTGCTATTTTGATGATCCAATGGACATTGGCAATTTCCTCTGCTTTCCTCAATTCAGCTTGAACATCCAGAAGTTCTCAGTTCACATACTGTTGAAGCCTGGCTTGGAGAATTTTGAGCATTACTTTGCTAGTGTGTGAGATGAGTGCAGTTGTGCAATTGATTGCACATTCTTTGCCATTGCTTTTCTTTCAGATGGGAATGAAAGCTGAACTTTTCCAGTCCTTTGGCCACTGCTGAGTTTTCCAAACTTGCTGGCATATTGAGTGCAGCACTTTCACAGCATCATCTTTTAAGATTTGAAAGATATATAAGAATTTAGGATTTGAAAGATATATTTTTAACTGTATTTATATATTTTCTTATCCATTCATCTATCAATGGACATTTCAGTTGCTTCACATCTTGGCTATTGTGAATACTGTTGCACTGAACACTGGAGTGGAAATATTTTTTTTGAAATCCATATTTCAATTATCTTACCCAGAAATGGTATTTTAAAAATCACATGGTAAAATGGCTGCCATCCAAAAGTCTACAAGCAATAATTGCTGGAGAAGATGTGGAGAAAAGGGAACCCTCTTACACTGTTGGTGGGAATGCAAACTAGTACAGCCACTATGGAGAACAGAGTGGAGATTCCTTCAAAAACTGCAAATAGAACTGCCATATGACCCAGCAATCCCACTGCTGGGCATACACACCAAGGAAACCAGAATTGAAAGAGACACGTGTACCCCAATGTTCATCGCCACATTGTTTACAATAACCAGGACATGGAAGCAACCTAGATGCCCATCAACTGACGAATGGATAAGAAAACTGTGGTACATATACACAATGGAATATTACTCAGCATTAAAAAAAAATTCATTTGAATCAGTTCTACTCAGGTGGACGGAACTGGAGCCTATTATCCAGAGTGAAGGAAGCCAGAAGGAAAAACAACAATACAGTATACTAACGCATATATATGGAATTTAGAAAGATGGTAACAAGAACCCTGCATGTGGGACAGCAAAAGGAATGCAGATGTATAGAACAGTCTCGTGGACTCTGTGGAAGAGGGTAAGGGTGGGATGATATGGGAGAATGGCATTGAAACATGTTACTTATCATATGTGAAATCAATCGCCAGCTCAGGTTTGATGCTTGGGGCTGGTGCACCGAGATGACCCAGGGGGAGGGAATCGGGAGGCAGGAGGGAGGAGGGTTCTGGAGGGGGAGCATATGTATACCCATGGCGGATTCATGTCAATGTATGGCAAAACCAACTCAATAAAGTAAAGAAAATTAAAAGAAAACAAAATAAAATAAAAAAATAAAAATAAAAATCACATGGTAGCTTTGTTTTTAATATTTTGAGGAACATCCATACTGTTTTACACAATGGCTGCACCATTTAAAATTCCCATCAGCAGAAAGACTCCAATTTGTCAATATGCTTGTCAAATCTTACTTTATTTTATTTTAATACTTTCCACACAAAAGGTGTGAAGTGACATCTCATTGTGGCTTTGATTTTTATTTCCCTAATGATTTGTGAAGTTGAACATTTTAATACATTCTTATTTACCATTTTTGTGTCTCTTTTGGATAAATGTGTATTTAAGTCCTTTGCCCAATTAAAAATCAGGTTATCTATCTATCTATCACCTATCTATTCATTTATTTTTACTGAATTGTATGAGCTTTTTATATATTTTGGGTACTAACCCATGGCTGATGTATCTGACAAAAGAAATATTTTGATGACCTATTTTCTTTTGATGACATAAAGTGCATTTTCTTTTCTTACATAGGTTGTTGCCTTTCACTCTGTGGATTGTTTTCTTAGTTGTACAGAAGATTTTTGTGTTTTTTAGTATATGTGGTCTACATCTGTTTTCTTTATTTGTGCCTTAGTGTCATATTCAAAAAGCAAATTACTGTCAATACCAATCTCATGAAGCTTTTCCTCTATATTTTCATCTTGGAAACTTACAATCCCAGGTCTTACATTTAAATATTTAATACATGTTCAATTGATTTTTGTATATAGTGTAATAAAAGTACCCAATTTCATTCATTTTGCATTTGGCTATTCAGTTTTGCCAGCATGATTTGTTGAAGAGACTATCCTTTTTCATCATGTGTTTTTGGTTCTATAGTTGAAGATTAGTATATTTTGACCAGTATACCTTAATATTCAGTATATATGTGTGGATTTATTTCTGGGCTGTCTATTCTGTTGCACTGGTCTATTTGTCAGTAATACACTGTTGTAACTGCTCTACCTTAGTTATCTTCCTAAATCAAGAAGAGTGAGGCTTGCAGCTCTATTTCTCTTTTTCAAGATTGTTATGGATATTCAGAATCCTCTACAGTTCCATATGAATCTTAGAACTTCTTTTCTATTTCTATAAAATTTATTGAGATTTTGATAGGGATTAGATTGAATATGTAGATCACTTTGGATAATATGGATACTTTATATACATAAAATAACTGCTTCACAATAGTCAATTGAACAAAAGTTTCTTATCTTAAAAAGCCCTATATTGCTGGAATTTTTTAGGGTATTCGTTTTTTGATATTAAAACAGTGCTGCAATGTCTATTTAGGTTATTTCACACATGCAAGTAAATTTATATTTTTGATGTTGTTAAGTTGCTCTTTACTGAGTTTGTAGCAATTTTACTCCTATCATCAGTTTGTCTCAATGCTTATCCCAACACCCCCTTTAGCTAAGTATGTCCTTTTGCTTTTAGACCTTTGTCAATCTTATGGGTAAAATGCCACCTCAGTACAAGGATGCTTCTAATAAACTCTTTGTTTATAATATAATAATAAAATTATAGCCAAAATGACACAATTGCTACTGTATGCTAGGCTTAGGCACATTTCTAGATACTATATAATTCTTAACTCTTAATTCTCAGGTCTACCTTTGAGGTAAACACTTTTTAATTTTTATTTTGCAGATGAGAAAATTGAGACTAAAAGATAGGATAATCACTCCAAGATCATTAGAAGAGAAGATAGCCCTGAAATACAGCAAATAAGACTTTAGGGTATATATGTGTTGTTCTTGGGGTGATGCAAACCCAGGTAATAATTCTAGATATAATTTTAAAATAAGAATGACTTTCCTTATGGTATAAATAAGGTAAATATAGAAGTTTATATTCTTTCTTCCTTTAGCAATCAAATGCATTATTAGAAGCCATTAGAACACCCACATTGTATTAATTTTGGGAGACTGCTGTGACAAATAACTACAAAACAGAGTTTTAAAATGACAGAAATGTGTCCTCTTATTTTTCTGGAGGCCAGAAGTCTGAAGTCAAGGTATCAGGAGGGCCACACTTAGGGTTCCAGTGGGAAATCATTCCTTATCATTCAGCTTCTCAAGGCTGTTGGCACTTCTTGATTTATGGTTGCATCACTCTGATTGTCTCCATGGGCACAGTGCTTCCTCTTTTGTATGTCTTCTTGATACATCTCTCTCTGTTCTCCCTCTGCCCCTCTCTTATAATCTTACTTGTGATTCATGTAAGACTCACTTTGATTGCCAAGGTTAGACTACTCTTTTCAAGATCTTTAATCATGGATTTTCTAGTTATAATGTACTATTCATTCTTTGTCCATAATAGTCACAAGTTCTTGGGATTAAGACATGGACAAATTTTGGGGGGAGGGATGCCTTTCAACCCACTAAACACATTTTCCATTCATTTACTCAAAAATATTCCTGAAAGGCCCACTATGTGGCAGACATTGTTTATGGGCTGGGTAAAGAGCAGTCAATAGAACAGATATTAAGTCTGCCCTCACAGCACTTATGTTTTAGCTGGAGGAACCAAATGCTGTGAGAAATAAACGAGTAAATATATGAAGTGCGATCATGTGACAAATGCTGTGGGAAAAGACAAAGAAGAAGGAAGAGGTGCTGTGGGAAAGGGGTGGGAATTTCAAGCGTGGACATATGAGAAGATGGCTGTGGCTAACAACTGGCTTATCCCCAAAGATATCACATTTTAATCTCTAGGACATGTAGCTATCACCTCACATGGCAACATCTTCCATGACAAGAGTAAATTAAAGATTTAAAGATGGGTAGATTATCCTGGATTATCCAGTGGACCCTTAATGTTATAACAGATTTCTCTGTAGGAGAGAGATAGAGAAGATTCTTAACAGGCAGAGAGCAGGCAGTGTGACCTGGCGGGCAGAGCTTTGACTGAAGTACACACAGATCCAGCTTCCATTAGAACCTGGGAAGAGTGAAAAAGAGGTTCTCCCCAAAGACTTTAGCAGGAGTGTGGCTCTGTCAACACTTTAACTTTGGCCCATTGATTTGGAATTTCTGCCTTCCAGAACTGCAAGAGAATAGGTATCTTGCTTTTGTTATAAGACACATAGCTTTTGGTGATGTGTTACAGCAGCAACAGAAGACTATTGACAGCACAAATTCTGTAAGGAGGTGAAGGAGCAAGCCACGTGTATCTCTGCATAATGAGAACTCCTGGCAGAGAGAGGCTTCATAGCCGTCAGCCTTGAGATGGAAGCATGCTGATGTGACTGAGGAAACTTTAAGGGGACACTGGGTCTTCATTGCAATGAGCAGGGAAACAAAGAAAATGAAAAGTCAGAGGACTTGAAGATTTGTTTTTGAGGTTCATTTTTTTCTTCCTGTGAGATGAGAAGTCACTGAAGGATTTTGAGCACGGATGATAGAATCTGACCTGTACTATGAGCAGCTCTCAATTCCTGTTGAAAGGAATCAGGATCATTCTGTCTGTCTGTCTACGGTATTGATAATAGACTACAGGGGCTAAGGGTAGTAATGGGAACCAACTAGAAAGCTATTGATTGTGTTCAGTAGGCAGCTGATGTAGTGGTCTAAAGTTTATAGACAATGCATGCTTCTAAGTCTTGTGATATAGAAATATGCTTTAAACATTTCATTATAGAAGACAAGATACATACACACACACACACACACACACACACACACACACACACACACATTCCATATTCAACTTTATCCAAGAAGCAGTTAGTTTTCCTAACAGGAAATATTTATACATATGAAGGGTAATAACATTTAACTGAAAGGTAGCTACAAATGTTTCAGCTACAATTATCTCTGATTAAAAACCAGATGGTTTGCAAATGGATGTTAGGAGAGGATTTTCATGGATGAACTTACTGGCTTTTTAATGAGTGCAATGGCTATGTGAATAAATTATGTGTGGATTTAGTTGTACTCAACATATACAGTTTGGTAAACTATGTTAGGGAGCTCTCCTGGTGGCTCAGACAGTAAAGAATCTGCCTGCAATGAGGGAGACGTGGTTTCAATCTCTGAGTCAGGAAGCTCCGCTGGAGAAGGGAATGGCTACCCACCACAGAACTTTTGCCTGAAGAATTCCATGCACAGAGGAGCCTGGCAGGCTACAACCCATGGAGTGGCAAAAAGTCCTGAACAACTGAGTGACTGAGACTAATGCAATCAATGTTAGACTTCCCATCACTGCTTGTATAGGATAATAGTCAGGGAGGCTTTTTACTCATCACATTTTGGAATGCCACTTGAGGTATGATTCTAATGCAGTCATCCTACTCTTGAATACTTATGGACATTAGAATATATTGTTTGGCTCTGTCAAATATTAAATCAATTGGCTCTTGCTTCTAAAATATTGTTGAGCAAGAATATCTTTTATGGAAAAAATATTTTCTTAATCTCAAAAAACAGATAACTGAGGCTTCATCAAGCTGACAGGAACAGGTTGTATGAAGGGTTTTGTACGTCCTTATTAACACAGATTTGACTTAAAAATGGCAATATATGTGGTAAAACTGAGCCTGAGATTTGTTTTCACTGAAAACCGGGTAGTGGAAATATAAGAGGGAGATATCGTTAATCTTTAGAAGCAATTTAGATTTCAAGAGAGAATTTCAATGAAGGTTTTATAGAAAATATTTCCATGCTGAAAATATACAAACTACTTTGGACTAAACGGGTTCCCAACTCAGTTAAAAAATGTAGAGTCAGAATTAATTTATTTCTCTTTGTTACCTGGATAGTCACATGATTTCTGTTATCTCTCAGAGGAAACAGGCTAAATGATTTGTCTGAAGCACATTTTGTGTTTCCTTCTTGCTAAACAGCACTCTTTATACTTTATAGCTTATAAAATATAAAAGCATGGGCAAATCTTCCTTCTCTTAGACCTGGTATGATAATGATCTAGAAAGAATAAATAAGTCATAAAGCATTAAAAATGTTTTATGGGTGAAAAGTTGATCCAAACACTTATTAATTATAGTATATAATGAAATAAATATAGACATTGATCCTAATATTATAAAACAATGATAAAATAGAGTGTGAATTCCAAACTACATAAATATACAATTATTACTATTTTTCCTTGTTTTTTTAGAGGTATAGTTGATTTAAATAATGTATTAATTTTAGGTGTACATCAAAGTGATTCAGTTATACATATATATGTTTATATTTATATTCCTTTTTAAAATTCTTTTCCATTATGGTTTATCACAAGATATTGAATACAGTTCCTTGCTGATCACAGAATAAATTCTAATCACTGCTCGATCTTTCTTACTACATGCATTTGGATCTGAAAGAGGGAAATGAAGTTCATGGGAGAATGGGAAAGTCTGTCTTCTCTGCACATGCAGAATAAATTCTACTAGTTAACCTTTTCTCTACTTGGGAGCTCTTTATACATATAGATTATTAATCAGTATATTTTACATTTATGATATTTTAAGTTAATAATTCTAATAATATACCCCACTTACAGATTGTCTACTCTGTTTACAGAAATTGTTTAATCCTTAAGACATCCTATGAGACTTAGTATTCTTTTCTGCAGGAAGGAATTTGGGTTAAGGTTAGATAAATAACTCTAATTTGGGTTAAGATTAAATAAATAACTTTAATTAGATAAGTAACTAACCAGGTTCATATGACTAGAAAGTGGTAAGGCAAAAGCTATACCAATATCCAATGAAATATATCTCTATGCTCTTTTCATTAAGTCATAATGGCTAATTACAATAACTCTGAGAAATGGACAGAGAAGTTACCAATATTCATAATTTATATGCAAATAAAATAATACTTTGTCCAAGATGACAGAACTAGTTAATAGTAAACTAGCCTTTAAGCAAAACTTTAGATTCACTGAGTGATTCTCCTTCTTTTAGACCCTTCAGTGTCCCAGTTTATGATGTACACTTTTGCTTTTCTTGCCATCTCAAGGTAAAAACACTGCAAAATCTTCCCTTTAATTCTTACTCATGAATATTACAAATAAAATGATGCTTAATTGTCTGATTAGATAACAAAATCTCATGGTTCACTTTCTTACTCATTTTATCTTTTAGAGTCTTGAAAATTTGAGAAAATCTATTAGATAAATAAGTTGATTAAAATCATTTTAGTACAGTTTCTTAAAACAGGTTTCCTTCATAGCTCACTTGCTAAAGAATCTGACTGCAATGCAGGAGACCTAGGTTCTATTCTTGGGTCAGGAAGATTCCCTGGAGAAGGAAATGGCAACCCACTCAGGTATTCTGGCATGGAGAATCCAATGGACAGAGGAGTCTGGCAGTCTACAGTCCATGGGCTCACAAGAGTAGGACATGACCTAGCAACTAAACCATCTTAAAACAGGAATTATTTTTATTGAACAAATTAGAGAATTAGTAATAATAATTCTATTACTAGTTTAATTCTGTTACTAAGTTCTATCAAACTTTTATTTTACTTTATTTTGAAATCTCTAAAATGTCCCTAATTTCTCTAAGGAACTTGGTTTACAGATGGTGTATTTTCCTTTATATAATCACACACAATCAAAAGGCTGCATTAGTTTCTTTTCTAGAGAGCTCTCTAATGTCTAAAGTAAACTTTATCTCATTTATAGCATGTAAACGTACTGCCTAATACATTATTGCACAAAATGCTCTGATGAATGAAATTAAAAACCTCAGTCCAATTTCTCATAATCATGATAGTTTCTTACTTTTTGGAAATTATGTAAATTATTTAGAAAGTATGTAAATTAACTCTCATTTGTATTTCATTGATAAAAAAGAAATAAAACAGGAGAGGAAAGAGAGAAGACAAGAAAAAGACAAGTAGAAGAGAAAGAGAAATAGAAGGAGAAAATATATGTATATGTGTCTACATATATATATATATATATATATAAATGCATGTAATGTTTTTAAGTGAAACTAATACAGTATGCATTCTATTTTTTATGTATTATATAAGTATGCACTATACAGATATATAGGCTTTCCTGGTAGTTTAGCTGGTAAAGAACTGCAATGGAGGAGACCCCGGTTCAATTCCTGGGTCAGGAAGATTCCCTGGAGAAGGGATAGACTACCCATTCCAGTATTCTTGGGCTTCCCTGGTGGCTCAGTGGTAAAGAATCCACCTGCAATGTGGGAGATCTGGGTTTGATCCCTGGGTTGGGAAGATCCCCTGAAGGAGGGCATGGCAACCCACTCCAGTATTTTTTGCCTGGAGAATCCCCAGGGACAGAGGAGCCTGGCAGGCTACAGCCCATGGGGTTTCAAAGAGTCAGACACAACTGAGTAACTAAGAACAACACATATACACATATGTCAATACACCTTTTCATGCTGGAAAAAAAGATTGCCTGGGGGATATGTATCATTGTGGTAGTCAGAATTATAAGATGGTCCCCAAGATTTCTGGCCTCCCTCTGAGTATTATGGGATGTCACAGTTGTAACTAAGTTATGTTACATGGCAAAGGTGAGGGACTCTGCAGGTATAATTAAGTCAGTTGATTTTGAATTAATCAAAAGGAAGATCATCCTAAATGGGCTTGACTTAATCAGATAAATTTCCTTTAGAAAGGAAGACCATTAATGAGGAGAGAGATTCTCTTGCTGGCCTTGAAGAAGTAAAGTGGTACGTTATGAGATGGCCCATGGGAGAGTCATATGACCAAGAACTCTGGTTCTCTAAAGGGCCTTGAGCAGCAGATAACTTATAGCCAGCAAGAAAGGGACCTCAGTCCTACAACCTTGAGTAACTGAATTCTGACAACAGTCATGCGAACTTGGAGGAAGACTTCAAACTCCAGAAAGGAATATAGCCCAAATGACATCTAGATTGTCACCTTATTTGAGCCTCATCAAAGGATCCAGTTAAACTGTTCCTAACTCCTGCCCCACAGAAACATACTGAAATTGTGATGTCTGAAGTTACTTCATTTGTGGTAATTTGTTACACAGCAATAAAAAATGCAATGATTTTTTTTTCAGAAGTAATATATGCCACATATTCTTATAGAATCACACAGATACTTTAGACTCTAAGCTTGGTAAATATATCACTGTGGTTCTTTCAGTTCTAAAATTCTGGACTGCAGGAGGTAAGACTCATGAACCTTAATGCATACAGGATTTATGTTGTGGAGCAGAGTGTGAAGCAGTCATAGAGTAATATAGGAGCTCCCTTCTCCCATTGTTACCACTGCAGGCAGGCTGCCTGCCTAACTAGTGTTTTAAAAAGCACTCTTACAGGTCAAATGAAATCACTAGGAACATTCTAGGACTGTATAAGTCTTGTGGAGCAGAGATTGAGGCCATGCTCTAGGATTGCCCACTGAGGAGAATGATTTCTAGATGATGGCTTTCTGTATTCCATATTTGGAAAACAAATTTAAAACACTATAGTCCTTTTCTGCTAAGAGAGTAAGAAATCTGATATACAAACATTTATCAACTGTCTCCCATGTGTGGTCGCTGTCCTAGATACTGGAGAAAAAGATTTGAATAAGCTCTATTCTCAGGAAACTCACAATATACCAGAGATATAGATGTTTAAACAAATAAGTAACAATTGAGAATATATAATTGAATGTGTCCAAGATGTATACCTGTTGTAGGAATCTTTTTATTAGGCAATGAGATATTTTTTTTTGGACACAATAACTTTACATGGATAAAAAGTAAGGTAATGATTTAATTCATTTAATGCTTAAATTCAAATAGCTCCAAAATTTTCAGCATTTTTATGGAGGGAGACCAAAATTATGAAAGTCATTCATAGTTAAAAAATATTGATCAAGTTAACATAAATGGAAAAAAAAGAACTAACATTTTATAATTCATAGTCAATTAGCTATAATTCTCTTGAATTTCCTGATATTGTTGGCAAAGGATGAAACAATTACCTCAGTTGGAATCATGAAGACAATTTCCTCTGTGGAACTCAGTTATCTATCGTATTTTTTGTCTCCTAGAACCATTTTTATATTGTTTGGATTCTTTCTAAGTCAGTTGTGTCTATGATTCCTGGTTATGAAATTAACACATTTAATAAATTTATTTTAATGAGTTAAATGATATTACAGTTCTCAAGCAATTTTGCCCAAAGTCTTACTGGTTTTGAAAATAGTCTGATGTACCATAGCAATGTGATGATGTCAAGTTAAAAGGGATTCAAAAGTTTTTTAATCTAAATTCAAGAATTATTGTAAAGCTCTGTCAGTTTACTAATATTTAATAAGTACTAAATTAATATGTGTATAGGAGTGAGAGCTAGGTATTGTAAATTTATGGTAATGCATGATATTTTCTCTTTATCAAATAATTTCTTTTAAACAGTGTATTTTATCTATGCACTGAATCTAAAACCCTCATTACTGATTATACACTGATTACAGTTGTGTGCATCACTGTAATTACTGTGAATGCATTATAAATTGCTCTTCCAGGAGAATGCTAGCACCTTAAAATGTAGAGGCACACCATTACAATTTTTAAAAAAGAGTCAGGTGATAATCTCTATTGAATAAGCAGACTGTACATTTAAAACTTATATAAATATATGACATATGTAATTTTAGCTTCTTTAGTTTCTTCGTCTTGAGTAAATGATGCAACTGCATTAGAATATATTTTTTGGCCTTTCTTGCTCTGATACATAATTTCTAGCCCCTCCTTTTATTTTGAAATGCTTTCTAAATCATGATAAGGTCCTTCCAGGATGTTGCATCCCATTCTCTCCATTCTACCTGTTGCCCACATGACAAGAAAAGTGAAAGAGACAGCAAAATAAATAGAAAGGTAGAGGAGCATAAAAATAAATGTAGACAGGAAATAAAAAACACATAAGAATAGAAAACAACAGGCTAAACGAGTTAGAAGCAGTTAAGAGTAACACATGAAAAGAAAGATAGAAACAGGATATGAAACATGCCATTTAAATACAGGCTCATAACATCCCAAGAGTGCCTTACTTACGTGTTCTGTTCTGCTCAAATGAGTGGTATTAATACAAATTACTATCAGTAGTATGGAGAGATACAATAGTATGGATAGATAGGTAGTCTCAGCCCGTGACTTAGTGCTTTACTTTAGGTTTGAAAGATCTGAGGAGAGGTGAGGAACAGTTGTTAAGAGCAGTTTAGATAATCACAAGCTTCTTGAAGATGGACCCATGAGAATTTACTGAGAAAAATATCTTTCTTGTTTGAGAGACCCTATCCTAATGCATAACCTCCTGAGCTGACTTCTTACTGTTCCTTTGTTCCCTGCACTAAACCCTCAGAACTGAAAGACTTCTTGGAGGATGACAGTCAAAAAGATGTGCCAAGAATAATGGTTCTTAAATATTCTTCATTAGAATCCTTTGGAGAGATATTAAACATTTATTGGAAGGACTGATGCTGAAGCTGAAGCTCTAATACTTTGGCCATATGATGGTAAAAGCTGACTCATTGGAAAAGACCCTGCTGCTGAGGAGGCTTGAGGGCAGGAGAAGAAGGTGACAGAGGATGAGATGTTTGGATGGCATCACTGACTCAATGGACATGAGTTTGAGAAAACTCTGGGAGATGGTGAAGGACAGGGAAGCCTGATGTGTTGCCATCCTTGAGGTCACAAAGAGTTGGATATGACTGAGTGACTGAACAACAATTTTCTCCTGAACCAATTCACCCTCTCACAATCCACTGGGATTTTTCTTGTAAAGTTCGCCAATGACTTTACAGTGTTAAATCCAATGACCATCATACTAACCCATAACTATCTTTAGACAATTGATCTGCTGCTTCCTTGAACTTTTTTCTTCATCTGACTTCAGTGACTCAATCCACGCTTGCCTTTTCTCTTATAACTCATTGATCATTGTTTTCAACTCTTTTCACTTGTCCCTTCTCTTTTCTTCAACCTTTGAAAGTTGACGTGCTCCAGGGCTCTCTACTAAGACCCCTTCTCTTTGTCTTTTACTTTCACCTAAGTCTTCTTTTAAAGAGTATTTAATAAAATAATTTTAAAAAATAAAAAATGAAAATAAAAGAAGAAGACAGGAAATGAGAAGTGAATAAGAAATGTAGAAGGCAAAATAAATAAATAAATAAATAAAACAAAAATCTGAAAAAAAGAGTATTTTCATTCCCATGAAAACCAATATTATATCTTTCACTTGGATGTCTTGTTGTTCAACATCAACAGTTACAGGAAACTTGATATGTCCAGTCCAAACTTCTGTTCTCCTCTCTGCTCCTGGACTTATTTCACCATCGGTAAATGGCAAATCCCATCTCCCACTTCTTTAGGTCAAAAGCTTTGGAGTCCTTAACTCTTCTCTTTTATACCTCACATCTAATTTTTCAACAAACACTTTGTACCCACATTCAAAATATTCAGAATATGACTAAATCTTACCACCTCCATTGCTGCCTTCCTGGTACAAGCTGCCCTAGTCTCTCATCTCAGTAGCTTTCTAAGTGTTCTTACTCCTGCCTTTGCTTCCTGCCTATTCTTAGCAAGTAACCAAAGTGCTTCTTGAAAACGTCAATCAGACTGCATCTCTCCTAACCATCTAATTCAGAATAAAAGCCAGCATCTTCTGGCTTATAAGACCCTCATCTCTTATTCTTCTCATACCCTTGCTTATTCCCCAAACTTTCCACTGAGTCTTTGCTTCTCTTAGTCATACCATCCAGAGTCCTATCTCAGGACACTGCGTTTGCTGCTCCCTCTGCCTGGAATGCTCTCCCCCAGACATCCGCATGATTTCAACTTTGTTCAGCTTACCTTTCCAGTGAACATTACCATGGAAATTTTACTTAAAACTGCAAACTTCCTTCTCTCCCCAGCACTCTTTCTTTCTTTCCAGGTTTGATTTTCTCCGTAGCGTTTATCATCATCTTATGTACAGATATCTTAGGTAATTTATTCTATCTTTATCAATTAGAATGTAAGCTCCTAAAGGACATGTGTTTTGTTTTGTCTTATTCACTCTGTGTTTTTAGCACCTTTGAAATTGCCTGGTATTTGTAATACAGGGAATAAATTCTTGTTTAACTTAATACATTGCTCTCTGGCACCAACATCAGATCGCTAGTACTAGAATTTCTAGAACTCAATCAGAGACTACACTGTTTTTCATATTTGAACTCTTATTGAAATGAAACAAGAGGTAATTACAGGAACATAAATATTTTAAAAAATATTTAATGGAGAATTACCTGGTGGGCTAGTGGTTAGGACTTGGTACTTTCTCACTCTTGTGGGCCTGAGTTCAATCCCTTTTCAGGGAAATAAGATCCTACAAGCCATGTGGTGTGACCAAAAAAAAAAAAAAAAAAAAAACCATTGCACTTAATGGCACTCCAAAGAGTTTCTATATTGCCTTCATGCTGTGTTTTTAGTTACACAAAAGTGTTGTAGGTTACACAGAAATATGCCAACTGAAACTTGAAAAAGAATGTGCAATACCTTTTAGAATCCATCACACTTATTTCCTACTGGGCTTAATTTCTGAACCCAGAGCTATTATTAAACTTTAAAAAGTGTTTGTTCTTTTATCTGGGGATCATAGGGTAACATGTTTATTTATTTATTTTGTGTGTGTAAAAAAAATGCCTCTAAAACCTTTTCATCAAGTTATACTCTTGGGATCCTCTTCATGAGAATTTTCTAACTTAATTCTTGCTGTCAGGTAAGCCCAGATGAACTTGTCATCTATACAAGAACTAATTGAAAATATTTTTGAGATGGTATTTTCACAAGGCTCCAAAAGGTGACCAGAAGTTTCCAGTGCTGTATATTAAGGGTTTCTGTGATTCAGACATAGATGATTTTATTATAATATGGCTTTTGGGGGCTACATGAACACCTGGGAGCTAGTTGGTCAGTGCTAATTTGCTAGGTGTAAAAAACTGCTTTGTTGCTGCTGTTATCAGCATGTTCTTTGATTGTATAATGCAACTGAGATCATATTTAGGTTATAGGGATGGTTTTATCTTGCCTGTATAGTAGGGGCATTTATACCTGACTGGGGAAACATATGTCACTTTTGGTTGGGCTCATGAAAGTTAGTAAGAGGTAGCAAGGTTGAAAGATGACTTTCATTACATCTTTTCTTTCAGTTGCTTGAACCATAATAGGAAACTGGCTCTCTTCAGGAACTTTTACTATTTAAGTCTGTAAATAGTTTCTGAGTGATGGATCTGAAGAAAGTAAATTTGGTAATTTTTGTAATCATGTTTTCTCATGAATCAACAAAAATACGCAACCAAAGATACAAACTTCTCAAATTTAGTTACCAAGGGGAAAATGGAGCAGCTGATACTATGTTGTTTCGCCATAAACACAAATATAAAAGAACAACCAATTTAAAAAATGAGTGACCTGCCTAAACTGCCATTTTTATCTTTATGAAGAGTGGAGGCCCAGTTATGAAGGTAAAATTTTGTCAGTCTCTTTCTAATTCTGTTTATATTGATTCTTGGTTCTTTTATTTCTGAAAAACATCTACTTGTGTTTCACTGACTACACTAAAGTCTTTCAATGTGTAAATCATAGCAAACTGTTGATAACTCTTCGAGAGTTGTCTTACCTGTCTTACCAGACCTTTTTCCCTGTCTGAGAAACCTGTTTGTGGTTCAAGAAGCAACAATTAGAACCTTATATGGAAAAAAATAACTTGTTCAAAATTGAGAGAGGGGTCCATCAAGACTATATACTGTCACCTTGTTTATTTAATTTATATGCAGAGCACATAACACAAAATCCTGGGCTGGATGAATTATAGGCTAGAATTAAGATTGCTGGGAGAAATATCAACAACCTTAGATTCACATATGATACCACCACCCTAATGGCAGAAAGTGAAGAGGAACTAAAGAGCCTTTTGATGAGGGTGAAAGAAGAGAATGAAAAAACCAGCTTAAAACTCAGTGTTAAAAATACTGAGCTCATGGCATCAGCCCCAACACTTCATGACAAATAGAAGGGGAAAAGGTGGAAGCAGTGACAGATTTCCTTTCCTTGGGCTCTAAAATCACTGTAGATGGTGACTGCAGCCATGAAATTAGGGGGTGATTGCTTCTTGGAAGGAAAGCTATGACAAACAAATACAGTGTATTAAAAAGCAAAGACGTCACTTTGCTGACAAAGGTCCTTATAGTCAAGGCTGTGGTCTTTCCAATGGTCATGTTTAAAAGTGACAGTTGGGCCATAAAGAAGGCAGAAAATGAAAGAACTGATGCTTTTGAACTGTGGTGTTGGAGAAGACTCTTGAGAGTCCCTTGGACAACAAGGAGATTAAATCAGTCAATCCTAAAAGAAATCAACCGTAAATAATTATTGGAAGTACTGATGCTGAAGCTGAAGCTCCAGTATTTTGGCCACCTGATGGGAAGAGCTGACTCATTGGAAAAGACCCTGATGCTGGGAAATATTGAAGGCAAGAGGGGCAGGGGGTGAGAGAGGATGAGATGGCTGGATGGCATCACCAATTCAATGGACGTGAACTTGGGTAAACTCCAGTAGTTAGTGAAGGGCAGGGAAGCCTGGTGTGCTGCAATTCTTGGGGTCACAAAGGGTCAGATATGACTTGGAAACTGAACAACAATAGCAGCAACATTGATTTTTGTAGTACATGCCATCTTTTTGATGTCCAAAGAAATTTATTAGAGATCAGGTAAACTTTTTAAAATATTTACTTATGTATTTTTGGCTATGTTGGGTCTTTGTTGCCGCATGTGGTCTTTCTCTACTTGTAATGAGTGGGCATCTCTTTGTGGAGGCTTCTCTTGTTGAAGAGCATGTGCTCTAGAGGACAGGCTCAGTAGTTGTGGTGCATGGGCTCAGTTACTTGGTGGCATGTGTGATCTCCCTGGACCAGAGATCAAACCCATGTCCCTTACCTTGGCACGTGGGTTCTTAACCACTGGACAAAAAGGAAATTCCTTGGGTGAACTCTTTAAAGAATAATTTTTTTTAAAAATATCTTTATTGAAGTCTAGTTGATTTATAATGTACAGACAAGTGAGTCAGTTATGCATATACATATATCCACTCATTTTTAGATCCTTTTTCCCATAGGCCATTATAGAACATTGAGCAAAATTTCTTGTGCTATAGTTTAGTCATCTGCTTTACATATAGTGGTGTGTATATGGAGAAGGAAAATATTCTTGTCTGGGAAATTCCATGGACAGAGGAGCCTGGAGAGCTACAGTCCATGAGGTCACAAAATTTGGATACAACTTAGTGACTAAACCACCACCAGTGTATATATGGTCATCCCAGTCTCCCAGTTTACCCCTCACCCTTTATACCCTCATAGCCATAAGTTTGTTTTCTATATTTATAACTCTATTTCTATTTTATAGATAAGTTCATTTGTAGCTCTTTTTTTTTAGATTCCACATATCAGTGATGTCATTTGGTGATTGTCTTTCTCTGTCTGATTTGCTTCACTCAATATGACAGTGGTTCAGCCATGTTGTTGCAGATGGTATTATTTTGTTTTTTATGACTGAGTAATATTCCGTTTTACATATATAACACATTTTTCTTTATTCATTCCTCTGTTGATGAATATTTACTATGGAAAACAGTATGGAGGTTCCTTAAAAATCTAAGACTAAATACCATATGATCCAGCAATCTCATTACTGGGCATATATCAGGAGAAAAACATAATTCAAGAAGATACATGCACCCTGGTGTTCATTGCCAAGCTATTTACAATAGCCAGGACATGGAAGCAAATTGCAACATCTTAAATGTGCATCATCATTTAAAAAGTAGAATTTTAGCCCCTGGCACAATAATTATTTATGTGTTTACTCTCATTCTTCTTATGATTTACCCCGCTTCTTTTCTGATCTAAAAATGCTTGAACCAAATTAACTTTTCTCTTTAAATTGTTGCCTCCTTGTTACTGTTCTGTGTTATTTATGTACAAAATTTTAGAGTTGCTTTGACTTCTCTTTTTTTTCTATGACCTTTTCTCTTAATTTGTGACCAAGATGATCCAATGTGCATGTATGTGTTGTGCTAAGTCACTTCAGTTGGGTCCAACTCTATGTGACCCTATGGCCTGTAGCCCATCAGGCTCCTCTGTCCATGGGATTCCCCAGACAAGAATACTGGAGTGGGTTGCCTTGCCTTGCGATCTTCCCAACTCAGGGATTGAACTTGTATCTCTTATGTCTCCTGCTTTGGCAGATGGGCTCTCTTTACAACTAGTGCTACCTGGGAAGCCCAAGATGATCCAGTTTATGAATTAACCCTCTACAAGAGAGCATCTTGTCCTTTTCACTTTCTTTCTAATCTCATTGGCAAATGCCTGGCCTCCGTTTCACAACTTTTCAACCAACCTGTTGCTATAATCTCTAAATTGATCTTCTGTCTTTACTTTTCCCTCATCCCCAATTCTTTCTATATCACAAGTTTAATATAGTAGCCATTACTCAAGTATTTTAGTTAAGAGAATGATTTTGGAGTCCCCAAAAATAAAGTCTGACACTATTTCCACTGTTTCCCATCTATTTGCCATGAAGTGATGGCACCAGATGCCATGATCTTAGTTTTCTGAATGTTGAGCTTTAAGCCAGCTTTTTCACTCTACTCTTTCACTTTCATCAAAACCAGCTTGAACATCTGGAAGTTCATGGTTCATGTATTATTGAAGCCTGGCTTGGAGAATTTTGAGCATTACTTTACTAGCATGTGAGATGAGTGCAATTGTGCAGTAGTTTGAGCATTCTTTGGAATTGCCTCTCTTTGGGATTGTAATAAAAACTGACCTTTTGTAAACCTATGGTGATATCATGGCATTGTATGGCAAAAACAATTAAAAAATTTAAAAAAAAAGAAAAAGAAAAAGAAATTTCCCAAAACAGAAAAAAAAAACAAACCTCACCTTTTCCAGTCCTGTGGGCACTGATGAGTTTTCCAAATTTGCTGGCATTTTGAGTGTAGCACTTTCATAGCATCATCTTTCAGGATTTGTAATAGCTCAACTGCAATTCCATCACCTCCACTAGCTTTGTTCATAGTGATGTTTTCTAAGGCCCACTTGACTTCACATTCCAGGATGTTTGGCTCTAGGTGAGTGACCAAACCATCATGGTTATCTGGGTCGTGATGATCTTTTTTTTTCTAGGAAAGATTAAATATAAAATTAAATAACTATAAAAATGAAAAACATTCTAAATAGGTTTCAAACATATTTGTATTGCCCTACATTATTATGTCTATGAAACACTAATAATGATTGCTCACTTTGTGCATGTTGCTATTCCGGATGTAGGGATATAATGGCAGACAGAACCAAAAACTTGCCCTAATGAAACTAATATCCCAAAGAAGTTAGAAAGATAATGAAAACATGCATAAGTAAATATGGGATCTCCCAGGTGGCTCAGATTATAAGGAATCCATCTGTAAGGCAGGAGACCCAGGTTTGATCCCTGGGTCTGGAAAATCCTCTGCAGGAGGAAATGGCAACCCATTTCAGTATTCTTGCCTGAAAGATCCCACACACTGAGTATACACACACACACACACACAAATATGCAGTATGTTGCCAGATAGTGATGAATTTTAGGAAGACAAATTTACTAAGATAAAGAAACAAAATGGGCCAGGGCAGCTCTTTTAGGAAATGAAGTCTGGAAAGGTCTCTCAGAAGAGTGGCTATGTGACAGAGACCCAGAGAAGTGAGGGAGGGACCATAGGAGGATGGAAGCAAGGGCATCTGGGAAGTGGAACAGTTAAGTCAAAGTTGTGAAGAAGCTATGAAGCTGGGTGTCCAAAGAATAGCAAAGAGGCAAGTTCATGTGGAGATAAGTGGGTTGGAGGGTGATGTGTTGGACGTTTTGGGGAGAAAAGAATGCGGGGATTTAAAGACTATATTGAAGGACTTGGACTTTAAAAAAATATTCATTTATTTTTGTCTGTATTGGGTCTTCATTGCTGCTCGGGCTTTTGTCTAACTGAGGGACAAACCTTCATTGAGGTGCCCAGGCCTCTCAGTGTGGTGGCTTCTCTCATTGCAGAGATGGGCTTTAGTGTTCTCAGGCTTCAGTAGGTGCAGCTCCTGGGCACAGGCTCAATACTTGTGGCCCCCAGGCTTAGTTGCTCCTTAGCATGTGAGATCTTCCCAGATCAGGCATCAAACCCATGTCTCCTTCATTGGCAGGCAGATTCTTTACCACTGAGCTACCAGGGAATCCCAGGATTTGGACTTTTGTTCCAAGTGTGATGTATCAAATTATCTAAGTTAAAATTTGAACCAATTATTCCAGCAGCTCTGTGGAGAAAAGCTGGGGGAGGAGTGGAATCTGGGTGGTCTTTGAGGATGCTCTGGCAGAGTCCAGGCTGGAGAAGATGCTGGCTCAGGCTTGGGTGGTAGCAGAAAGGCGAGAAATACTCCATCAGATCCTTGGTGTATCTGTAAGGCAGAGCCAATGAAACTCGCTTGAGAACTGGATCTGTGGTGTGAAAGAAGAGAAGAATCAGAAATAGCTCCTCATCTTTTTAGACCAATGGAAGAGGATAATTTGGGAAGACAATCCTAACAGTTCTGTTTCATACATGTTAAATTTGAGATTTCTAATCATATATAAGCATAGATGTAAAGTGGGCTTCCCAGGTGTCACTAGTAGTAAAGAACCAGTCTGCCAATGCAGGAGACATGAGAGATGCAGTTTCAATCCCTGAGCTTGGAAGATGCTCTGGAGGAGGGCATGGAAACCCACTCCAGTATTCTTTCCTGGAGAATCCCATGGACAGAGGAGCCTGGCAGGTTATAGTCCATAGGGTCACAAAGAGTTGGACATGACTGAAGTGCTTCTCATGCACACATAGATGTAATGTAGGTAGTTGACTACATCAAGAGAGAGGTTATGGTTAGGAAAAAAAGATGAACTAAATAATTATGGGTGGTACTGAAACTCTTGGGGCTAGATGAAATCACTTACCAGGCATAAAATTGATAAAGAAACCCAAACACTAACGCCAGGGACTGCAGACACTTAATAGTTTACAAGAAAGGACAATGAGATTCCACTCATGGAGTTGGGAATCAGGGAAAGTTTCACATAAAATATACCATTTGACCTAACCCTGGAATCAGCAGAATTTTCACATTAGTGTTGGTGGGAGGAGTCTAAGGCAGTAAAGAACTACATGAGCAAAGTTGCAGGGGTAAAAAGTGTTGAATGCATTTGACAAACAAATTGCTTAACCAACAGCCAAACCGAAGCCCTCATCATTCCTCACACTCATTCTTCTACTTGGCATGATACATCTCAATATGTGTTTTTGATGCTCATATTTTATGCCTTTTCTATTCCAGAGCAGTGGATTACAGCCCAGAAACTATGTTATTGATTCACAATGGACTCAACCTGTTTTTTATTATCACTGTCTTTTCACTTTCTGAAGAAGGTCCTTTGCCTAGCCATGAAATGCCAGGTGGCAGAGATGTATCAATTAAATTCAAGAATAAATGTATCTACAGAACAAAACTAGATATAAAATCTCAAAGGAGCCCTGGCTCTTATTAGAGGAACTACAACAGTTATCTGAGCTTTTATCTTACAAATGTATAATTGACACAAACTTCTCCTGGGATTCAGTATAAATCAGGCGTCTTCCATGACCTCAAGATTTTTACTGTGTAGTATAAGGAATATATTAAGTGCATAAGTAATTATTATACACGACTGACTATGCTATCAATATTTCTACCTCTAGTTACTGATTCCTATTTCAAACAGTCTAGGACCTGTTAGTTATTGTTACTCTCTTTATTTAGCAGGCAGCATGCAGGTAGATACAGGCTCAGACCCAGAATCCAGTGTACTTTTGATGACTCTAGATATAAAGGTACTCAAAACACAAGTGCCAGCCTCTTGAGCCGGAGATTTTGCCTTCCTTTCTCTAACTAGTACTGCTATTTCCCACTATGTTCTGACGGATACCTTCTTAGCATTAAATCTATCTTTAGCAAACCCTTTTTCCCAAGAAGCACAGTTTTTCGCATCCTCTAAATTGCTGGCCATGTAAATTGATCTTAATGTACTGATCACCTGGAAATGTTAAACCACTGATTTAATACCCAATATATTCACCCACTGAACTTTTCCCCTGTCCCAGCAGGCAGTTGTAATATCCTGGGTGAGCTGTTCTTGATGGGTGTAACTTACATTGCCCTCACTCGCTTTATCACTATGCTTTATTATGTAGCAACCAGCCTTTAGGATCAGCTATGCTGCCTGGCTGGTTTTGCTTTACCTGTCCTGGTCCTACTTCTCCTTTCTTTGTAGCTGGTAGTGCTCAAGCCTCAGGATGCCTCAATCAAAGCCCATGTACAATTTGGCAATAAGCATAATAAAAGAAGTGCACAGGTGTTTAGATAAAAAGCTATCATTTACAGTTGAGGTTAGTGATGAAAATTTGACTTTCTCGTTCCTTGAAACCTACAACACTGAGGACATGAGTATTGGAGTCATGATCACTCTTTCTTGATTTAGCAGAAGAGAAGACTTGGGTAATGGGGAAGAGGGCTAAAATCAGGTGGTGATTGAATTCATGGAAATAGCCTCTCTTTATCCCTGAGTGAGGTCTTCCTTTTTGTAGCATGCTCACACAGTTGCACTGTTCTTACTACACAAGGACTTCAAAGGATCAGTCAAAAAAAAAAGAGAGATTTGCCTCATTATCTTATTGTATCATGTGCGCGTTTCCTTCCAAAAAGTATACCAAGAAGAAAGCCATGAGAAGAGCTTATGCCAATTTCTTATACTAGATCCTTAATTACCCACAATTTGAATTGTATATAAATATAACAGCAGTAAGCATAATTTAATTCTAACATCTAATTACTTGCAGCCGTATTGTGCTTTTATGTAGCTAACCCAACATGCACATATAGCATTTTTTTTGCAGTTGTGCCCAATGCCATCGATCAGATGCTCATGTCTCACAGTGTTTGGGCCTGTGCTGTCCACTCTCACTCCTGCTGCACCTGTTCTTGCACTTGGTCATCATACCATTTGTAAAATTCAGTCCTCTTGTTCCCACCTCCTCTCTCCAGCCTCACAAGCATTCTGTTCCCCACAATTTCTCACTCATTAGTTTTCTCCATAGAGTTGTAAAAATTAAACTCTTTGATGAGTCTCTAGAGGAAGTTCGTGTCCTTTCTTCTTTCTCTTGTCACAGCCATATCCTTGAGATGTTATCTGATGACAAGGTTTGTGACCTTTATTTTACAACATAAGGCACTGATGGAAAATGCAGCATTGGAAGTAGGATTTCAGGATATGATGACCTCTTTATTTACAAAACTGAAAGACCACAGATGAAGAAAACAAACTTGTGGTTATCTAAAGGGAATGGAGTGGAAGAGGTAAAGTGGGGGGAAGAAATTAACATATATATGCTACTGTATGTAAAACAGATAAGCCAGAAAGACCTACTATGTAGCACAGGGAGCTCTACTCAATATCTTGTAATAACCTATATGGGGAAGATCTTAAAAAAAATAGTATATGTATATATAAAATACTATATATGTATATATATAATATGTATCTAATATGTATTGTATAACTAATATATGTTATATATAAAATATGGTATATTATGTAAACCTTTAATACATTATATATCATGTAATATATATAATATATAATATGTATCTAATATATAACAAATATCTGATATATATTAGATATATATTATATATAAATTATAAAGTATGTCTATCATATATAGTATATATAATATTTAATATATGCTAGATATAATAACACATTATGATTAAATAATATATATATTATATAATTATACAGGTTTAATATATTATATTGCACATAATATTACACAATATATTAATATATAATGTACAAAATATACATTTCCCCTTCAAGGATCACTGCCTTGTTGTGGTGAAGGGGCTTGTGTAGCTCAATGAAATTGTGAGCCATGCCATGAAGGGCCACCCAGGATGGATGGGTCACAGCAGAGGGTTCTGGGAAAATGTGACCCACTGGAGGAGGGAATGGCAAACCACTTCAGCATACTTGCCGTAAGAATCTCATGAACTGTATAAAAGGCCAAACTGATATGACACCAAAAGATGAGTCCCCAGGTCTGAAGGTGTCCAATATGCTACTGGGGAAGAGCAGAGAATTACCAGTAGCCTCAGAATGAATGAAATGCCTGGGGCAAAGTGGATATAACACTCAGTGAGTGGGTCTGCTGATGAAAGGGAAACCTGATGCTGCAAAGAACAGTATTGTATAGGAACCTGAAATCTTAGGTCCATGAATCAAGGAAAATTGGACGTGGTCAAGAGTCTGAAATACAGTATTTGGGTGCAACCTCAAAAATGACAGAATGGTCTAGGTTCAAAACCAAGGCAAGCCATTCAACATCACAGTAGTCCAAGTCTATGCCCCTAATATATAATATATATATATATATATATACCTCAGTTCAGTTCAGTCTCTCAGACATGTCTGACTTCACAACCCCATGGACTACAGCATGCCAGTCTTCCCTGTCCATCACCACCTCTCACAGCTTGCTCAAACTCATGTCCATTGAGTTGGTGATGCCATCCAACCATCTCATCCTCTGTCATCCTCTTCTCCTGCCTTCAATCTTTCTCAGCATCAGTGTCTTTTCCAATGAGTCAGTTATTTGCTTCAGGTGGCCAAAGTATTGGAGTCAGCTTCAGCTTCAGTCCTTCCAATGAATATTCAGGACTCATTTCCTTTAGGATTGACTAGTTTGATCTCCTTGCAGTCCAAGGGACTCTCAAGAATCTTCTCCAACACCACAGTTCAAATATACATAATATACATTTAAATATATTTATATATTATATAAGAAGGACATAAAATATATATAATATATAAACTATATATATTTACAAAATATATATGCATATATAACTGAATCATTGTACTATAAAACTGAAACAAACATGACATTGTAAATCAACTACACATCAAAAAGGAAAGAAATAAACACAAAGCAAAACAAAAAACTTGAGAATTCTACAATTTGTTCTACAATGGAATGCAAACTGAAGATACTCTATTTGAAAGAAGTTATAAGAGTACTATAGTTGCTAGCCAACCTCGTTTTCACTAGGTAGTACATTTTAATAGTCGTAAAGAATGCATAACATGAGATGTACCTCCTTAAAAATGTTTGATATTTAAAGTGCCGTATTGTTAATGATAAATACAGTGTTATACAGAAATTCTCCGAGACACTTCATATTGCATAACTGAGACTCTCTGTTCTTCGAACTGCAACCTCTCATTTCTCCCTCCACTGAGTCTCTAAAAACCACTATGCTACTTTTTTTTTTTTACTAAGAGTTTGACTTCTTTAGATGCCTTACACAAGTGAAATGGTGCAGTATTTATCCTTCTGTGATTGTGCTACTTCACTTAGCAGAATATCCTCAAGCTTCATCCAAGCTATAGCATATTGCAAGATTTGCTCCTTTTCTATGAAGGATTAATAGTCCATTGTATGTCTATATCACATTTTTTTTTGATCCATTCATCCACTGTTGAACATTTAGGTTCTTTAGTACAAGAATGTTCTCTGAATCACTGCATCTGAAATTATCATTTTAAAATAGCTCAAAATAGTTGAATATCTAGTGATTTAATAATATCATTCAATATACTATACAGAAACTCAGAGACTTTAATTCTAATATGAACTCAAAAATACTAAAGTGCATGCTGCTCCATAGTAAACTTGATATTTCTTCCTCAGTAGTTAATAATTTTTTAACCAGCAAGGGCAGTGGTTCTCAAACTTTACTGCGTATTAGAACCATCAAAGGAGCTTATACAAATACCAATGCCAAGAATGTCCCTTAGGCAGACATTGGTATTCTTTCACGGCCCAAGTCAATTCCAAAAAATGCACCAATATTTGAGACCATTTGATGAGGGGATTATTTTTTTCAGAGAATTCTTTATATTTCATTAAAGTATGTAGTATGAACAGTGATTTCATGTAATCAATTCAGATTTTTAGAGGAGAATTATTCTTTCCTTCATCTCACTGTTCCAGAAGGTGTGTTGCCAGACATTCATGCACTTCTAATCATACAGGAAAATGTAAGAAGAAGACACAACACACGTAGCTCTGGGTCACATTTTCCTGTCATTGTTGCCCTTTGCTTTCCTCCTGGGAAACCTGAGCAATTGTAATAATGGGGCTGCCCATGTGATGGTCAAGAACCTGCTTGCCAATGCAAGTTAGACTTCAGAGATATGTATTTGATTACAGATGAAGAAATTGTGGTACAAATAGGCAAAGGCAATTAACGTGGTGGAACAAGAGTTCTATATTGCAACCTAGACTTAGACTGTGGGCTGAGGAGCCTGGTGGGCTACAGTTCAAAGGTAGGAAAGAGTGGGACACGACTGAGCTCTAAGCCACTAGGCTTGTGTTAATTGGTTATACTAGAAAACTTAAATTATTTACCAAATAACTTTGGGAAATGTTACATGCTTTATTCTCTTTTAGGAAATTCACAGTGTATATTAATGCAAAATGTCAATGATAAAGGCTGAAACTTGTAGTAGAATTGAAATAATTTTCTCTTAGAAAAATTAACCTTCATGGAGAAAGGACTTTGTGAATAACTTCAATTACTTGGCTAGATTTTTATTAAATTCATAACCAGGTACAAATCCAATAAGTACCAGGTATTGCTGACCAATTCTACAGATGGTCTGAGTTGTGAGAAGCACCTTGAGTACTGAACTGACAGGATACAGGCATACAGTCTCGCCCTTCCATTCATTTGATGCATTTCAGTCATTGTATCCTCTCTGTTCTCTGTTCGTATAAAATGGGAGCCCTTAGATAAAGTCTTATTGCTTACTTGTATTATTATTCACTTTGGATGGATGATGCTTTGTAAATAATTTTTTCTTGCTTTGCTAAAAAGACTGAGCATTTATATTTCATTTTCTGGTGCTGCTAGGGTTTAAAATAAAATGTATTAAAAATTCTCTATTATGAATTATGCTCTGAGATATGTTTTATTCTTGCAGGATAATTGTTTTACAATATTGCATTGGTTTCTATGATTTATCAACATGAATCAGCCATAGGTATACACATGTCCCCTCCCTCTTTAGATAATAAACACTATAATTTATATTTTAGGGAAGAAAAGATGATTTGATATATCAGTTATTAGAAATTTTGAGTTTTGTTTCCATCCTTTTTATATATAGCATTACCAATGTCCCTGGTGGCTCAGATGGTAAAGAATACACCTCAGTGCAGAAGACCTGGATTTGACTCCTGGGTTGCTAAGATCTCCTGGAGGAGGGCATGGCAATCCACCCCATTGTTCTTGCCTGGAAGATCCCCATGGATATAGGAACCTGACAGGCTACAGTCCATGAGGTTTCAAAGAGTTGGACACAACTGAATGACTAAGCACACACACTCGATGTCATTTAAATGAACTGCATTATTTTTTTCATTGGTTTTTGCACTCATTAATTGGAGAGAAAACCAATATAAAGGTCATATGCTTTTTAAAACATTAGTTCTTGGAATCAATTCTTGGCTAGATTTATAGATTTACTTTGTTACATTTTGGTTTTGTTTTTTTAAATGATCTTTCTTGAGTAATTAAAATTTATTTTTTTCTTGTTTACTGTGGATTTCCTTCAGATGACATGCTAGAATTAAATTTGTTTCTTTGGCATTCCAAATAGTTCTCATTTTGGAATATCTCATTATAGAACTGGAGATACCACAAAAATAAAAGAAACATAAATAATCCAAAACAAATATAAATTATCCTGTTTATTAAAAAAGGATTAACTTCCTACTTTAAACCAGATACACAAGGTGCTGATGATCTACAATATCCCTGCTTTCAAGATGCTTACAGTATTATTTTCTTTTCAATTCTAGTTTTCTTAATCTTCTTCTACTTTTATGTATAACTCTCAGGGATTTGTGTCAAAAAGATGAAATCTCTGACTGTAAGGAATTTTGCATTTAAAAACGGTGACTGAAGTGCACTGTGGAGTTTGGGGTTTTAACGTCCTTCAGATGCCCGAGAGATTCTCTAGACATAGCCCAAAGTTCTAATGTCTTCTTTAGTGATTGAGAAAATATCACCACCACTTCTTCATATGAAAAATAGAGCTCCTCTGTCCATAGGATTCTCCAGGCAAGACTACTGGAGTGGGTTGCCATTTCCTTCTCCAAGGGATCTTCCCAACCCAGGAATCGGACCTGGGTCTCCTGCATTGCAGGCAGATTCTTTACCAACTGAGCTACAAGGGAAGCCCCCAAAATAGATACGCTAGTACCTATCTGACCAATGTACAGATTTGTGACTACCAGAACAGATGTAGTTTATGGTAAGCCTTGACGACTGTGGGTAGTTTGTCTCAGGAGATGACTTCATTGACAGAAGGACTAATTTCTCCGTGGCAATAATTTTCCAATTGTGAATTGGACCAGCATCATCTACATTACCTGGAAACTTGTTACGTATGCAAATTATTTGACCCCACACAAGACTTACTGAATCAGAATCATTGTGTTCTAAGAATCACATAAATATACCTATGGTTGATTCATGTTGATGTTTGGTGGAAACCAACACAATATTATAAAGCAAGTATCCTTCAATTAGAAATAAAGAAATTTAATTTAAAAAAAGAAAAAAAAATCCCTCTGGTGACTCTGATGTAAGTAGAGTAGTAGAGTGGGAGAAGCACTGTTATATCAATTGTCAAGTGTATACAACTCTTCTCTGAGCCCAAAGAGGGCTCTTTAAATGATTCTCATCCAAAATATCACCATCAGGGGACTATCTCTTTAAACTTATTTACTGGTATATTTCACCTGCCAAAAAGTCCACATTTTTGTTTCCGATGTCAAGATACTAGCTGTTTTTAGTATTTAAAATGAGAAAAAAATAATTCTTAGTAAATTCTATTGTATAATAACACTTTTTCTGCATTTTAATGTTCTATATTTTTGCTAAAATATCATAGCAGATAAATTGATACACAGGTCAAGAAGCAACAGTTAGAACTGGACGTTGAACAACAGACTGGTTCAAAACTGAGAAAGGAGTGTATCAATGCTGTATATTGTCACATTGTTTATTTAACTTATAGGCAGAGTGCATCATGCAAAATATTGGGTTGGATGAAGCACAAACTGGAATTAAGATTGCTGGCAAAAATATCAATAACCTCAGATAGGTTTAAGAATTTTACTGCTTATATAATTAAAAGATGCTAGGTACTGTTCTATTCTGAAACTATTTTACATATAGTGTCTTATTTACTCATCATTATTATTTCACTATATCTGTAGCTCAGATAAATTATCTATTATTATGTGATATAGTCAGAACTCAAAGATGGAGCTGTTAAGTTTCAAAACAAGAGGTTTTACATTATGTCATGCTACCTCCAAACAGAACCATCTCTGAAGCTGCTCCCATATCTCAAATAGATCTTTTATTTTTATCTTATGTTTTGAACCCAAAGTTTAAAAGTTTTAATTTTCTAAATAATAGTTTAAGACAAATGTTCTGGCAGAAGGTTTTATAGGTAAATTCAGAATAGATATTATTTGTGATAATAGCACTAGAAATTTGACTAACAATCACTTCCCAGGTCTTTTTCCAGGCAAATGTACTTATTGTACTATATCTATATAAGAAAGTAAAAATTATAAAAAAGATAACCTCCGAGTTATGTGCACACAGTGTTTTGCTTGTGCCCTCCAAGAGTCTGTTTCCCCAGTCCTGTATAAGTTCTGTAATCAAATCCCACTGGCTTCCAAATCAGATTCCCTGGGGATTCTTAGTCCCTTTGTCAGATTCCCAGGTTGGGAAATCTGTTGTGGGTCCTAGAACTTTCTTAACAGTGCAAGAATTTATCTGGTATAATTGTTCTTCAGTCTGTGGGTCGTCTGCTCAGCAGAGCTATGGTGGTGTTAAAGGCGAGCTCCTCCAAGAAGGTTTATGCCACACACTGTGTGGCTCAGGTCTGCTGCACCCAGAGCCCCCGTCCCCACAGCCAACCACTACTTACCCGTGCCTCTGCAGGAGACACTTAGACACTCAAAGACAGGTATGTCTCAGTCTTTGTAGGGTATCTGGGTCGTGGTGTGAATAAGGTTTTGTTTGAGCCCTACGAGCATCTCTGGCAGGTATTGGGTTTGATTTTAAATGCAATTTTGGCCCTCCTACCATCTTTCTGGGCTTCTCGTTTGCCCTTGGACGTGGGGTAATTTTTTGTAGTGGGATCCAACATTTGTCTCTCAATGGTTGCTTAGCAGTGAGTTGTAATTTTGGAGTTCTTGCAGGAGAACAGAAGTGCAGGTCCTTCTACTCCACTATCTTGTGTGGGGGAAAAAAACCCCCAAAACTGTGTACACACCAGGACACAGAAGAAAGGAGCATGACCCCACAAGAGACTGGCCCATACTTGCCTGTGAGTATCCAGGAGTCTTCATTAGAGGCAAGGTCTGCAGTGGCCTGCTGCAGATCAGTGACACTGAGCACAGCAGTGCCTACATGAACCCTTTGGAAGGAGGCCGCCATTATCTCCATTCCCTCCACCATAGTTTGGTTTCAGGTCGAATAATAGGGAGGGAACAGAGCTCTGCCCATCAACAGAACATTGAATTAAAGATTTACTGAGAATGGCCCCACCCATCAGAACAAGACTCAATTTCCCCCACAGTCAGTCTCTCCCATCAGGAAGCTTCCATAGAATCTTATCCTTATCTATCAGAGGGCAGACAGAATGAAAACCACAGTCAGAGAAAACTAATCAAACTGATTACATGGACCACAGCCTTATCTAATTCAATGAAACAATGAGCCATGCCATATAGGGCCACCCAAGGCAGATGGGTCATGGTGGAGAGTTCTCATACAATGTGGTCTACAAGAGAAGGGAATGGAAAACTGCTTCAGTATTCTTGCCTTGAGAGCCCCACGAACAGTATGAAAATGCAAAAAGATAGGACACTGAAAGATGAACTCCCTAGGTCGGTAGGTGCCCAATATGCTACTGGAAATCAGTGGAGAAATAAATTCAGAAACAATGAAAGGATGGAGCCAAAGCAAAAACAATGCCCAGTAGATGTGTTTGTGATGGACGTAAAGCCTGATGCTGTAAGGAACAATATTTCACAGGAACCTGGAATGTTAGGTCCATGAATCAAGGCAAATTGGAAGTGGTCAAACATGAGATGGCAAGAGTGAACATCAACATTTTAGGAACCAGTGAACTAAAAAGGACTGGAATGGGTGAATTTAATTCTGATGACCCATATACTACTACTACTGTGGGCAAGAATCTCATAGAAGAAATGGAGTAGCCCTCATAGTCAACAGAAGAGTCTGAAATGCAGTACTTGGGTGCAATCTCAAAAATGACAGAATGATGTCTGCTTGTTTTCAAGGCAAACCATTCAATATCACAGTAATCCAAGTCTATGCCCCAACCAGTAGTGCTGAAGAATCTGAAGTTTAATGGTTCTAAATTAAAAGATGCTTGTTCCTTGGAAGAAAAGCTATGATCAATCTAGACAGCATATTAAAAAGCAGAGACATTACTTTGCCAACAAATGTCTGTCTAGTCAATGCTATGGTTTTTCCAGTGGTCATGTATGGGTGTGAGAGTTGGACTATAAAGAAAGCAGAGAGCTGAAGGACTGATGCTTCTGAACTGTGGTGTTGGAGAAGACTCTTGAGAGTCCATTGGGCTGCAAAGAGATCCAGCCAGTCCATCCTAAAGGAAATGAGTCCTGAATATTCACTGGAAGGCCTGATGCTGAAGCTGAAACTCCAATACCTTGCCCATCTGATGCGAAGAACTGACTCATTGGAAAAGACCCTGATGCTAGGAATGTTTGAGGGCGGGAGAAGGGGACGACAAAGGATTAGATGGTTAGATGACATCACTGACTCAATGGACATGAATTTGAGCATACTTCCAAGACTGGGTGATGGAGAGGGAAGCCTGGCATGCTGCAGTCCATGGGGTTGCAAACAACTGGACATGACTGAGTGACTGAAATGAACTGAACTGAACCTCTGACTAAAAACATTTACAAATAGATATGCAAAAGCCCAAATTTAAAGATGGCAACTAAGAATCGAATTGTTCTAAATGAACAATAATCAAGTGGGATTTTCTCTAGAAATTCAGAGACAGTGCAATGTCAATAAATCTTTAAAATAATTATTCATGTTAATAGTACAAAGAAATAAAATATATACTCTCAATATAAATTAGACAAAGTTTGATAAAATTCAATATCTATTCCTCGTTTGAAGAAATTAGCAAAGCAGTATTGCAAAAGAAAAAATAGACTCATCCTGTTGAATTAATAACCAACTCACTGCTTAATGATAACTCAATAGAAATTTTCTCATGTATAAAGTATATGCATATACATCAATATTTTAATGATATATAGAGGCTGACTCTAATTTTTTAGGGAATTATCATATAAAGATGAATGCATGAGATATGTTCATGATGTGAACTTAAGATAGTAAATAAACTTCTATATTTGAAATTAATGTGATCAGTCATTTTTTCTTCTAACAGGCAAGTGTTATACAGCCATTAATCATAATGACTGAGGATTCCAGGTAAAGTTGTTGAATTGAGCACACACTTATCTTTTCCACTTTATGAAATGCTACTCAAATAATGGAATAGAAATAAAGCCAACTTTATAAACACAAGTACAAAGAGAATAACAAATAAAAAATTAGTGGAAAAGAGATTTCCATGAGTTTTTGAGTGAGAGAAGGTGGATGGAAGAATGATAATTGTCCTGACATATTGGAGTGAGGGGAAAGCTACTCTTCCTGCCGAGACTCTTCTGTTGATTAGTGCACATGTTCACTTTGCAGAACCCTGAAAGGTACCAAGTGCCACCGAACTTAAGGGTGTCATTGGAGCAGAGAGATGATTTGAACATTTGCACTCAGAGTGAATATACATCCATTCTTCCTCATAACCTGCCTCATTCCAACTCCCTGAACTACTTGTGGATAGCAGATTCAGAAAGACATCTTTCTGGAGAAACTTTATGAGAATAGTTCTGGACATAATGATACAGAGAAACAATTTAGAAATGAGGCACTGGGAGAAACAGGGGGATTTAGTGAAAATTTGTGGAGTGACAATTTCTGCAGTTTACTCCTTAGATGCCAGTGTGCAGGCCCATGCCCATTATGCTGAAGAGTGGATAGTTCCCCTCCAATCCATCCTAGAGAATAAATGTCTAGACATCTATGCTTGTGAGTCACTGATGAAAAAGTGGCCACAACCCTATTACAGTAAGTCTCCTACATATAAACCTTCAAGCTGTAAACTTTCCAAGATGCGAATATGCATTTGCAAGTCCAATCATGTAAGTTAGTTCACGTGTCTGGCATACATTGTTACATGCATGCATCCTCTACAAGTGGTTGTGCTTTTGTGTACTTTACTGTATAGAATACAGTATTGTACAGTATCCTTGTTTCAAGCCCAGGATGTCTGGAAGCAAGCTTAAAAGCAGAGGTGGTATAGCAGCAGCCGCTAAGAAGTGCCAAGCAAAAATGATGGAAACAAAAGTGAAAATAATTGAGTAAAGTAAGGCAAAAGATGGAATTAGAGGCCCAGAGAAAGGACTAAGAGAGAGAAGAGGAAGAAGAAGTAATGGAAGAACTGAAGAGATTTATGACACAGGAAATAGCATAGGATTTTCTTTATTTGAGGAGATACTGTTAATTGTGAGGCACAGGGCCTGAACGTAGAGCAGTATATGAAGGTTGCAACAGTTATTCAGAATGTCATCCAGTGCTACTGTGTTCTCTTTGACAAGAACAAAGAGCTACTACTCAGACATCACTGAATCTTTTTTTCAAGAAGGTAGATATTGAATCCAGCAAGGAATCGGAATCTGTGTCATCAACTTCCATGTATCAGGCATGAGTGAAATTGCAGCTTGCCCTCTGTCTCTTACTGCTGATGATCCCTTTAGCTCTCCCATTTCCCATCCCTTCTCCCTCCTCCAGTTGGTAACTCTTCTTGCCTGTTCATTCAATACCAGTCCCTATATGCCAGCTGTTGTACATATTACTGTAATTTTCAAGATTAAAAATGTTTTCTTTATTTTTTTAGATATGTATTGTTTGTGTGAAAAGTCTTGTAAACCTCTGACAGTACAGTGCTGATTGTGTTAGTTGGGTACCTAGGCTAACTTTGTTGGATTTATGAACAAATTTGGCTTATGAATATGCTCTTAAAATGGAAATTGTTTGTATGTAGGAGACTTACCATACTCTTCCTTGATACACTCTAAGACACATAAGAAGAAATTTCAGAATCCTTAATGAAAAACTAGCTGTGTAATTTGTGGATCTTAACACAAAATTAAAATTAAAGTCCCTAGTTCAAAAAGCACACAAAAAAGTGTCATTAAAAGCTTTTGCACAACAAAGGAAACTATAAGCAAAGTGAAAAGACAGCCTTCAGAATGGGAGAAAATAATAGCCAATGAAGC
>ML662442.1:14949632-14960046 GCA_007570785.1 Antilocapra americana
AAGCAATCTTGAGAAAGAAGAATGGAACTGGCGGAATCAACCTACCTGACTTTAGGCTATACTACAAATCCACAGTCATTAAGACAGTATGGTACTGGCACAAAGACAGAAATATAGATCAATGGAACAGAATAGAAAGCCCAGAGATAAATCCACGCATCTATGGACACCTTATCTTTGACAAAGGAGGCAAGAATATACAATGGAGAAAAGACAACCTCTTTAACAAGTGGTGCTGGGAAAACTGGACAGCCACTTGTAAAAGAATGAAACTAGGTCACTTTTTTTACACATCCAATTTTTAAATTAGATCAGATTTACAGTTGCTGCAACAGCAAGGCTAGGTTTTTCTGATATAATGTGTATCGAGTTATTGTTCCATATCTTTACAGAGAGGAATAAGTTAGGTGATTTTAAATCTTTTAGATATGTAAGAGCATGTTTAATCATGTTACATGTATTTTGGGGAGGCAGTTTTACATTTAAATTCATTTTATACAATGCATAGATTTTCACACTAAATTACACAGGCTTTGAGAAATTTAATACTGGCCTTAATCCCCAAGCAATATTAACTAAATATACATAACAATTGCTTGAAATTACTTCAACATATTGAAAACTTGCTTAAAAATTATTTACAACTATTCATAAGGATGCAGAATATATTTCCTTGACCATACATGTATTTCATATTAAAGGAGACCTATATGTGTAGTAAATTTTGAGAAAGGAAGCAGGGGATGCTTTGGTTATATAACAAAGAGATGGGTACCAGCTAAATATGCCAGAGTAAATACTTAACCAAGTCTCAAATACTTAAAGGTTATTAATTTCTAAAACTTAAAAAAATATGTGGCCAATAAAGCTAATAATTAACAACCTTTTAAACCATAAATCATAAGGTTTTCCATTTCTGGTTATATCACAGCAGCTTGCATCCATTCAATATTGTACTGAGACAGCAAGAAAGCTAGGTTGAAAAATAAAACAGAAAGAGAAAACTAGGACCTGAAAGGCCAAGGCTACAGAAAGAAAAGAGGCCCCCTTCTCGACAATGTTTTCTTCTCAGTGTGTTTCTGAAAGCTGCCAGAGAGGCCAAGGAGAAAGCAGAGACTGAGAGCATTTAGAGTTTTCCTGAAACATTTTCAATGTTCCTGAAGCAATGAAAAACGTGGCTAAGCCAAGGCCCAGGGAATAAAGGGAACCATGGAGAAGTGAACCCAACATTCTGAAGGATTCTGCCAAATCCTCTGATGTGCCAGTGTTTAAAAAAAAAAAAGAAGTGAGGAGTAGATGCTGAGAAGCTAGGATGCTAAGCAGAGATGCCAGTGCTACTGTGGAACTGGGAGACCAGGCTGGGAGTTGAGGGATGACAGACAGCAGGGGGTAGATCCAAGCCAAGAGGAAAGGGAAGAGAAGAAATATGAAACCGCTGCCACTAGGAGTTACTCTCAAGTGTTCACTTCCACCCTCTATTCTGCTAGTGTTTACTTTTCAACTCTTCTGGAGTCACTTTTTGTCTGTCTAGAATTTTAAATTGTAATCAGTGGGTGAGAGACAGTGTAGTTAGCTACACCATTTTAGCAATTACTCAAAAAGTTGCTACTTTGTTTCTAAAATACAAACCCATAGCGACTATTACAAACATCCATCAGAGGGTATCTACCCTTAATATGATGCTCTGGACAAATGGTTGAGTGTGATATCTCTGCATTAGACAACTCTCCTTCACCAATAAAGTTTCAGCTTAAAATTAATTTCTTTTTTATTTATTTAGTACAGAGAATTTAATTATCAGTTGGATTTTGGGAATCTCAGGGATGTTCCAGTCTAGCTGGGTGCATGTTCAGTTGGGTGAGACTCTTTGAGAACCCATGGACTGTAGCCCACCAGGCTCTTCCATCCATGGAATTTTCCAGGTAAGAATACTGGAGTGGGTTGCCATTTCCTCTTCTAGGTCATCGTCCTGAGTCAGAGATCAAACTGGTGTCTCCACATTTTCTGCATTGGCAGGCAGATTATTTACCACTGAGCCACTGGGAAACCTATTTCAGTCTAAAGGTCAGTACAAAACAGCTTTTATTCTCTAGTTCTAATTTCTCTATTATTATTTAAAAGTGATCTTGATAAAATAACTTTGAAAATTGAAATATCACCAGATTTGTCAACCAGATGTTCTTTAACCTTTTAACAAAACTTATATTTTACACATGATGTATTCTTCTAACGCAGTGGGCTTCCCAGCTCAGCAGTAAAGAATCTGCCTACCAATGCAGGAGATCCCTTGGTCAGGAAGCTCCTCTGGAGAAGGAAATGGCAACCCACTCCAGTATTCTTCCCGGGAAATCCCATAGACAGAACAATCAGGCGGGCTATGGCCCATGGAGTAGTAAAGAGTCAGATACACAAGAATGAGCAATGCAAAGAAAAAAATAGTTTAAAAAATTATCAGTTGTTTACAAGAAAGAGTAAATTAAGCCTAATCAGGGCCTGCCAATCCTCGATTCCAAGTTCTCATTGCAACGACCAATAGAAGATGCAAATAAAAGACAATCCACACCATATCTAGTGATGATGGAGCATCATCTCCCATATCCTAGTACTTTGGGAATTTGTAGATGAGAGATTATGGAAAACAAAGGCATAGTGGTTCAAACTACAACTCTTCCTCCTAATAGACATCATTATGGCTGGAAGTTCTAGTGGGAGAAACCCTACCAGAATATCAGTGACTCCTGAAAATTTTATGAGGAAACAGAAAAGCAGGTCAGAGAGTGGAAAAAAATGGAAATATAGTTAAATGAAAAAAAGTCTGACTTATGAAAAACATCAAGGTATGTACCTGCATATCCAAAGGGTCTCCTGATTATAGGAGAAGTTGATAAAATGATACTAACTTCAAAATGTTTTCTCTTGAAGTGTCTACATGTAACTTTTGAAGGATTCAGTCTAAACAACAGAACAAGAAAACCAGACTGGCCTCAGATTTCTCAATACTAAAAATATGAAGGACAACTCTTTCAAAATCATAAGGGGAAAGAAAATGTGTGTCTTGGCTTTCTATTTATAGCTAAATTGCCCTTCATTCTGAAGGCAGCAGACATATATTATCAGATAAGTAATCATAACATATACCAACCTCTAATAAAAATCACTGTAAAAACTATAAGTTATAGTCAATTTTTCTAAGCTATAGAAGTAAATTTTAATTTGTCTTCAGTCCTTAATCAGAGTTTTAGTGCAGTGGTTGAGCACATTAAGCATGAAAATATTTTCTTATGCAAAGTGAAATTTATAGTTGATAAAGTTTGTTTTTCATTAGCTTTTGAATACCAAAGCTCAGAATTTTTGGTTTCCCAAATTATACCTTAGTTATGGCTGACTCTGCATGGCAATAAATGAGTATTATTTTCAGTTAATATCTATCATGGCAAGTTTAATGAATCTCTTGAATAAGATTATTTTTAAGCGCTGACTTGAAAATTACTGTCAGGGAATTAACAGGTGCATTCATATTTTGATTTGGAAATCATTTCTGTTGTTTGTTTCCATCCATTGTTCCACAGTAATTATTCTGTCACACGGAGGAGAGTTTTCCTGAGGGAAAAACAAAACCCTTCTGATTGGGTCAGGTTTGCATTAAGCCTTATCATTTACGTGCTTTCAAACTGAGAAAAGAAAAAACAATTTCTGAGTGTGGGGAAGTAGTGGCAGGAGAGGGTACATAGAACATTTATTGTTACTTCCAGTCTAGTGGCCCAGGTGGGAAATGTCCCACATAGAGATACTTCTGGTCTTTGTCCTAACACCGAATAATTATATCATTTTGTGTTCCTGCTCCCTCTCCTGTGGAGAGAGAATGAAGAAATAAAATAAAATTAAGCTTTTTTTTTTCATTTTCAGCAAACTCAATTACATACTTGAAGGAAAACAGAAAATGTTATTGTCAACTTATATATAATGCAACTTTACAGTACTTAAATCAGAGGGAAAGCATGGTTGCTTTCACGATGAATATTTTAAAGTTTCAAGAAAACTCAAGCAGAGGCTACCCTACCTGGCATGCAAGCACCAGTGTCTGAAGGATAAAAATTGCATCATCCTTTTCCTGTGTGTTTGTGTGCTTATGAATCATTTCTAATTACTTCAACAGCATGAAATATCTCATCTTTTATGGTTCCCCCAGTGTAAGCGTGACAATGCCCGTAGGATATTGTCTTCAACCTTTTCCACTGCAATTGCATTTTGTAAGTGGTAAACATCATTCACATTAAGTAACTATTAAGTTCCCAAAAGTCTAACATGAATTTAGAAAAGTACAGCAATTTCACTACAAAGAAATATAACTAAATATGTCATTTGGTATTCTATTTAGTGGAATATGAAGGCTGTGACTGTAGTATCAAGAGAATAACTATAAAGGGTTTGTGACAAGTAAAATTTAGGGCATGCTAAACATCCGAATTCCTGTGAAGATCAGCAGCCTCTTCAGAAAAGTAATGGAAAGGATATAAAGCTTGTCACATTAAAAATGGCTCAAAAATGATCTGAAGTAACAGTCTGCCAATATAATTAAGTATTCTGCTCCAAAAACTTTTAGCTCTGGAAAATATGGTGGGTATGTATGTATCTATCTGTTATAAATATCAATATATAAAAAAACTTCTGATAACAATTTTCTTTTTTCTGTGAATCTTTTTTTTTTTATTGGTTTTGCCATACAACGACATGAAACTGCCATGGGTTTACAAATGATAACAATTTTCATAGTCAATTATGTAAAGTGAAAGTGGCTCAGTCATGTCTGAGTCTTTGTGACCCCATGTTGTCCACAGAATTCTCCAGGCCATAATACTGGAGTGGGCAGCTTTTTGATCTTCCCAACCCAGGGATCAAACCCAGGTCTCCCCACATTGCAGGCGGATTCTTTACCAGCTGAGCCATAAGGGAAGCCCAAGGATACTGGAGTGGGTAGCCTATCCCGTCTCCAGGGGATCTTCCCAACCCAGGAATTGAACCGGGGTCTCCTGCATCGCAGGTAGATTCTTTACCAACTGATTTATCAGGGAAGCCTTATGTAACTTAGTCAATTATGTAACTTCAGTTTAAATAAGTGACTCATTGAATTCAGCTATATCAGTTCAATTCACTTCAGCTGGTCAGTCTGTCTGTTGTGACCCAATGGACTGCAGCAGGCCAGGATTCCTTGTCCATCACTAACTCCCATCCATCACCAACTCCCATCCATCACCAACTCCCGTCCATCACCAACTCTCGTCCATCACCAAGTCAGTTCATATACTTAGAACTATTTTTATATATATGAATATATTTATATATTTATAATATATTTATTTATTTATCTATATGGTATAAAATATGTATCAGATATTATTTTTCCATTTAAAGTAATTGTAATCTAGTTGGAGAAAGAAATTACTATAAATATACATGGTACAGTGCATGCTGAGTTACTTCACTTGTTGTGTCTAATTCTTTGCCACACTATGGACTGTAACCCACCAGGCTCCTCTGTCCATGGGATTCTCCAGGCAAGAATATTGGCATAGGTTGCCACTCCAAGGGATCTTCCCCACCCAGGGATACTTGTGTCTCTTGCATCTGCCTACATTTGAAGGTGGGTTCTCTACCACTAGCACCATCTGGGAAGCCGCATAAACATACATATCAAAAGCTAAACAACACCATTAATTTTAAAGAAGAATTTAGGTAATAACTGTAATAGAAATTATTTTATGAAAATCAACTATAAATATGATAATGATTAGAGAATTCAGAGGATGAAGGTATATTCTATTTTTAAGACTAGCCTGAGGAGATAGAAATGCATCTTGTGGCTTCTTCATTAGAGGTGAAAGCAGAGACTATTCTAAGCAAGTGGAATGTTAAAAATGAATGTATGGGGGTAGTATCAGAGCAAGGACCTCCAAAAGTTCTTTCCTTCCTAAAAGAAATGGTCAGAATAAAAAATGTTTAGAGTTTTTTAAAACCCTAGAAATCAACCAAAGAATTGCAGTATTTATTCATGAAAATGACTGAATCTAGGTAAAAAGAGTGACCTTTGTGATGTTTTTCAACTTTCTCTTTCCCATTACCCTGACACAACTCTGTAGTAGTTTTAAAAACCAGAATCCCACAGCTTTGGTGACAACCAGTATTCTGGCAGACAATGGAAGAGGCAGATGATTTTGAAGATTGTCAAAGCTCTAATTTCAGAAAATTTGCACAAGACTTGCCTTATCTGACCTGACTCAGAGCTTGCCCGGTGAGAATAGCTTTTCCTCGGGGGCGTCGGTGATAATCAGTCAGTGACAATGATTTAATATTATGGCTTCCTACGATGGTAGATAATTTTTACAGTAACAGATACACAAATTAAAAAGCTTAAAAGGGCAAACTTGAGAATGAGTTGTTCTTAAGGGCTTTGGAGAAGCTCTGACATACTTCTGGCAGTCTAGAGGGGAATACATATGTGTATGGGTCTATGAATGTTTAAGGCTGTATGCATGATCTTAAAGGACCTGAAAAGATCCTGAGCTCTCATCAACCAGAAAGTTAAGGCTAAGGCAGAATTAAATAATAAGCTGAGCACTGTTATGTACATGAACACATATCTGAGGCCCTTGGTAAAAACAAAGAAATTTATTTATTTCAGGCATTTAAGAAACCTCTGGAAGAAGCACGGCAGCTGCAATGAACTACGCAGAAACATGGCCAAGAGAAGCTACCCCACGCCCAAGATCAGGGGCTGCGACAGAGAGTGCCAGGCTGCAAAGGCACATGAATGGTGGAGAGGAGCTGAAGACTCTACACATGGACATCACCAGATGGTAAACATAGAAATCAGATTGATTGCATTCTTTGCAGCCAGAGTTGGAGAAGCTCTATACAGTTAGCAAAAACAAGACTGGGAGCTGACTGTGGCTCAGATCATGAACTATTTATTGCCAAACACAGACTGAAATTAAAGAAAACAGAGAAAACCACTAGACCATTCACGTATGACTTAACTCAAATCTCTTATGACTATACAGGGGAAGTGAGACATAGATTCAAGGGACTAGATCTGATAGACAGAGTGCCTGATGAAGTAGGGATGGCAGTCCATGACATTATACTGGAGACAGGGACTAAGATCATCCCCATGGAAAAGAAATGCAAAAAAGCAAAATGGCTGTCTGAGGAGGCCTTACAAAAGGTGTGAAAAAAAGAGAGGTGAACAGCAAAGGAGAAAAGGAAAGATATTTGCATCTGAATGCAGAGTTCCAAAGAATAACAAGAAGAGATAAGAAAGCCTTCCTCAGTGATCAATGCAAAGAAATAGTGGAAAACAATAGAATGGGGAAGACTAGAGATCTCTTCAAGAAAATTAGAGATACCAAGGGAATATTTCATGCAAAGATGGACTCGAAAAAGGACAGAAATGGTATGGACCTAACAGAAGCAGAAGATATTAGGAAGAGGTGGCAAGAATATACAGAAGAATTGCACAAAAAAGATCTTCATGATCCAGATAATCATGTTGGTGTGATCATTCATCTAGAGCCAGACTTCCTGGAATGTGAAGTCAAGTGGGCCTTAGGAAGCATCACTACTAACAAAGCTAGTGGAGGTGATGGAATTCCAGCTGAGCTGTTTCAAATCCTGAAAGATGATGCTGTGAAAGTGCTGCACACAATATGCCAGCAAATTCGGAAAACTCAGCAGTGGCCACAGGACTGGGAAAGGTCAGTTTTCATTCCAATCCCAAAGAAAGGCAATGCCAAAGAATGCTCAAACTACCACACAGTTGCACTTTACTCACATGCTAGTCAAGTAATGCTCAAAATTCTCCAAGCCAGGATTCAGCAATCCATGAGCATGAACAACCAGATGTTCAAGCTCATTTTAGAAAAGGCAGAGGAACCAGAGATCATATTGCCAACATCCACTTGATCATCAAAAAAGCAAGAGATTTCCAGGAAAACATCTATTTCTGCATTATTGACTATGTCAAAGCCTTTGACTGTGTGGATCACAATAAACTGTGGAAAATTCTTAAAGAGATGGGATTACCAGACCACTTGACCTGCCTTTTGAGAAACCTTTATGTAGGTCAGGAAGCAACAGTTAGAACTGGCCATGGAACAACAGGCTGGTTCCAAATAGGAAAAGGAGTACGTCAAGGCTGTATATTGTCACCCTGCTTATTTAACTTATATGCAGAGTATATCATGAGAAACACTGGGTTGGAAGAAGCAAAAGCTGGGAGCAAGATTGCCAGGAAAAATATCAATAATCTCAGAATGCAGGTGACACCACCCTTATGGCAGAAAGTGAAGAGGAACTAAAGAGCCTCTTGATGAAAGTGAGAGAGGAGAGTGGAAACGTTGGCTAAAGCTCAACATTCAGAAAACTAAGATCATGGAATCTGGTCCCATCACTTCATGGAAAACGGATGAAGAAACAGTTGAAACAGTGTCAGACTTTATTTTTTTGAGCTCCAGAATCACTGCAGATGTTGATTGCAGCCATGAAATTGAAAGACATTTACTCCTTGGAAGGAAAGTTATGACCAACCCAGATAGCATATTAAAAAGCAGAGGCATTACTTTGCCAACAAAGGTCCATCTGGTTAAGGGTATGGTTTTCCAAGTAGTCATGTATGGATGTGAGAGTTGGACTGTGAAGAAAGCTGAGTGCAGAAGAATTGATGCTTTTAAACTATGTTGTTGAAGAAGACTCTTGAGAGTCCCTTGGACTGCAAGGAGATCAGTCCTAGGTGTTCATTGGAAGGACTGATGTTGAAACTGAAACTCCAATACTTTGGGCACCTCATACAAAGGTGTACCTCTGACTCACTGGAAAAGATCCTAATGCTGGGAGGATTGGGGACAGGAGGAGAAGGGGACATCAGAGGATGAGATGGCTGGATGGCATCACCGACTCGATGGACATGGGTTTGGGTAAACTCTGGGAATTGGTGATGGACAGGGAGGCCTGGTGTTGTGATTCATGGGCTTGCTATAAGTCAGACACGACTGAGCGACTAAACTGACTGACTGAAGAAACCTCTGTCCAATCATTAACTTATTAGTGTGCTAACTGAACAGAAGCTTTAGTGCCCGTGTCATACAGTATTCGAAATTAATGCAAAATGGATTAAAGACCTTATGGTAGAGCTAAAACTATAAAACTTTTAGAAGAAACCAGGCATAAATCACTGTGACCCTGGTTGCGGCAATGGTTTCATAGATATGACACCAACAGCACAGGAAGCCAAATTAAAAAAGTGCATAATTTTCAATCAAAATTTAAAACTTTTGATTTCAACAGACACTATCATGGGAGTGATAAGACAGTCTATAGAGAAGGAGAAAATATTTGCAAATTATAACTAGTAAAATTCTAGTTTTCAAAATATATTGATATAAAGAACTCATAAAATGAAATCATTAAAAAGCAAATAAGCTAAATAATAATAGGCAAAGGATTTGAATAGTCATGACTTCAATGAAAATATACAAATAGATAATCGATATATTAAAAGGTGTTCAACGTGATTAATTATTAAGGAAATAGAAATCCAAACAAAATGAAATATTGCTTCAAAAACATTAAGATGTTATAATTAAAAAGATAGATGATTAAAAGTGTTGCCATGCATTTGGGGGAAATTAGAACCCTCAACACTATTGGTAGGTTTGTAAAATGGTGCACCTGAATACACTCAAGATAATAAAAAACATAGGTCCTCACACACAAAAAAGTTTGTGAATGCTTATGGTAACAGTATCCATAATATCCATTTAGTGAAACTAATTCATATGTTCATCAGCTTTTGAGTGAAAAATTAAATATGATTTATCTTTATAATGAAATATTATTCAACCATTAGAAATAATGAAGTACTGATACAAACTACTAGAGAGATGAATCTTGTAAACATTATGCTAAGTGAAATAGCCAAACACACACAAAAAAACCCCACATTTAATATGAATTCATGTATGTGACAATATACAGCCTTGACGTACTCCTTTTCCTATTTGGAACCAGTCTATTGTTCTATGACCAGTTCTAACTGTTGCTTCCTGACCTACATAAAGGTTTCTCAAGAGACAGGTCAGGTGATCTGGTAATCCCATCTCTTTAAGAATTTTCCACAGTTTATTGTGATCCACACAGTCAAAGGCTTTGGCATAGTCAATAATGCAGAAATATATGTTTTCCTGGAAATCTCTTGCTTTTTTGATGATCCAGCAGATGTTGGCAATTTGATCTCTGATTCCTCTGCCTTTTCTAAAACGAGCTTGAACATCTGGATGTTCATGGTTCATGGATTGCTGAAGCCTGGCTTGGAGAATTTTGAGCATTACTTTACTAGCATGTGAGATGAGTGCAATTGTGC
>ML662442.1:14960146-14970455 GCA_007570785.1 Antilocapra americana
GTAGTGATGCTTCCTAAGGCCCACTTGACTTCACATTCCAGGATGTCTGGCTATAGGTAAGTGATCACACCATCATAATGATCTGGGTCGTTTTGTACAGTTCTGTGTATTCTTGCCACCTCTTCTTAATATTTTCTGCTTGTGTTAGGTCCATACCATCTCTGTCCTTTATCGAGCCCATCTTTGCCATCTTTACTGTCTGGCTGATTCTTTACCATCTGAGCCACCAGGCAATTTTGTGGCCAAAATTGTATGGTTCCATTTGATGGTACTGCCAGAAATGTCAAATTTATAGGGATACAAGGTAAATGGCTAGTTGTCTAGGGCTGGGTGGAGTGAGGGCAATGGGGAATAGGGATGGAGTTTCTTTATGGGATGATGAAAATATATGAAAATTAAATTGTGATAATGTTTGCACAAATCAGAACAAACTAAAAAAAAACACACTAAATTGTGTACGTTACGTGGGTGAACCACATGATGTGTATTACGCTTCAATAAAGTCATTATTGAATGAACACATGACACAAGAAAGTAGTATTTGTTTTGGGGAGGAAAATGTTTTGCAATGTATTAAGCATTTACAAAGGAAAATAGTAAACCTGGTACTAAAAGAATAATCTTGCTAGGCTCATATGCCAGGTAAATGCTATAGACATAGACTTATTTCATAAAGGAATTTTTAAATGTCTTTTGATAGAGTTCTTTAAAAGATGCAGATATTTGCTTTGAATGATTGAATTATTAAAAGTATGTCTAATAGGTCTCAAATTTCTACACAACATGACATGATGAATGCATCAATATAAAACAAAGTTGGGAAATATATGAGGCTCAGCTTCCAGCACTATGTCATAGATACTACACTTGATCTTAGCTGAAAGGCCGAGAAGTGATAAGCACTGTGTCATAGAAAATCCTCTGTTTGGGGATTAGTGATTGCATAAAGACATGATGAGATAATCAGAGACATAAATCAAGATCAATATATTGACTGACAAAATTAGTATCCTATCACACTAAAGCGGTCTTATTTGATCCAAGATCAAATTTGTTATAAATATGTATGTACATAATTAGTCCAAAAAGTGACAAAAAGGAGAATGAGGAAGATAATTGAATCTGTTTGAAGTGAAGCATATATATTAATATATATGTGTATATATACATATATATGTGTGTGCTTATATATGCACATATATACATATATACATGCACAAGGTACCAGTACATCCTCATGAAATTTATTAGAGGTCTATAATGTTTAAAGAAAGAAGTTGAAATCAGTCTACCTATAGCATTCAGGTAATAATTTTAATTTGGTGACAAATTGCATTAATATTTTGATAATACTATACAACAATAATAGAGTGAATTAAATCATTCAATACCTGCTCCAATCTCCTTCTCAGGAACCTTCCTGACAAACTGGAACCAGGAAAATGAATAGCCATGTCTTTCAGACTTATTGAATTTCAGAAGTTAAGCTCTCCATATTATAGTAGTTGGGCTTCCCAGGTGGTTCAGTGGTAAAGAATTTGCCTACCAAGCAAGAGACTCAAAAGATGCAGGTTCAATCCCTGGGTCAGGAAGATCTCCTGGAGAAAGAAATGGCACTCCAATTGAGTATTCTTGCCTGGGATATATCCCATGGACAGAGGAGCCTGGCAGACTACAGTCCATGGGGTCACAAAGAGTTGGTCACGACTTGGTGACTAAACAACAAAATTGTAGTAGAAATGGGATAGTCTGGTGCCAGTAACCAGAGTAGTAACTTCTGAATTAACAGTTTTTCTGATTATGCAAGGAAGGATATATCTCCTTTGAGAACAAAGTCTGTCACTTTCTTCTGGAAGTCATAACTAAAGGACCAGCTTTTTCTTTCAACTCTTTTAACAAATTTGAAAGCACCTAATTTTCTGAGTTAAATATTTCTATTATTAAAACAGATAATTTATTATCAGAAATGTTTATAAGCAGCAAGCTTTTCAACAACTTTGGATTGGTTATTCGCTCTAGTTGACTTTGAGGGCATTGAGAATCTACCTATTACTACATGATGGGGCATCACTGGCCCATGGAATGAATGGCAAAATAGTCTCTTCAATTCTCATATATAGCCTCTTGGAATGAAAGGCCAATTTTAAGCACTTCCTTGGTAGTATGTGTGGTGTTTCAGAAGGAAATGTGAAGTATAAGTGCTAGAATTAACTGGCTATTTCCAAATGTATGATATGGCTTAAAAGAGCTTCAAATTCAAGACACAGAACAAGGAGAAGATCTATGATAGGATTAAAATATCTCATATTTTGTATATTAGTGAATAGCAACAGACCAGTAGCCTTAGTAAAATTGTGTTTATAATCTCAGATGCTGTTTCAGAATTTTTTTTAATGAAGATATAGAACAAAACTTAGTGTCTTGTATGTAACCTGTAAATACAGCAGAACAATTTTCAGTCTTCCCTTAGTGCCCTATTAACTCTCTTGCTCTTTGTCTTAATTTGCTTTCCATATCTACCTAGAGTAAAACAAATCTTCTGTAGTGTTGATTTCATGATAATGGGATATCAGGAACAGGAAGAAGCAAGAAATATAAATGCCTTTGGATATAAGTTTTTGGAGGTGAGATATACTATATACTACTCCACAAATAGTTAAGGATTGACATTTTAGTAAATTTTCTTAAATCCAAATGTTTGTGGTTGGTTGTGATGTCCTATCTAGAGTGAAAAACTAAATGCTACATTTAAGCCACTATTATTAATAAGAAAGGAAGTTTTGTTGACATCTTTGATTTCGGAAGGTATATGGATTCACAATATGTGTTGATATATGTTACCTCCTTACCTAATAATCTCTAATGTTTGGAGTAGACTGAAGAGCAAGACAAGTCTCTTTAGCAGGTTCTAGCTTATGCACAAGAACCCCTGCCACTTGGTTCCTATGACATAGTATACTTCGTGTTACTTTAAGTAATACTCTCCATTATAGAACAGGATTCTAAATGGAGCCTATGGAAATCCCTGATAAGGGAACGAAAGTGTAGTTCCACAGACTTCCCAGGAAAGTCATGAAGCTTTCTATAAACCACTTTTCTTCTGATAAATAATTCCTGGTTTGCAAATGGAACCTAACTGAGATTAAATGCCTAACCATGAGACCAAATGTGATCCAAGGACTTGAGATGCCCATCATTAATCATTATGTGATAACCCAAGCTATAAAATTGGATGTTCCAAATGGCATAGCATCATCAAATGGTGATAGTATACCCAACATTGGGCTGGGGTACATGTACATTATTTAAGCAGTAGGTTCACACACCCAGTGCACCTTCTTTTGCTTGCACTTCTGCTCCCACTTCAACTCATGCTTTAGCCACCTAAGGAGTCTCCTATCATCAGTTGAGTAAGAGAGAAAAATGTAGAATCTGGTTTATTGGTGATTGTAAATGACATGCAAATACCTGTCATAAGTGTTTTGCTGTGCATTATCACCTCATTAACCAGTAGTTATAAAACACAGAGAAATTATCCCATGGGGAGAACTAGTTGTCCGTTTGTCCTGGAGTCTTAGATAATCTGAGGTTTGGATTTGTACTGCCTGGGAGTATGATTGAATGGTCAGGGGTTTGGAAGGAATAGTATTGGAGGATTGATGGTGACAGTGTATATACAAGAAGGGAAAGCTATGTGGATGGATGTCTCAGAGTGGGAGGATATTTGCTTTTTACCTAACAAATACTTTGTTAATGGCATCCATACCAAAGATGGCTCTAAGTAATCAAATAAATTCCATTTCTGAATGGAAGTCTCTTTCACTACAACTCATGAACAAAGTGGCTGTGGTGGCAGAGGCACAAGCCATATGTTATTTTATAACATGGAATTCTATGCAAGGCTTATCTGGCTACTGTCACGTCAAGGACCCACTTGCTAATAGCTGAAGAAAATGCTGAGCTACTCATTGATACAGAATATGATTTATCTTGGAGATGGTTGATTCTAGGTCGATTCTATTGGATCTCTTCTATTATGGGGGGATTTTTTACTGAAAAGCATATTTATATTGAATATGGATTTTCTTTCTGTGACTAACGTGCTTCTGCAAGGATCACTACTATATGGCTTACTGTAAATTTTCTGTATAATATATTTTGTATATTACTGCCTCTGGCTATGGAATTTATTCTGCAGGAATAGAAGTGAAGTAGGCAAGTTGGCTGTCAAATTGGACATTTAGTTAAGGCATTAGCTTGCAGCTAGTACATAACTAGATTAGCATGCTGTCCTACAATATTCAGCATAGTCTTTGAACTTGTGACAAATATACAGTACTCATGGAATATATGAAAGAGTTAGTATCATTTTTCTGTTTTGTACCTGATAACCCATTTGCAATTTTTTTTGCATTCCCTTATCTTAACCTTGAACACTGCTTGTTTAAGGATTGAGTAACAATAATTGCTTCACTGAACTGGAAGTTGGGACATCACAGTGCCATTTTGAGTGCCTAATATATTGGACTCCAAAGCCAAAAAGGCTACATTGGCTAAAGTGATTGGCTTTCATTATTAATCATGATTGCTGGTATGCAATGAGGCAGGAAACCATGTCTAAATCTCCTGGAATTCTTGATGTGCCTCTTAATAATACCACATCCAGTAGTGAAGTTAGTGAAAGACAATAGAAACTCAATGTAGACACGAAGACCAGGTTTAAGAACCCTCAGCAAACAAGACTACTCTCAATTCACTCTCTATTTTTTGCTGCTTGACAGCTCTTGTCAGTTTCTTTGCTGGATTGTGAGGTACACACATTTGGGCATCCCCATCTCTGTCCTTATACCTCTTATTTACCAATAATATATTTTTGAATTATCTCTATGGTTTAAGATGTCATTTATATAGTGATGATTTCAAAGTCTGTGGCTCCAGACAAGACCATCTCTTGGACTCGAGGTTTATATATCCTATAGCCAGCTGATATCTACATATTTGTCTACTGATTCACAAATTAACAAGTTCAAATCCAAACTCATGTTTGTTTTTTGTTTCTCTTATGAACTTTTCCATATTAGTGAATGGAAACTCCATTCTTTTAGTAGATCAGACCCCAAATCATGGCATCATCATTGACTTCCCTCTTTCTCTCATATGCCACACCTTAATCATCTTCAAAACCAGTCAGCTAGGCTTTCAAAGTATATCCAACTCAGTGATTTCTCCTCATTTTCTCTTGTTTGTGTTTACTTTTTAAAAAATTGTTTTCAAATGAAAGATAATTGGTTTACAATACTGCATTGGTTTCTGCCATACATCAACATGAGATACAGACATAGAGAACAGACTAACTTTGGTTTTTGAATAGTCTCCTAAATATTTTTTTTTCAGTTTCCATTCTCTACTAACTATATATGCATTTGATGCTTTGACACCTGGGGTCCTTCTGACAGTGGAGAGATTGCCCTCCCTGGACTAGCCAATTTCTAGAGATAGTACTGGCTTGCAAGTGCTCCTTTCAAATGCAAGCCAAGTAATCCAAGCCCTTAACTTCAACTTTCTCTGTTACAGAGATCTTATACTCCAGATCATCATCTTTCTGCTCTAATTATCCTAGGGGCAGCTTCCAGACTACTAGAGACCTACCCTATATAGTCACTGAAATTACTCAAACTAGACCACCCAATACCTGCACACCCTGCATTGTTTTTTTTTTTTTTTCCCCCACAGAAACCACAATCAATTAACCTTCCTCTAGGGAACTGTGAGTAACAAACTACTTTTTCAGTGGTAGCAGGGCAGTAGTCTCCTGATATGTTGCCTGCACTGTACATGAATTACAGTAAAATATCTACATTTAAAATATCCTTGATTGTCCTGCCCCTCTCATCCATTCCAATCTACATAGAGAAGCCAGATAAACCTTTAAAAACATGTCAGATCATGTCCTTTCTATTTTAAAAATCCTCCGGTAGCTTCCCATTTCTCCTACAAGACAGGACAGCCTCTGTTCCTCCCTTCACTGTTACTTCTTCATCTCTGCCTCACTGGTCTTCTTGGTCTTCCTTAACAAGTCAAGTCACCCACTTCAAGCCTTTGCATTTGCCTTTCCTCTACCTACAAAACTTTCACCCTCTTTCCCACATATTTTACTTCCTCCAATTTCTACTGTAATAGCTCTTACAAAGATATCTCTGTCTACTTTACGTGGAACTTGCATCTTTTATTCCATCACTTTATCTTCATTTCTCCATTTCTTTTTTTTTTAATAGTACTTGTAACTACCAGCAGAATACTTTTTCTTCTGTTATTAGTATTATTATCTTCTGTCTCCCCACTAGAAGTAAGTGTCTCAAATGCTAGTAGTTTATTTTTTTCACTGCTATATTCACAATGCCTAGAAAGGGTCCTCCCCAGGGATGGGTTAGTCAGTCAGTCAGATCAGTTCAGTCTCTCTGTCGTGTCTGATTCTTTGTGACCGCATGGACTGCAGCACGCCAGGCTTCCCTGTCCATCACCAAATCCCAGAGTTTGCTCAGACTCAGGTCCATTGAGTCAGTGATGTCAAAGATGGGTAGCCATTGAATACTTAGGCAGTAAAATGAAAATTTTGTTAGTCAAGTGTTACAGCTTTGGATCTATAGTTGATGTAAGAGTACCAAGAAAGTCTCAGAGGAGTAAAATCCAAGATTTAAAAATTGACCTCTAAAATCAATGCTCTCTCAATCTGGCACCCTTCATCCTATAAAAATTGCAAGATCTCTGCAACAGACAAATCTGCTTAATGGTGTCACCCATTGCTCGCTTTACCCACTACTCACATATCTGTGGATACTCTGACCCCGTACCTGGTTTTATCTTTTCCCACACTATTGATTTTGTCAGCCACTCTGAATATTTTTAATCTTTGCCCATTTTCTTGTCTTCATATTTCCCTTCATTTTTTAAAATGTCTTTTCCTTTTGTTGTATTTTTTTTTTTTTGGTAAGAAATATTTCCCAATATTGCAGCAACCTTGATTTGTGTTTTCTTTACCTAGCAGGTAAGGAGAATTTGAAGACATCTAGACATAGCCCATGCAGAGAGTTAGCAAAATGTATTGGATACAATGTTACATTTCACTGAGTATACTTAAGAGCATTGTTTTACTTTGGCTAAATTTAGTGAGAACTAGTCTGCAAAGACATTGTTTCTCTGAAGTTATGGTTTAACTCTGTATAGGGGTATATATTATGGAAAACTTAGAATAGCATGCTAGGCTAAACAACAATCTCCTGCTGGGCCATGGAATATACAAAATAAGCCTGGGGCATATTGAGTGCCAAAAAATAATGAAGGAACTTAGAACAAAGCAATGAGTATTTGTCAAAGGAACATAGATGCCAATTGAAAGCGCTCTTATTAGACAAGCCTGGAGTCACTGGAAGAACAACAACAAAAGAGTAGCAATACGTTCTTACCCAAAGCATGAAATAGATATCCATGAGTCTATAGTAATACAATTAAGTGATGCAATAAGAAAATGGAAGAGAAGATATAAACCTTTTATATAGAAGAATTTCAAATAATTTATGTAGTCATTCCCCTCAAAGATGTGAGGCATAACTCCTCAGTTTTTAAGTGTGGACTGTACTTATTTGTTTAATTCTAAATAATATAATATGAAAAATGTGAAAGGACAACTTTACATAGCAAAACTGATAATATACCTCAGAAAGGTGATGAAGGTTAACCTCAGCAGTGATGATCTAATTGATAATTTATACTTTTTTCCCAAATTTCTATTTTATATTAGACTATAGTTGATTTATAGTATTGCATTAGTTTCACGTGCACAGCAAAGTGGTTCAGTTATGCATATACATATACATCTATTCTTTTTCAGATTCTTCTCCCATATCACTTATTATAAGATATGGAATAGAGTTCCCTGTGCTCTACAGTAGGTCTTGTTGACTATCTATCTTATATATAACAAGCAAAATGTAGATGTTAATACAAAACTCCTAAATTATCCCCCACCTACTTTTTCCCTTTGGTAACAATAAATCTTTTTTCTAAATCTAGTGAGACTTCTGTTTTGCAAATAAGTTCATTTATATATTTTTTAGATTCCACGTATAAGTGATATCAAATGATGTTTGTCCTCTGTCTGACTTACATCCCTTAGTATGAGCATGTCTAGGTCCATCCATATTGCCTCAAATGGCATTATTATATTCTTTCTTATGCCTGAGTAATATTTTATTGTATATATACATATATCTACACCTCACATCTTTTATCCATTCCATTGTCAGTGGGCATTTAGGTTGGTTCCATGTCTTGGCTACTGTAAATAGTGCTGCAATGAATATTGGAGTGTATGTATCTTTTTGAACATTTATGGTTTTCTCTGGATATGTGCCCAGGAGTGAGATCACAGGATAATATGGTAGTTCTATATTTAGTCTTTTCAGGAACATCCATACTGTTCTCCATAGTGGATGCACTGATTTACAGTCCCATCAACAGTGTAGGAGAGTTCTTTCTGTTTTACCCACAATTTCACCAGCATTTAATGTTTGTAGATTTGATTGTATGTACTCTTGCTATGATGTGACAAGAATGGCACCTTTGTCTCTCTCCCCTAAATTATGAGAGAAACATCAGACAAACTCCAACTGAGGGAGCTTCCTACAAAATAGCTGACCAGTACTCCATCTGTCAAAGTCATCAAAAACAATAATTTGAGAAAATGTTATAGCCTTGAGAAGCTAAAGAAGACATAACAACTAAATGGAATATGGTGTTCCAGGTGAAATTCTGGAAAAAAAGATCGTTTGAGAAAACTATTGAAAATATGAAACTTAATTAATAATAATGCATTTTTTATTCATTAACTGTGACAAAATAACTGTAGCAATGTAAGATATTAGTAGTCAAAACTATGCGCAGGATATATGGGAACTTTGTACTAACATTGCAAAGTCTCTGTGTATCTAAATCTATTTCCATAAATTTAAATCCATAAATCTATTATAAGGAAGTTTATTTTAAAAACTGAGCCCAAAGAGATGATAGCTATTGTGCTCTCTGCTTTTAAGACTTATTTTTTTCTTTTCTTTGAGTAAATATCTTAAAGACTTCAATCAGAAATAGTCTCACCTTAGATTAAGAGTAAAACCTACAGGGACTTTTTGTTGGGGTCTAGAGGTTAGGACGTCACCTTCCAATGCAGAGAGTGAGAGTCTGATCCCTGATTGGGGACCTAAGATCCCATATGCCTCAGCGCAACCCCCCCCCCAAAAAAAAAAAAGAAACAGAAGCAATTTTGTAACCAATTCCCTAAAGACTATATCAAGAAACCATCCACATTAAAAAAAAAAAAGTAAAATCTATTAGCATTGCTAAACCACATAAATACTTGTTGCTATTACTCTCAATTTTGTTTCAAATATTTTTTCATTTGGCATGTTTAGAGATGGTGGGGACATCACTGTATGTTCGTTGACCCGCATGATGAGACCTCATGGAAGGGCATTTCTCTTCTTCCTTACAGAATCAGTTGGCTTTCCTTTGTTACCTTTTGCTATGGATCCTCAAATGAGAAGTTATAGAAACACCCTGTATATAAAATAAATGAATTATCTTATTTTCCTTAAATTCTGTTCCATTCTCTCTAGCACCCCAGATTGGTATACCCTCTTTTCTAACACTCACCAGATGAAATCTGAGGAAGAAACCATCAATGCATCTATACCAATTATCCACCATACCTAAGACAGCCCAGATCCAACTCTAAGGGTCTTGCTTATTGCTTATCACTCACCAAAGAAGGGTCATTCTTACCTGGCCAATGTTTCTTTATTACGAGTCTTTGGAATTTCTGGTGTCCATCATGCTCTTGGAACTCCTTCAGTTCAGTTCAGTTCATTCACTCAGTCATGTCTGACTCTTTGCGATCCCATGGACTGCAGCACACCAGGTCTCCCTGTCCATCAAAAACTCCCGGAGTTTATTCAAATTCATGTCCATTGAGTCGGTGATGCCATCCAACCATCTCATCCTCTGTCGTCCCCTTCTCCCATTTTAAATCTTTGCCCGCATCAGGGTCTTTTCCAGTGAGTCAATTCTTCGCATGAAGTGGCCAAAGTATTGGAGTTTCAGCTTCAGCATCAGTCCTTCCAAGGAATATTTAGGACTGATTTCCTTTAGGATGGACTGGTTGGATCTCCTTGCAGTCCAAGGGACTCTCAAGAGTCTTCTCCAACACCACAGTTCAAAAGCATCAATTCTTCAGCACTCAGCTTTCTTTGCAGTCCAA
>ML662442.1:14970555-15117836 GCA_007570785.1 Antilocapra americana
CCACAGCCTTGACTAGACGGATGTTTGTTGGCAAAGTAATGTCTCTGCCTTTTAATATGCTGTCTAGGTTGGTCACAACTTCTCTTCCAAGGAGCAAGCGTCTTTTGATTTCATGGCTGCAGTCACCATCTGCAGTGATTTTGGAGCCCCCCAAAATAAAGTCTGTCACTGTTTCCACTGTTTTGGTGCCCCTTAGTCTCACCAAGTTTAGACATTGCTTTAGTCAGAATTAGATGGATTGAGAAAACCAACTCTGACTAGGTGGATATACCATGTAGATCTAGAGTTCCAAGTCTGAACTTTTAACTTAATCTTGAGAAACTGCTCTGTTGTCAGAGCTGTATTCAACAAACATTTAAAGCACAGTTTACATAGGTTACCAGTGTGCTTTCAGGAAGGGCACCTCTGCTCACAGGTTTACAGTCCTGAAGCAGATCCCTTCCTGGGGAGCAAGGCATCTGCTTCTCTGCCTGAAAGTCTCCCCATGGAATAACAACCAGGGAAAATCATTACTTTTTCAGGATCTAGGATGCATTCATCTGACATATACCAAAAGGGTGATAGCAATCTTCACATAATAATCAACAGGCATTCTCCCAGAGGCTGTTAGGTTGCTAAGGCCACTGTTCCCTTTCACATCATCCTTTTGCAGGAAACAGTATCAATGTTTATAAATGCCAAAATTTGTAGGTATATAAAATATAAGATAAACAACTAAGATGTTTTGTTATCATCATGATACCTAGTGTTTGTGCTTAGTTGCTCAGTTGTACACCATTCTTTGCAACCCTGTGGACTGTAGCCTACCAGGCTCCTCTGTCCATGGGATTTTTTTAGGCGAGAATACTCAACTCAGGGATTGAACCCATTTCTCCTGTGTCTCCTGCATTGCAGAGGGATTCTTTATCTGCCAAGCCATCGGCAAAGCCCAAGATACCTAGCTTTACAGTGAAATTTAGTTAGTCCTAAAAACAATTATATGAGGTGAGTGTTATCCCTAGTTGACAGTTGAGGAACCTGAATCTTAGCAAAGTTAAGTAAGGTATTTATGATCTCTTATATAACAGCTAGATATGGAACTGAGCCCAGGTATATTTTGATTCCATGTACACTCCCTAGCTCTGCTTTATTAAAACAAGTAAACAAGGGATAAAACAAACAAAGAATAAAAGAAATACTCCTGGCATGTCCAGATACCATATTTGTTTGCACAAATTTCTTCTTGTGTAACTGACAGATTGAGAGTTGATGAATATAAAGTCCTCAGTAAACAGGAAGGAGAGCAAAGAAAGGAAGGGGAAAATAAATACTAAGATAAAAGTACTTTTATGTTTTAGAGTCATTTGCTTAACATGTAAGATAAAGTGTTAGACTTAAAGGCAGTGCAGTTAGCAATAAAATAAAAATTCATGATGCTAGGAAAAAAAGTGGAGGAAAGATAATTTCATGCTGAGAATCTAGGTTTGGCATTCAGTACAAATCAAGAGCCCTTTTAGGAAAATACTCCGCGATCAACAGCACAACCTTGAAGATGGGCCAATTACAAGAACCATTTAGGTACCTGTAGCAGGATGAAATGTAAAAAGAATAATCAAAACTGCTATTGCTGGATAGTTCCAACTGACAACAGAGAACAGCTGTGAATTTTTAGTGAAGAAAACAGATTGCAGCCTAAGCAACAGAAGTTTGTTTAACTGCCTGTGAAGAGCTGATTTGAAATAGCTGTCTCTTCTGGGTCGTTGACAATGAGACGTTTCTAAAAGGGTTCTTCTCTGAGAGCTCACTCATAGACCATTTTAAGTGGTTTTAGAGCATGGATTTCAAATATAATCAACCCATCCTCATAAGCAATATCTAGAATTCTCTTCGCACCGAGTCCACTATAGAAAATGTCTAATTTTTTCTTTTGTACTTTTAGAATTAGTTTATAATATGGTATGAAGGTGGGCTCTAATTGTACTATTTTTTCCTAAATTGGTGCCTGTTAATTTCAGGTCGCGCTAGTGATAAAGAACCTGCCTGCTAATGCAGAAGACATAAGAGATACAGGTTTGGTCCCTGGGTTGGGAAGATCCCCTGGAAGAGGCCGTGGCAACCCATTCCAGTTTTCTTGCCTGGAGAATCCCCATGGACAGAGGAGCCTGGAGGACTATATAATCCATAAGGTCTCAAAGAGTTGGACATGACTGAAGTGATGCAGCAGCAGAGGCAGCAAATTTATTACCATTTATTGAATAACCCATCCTTTCTCCTGATATTTATCATATCTCTCATATACCATATTTTGTGCATATGTAGGTGCCTCTCTATGTCCTTTCTCATTGTCATGCCTACTTTTGTTGGGCGGATATAATGCAATTTTTTTTTGTTTTTTTTTGATACACAGTTGACTTTTCAACAGTGTGTCTTAATATTCAGTAGGAGAAGGTAACTTGTTCACTATTTTGCTTATTTTTAATAACTTATCCTTCCTGAAAATTTTCAAAATAATTTGACAGTATGAAAAGTAAAGTTTTTTTTAACATTCATGGTATTCAAAAGCCAAAAGCCATAAACGGTATATAGTAAAAGTTCTTCTTGTCATCCTATTTGCCATCTTCGCGGTTCCCTTGCCACCTTTCTCCTGCAAATCAATAAACACTAACAGTTGTTTCATCTGTATATTTCCCAATTTTTTTTTTAAATGTATAGTAAAGTAACTATGAAAGTGTTAGTTGCTCAGTCATGTTTGAATCTCCGTGACCCCCATGGACTGTAGCCTGCCAGGCTCCTCTGTCCATGGAATTCTCCAGGCAAGAATACTAGAGTGGGTAGCCAATCCCTTCTCCAAGGGATCTTTCTGACACAGGGATTGAACCTGGGCCTTTTTCATTACAGGCAGATTCTTTGCTTTCTGAGCCACTATGGAAGCCCTAGAGAAATTATAGATTTTTAATTTTTTTCTTTTCTTTTTTTTTTTTTTAACAGAAGGTATTCCTCAACAATGCATTTTTGTCAGTTGGCAATATACCTTTAGGGTATCTTCATTTATTATATGGCAGCATCCTTAATCTTCATTAACAATTTGATTGCATTTTATGGAGGTACCAGCTCATGCAGTAAAGAATCAACCTACAATTCAGGAAATCTGGGTTTGATCCCCCGGTTGGGAAGATCCCCTGGAGAAGGGAATGACAACCCACTCTCCTGTAGAATTCCATGAACAGAGGAGCCTCGTGGGCTATAGTTCATGGGGATGCCAAGAGTCAGACATGACTGAGTGACTAACACTTTCACTTTTCAATGGACATTCAAATTTCCAGTCTTTGGCCATTATCAACCATACTACCATGATTAGACTTGTACATATCCAAATTAGCACAACTATATGAGAAGAATAATTCACCAGGAATAAAATTGTTTGGTCAAAAAGCACAAGCATATTTATAATTTTGATAGTTCTTATAAAATTACTTTGTGTATGGAGCAAACATAACAAAAATAAAACATAGCATTTTTATATGATGTTTTTCATGTAAAATATAGCATTTATATAATAAAAGATAAACATTTACTCTCTCTCCACTAATATATATGGGTATTCATTCCCTTCATGCATTAATAACACTGTGCATTTTCTAGTTTTTGGATTTTTCCTAATCTGATAGTGAAAACTGGTATTGCATTTACATTTTCTTATTTGAGTTATACTAAACATCTTTCTCATGCTTAAGGGTCATTGCATTTCTTTTGTTGTATTTATATATTCATAGTATAGCATTTTTCAATCTGTATTCTTCAATTTTTTCATGGAGTTTTCTCTTTTCTAGAATCTCTTTATAAATAGGAAAAAGTAAAGCATTTTGTGATATGTGTTGAAAATATTTCTCCCAATTTATTATTTAGCTTTTGAACATTTTTCATATTTTTTTAAAATGTGGTTAAACTATATTTATCTTTTGTATGGCTTCAGAAATTTGAGTGATCAAACAGCCTTCTCTTCTTGAAAGAATTGTATGATTTCTTATCATTTTCATATTTTATTTTAAAATATCAATATAAATTATTAATTTTTTTGGAATTATCCTGCTGTATGATTGATGGTTTGGATCTGCTAGAGTTTTTTGGCTTAATTAACTATGAAATTGCTCCAATCTTGTTTTCCCACTGAGCTATCTTCTTGATCATAAATTAAATTTCAACTTCTATGAGCTTCTGTTCTTGAGCTTTCTGTTCTAATTCCATTGATCTGTCTATTTATGTGTGTTTTTCACTGTTTAACTATATTTTATAGTACATTTAAACATTGGGTAATGCCTTTCCCACCCTCTGTTCTTTTTTCTGAAACTTTTCTGAGTTTTCTTTTTTGTTTATTTTCTATGCTTATTTTACTTCAAATTTTTTCTTACAAAGAAATTTTTTTAAAAAATTAGAAACATGTTAAAATCCTTAGGGATAATAATATAATGTTGATATTGGAATATTCAAATAAGAGCATATTATGTATTTTCATTTGTTGAAGTCTTTCTCTGTGTCTTTAGGAGTACTGAAATTTTTTTCTTCATAAGGGCTTTATATATTTAAAATTGAGCTTCTTTCTCAGTAGTTTATATTTTGTGTAACTATTGGAAATAAAGTTTTAAAATTCACATTAGTTTCTGATTATATAAATGATATTGATCTCTGTGTATTAATTTTTTGCCTTGTTATATTACTGAATTATATTATGCTGTCACATTATCTGTAAATAATGATAGTTTTATCTCTTATGCAATTTGTATAGCTTACTTTACTTCCAGTAAAATGCTGGACCATAATAGTATCTTTTTTTTCATTTAATTAGAAAATCTTCCAGTGTTTCTCCATTAAGGATAAAGAATTTAAGGCTAACATAGATATATATTATCATGCTGATAAATAGCCTAAACCTTCATTAATGAGTTTATTTAAAAAATGATATTGGATGAAACTGCACTCACTTAAAATATTAGCTACAGGAAATTAAAAATCTTCTTGTCATGAAACAGTGCATACCTCATTATTGGCTAAACATTTCATGTCCTTCAGTTAAAATCTGTGGTTTTCTTTGTATAGAAATCTCACTAAAGGTCCAATTAACTCTTTGTCTTGATATCCGATGTTTATATTTAGGTCCCTGTTTTACTTAACCAGCTTTTGGCACTGTTTGAAATTCTCTCCATCTTAAAACATTCTTTTCCGTTTGAGCTAAAGAAGCCTCACTGCTGTTTTTCCTCCAAGATCTCTGACTCCTCATTTATATGATTTTATTCCTAAATTGGAGAAGGCAATGGCAACCCACTTCAGTGTTCTCGCTTGGAGAATCCCAGGCACAGAGGCGCCTGGTAGGCTGCTGACTCCGGGGTCGCACAGAGTCGGACACAAGGGACGCGACTTAGTAGCAGCAGCAGCATTCCTAAGTTCTTTACATTTGTGTTCACTATTGTAAATAGAATCTTCTCTCATTTTCATTGTATTTTTCCAACTGGTTCGTATAGACAGGTTCTAAAAGAATTGTGATCCTACTGAAAGCTTTTTCTATTAATTGCTCATTTAGTTTTTCAATTGCTGTCTCTACAACACTAAGAACAATGCCAAATAATGGCTGAGAAAATAGGCATATTTTTCTTGTTTCTTGCTTTAAAGGGAATAAATAATGCTTTACAAGCAAATATGATGACACTTATTGATCTCATGGTTATTTTTTATATTTCTGCTTTGTTTTTTTAAAGAAATAGTTTATTTAATAAAAAGGATCTATTTCCGGACTTTCTGATATTGAAGAGAATCATCTTTTCTGGTAATGAGGTAATCACATATTTTTGTCACATTAATAAGGTACATTGTCTTAATGTACTCCATAATAACCGTTGCTAAATTATGGTGAATTTTATTTGCAAATATATGAGTTAAGATTTTAAAATTCATAATATTTATAGTTGGCTTATGGTTTGTATTTTTGTGATAAATTATTAATTAGTCACAGTATTTAATTCAGTTATTCCACAAATACATAGTAAGTTCCCCATTGCAGTCAGTATGCTAGTTGCTAGGAGTACAAGGGATAAAAAAACTCATGGGGTACCTGAACTCCTGGAATTCACAATACAAAATACAACGAGAACCACTGTTCACTTCACAAAAAAGAGTTTACAGTGCTATGAAAGACAAAACAGAATTTGCACTAGTTTGAAGCTTCTGAATGTTCAGGAAGACTTTTTGAGGAAGTGACAAAGCTAAAAATTGAGTAACAGTTAACGTTAAGCAGGATTGAAGTATCAGGAAGAACCTTGTAAAGTCAGTAGAAGGAGACACTAGAACAGACACAATAGTGGGAAGGCAGTGCATGTAAGGTACAAGGCCTAAGACTGTACAACACTTTCAGTTGTTTCTTTTGGCATATATTCTGTGGCTCTAAACTATGTGCTTGTATGACTACTTCATGATGCAACATTCCCTACTGTCTTTGAAAATGAGTGGTATTATTCTCTCTCCCACCCATACTCACAGGCATAAATGTTGTTTCCCAATATTCCCAGAGTAATTATATCATAACTTTGATCAGAGTTTTTTCTTCTTTTACATATTTGACTCCATGTTTTGAATCCACAGAACATGTAGCACAATAAGATTACACTTATATCCCTACACAGCATTTTCCCCTGAAGTTAATGATCATCCTCATATGTTTTCATGTTAGTATTTCCCCCAAATCAATTCCAGTTGCTTAAATTGCCTCTCAATGTTTTTAAACGACAGTATTTTAATCATTTCATCTTCTTCGAGACCCTTTCCCAGAGCCTCATGAACTACTTGAGCCAGGAGTAGTTGATTTCTAGGACGGCTGCAGGCAGTCACCTTGGGATCTCTCTTCACTGTTATCCATTCCCTTTTACTCTTTTTTTTTTCCCCTGTGTTTCTTCCCTTGTTTTCTAAGTTCCATGACTTTTTCTTCCTTGGTTTACTCTCTCAGTTTCTTCCTGAGAAAGTGACCATGGAAGATAAGATATGGAAAGTGAAAGTGAAAGTTGCTCAGTTCAACTCTTTGGGACCCCATGGACTACACAGTCCATGGAATTCTCCAGGTCAGAATACTGGAGTGGGTAGACTTTCCCTTCTCCAGGGGATCTTCCCAACCCAGGGATCAAACCCAGGTCTCCCGCATTGCAGGCAGATTCTTTACCAGCTGAGCCACCAGGGAAGCCCTAAGATATGGAAAGAATTTTATATCTGAAAGTACTTTCTCTTTCTATTTCTGCTCTGGCATTTTAGTGCTGGTTTGGCTGGTATTAGAATTCTATATTGGAACTAATCATCTCTCTAGAATCTTATAGGCAACACCACATTGTGGTTAAATGTTTAACATTATTATTGCCATTCTGACTTGTTAGCCTTCATAGTTATACTTGTTATTTCTTTTATGTCTCCTAAGTTTTAAAATTATACGAAAATTATCTTTTAGTGAGAGATTGTGTTTTTTCCACTAAAAGATGGTGATGATGAGGGTGACAGTGATAATATTTTTGTCTTAAGTCTTTATCATTTTCTCCTTTTTATCTGCAAAATTAAGTACCAAAATCATGTTTTCAAACTTTGACCTTTGCAATTCCTTGTGTCCTTAATGGGCCTTCCCAGGTGGCACTAGTGGTAAAGCACACACCTGCAAATGCAGGAGACATAAGAGATGGTGGTTCAATTCTTGGGTTGGGAAGATCCCCTGGAGTGGCAACCCACTCCAATATTCTTGCCTGGAGAATCCTAGGGACAAAGGAACCTGTCAAGTTACAGTCCATAGGGCTGCAAAGAGTTGGACACACCTGAAGCTACTTAGTACACATGCACGTATCTTTAAGGACCTGATTCTTAGGCCCTGTATTTTAGAGATTCTTATTAGACTAGAGAGAGATTTGAAATTTCGCGAGTTTAACAAATCTTCAAGGTATTTCAGACTCAGCTGAAACTAATCCATTCAGAAAAATTGCCTTGGTATGACCAATAAGCCTTTCATGGTTCAGCTCTTTCTGACTATCTCTTATCTCTCACTCTTGCAAAGCCATCCTATCTGTTTCACTTCAATTATACGTAAGCATTTGGAAGCTCTGGATGTTGTCAGTTTATTTGCTAGTAGTGCTTTCTTCACCACTGTGCCCCTTCTTCAATTTGTCCATCTGCAACCACCAGTTCATTTGTTCATATGCATCTTTTGTGCTCTTTGCTTTTAAAGCCATCAATCATTTTCAGTTGAACTGTGTGAGGGAAGGGCTTCTTGGAAGCCATCTCACCAATACCACCTTACCCTAGCACCACAGTGAGCACCTGCTCCCCTCTAAGAAACTGTCAGAACAGTTCCCACCATGGTCTGTGCTCATTTAACCCAGGCACTGGGACATTTCGGCAACCCCACAGTCACCCATTAACAGAGGAATTCTTACCGTTGTGTTGCTCTGATCTGTGTAACCCTCCTATGTTACCCAAATCTTTCCATTGTGTTCCCAGAAGTGTGATTAGTACTGAATCCTCAGCTTTCGTCCTGAACATCCCTTCTACCTTCTAGCTTAACTGAATGTAACTGCCCCATGAAGACTCCGCATTCTCAAAATGAAGCGTTTTGAAGTAACAGCTTGAGTTGATATCCTGCTGCAACCCCCCTTTTCTTGCAAGCCTTTACTTTTTCTTCCTTTTGCAAGAGACATGTACTGCTGTTACTACCGATACTGTTATTGCCACATCATTATAATTCTCCACCTTGCCACTCTCTGATTGCTGTCACCTGGTCACTTTCATCATTCACTGAAGACGAACCAGTCTGTCATTCAAGGTATTTATTATGCACATGTCTGTCTTTGCGTAACTTTTAGGTCTAACACACTTACACATGATAGGGAGGCATGGCGGTTGCCAATCTTAGAAATAGTGTAAAAAATAATCCCCTTCCCTCTTGTTTGTCTCAGTTGATCTCAGTAACTTCCAGGTTAATTCATTCTGCCTAGTCCTCAGGAGAATTGCAATATGTTTCATATGCTGTGGTTATATAATGTTCCTACTCTGTGATTACATACTCTGAATATAAAGTGTGCATGTATATGTGTATATTTCATATATATATATATGAATGAATATAAAGTGTTTGCACATACATATATGTGAATAATCTGCTGTTGTATTAAGTATTTGTGTTCTCTATATCTTCTGTTAAATGTTACAGCTGTTTATAGAACAAGGGCTGTGATGTCTATGGCAACTTGTTCCCAGATTTTTTCTTTTCCCAGAGCTCTGACAGGTGAGAAACTGGAATTTTTGTTGGAGAACTTCTGTACTTTAGTTATAAAATCACGGCTACTATTCTGGAACATTTTCACCTTTCTTTTTTCCAAGTGTTCAATAATAAGAAGGTAGCAGCGTCTTTTACTTCAGAACAAATATGAAGATATGTAAGATCATGTTATTGAATAGTCAAAGGATTGCTATGGAGACTAAAGAATACTTTCAAGCTAGAATAACGACTTTGAATTAAGAAAAAAACACTTAGGCACTTGTCCTATATCAGAGACCAGAGCCAGTGAAAGTTGCCCAAGCCCTGACTGGCTCTGTGTTTTTCAGAGTGCTATTTTATGAAGTCATCTGATGACCAGATTTCTAAACATAGACCTTGTAAGTCAGAGGGAAAAATCCAGAAGACCTTTTTGTACACCAAGGTCAGATGAAAATTTCCACTCTGTAATCTCTCTAATACTTTGTTTGATGTAATCTGCACTTTGCTTAAACTTTGGGGAGCAGAGGAGGAGGTTTAATTAAGAAATTCTAATGGAATATTTATAGAAATAATAAATAATCGAATCATCATTATTTAGCTTGACATTTGGTCTTTCCTATCTTTTTTTTGGACTATATTTTCCTCTCCCCTTTCTTTCATGATCAGACATGCCGCAAAGTGCCAAGACCAGAAAAAGCCAAGTTTTTCCCTGGGAAAATGACTACAGAATAGCTAAGGTCAGAGACTAGTTAACTTCTATAACCAGTTATGGAATTTTAGGGATAAGAACAAAAAAATAGGACATGGGATTAAAAGTACAAAAAGATACAGCCCTAAGAATTATAGTATTACTCTCTACGACACAAGCTCTCTCTGCATTAGGCACTGCTGGGCAATACAGGTGGTTGCTCTTGTTTGGCAGAAAGAAAACTACTTGAAGATACTTTTGACTGCAGGCATGCACTCAGCTAGGCACACTACTGAAAATACATTGATAAATATATTTAAGTTGGTGCAAAACCATTGCAGTTTTTCATTGTTGACCTTTGCCGTTTAGTACTTGAATACATTCATAAATATATGTAGTTATGTTACACATCATTTTAATGAGGATTTCTCACTCTGTTTTTTCAATGACTTTGCTTGCTGTTTATTTTATATTTATTTTAGACAATAGAAATGATGTTGGATAAAAAGCAAATTTGAGTGATATTTTTAATTTGAGTTCAAAATGGGTCATAAAGCAGCAGACTACTCAGAACAACAACATATTTGGCCCAGAAACTGCTAACAAACATACAGTGCAGAAGTGGTTTAAGAATTTTTGGACAAGAATCTTTGCACAGATGAGGAGCCCAGTGGCGGGCCATCAGAAATTGGCCATTAACAATTAAGAGCAATCGTTGAAGGGGATCCTCTTACAACTAAACAAGAATTTTCCCAAGAACTCAATGTTGACCATCCTATAGTCATTTGGCATTTTGGAAAAGTGAAAACTTTTAAGTGGTGCTTCATGAACTGATCAAAAATTAAAAATATCGTCGTTTTGGAGTGACGTCTTCTCATTCTGTGCAACAACAATGAACCATTTCTTAATCACATTGTGATGTGTGACAAAAACAGGATTTGATACAACAGCTTATCAATGGTTGGATTGATAAGAAGCACCCAAGCACTGCTCAAAGCCAAACCTGCACTAAAATTGGTCGTCGTCACTGTTTGGTGATCAGCTGCTGGTTTGAATCCTTGCTGAATCCTTGAATCCTTGCTGTCTTCTGAATCCCAGCAAAATCATTACATCTGAGAAATGTGCTCAGGAAATCTATGAGGTGCACTGAAAACTCCAGTGCCTACAGAAGGGATTGGTCAACAGAAAACGTCTCGGTTCTTCTCCACGACAATGCCTGACCACACATCACACAACTAACACTTCAAAAGTTAAATGAATTAGACTATGAAGTTTTGCCTCATCTACCATATTTGCCTGACTTCTCCCCAACCAATTAGCACTTCTTCAAGCATCTGGACAATTTTTTTGTGGGGAAAACACTTCCACAACCAGTAGGAGGCAGATAATGTTTTCCAGAATTTGTCAAATCCCAAAGCACAGATTTTTATGCTAGAGGAATACACTTATTTCATATTGGCAAAGATATGTTGATTGTAATGTTTCCTATATGTTGATTGATAAAGATGTATTTGAGCCTAGCTATGATTTAAAATTCACAGTCTGAATCCACAATTACTTTTGTCCCAACCTAATAATTTCATGTAACTATGGGGATTCATGACAATCAATGTTTAGTGAAAATTTTACTTAAGTATTTATTCAAGTAACTGAAGCAAAGGAGAATAGAATTAGCATTTACTGAATACAGAATTGTAGGTTTGGGAGATTAGTAGAACAGTAATCAGCAAGGTTTCATTCTATAAACACATTCTTGCAAAGTGATACTTAATCCCATAGGAATAACCTCCTACACTCTGTATTGTGCAGACATAATTAGGAAATATTCTTACTAGTCAAGAATATTTACCAAATAAATATATGTTAATAACTGCAATCAGAATAAAATGTTTTTGTGATTTCACAATATTATTCCTCTGTGACCTGAAGTCTAATGATTACTACCTAAATGGAAGTTCACATTTAGGTAAATAACTGAATGAACAAGTCATTCTGAATACTTATATTAATTTACTTAATTTAAATTTGTATTATTTGAGTAATACAGTGTGAGAAATATATTGTAATAAACTCTCCCCTGAGACACACTCTAGAACCAGTGATTATGTCAGTTGAAAAAGGAAGTCTTTATTCCTAAGATTAAAAAAAAAAAGTTAAACAACAAACTTACAGACTTACAGATTTCAAGAAAACATCCTAGATGAAAAAAGATACTTTTGTCTGAAAACACAACCAGCTTTGATTTGAAAATGTAACTCTTACATAATGCCTTAATTCTACCTTTCATCAAATTTTAATATAGCTACACCAGTTTCTTTTAGCTAATGTTTGTATCATATGTCTTTAATTTTTCAATATTTATGCTTTACCTGTGTTACATTTTAACAAAATATTATTTTATTTCTAGAATATAATGCTCCTCGTGGATTTATCTCTTTGTTCAATTAATTTCAGTGTAATCACTAATTTTTATCATATTAATGAATACTTTCTATTTGTTGTGACCATTTTATGAACTTTAATTTGCTTTCCTTTGTTATTTATAAGTCATGCACTCTTTCCTTATTGTTTTAGTGTTAAGCCAGTTTACATGTCCTTGGTTAATTAAAATCTAACACTAATCTTCAATTCTTGTCTCTTTTCAGGCAACACTAAAATCTCAGTATGCTTACTTTCCATTTTTATACTTTATTAAGATTTTATTACTATTTATGAATATACTTTATAGTTAATATGGAATTATATATGTTGTTATTAATAATTTGCCAGGATTTTTTTCCTAGGTCACAAATTTACTGGCTTTACCATTTTCATTCCTTTGTGTATCTTCAACCAACCATGGCTTTTATAGTTTCCTCTGGATATACAACAAACTTTATTATATTTATATTAGTCCAGTCTGCCAGGTAACATACTTTTTTCTGAGTTATGGAAAGAAAATATGTTCATTTCATATTATTTGTTGGTGTGTATGTTCACTAGTTAATATTTTTTTTGGGTAATGATTTTCTTTCAGGACTAAGAATATGTCATTCCACTGTTTGTTGGCATTTTTTGTATAGAAATCATTTATAAGTGCCTACAACTATTCCTTGTAGTCTGTCTTCTTTTTCTATTGACTTAATATTTTGTCTTTGACTTAATATTTTGTCATTATCTTTAGCTTTTGTACTTTTACATACTATATATGAAATTCTTGTATCTATAAGTTGATTACATGCACAGAATAACCTTGCCAAATCTGAAGGTTGATTTATTTTTATTAAATTTTTATTAATCTAGTCCTGCCCTATCTTCTATCTCTTTTCTTTTTCAGATGCCAATTATGTGTGCTTTAAATATTTTACCATGTTGCATCTTTTCTTTCATTCTATCTTCTTATTACTTCGTCCTTTTTTTCTACTTATTTTCTCCTGACTATATTATAGTTCTGTAAGTATTTCATGAATTGTATCTAACCTGTTGTGACACTCAATCCCTGAGTCTCTAATTTCATGTACTATATATTTTTTAATTCTATAATTTATTTTTTGCTCTTTTTAAGTATGTCTGTTTCCAGTTCTCTCTTTCAATATTCTATCTTGATCTTTGTCTTTTTAATGTAGTGATGATCTTTTTTCTTTTAAGTCTGTATCAGATAATTTCACTTTCTAGAGTCACTAATTGCATTGTTAGTTCTTTTGCTGATTTTAATTCATGTTACTCTTTATATCCGTGTCTCATGCTTTTTGATTTTGTAGGAAATAGTTTGGGGGAAAAAAACAAACATTTTGAGAGAAAGAAAAATATTTTCTTCCTCTGGGGAGAATTTTTTCTTGGCTCATCTTGAGATGACTGAAAATGTGATATTATTATAGGCAAACTTCAAGAACTGGAATTTTTGAAAATTTGAAATTGAAGTTAGCTATAGTTTGTGTGAATATTCTTGTATGTTCCAGCTCATCCTTATTTCTGGGGTGGCACATTGCCATTCTAACTCCAAATAGAGAGTGGATTGCTAGAAACACCATTCTCCATGGGTCTTGTGCTCCAACACTTATGTCCTAGATCCAGGAGACAATCAGAAATGCTATCTAGCCTTTTAGTTGCTTTTCTCATAAGTAAGTCAGAATGTCAAGCTCATTTATTGGCCAGTTATTTTCTTCACAACAGTTTTAGCTCTTTGGTAACTTCTGTTAGGTTTTATATATACTCCAGGCTAATATTTTTGCAGGTAATATAGTATGAATTATCCAAGTTTTTAATTATATGAGGTCAATATTTAATGTATTTTATACTCTTTCATGGCTGTCCCGATGTTCTCTATTGGAGAAACTGATAGCCTTTTCTAGGTTCAAATTCTATCATGACCTTTATTAGCTTTGAAATTTGGCAACTAATTGCACCCTTCTTACCTAAATCCCTTCAACTATAAAAAAGGGACAAACTGCATTTTATTCATTAAATATCCCATTTTATAAAGCATTAAAAGCCATTCTTGGTATACATAAATTGTTATGTACTATTTTCCGGTTACTACTTGATATATGCTGAATGCATCATGTTCTTTAATGCACCTTTCCTTTGTAATATGTTTTTCTCTTGGTCAGCCCTCTTTCAGAATTTCAGAAGTAAACCTACTCATTCATTTAATAAAAAAAAAAAGACTGGTTATGACATTTTTCTGAAATTCAACAACAAAATAGTTATATTTCTTTTTCTGACAGGTATTATACCTCCTTATTACATACGTATTTATAGTTCATCTAGTAGTTTTTCCTTTCCATTTCACAGGATATCATATAATGTTAGATTTGAGTGGTCAGTTCAGTTCAATGACTCCAAAATATTTTGCTGGCTACATCAGAATTGTGTAAAAGTTTTGTAAAAATCAATCTTGGGAGCAGCTGACCCAGGATATTCATATGCATTTATTCTGGAATAGTTTTCAAGAATTGAACTATTACATGTCTTTTCTTGAGCATGCTACATTACCCCTGCATCTTAGTCAATTGGCATTAAACGCACACATTTTTTTCATTTGTAGAGGATACTGTATGGTCATTTTCATGGTATCATGATTTAGTTTTTAAATCTCAGTGCTTGGACCATTTTTTAAAATTCAGTAATAAAGTATGAAAAAGTTTATTCTGCTTATGGTCTTATCATTGTGGTGGTAAAAATGTCTTGGGGAATTCTTTACCCTTTTCTCTACTTAAAAATTGAAAACCCCACCATTGAATTATTTAAGCAATTTTAAATTCTATAAACTGCATTCCCACCTAATACATTTTAAATATGAAAGCATCAAAATATAGTAATATAAGTTAAGAGCTTATTTGTGTTTCAGCATAAGCCTTTCTTCTTATTTTTTCAAAGGGAGACCACAGGTCTCTAAATTGTGATTTAAAGAGGCATGGTAAAAGAACAAAAATAAATTTATAGATTTTGTTTGTTTGTTTACCAACATTTAGAATGCATTTACTAACAGGGGCCATAATCTCATTCTGCCCCAGACAGGTCTTATGCCTCCTACATTTAATACTTTCATATCAGGAAGTAATTATCTTTCAAGGCACCAATCCTTATTGCATATAATTACTTCCATCCTTACCTGTCATCATCCCTAAAAGACATTAAATCTGAAGAGAACAAGGGTCTACACTTATCTGATCTATCTGATCATAACTTATCCCAGGCCCAGTCAAGTGTCAAGCATATGGTATGTGTTAATAAATAGTAATATTTTTTTAAAAGCAATTGTTTGAATGATTCAATAAATATATCTGTTCTTCAAGATCAGAAAGGTATAAATGACTGAAAGAGAGTTGTTAACTGGAGTTCAGGTGAATGGTTACACATTGTAGATGTTTTTATTTTCCCCAGAGCTATTTCTACTGAATAAAAGTCAGTGCTCAAACTTAACTTTGAATCACAAAGACTTTAACTTTGCTGTTTTTCATTTTTATTTTCTTAAACTATTGTACCTCTGAGATCTCTCACCTAGTAGGTGGTGATAATTATAAAGTCACTTAAGAGTAAAACAAAGGTCAAAATGATTCTGGTAAAAAGCACACAACACCGTGTTTTGAGTAAACATATCAGTTAAATTCATAGATAAAATAGCAATTCAGTGCCATCCATATCCATTGTAACTAGTTCAAACTTATCCTCTATGATGACTATCTCATTTGTAGTTTAGAAAATAAAATATGTGAATTCTGAAGATTATTATTAGCAACTGAAGTTGAATAATTAAATCTATCATAGCAGAAGTTTTCTATGGAGAAAGAGATATGATATTGCCTAGCAAGATTAAACTTTTGTCATTCCATTTGGAGGCTATTGAATACAGTATGTTTCTTTAATGTAATCTATATTCATGTCTGCAACAAGATATAAGCTTCAGAGAACATAATTTGTAGACATGCTTTCCTCCAGGGGGAGTCTTCTCAACCCAGGAATCAAACCTGTGTCTCTTATGTCTCTTGCATTGACAGGCATATTCTTTACCACTAGTACCACCTGGCTGGCAAGCCAAATACACACACATACACACACACATACACACACACACACATATAGAGAATATACATAGTATTGCTGTGTTTACTTTTGAAAACTGTACATTGGTATATTCTATCAATCATATTTTATCTCACTTTTTAAAAAGTAACATTATATATAGTATGGGCCCTTAGAACAGCATGTGTTCATGATTGGAAATGAAACCAGCCCAGAAAGCTGCTCTGGAGTCTTCATTCAGTTGTCATGCCCCTAACTGATTTCTGTCACCATAGATTAGGTGGGTTATTGCTTTAACTCTAAATAAATAGGATCATATTTCCTTCAGCATTGGAGCACTGATTCTTTTATTTTTCCTTTCAATAGAATTTTATGAATGTACTACAATGGTAGGTTCTATTGTTGTTAATATTGGGTTATTTCTGTTTTTTTCCATACTGTTGAGTATTTAAATTGGCATTACCACTTTGAAAACCATTGAAATGAATATGAGCCACTAAATCTACTGATCTAATCTGCTAAAGCAAAATGTATTATACCCTCCAAACCAGCAATTTCACTTTGAGGTGAATATTCAACAAAAATGTATATACATATGCACAGAATGTTCAAAAAATATTATTTATAATAGCCATCATTATATTTTTCAGTTATAGCTTGATGATATACAAACATAGTTCTGTCACTTTCACTGTTTAAGATTATTCAGTGTGACTATTAAGACTTTGTTTCTATTGTTGTAAATAATGTTGCAATGTCTCATGATATAGTTGCACAGAATTGCTCCAAGGCGCACACATACCCAGAAATTAAATTGCTTGATGTTTTTAGAAACAGCATATCTGAACCACTACTTGATATTTAGAAAAAAAATCCTAATTTGTTGCTACTAGAACCTGTAAGAATTCTTATATTCAACTTGTTTAACACAACTGGGAATTGTCATTGTTTTTTGTAATATATTTTGTGGCTATTCTTTTTGTGAATGTAGTTACTGTTTTGCTTTGAATTGGATTTCTTTAGTTAGTAGTGGAATTAGAGAACTGCATATGGATGGGAACATTTGTGATACCTTTTTAGAAATTACTCAGCATTTTTCTCAATTGGGTTGTCTTTATTTGGGGGAGGAATATAAAGAAGTTTTTCATACATTCTGTATATAAATCCTTGCATCTATATATTATAAAATATTTTTAAGGTTGTATCTTACCTTACCTTTGGTTTCTAAAGTTTTTCAGAAGACAAAAAATACAATGTTTCCTTGTTGCTGTCATACATATAATTATATTTTTATTTTGTGAGATTTGCTTTTGTATCAATAAATATCTGTTTCAATCCCAATAAGAAATCTCTAGGAAATATTTTCCTAGATTATTTCCCATAGTTTTAAAATTTTACTTTCCAAATTTATGTTTTTCATCAATCTGAATTTAATTTTTAGAGGCATTTTGTAGGAAATCTATTATTTAAAAAAAATTTTCTCAGAATTCCATTTGTTCCAACACATATTAAACAGTTCATTCTGTGCCATTTGGCTTATAAGTAACCTCAGTCTTATACCAAGATAGTATACACACTATATAAAACTTTGCCTTTTTTTTTTTTCTTTCTGGAAAACAGACAACTCTTGTGAGAAGTTTTGCTTGAAACCAAGTGTAGGAGAAAAGAACTGGGTGTTCCCTAGGCAGACAGCTGTGCCTGGTTAGAGTCAGGACCTGGAGGGCAGAGTGTTGAGGTGGGTACACCCTGGAGCCACCCTTCTTAGCATCCTGGCTTGACCTCCCCCTGGCTGTATGGCCTTGGACAAGTTGTGTTACTGACTTCTGCCTCAGTTTTCTCATGTATAAAAGGAACAGACTAACACTTCCCACCTCATAGGCTTGCTATAACAAGAAACGGAGTCAATACATATGAAGTTCTTAGAAAAAAGTAAGCACTTCATAAATGTTAGTGTCAACTACAAATTGGCACTCGCCATGGGCACTTGCCATCTGCCTCTACAAGGGTTAAATCCTGCAGCTCCATTCTAGAAAAATAAACAACTCAATCAAAAAGTGGGCCAAAGAACTTAATAGACATTTCTCCAAAGAAGACATAAAAATGGCTAACAAACACATGAAAAGATGCTCAACATCACTCATTATCAGAGAAATGCAAATCAAAACCACAATGAGGTACCACTTTACACCAGTCAGAATGGCTGTAATCCAAAAGTCTACAAGCAATAAATGCTGGAGAGGATGTGGAGAAAAGGGAACCCTCTTACACTGTTGGTGGGAATGCAAACTAGTACAGCCACTATGGAAAACAGTGTGGAGGTTCCTTAAAAAGCTGCAAATAGTCCTGCCATATGACCCAGCAATCCCACTGCTGGGCATATACACCGAGGAAACCAGAATTGAAAGAGCCACGTGTACCCCAATGTTCATCGCTGCATTGTTTACAATAACCAGGACATGGAAGCAACCTAGATGCCCATCAACTGACGAATGGATAAGAAAGCTGTGGTACATATACACAATGGAATACTACTCAGCATTAAAAAAAAAATTCATTTGAATCAGTTCTACTCAGATGGACGAAACTGGAGCCCATTATCCAGAGTGAAGTAAGCCAGAAGCAAAAACAACAATACAGTATACTAACACATATATATATGGAATTTAGAAAGACGGTAGTGAGAACCCAACATGCGAGACAGCAAAAGGAACACAGATGTATAGAATAGACTCATGGACTCTGTGGATGAGGGTAAGTGTGGGATGATATGGGAGAATGGCATTGAAACATGTTAATTATCATATGTGTAATCAATCACCAGCCCAGGATTGATGCTCGGGGCTGGTGCATCGAGATTTCCCGGGGTGGAGGGAGGAGGGAGGGGGGAGGGAGGGGGGTTCTGGAGGGGGAGCATATGTAAACCCATGGTGATATCATGGCATTGTATGGCAAAAACAATAAAAGGGGAAAAAAAAAAGAAATGAAGCAAAAGAATGGGATGATACCTGGATTGAGGTACTAAATCAAATCATGTCTGTCCTAGCTCCAAAACATCTCGATTATTACAGCTTCTCCATAGACACAATTTTAAGACACCATAGACACAGCTCCAAGACAGATCTCCTGGATCCTAGGTACTATCGTCTCCTACACAAACCACTAGTACTCCTCACTCAAATTCACTACTCTTCCATTTTCCACTTCAGCTTTCTCATCATTGCCCTTCACTCTGTTAAACCTATTATTTTAATGTATTTTATTCCATAGTAGTAAGAAAACTGTAATAGCAGCTGTTCATTTACTCATCAAGCATCCAGATTCTTTATTGCTGCTCTGACATCCACTGGCTGCTGTCAATTTGAGGCTGGTTTCCCTTGTGGTGACAATATGACTGCCTGCTGTAGTCAAGAGGTATGCTCCCACAGGGGAAGGAGCAGATCTATTCTTCAGGTAGAAGCCAGAGTAGATTTTAATCATTTAAGTTAGCAGTTATTAAACAGGATGATTTCACTCGTAACTCCCAGGGGACATTTGACAATGTCTAGGGGCAGTTTTGGTTGTCATATCTGAGGGAGATCTGACACCTGTTGGACAGAGGCCAGAGGTGTTAATACACATACGACAATGCAAAGGGCAGTCTTCTGAAACAAGGAGTTATCTGACTCCAAATGTCATCAGTGCTGAAGCTGAATAGCCCAGATTTGGCCAAATCACATCAGTCTCTTTGCAGCTAGCCCACTCATGTTGTTCCACTGTTTATCAAAATAAGTTTATCCTTATAATGGACCACGGGGCATCTCATGACCTGGTCTCTATGAAGCTCTATATCTTCATCTTGTTTCACTCTCTGCCCAGTATTCTAGACACATTGAAGTTTCTGCTCCTGACGACTCTATTCCCTATTCTCCTATATTTCAGCCCCTGTAAGTTTCCTCCATGGAAAACCATAGTGTGTAATTCTATGTCTGTTTTTTTGCTCTTCCAAACCATATCTAATTAAATCTAGAGATTCTATAGTATAATTGCTTCGCTTAGAGCATGCTATGACTATTTCACTATAACTAAAACATAGCAGATCTACAATACACTAGCACATATACTATTTACATATGCATATTTAAGTAAATAACATCATAAATATGTAAATAGAATTAATTTTGGCTAGTGAAGAGTATTAGCAAACTTGTTTTGTTCTTTTTACTTATAGATATAATCTAAGTTTTCTACAACAGACAAAGTAGTTTTTGTAATAGGGACATAAATAATAATAAAATAACAAGTTTTCAAAATATGTTGACATGAAATCTCAAAGATTATCATGTATAATGACTTTTTTAGATCCATAAAGGTTTAACATGCCTTCTGATATTGTGTTGAAATTATTCCCTTATAACTATTTAAAACAGTGAATCATGGAAACACCTGTGGTTGTTCAGCTCTCAGTGGGAATAGTTTCTCCTTCGGCAATAGGAAGCCTGCTCATTTATTGGTACTGGGGTTTTCATCTATATGCAAGTACTTGTTAGGACATATTTCATAACAATAGCAATTTAGTTTTTTCAAACCACAAAGAAAAAAATATTTTACTATTCACATAGTTAATTTTGTCATTAAAATATTAGCATTTCATTTTATGTTTAAAATAGATTTTTAAAATATTACGTGATATTTTTCATCAGGTAAAATAGTGTAAACAGAAAATACTCATTGGGTATAATTTTATTTGTTCTCTTAAGTGCTATCTAATTTTCTTGGGATCCAATTCACAAAATATAGGAAAGAAAACTGTATGGAGTACAGGGTTAAGAACTATGAAGGAACAAAAAGGAGAATGGTCCCAGTGATTAGAATAGTGAAGAAAGTTCCACAGAGCCCTACACACACTGGACCTGGGTTTCCCTGAATGAACAGGACAAGGGAAGGTGAGAGACAGGGTATGTGAAGCAAACAGATGATTTGGTGACTTATATTGAGATACTAATCTTATATAATAATATGATAAATAAACCTCAAACCAATGATGTCTCACACAAAACTCTTGGGTCTCAATGTGTTTCAGAATTTAGAGCTTATAAGAAATAAAAAACACAATACTGAGTTTTAATTCACTCTACAATACCCAGTGGGGTCTGGAACAGCACTCTGTAATCAAACTAATCAATTTCTCCATTAAAGTAATCATATTTGTACTAATAGAAATAAATATAGTGTAGACACAGTCTCACATCAGTTCAGGTTAGATTTTACTGTCAGATGAACTCAAGTTGGGTTAAAAGTTTGTTGCAAAAGAACCACACAAAAGCTATCATTCAAGTTTGTAGAATTGCAAAGATGTTGTCAAAAGTAGGTAACATTTGTTGATAAATTGTTATGTGCTGGGCAAGTACTTTATATGAAAAAACTCTCTAATTATTACTATCCTTTTTTTTTTTTAAATGAAGGAGAAACAGAATGGCAGAATCAACACAGCTAGAAATGTCAATAACCAGAAGGTGATGGAGCAACTACTGAAATGGAAGCAATTTTGGTATGTTGCCTCTCTCATAATATATTCCAACCACTTTTCTGTAGCTTGTATGCAGGATGTGAATGAAGAAGAGTTTAGGGGTGAGGTCAAAGAGATAGACAGAATGCAGGGAAACTGTAAGGAAGTGAGAAAAGGGACACAGTGGGGATTAAATATCTAATGGCTGTCCTCAAGGAGATTTTTTTAATCTATGCGTTATCAGTTCTTTTCCAAATATCCTCATCTGTCCCTGCAATGAAAAAATTTGCTAGGAGATATATCAGCATAACAAATAAATGCAAGAATTATTTGAATGTTAATTCTTCTTACTCTTAAATGGATTTCACTTTCAGTTCTTAATCCTTTCATGCCCAGAGGAAGCAGCTTAAACTACCTTCTTGGAACTAAACTTAACCAGTATCAAAGAACAGCTTTTGAAAATCTGAAATGCCCTTGGAAAGCCCATGTACTTTTTCTGCCAAGAAAGATGGAACTCTTGGGTTACTTTTCTAAACTTGAAAAGACATCTCAGGCTACCAGGAGTGGGGAGACTTCTTCATATCCCACACTACCTGTAAAGGGATACCAAAGTGATCAGTGCTGGTCCCTGGAAAGCTGTCCACTGCTCCATTCATGGTTCAGAGAGGAAGGATGCCTGACTCCTTGGGTGTATCTGTGGTATAGTGGGAAGGCACAGAGCCAAAGAAAAAGGAAGTCTTATTTCTATGAACAGCACTTTTCTTACAGTGTAGCAAAACTAAGCCAAGCCACTTCTCTGGTCACAATGTCCTCAACTTTGAAATGAGAAACTATGAACTAGAAATAGACACACAGACATAGAGAACAGACTTGTGGCTGCCAAAGGGGAAGAGAGGAAAGGAAGTATTGAAATTAGTAGATGCCAGCTACTATATATACATGATGGATAAATAATAAGGTCCCCCTATACAGCACAAGGAGTTACATTCAACTTACTATGATAAACCTTAATGGAAAAGAATATGAAAAAATATGTGTATAACAAAAAGAGGTAGCAAATGCCAAAAATAAAGTTCTTGTCAGAGATATGATGCTGTTCACTCATTCACATAACAGCTATTTGTTGAATAGCAACTTCTAGTTGAAGGTGTGTGTTACAAAAGGACAATGAAAAAATTATATAGGGTTTCTTTATTCATGGAAATCTCAGCCTAGTGGGAGATAAAGACAGTTAAGTTGATCACATAATCTGTGTCCTGATGACACAGATCAGGACTGTGGGACTGCATAGGAACTACCTAACTCAGATTCAAAGTAAAGTTTTGCAATAATGTGAAAAATTATTTAAAACCCAGTGCAGATTTAATCACAGCTCTCTTCCATTTGTGAACAGCATAGTTCATTTCAGTCAGTTCAGTCGCTCAGTCATGTCTGATTCTTTGCGACCTCATGGACTGCAGCATGCCAGGCCTCTCTGTCCATCACCAACTCCTGAGTTTACTAAAACCCATTTCCATTTAATCGGTGATGCCATCCAACCATCTCATCCTCTGTTGTCCCCTCCTTCTCCTGCCTTCAATCTTTAACATCAGAGTATTTTCCAATGAGTCAACTCTTCATATCAGGTGGCCAAAGTTTTGGAGTTTCAGCTTCAACATCAGTCCTTCCAGTAAACACTCAGGATTTTAGGATGGACTGGTTGGATCTTCTTGTAGTCCAAGGGACTCTCAACAGTCTTCTCAGTCTTTTGAACTGAATCACAGTTCAAAAGCCTCAATTCTTCAGCACTCAGCTTTGTCTATAGTCCAACTCTCACATCCATACATGGCTACTGGAAAAACCATAGCTTTGACTAGATGGGCTTTTGTTGGCAGAGTAATGTCTCTGCTTTTTAATATGCTGTCTAGGCTGGTCATAACTTTTCTTCCAAGGAACAATAATCTTTTAATTTCATGGCTGCAGTCACCATCTGCAGAGATTTTGAAGCCCCCCAAAATAAATTCTAACACTGTTTCCACTGTTTCCCCATCTATTTGCCATGAAGTGATGGGACCCAATGCCATGATCTTAGTTTTCTGAATGTTGCATTTTAAGCCATCTTTTTCACTCTCATCTTTCACTTTCATCAAGAGACTCTTTAGTTCTTCTACATTTTCTGCCATTAGGGTGGTGTCATCTTCATATTTGAGGTTATTGATATTTCTCCTTGCAATCTTGATTCCAGATTATGCTTTATCTAGCCCAGCATTTCTCATGATGTACTCTGCATATAAGTAAAATAAGCAAGGTGACAATAGACAGCCTTGACATACTCCTTTCCCTGTTTGGAAACAGTCTGTTTTCCATGACCAGTTCTAACTGTTCATCTTAGTGGAAGGCTAATCACTTTAGAATATCTTCTGATCTATCCTATAGCAGAGATTGATTAGTAAGAGATAAGGAAAATGCCTCAGCTGATAGAGAATCCATATGCAATGCGGAAGACCTGAGTTCAATCCCTGGGTTGGGAAGATCCCCTGGAGAAGGAAAAGGATACCCACTCCAGTATTCTGGCCTAGAGAATTCTATGGACTATATAGTCCATGGAGTAGCAAAGAGTCAGACATGACTGAGTGACTTTCACTTTCAAATAAAAAGCAGATTGGGGGAGGTCCCTGTGCTCCTAGACTGATGTTGAGAGCAAATAGTACTTTATCATAGCAAGTGAGTCTGAGTGAGCTGGGGAGACAGAGTTAGTTCTGTGTAATAAACTCCCATGGACGGAGGAGCCTGGTAGGCTGCGGTCCATGGGGTCTCTAAGAGTCGGACACGACTGAGCGACTTCACTTTCACTTTTCATTTTCATTCATTGGAGAAGGAAATGGCAACCCACTCCAGTTTTCTTGCCTGGAGAATTCCAGGGACGGAAGAGCCTGGTGGGCTGCCGTCTATGGGGTCGCACAGAGTCGGACACGACTGAAGCGACTTAGCAGCAGCAGCAGCAGCAGCAATAAAGCAAAGGACATTGAAGTTTTGCAGCAGACAGATTGTTGCGCACATTGGCAGGAAATGGCAACCATAACACTTAGAGAAAGATGGTCAAAGTTTTAAAGTTTAGCACTTTGAATGTGTTTAAAGCTCATCTCTGACTTCAAAATGTTTAATGAAATCTGTTATACATACAGATAAATACAGATGAAGTCATCTTAGGAGATACCAAACAAAAGACGTAGACCTAGAAATGTGGGGCAAGCCTGGAAGAGAAGGTAATAAACATCTGTAGGAATTGAAAAAATGTGTGAAATCCGGAGTTCAGCAAAGAAGATGATTCAGAACCAGAAGGGACCAGGTGACCTTAAGTGCCTGTGTCACAGAAATTTTAGGAAGATGTTTGGACTTCTCCTAAAATGTAGGGTAAGAGTTTGCATGCAGTATAAATCTCTTAAACAAGAGGCAACCCCAGGTGGTGGCAGGGTTACAGCATGGGAGAGAAAGGGGGAGAAAAAGCATTGTTAAGGCTCTACATGAAAAAACATACGTGAGTCTGCCCAGTGCCCACTGTGATCTTCTTTGTCTCAAAATGATTCGCCAAAGGGGGAAGATGAGTGTCCTCACAGAATAAAAATCGTTCAAGAATGAACTACGTTTTTTTCTTTCCCATAAAGTTTTAATTATCAGATTCCACAACTGATTAACCTGTATATGCACAGACCTGAGCAATGAGAGAAGCTGTGTTATGAAGCTCCTGAGTGTCCACCTGTGAGGCCCCTGAAGAGTGCTCCCCTCTGGAGTCACTGTGATTGAAATGAAGGGTCACCAGAGCCTGGAGAGTGGGACTTGACCCAGGGTAGCTCTATACACCAGAGCTGACTAAACAGTTATCTTGTGTCACTTTATACTAAATTTACTTTATTATGGCTGTATTCTAGGACTCTCTTTTTTTCTCACAAGGCAGGAAATCATATAGCAAGCCACTTCTTGAAGTACATTGCTTCAAGCTGAGCATAGATGGCTTGGAGCTTATGCTAAGGTCCTAAGCTGAGGCTAAGGTCTCTAAACTTCCCTCTCCACGATGTTTTCTTACTAGGTTAGATGGTCCAGATGGGAAGATAACTTGTCTATATTGCTTTCCAGCTACAGGGCCCTCAACTCCATCACAATGTCTGTCACATAATACAAAACTTTGTTTAATATCAGTAGCTATAGACAAGTAAGACAGTCATGCAAGAATGATGGTGAATATGCACATGTGTAACTTCAGTTATAGATTCACTATGAGGATAGGTTTCTCGTGAGACTATTTTTTCTTCTATAATGATAAGTCGTATTGATGTATGCAATATACATTCCTTATGACATAGAATTTCTATGAAGAATTGTCTGTATAATACAGCAAATAATCTAGTATGACCCCCAAATTATTGTTAACTCTATTATTCAGCCTACATTGATAAAGCAGACACACTGTCATCAAATAACTCATCTACTTTAATAATTGGTACCATACAGACTTAGGTCATGTATGTATAAAGTTAAGTAAATAAGTAAATGTTGATAAAAATTTAGAAATTATAATCAATATAAATTGGGCACCTGATGTGTCTAAAGACAACCAGACAATTGTTACTTTATTTCTCTGGCTCTTTTTCTCCTGCATCTGCTGGAATTTCTTGGAGAGTGATGGATAAAAGGGTGATGCACATACTCTCTTTTTCAATTACTCTGTTCTGTTACCAGACTTAACTCCCACAGCAAGCCATCTTCGTCAGTAGATTCTCAACTGTTTTCTATTATCAGCTAAGACTTGTTTTCTTATTTTCAGTAGACATGGAAAATAGAGAAGTGTGTTTGGGGCTTTCATGTAACTGAGAATGATTTGAGAATCTAGGGGAAATAACTGTTTACAAATAACCAAACAAAAGAAAACAGTAACAAAAAAAGTGCATCCTCTATTTTTATAAGTTTCACCACCTATCTGAAGTTTTGTCTTAAATAATGTTTACCAATAAGATATATTCTCTTTGGAATCAAAACTATTTCATTCAAATTTATGTTCTTGTTGTCTATTAAAGGGCTTACTTCAGAATAAGAGCTCGATAATGTTAAATGAATGGATTTATGGAGTGATGAGTTGATGGATGGAAGAGCAGATGGATAGAGAGTTGGGAGAATGTATGAGTGGATGTATAGACTGATGTATAGAAAGGCATTTTCAGAAGTATTAAATAGACCTGAGTTTATACAAAGCAGAGTCTGATAGGTATGTTTTCTGTAGCCTCAGTTGCCCTCAGTTAAGCAATTATATTCTTCTTTTCTTTCCTTGTTATGCTATTAACAAATACAGCCTAAAAATACTATAGTGAAAATGTACAAGCACACCTCTTTTTATTGTGCTTGACAGATAATGCTTTCTTTACAAATTGAAGGTCTGTGGCAACACTGCATGGAGTAAATCTTTCAGTACTATTTTTCCAACAGCATTTGCTCACTTTGTATCTCTGTGACAGATTTTGGTAATTTATGTGATATTTCAAAATTTTTAATTGTTATTGTATTTGTTATGGTCATCTATGATCAGTGATCTTGATGTCACTATTGTAATTGTTTTTAGAGCATCACAAATGCCCATATAAGATGGAAAGCTTAATGAATGAATGTGTGTATTCTTACTACTCCAGCTGGATTAGTTTTTTTCTTTTTTTCTCCCCATCTCTCTCCCTCTCCCCAGGCCTTCCTATTCCCTGAGGCATGACAACATTGAAATTAGGCTAATTAGTGACTCTACAATGGGTTCAAGTGAAGGAAAGAGTCACATTTTCCTCTCTTGAAATTAAAAGCTAGAAATGAGAAAAGGCATGTCGAATGCAGAGATAACTCAAAAGCTAGTCCTCTAGTTGTGAGTATTAAGGACAAGTTCTTAAAGAAATTAAAAGTGCTACTCCAGTGAAAACACAAATGATAAGAAAGTGAAATAGCCTTACTGCTGATATGAAGAAAATTTTTGTGCTCTGGTTAGATCAAATCAACCTCAATATTTCCTTAAGTGGAAGTCTAATCCAGAGAAAAGTCCTAATTCTTGTCAAATTCTGTGAAGTCTGAGAGAGGTGAGGAATCTTCAGAAGAAAAAAATGAAACTAGCAGACATTCTTTCATGAGGTTGAAGGAAAGAAACTGTCCTCATAACATCAAAGATGAAGATGCAAGTACTGATACATACACTATCCAGAAGGTTTAGCTAAAAAAATTAATAAAGGTGGTTACACTCAATGGTAGATTTTCCAGTGTAGACAAAAGAGGCTTCTATGAGAAGAATTTGTCATATAAGACTTTCATAGCTAGAGAAGAGAAGTCAATACCTGGCTACAAACAAGCTGACTTTCTTGTTAGGTGCTAGTGCACCTTTGACTTTAAATTGAAGTCAATGCTTATTTAATGTTGTGAAAATCTTAGGGACTTAAGAATTATGCTAAATCTATTTGACCTCTATTATCTAAATGGAACAATACAGTCTGGATGAGAGCACATCTGTTTACAAATGATTTACTGAATATTTTAAGCCCACCCTTGCTTGGAAAAAAAAAGATTCCTTTCAAAATATTACTTCATATTTCAAAATATGACTTCATCAAAGAGTCAGATCCAGAAGTACAAGATTCTTGTTTTCATGCCTGCTGATATCACAACCCATTCTGCAGCCCATGGATCAAGAAATACTTTCCACTTTTAAGTCTTAATATTTAAGAAATGCATTACCTAAGACTATAGGTACTGCACGTAGTGACTCTTCTGATGGATCTGGGCAAGATAAATTGATAACCTTCTGGGGATGGTTCACCATTCTAGATACCATTAGGAACATCCCTGATTCATGCAAAGAGGTCAACATATCAACATTAACAGGAGCTTGGAAGAAGCTGGTTTCAACTTTAATGAGTGACAAGATTTCATTGAGAGAATAACTGAAGAAGTGTTGAAAATAGCAACAGACCTCAAATTAGAAGTAGAGCTTGAAGATGTGACAGAATCGCTGCTTTCTCATGAAAAACTTGAATAGATGAGGAGTTGCTTCTTATGGAAGAGTAAAGAAGGTGGCTTCTTGAGTTGAAAATATTTCCTGGTGAAGATACTTTGAAGATTGTTTAAATAACCACAAAAATGTATAATATTACATAAATTCAGTTGATAAAGCAGTGACAGAATTTGCTAGGACTGACTCCAAATTTGAAAGAAGTTCTACTTTGAACGAAATGTTACCAAACAACCCTGCCTGCTACAGAAAAATAATTCATGAAAGGCGAGTCAATTGATGCAGCAAACTTCAGTGTTGTCTCATTTTAAGAAATTGCCACAGCCACCCCAATCATCAGCAACCACAGACCTGATCAGTCAGTAATCATAAACATCATGGGAAGACCCTCCAGCAGGAAAATGTTTATGGCTTCCCTATGACTTGCTCCATGGGGTCATAGAAAAAGCAAGAGAATTCCAGAGAAACCATCTACTTCTGCATCATTGAATACACTAATACCTTTGACTGTGTGGATCACAACAAACTGTGGAAACTTCCTAAAGAGCTGGGAATACCAGACTATCTTATCTGCATCCTGAGAAACCTGTATTCAGGGCAAGAAGTAACAGTTAGAACCGGACATGGAACAACAGACTGGTTCCAAATTGGGAAAGGAGTACATCAAGGCTGTGTATTGTAACTCTGCTTGTTTAACTTGCATGTAGAGTACATCATGCAAAATGCCGGGCTGGATGTAGTGCAAGCAGGAATCAGGATTTCCAGGGGAAATATCAATAACCTCAGATATGCAGATGACATCACCCTTATGAGAGAAAGAGAAGAGGAACTTAAGAGACTCTTGATGAAGGTGAAAGAGGAGAGTGAAAAACCTGGCTTAAAACTCAACCTTCAAAAAATGAAAATCATGGCATCTGCATCCCATCACTTCATGGCAAATAGATGGGGAAGCACTGAAAAAAGTGACAGATTTTATTTTGTTGGGCTCCAAAATCACTGCAGATGGTGACTGCAGCCATGAAATCAAAAGATTCTTGCTCTTTGGAAGTAAAGCTATGACTAACATAGACAGCACATTAAAAAACAGAGACATTATTTTGCCAACAAAGATCCATTTAGTCAAAGCTATGGTTTTTCTGGTAGTCATGTATGGGTGTGAGAGTTGGAGCATAAAGAAGGCTGAGTGCTGAAGAATTGTTGGTTTTGAATTGTGGTGTTGGAAAAGACTCTTCAGAGTCCCTTGGACTGCAAGGCGATCCAACCAATCCATCCTAAAGGAAATCAGTCCTGAATATTTAATGGAAGGACTGATACTGAAGCTGAAACTCCAATACTTTGGCCACTGATGTGAAGAGCTGAACTCATTAGAAAAGACCCTGATGCTGGGAAAGTTGAATGCAGGAGAAGGGGATGACAGAAGATGAGATAGCTGGATGGCACCACCAACTCAATGGTCATGAGTTTGAGCAAGCTCCAGGAGATGGTGAAGGACAGGGAAGCTTGTCGTGCTGCAGTCCATGGGGTCGTAAAGAGTCGGACACGACTGAGTGACTGAACAGCATGACTTGTGCAAATGATGATTAGCATGTATTAGCCATAAGGTATTTTAATTAAAATATGTATGTTTTTCAAAATAGTGTTAGTGCACACATTGGAGGCCACAGTATAAGCCTCCAGTAAAGCTATGTAAACATAGCTTGTAAAGGCACTGAGAAACAAATGAACAAAACTTTGTGTGACTCAATTTATTGCAATATTTGCCTTACTGCACTAGTCTGAAACTAAACCTACAATGTCTCAGACATATCCCTGTAGTCACTGTTGAGGCTATCCTTTGCTGTTTAAAAAAACGAACAACTTAAAACTTAGTGGCTTACAACAGTTATCATTGTTTCTTCCAGGTTTCTGAGTTGGCTTGTTTCAACTGGGCAGTTCTCCTTTGGGATCTTGCCTGCAGTCATAATCAGACAGATGGTAGTTGATATGTGAGTCATCTGAAGGCTTGGCTGAAACCAAGATTTCCAAGAGAGTTATTCACATGGCTTGGGCTTGGACTGGAACACTTAAATATGGATTCTCCATGAGGATTGTCTCAGTACATAACAATTAGTTTTTGAGGGGAGGCAGGAAGCACAAGCTGCCAGATCAGTTAAGAGCTTCTGTCTGGAACTGGATGCACAGCTCACTCAGTTCAAGGAAATGAAGAAGTAGACTCCAAATATCACTATACACGGACCCCTATTGGGGCACACATGATCTGATTTGATTTTTTACTTATCAGTTGTCTGAATAAGGCTACAAACTGTTGTTCACTGTTTATTCCGCAGTTCCTCACTGTGCTAGACATGAGATACTCTGATTTTTCCTTTATTTGTCTGCCTCCCAGTTTCCTGCATTTACTGGTATTTCTTGGAGAATGTTTAAAAGGCATGCTGAAAAAGACAGATTAAAAATCCTTTCTTCCTGGTGCTTACATTCCAGTACTGGAGAGAGAATAATGTACAAATATAGAATTTGGAGCTGTTATAAATGAAATTGGCAGGGTCAGTTGTATATGGAATAATGGGGGAGGAAGAATGTGTTACTTCCATGCAGGCATGTTCAGAGGAAGTTTCTCTGGGAAGGAGAGCTTTAAGCTCAGAAGAGAAGCAGGAGAAGGAGACAGCGGTACAAACAGACAGAAACACACACATTCCCATTCCAAAGAAATGGAAATAAGCTAAAGTAAAATTGATAGATCCAAAAAATGAAAGAAGCCAATATGACTAAAAATAAATTTACCAAGGTACAGAAAACCAGGGATTAGTCTGATTATTGTCAGATCATGCCGTGCTTAGCAGGATGATGAGAAATATGTATTTTTATTCTAACTGCAATTAGGAGCTAATTAACTAAATCTCTTAAGTGAGCCAGTGGCATGATACAATTTACACTTTTAAAATATTATGCTGGCTGCTTTGTGGAGAATGGCTTGGAAGAAGAAAAAAGGAGTACTGAGAAGAGAGTACTTTTGTGCTTGCTGAGGGGAGAGATGGGTGGGAGGAGGATTGAAAATGGAAAACAGGAGAACCCAGATCTATGTTGGAGACATATTAGAAAAGACCAAAGAAGGAGATAGAGAGGAAAAAGATGATTTCTATTTTTTTTTCTTAATACACCAAAGTAGATGCAGTGCTTTTTACTAAAGTGGAAAAGACTGAGAGAGGAAGGCATAGGGGGAAACCAGAGGTTTCATTTTGACATGCTAAATTTGAGATATTTCTATCATAGCTAAGAGTGGATGTTCATAGAAAAAGGGAAGGGAAAAGTGGCTGCCAGGAGAAATAGGAAGAAGTTAGTAAAAATGGTACAAAATTTCACTTATGAGTTGAATGAGGTTTGACGATATAAGGTGTATCATTGACAGCACTGTATTGTATAATTGAAATTGTGTAATTTGCTAAGAGAGTAGAACTTAAATGTTCTTAGAGAGAGAGAGATGTTTAATTTTTAAAAGTAGATGTTTAGTTCCTGGTTGGATATAGGAACCTAGAACTTGTGAAACAGAAAGTACAGGGAACCCTCACTGAACTAATGATATTTACATCTCATTCTTGTGGGTAGATAAGATTTCCTAGGGTCTAAGATTCTACCTGGAAAGAGTAGAGGCCTTAAGACTAAACTGTGAGGAATCCAATAATTTGAGGTTGAGGCAAAGAGGAAAAACAAGCCAATAAGCAAATCAGAATAGTGTGGTATCCTTGATGCTGGGAGGCTTTCAAGAGAGAAGATTCTCCTATCTTGTCAAGAATTGCTGACACAGAGCTCTTGGAGGATGCAGGCAGAGAAGTATATGAGGATTTTGTTGAACTAGAGTATGTTTGACAAGAAGATTCAGTTTAATGTTAGGAAATAACAGAATCCAGGTTGGAATGGGCTTGGGAGTTTAGGGAAGGGAGAAAGTGAACATTATATACAAACATTTTTCTTACTGCTAGCTTCTATTATTTTCTGCTAAAGGTTTTGCTGTTGTTATATGTATACAAAAATATACACAAATATAGAATCCGATTTTCCTTCTTCTTATACCAAACGTACCTGAATCATGATTATTTTATACCTAGTAATATATCTAGTATCACATATCATATAGAGTTCATTGTTCTTATTGTATTAATAGCAACATCATACAGCATTCCAATATATGACTATATCATGCTTTATTTAATCATTTGAATTATTCTTTATCTTCTTATTATACCTAATATTGTGGTTAGGTAATTGGAAACTCTATATTTAAAAGTTTTGCCCTCCTTAATATTTGTGCTAATTTGCATGTTTTGTTGCAATGTAAACAGATGACTTTTTCCACAGTTTAGTCAAAATTTGTGCATTATCAAACTTTTTTGCATTTTTCTAATCTGATACATTAAATATCTTTGGACATTTTTAATATATTACCATAAAATAAGTGAAATTTATATAATATAAAATCAAATACTTTAAAGTATACAATCCAGTGAAATTTATTACACGCACAAAGTTTTGAAATGACAACCTCTATCAAATTCCAAGTATTTTTATCCCAGGGCTACTCCCTTATCCCCTGCCTGTCTTTTGTTTGTAGGAAGCTATAGTCTCCTAGGCCTTCTCTGAGTTCCAAAGAGCAAATTTAATTAGAGATGTGAGAAAATGCGGAAGCAAAGGAAAATAGACAAGTAAGATAAAATAAATAAAACAAATTCAAGGACCTTTATTTCATCTTCAAGGGCCATAGATGATATTTCGAGCTGTATCTTTGAGTTGTTTTATAGATACTAAACCCTTGCCTGGTGGAAAAAGTTAACTGCATGATGAAGGTTGATGTTGTTGACTCCTGAAATACCACATTGATGCCTTCTCACAAACCAGTCAGAAGAAATATTCATAAGCCGATCAGGCACTCTGAGATCCTATTCCGTACCTTGACTCTAGAAAGCCTTTCCCCAAACTCATCAAGGTGTTGGAGACTTGTAAGTATAAGCTGCTCATTCTTCTTACTTAGCCCTGTGCTGGATGCCTTGCAATAAACTCTGTATTTTCCCTCACTTCAGCATGATGTCAATAGATTGGCTTTGCTGTCCTTTGGGTAAGTAGTCTAAGTTTGGTTTAGTAACAAAAATCCCATCCCCATTAAGCACTCTTACCTTATTTCTTCACCTCCTGAAAGCCCTGGTAACTACCAATCTGCTTTCTGTTTCTATGGATCTGCCTGTGCTGAATATTTCCCATGAATACAATCATATGAAACCTTTTGTGTCTGACTTCTTACACTTAGTACATTTTTGAGGTTACATTTTGTAACATGCATTTGGTACTTCAGGCATTTTCATGATTAATTAATATTCCATTTTTACATATGTAAAAAGCAGTTTGTTTACCCATTGGTCCATGGTGGACAACTGTATTTTTGGCTATTGTGAATACTGCTGCTATGATTATTTGAAGTATCTGAGTCTCTGTTTTCAATTGGGTGCTATAGGTATAGGAACAGAAATTCTGGATCACATGGTAATTCTGTGTTTAACTTTTTGAGGAACTGCTAAGCTTTGTACCATTGATTGTACCATGCCAATAGTACAATGCCAATGATTGTACCATTTTACACTCTCATCAGCAATGTATCATGGTACCAATTTCTCTACATTCTTAGCAACATTTGTTATTTTTCTTTTCTTTTTTCTCCTTTTTTAATTATCCTAGTGTGTGCTATATGGTATCTCATTGCACTTCCCTTATCTGTTTATAGTTACATGGCTGTGTTCATTTTATGACAATTTATTAAGCTGTCAATTAAGCTGTGTGTTCTTTTCTGTACATATATTATTCCAATAAAATACTTTAAAAACTTTAATATGTTTCTGTTGAGGTATAGATACATATTATACATATTTTTAAATGTTTATTAAATTGGCTCTCTTAATTAAATGAGCTTCCACATCTATTTGTCCAAGGCAGTCAGCTTGAAGCTACAGAAATTGTTCCTTCTTCCAAGAGGACACACTTGGCACTTCTCTTGTTATTTCTATTTTACTTGGCCAAGTATTTATATTTGGCATTGTAGGCCTAGTGACACCTGAACTTTTCACTTTTTAATTCACTTTCATTCTCATAAGTTTCTATCTCACATGGACTGTGCAAATCTATCCAACACGCTACCCCATCTTAGAGAGTTCATCCTACTTTCAACTCAGAATGCTTATTTGCAAATGTAAATATTTGAGAGCTATTGAAAAATTACTGTGGACTTCTTGAGAACTTCAGTCCTTAGTCTGAAATATTTATACATGTAATTTTAAATACAATTATTCTTAATTTATGTGATCACATACAAATGATACTGTAACTTAAATATTATTTGGCCTAATGGGGTTGGAATATGCTCAAGAGTCACAAAAATTGTTTTTCATGCCTCTTCTCTTCCTTACTACCTAAACATTTCACCTTCTCCTCTTATTGGCTCTTGTACAAATTTTATTTAATTTTTACTTAATTATTTTAAAGTTATCTTTGGTTATAGTTGAGATGTGGGCAAGAAATACTAAACAGAGGAAGAGGATATTCAGTTACCTGAAGAAAAAATAAAGCATGAGAAAGAAAGAAAAGGGGGGAAGAAAGGGGAGAAAATGAAAAGGTCCATAATATGTGCAGGGGCTTAGGTAAGTATTAATAAGAGAACTTCAATTTTGAGAGAGGCAGAGAGGTGTAAACAATACTGGAAGCCAGAGGAATGGGAGTGAGCCTTTCCATGGAGCATTGTTTTGAAATATAAGTTGGATTGATATTGGTGTCCTCTAAACATGCCAATAAAAAATGAAATTTGCTTGTGATTCCTTTTGTTGCTGTGTCATGGTAATTGTAGCAGCCAATGAAAAGTGGGTTATGAAACACCAGTTTATTTTTAGTTTCTTTTTTCTTTTATATACTATAGCTGAAAATAAAATAAAATAAATTTAAATATTTAAAACATCTTGTACACAGAACATTTCGTAGTGGCTCAGATGGTAAAGAATCTTCCTATAATTCAGGAAACCCAGGTTCGATTCCTGGGTTGGGAAGATCCCCTGGAGAAGCAAATGGCAACCCATTTCAGTATTATAGCCTGGGAAATGTCATGAGCAGAGGAGCCTGGCAGGCTACAGTCCATGGGTTGCAAAAAGTCAGACAGGACAGAGCAACTAATACTTTTACTTTCACTTTCATATATCTTGAATAGCCTGAAAATATATTTGCTAACCCATTTGAAAAATACAAAGACTTTCCCAAAGTTACCAGCTGAGACAAAATTCAGTTCGTCCTTTGCAAAATATGAAAATTATTGAAGAAAATAATCAGTTTTCTCATGAAATGTTACTACATTTTCTTTCTTTTTTAACTAAGGAGAAATCTGATATATCTCTACAAGGTCTGTAAGAGAAAATGGAAGAGGTAAGAATGGAGCCTTCTTTAGCGACATAGGGCTCTGAGGGACATAACAGCTCTGGACTCAAAATCTAAGTGGAGGTAAGGTTGTAAAGGAAGGACTTTGGGAACTTCCCTGATGGTCCAGAGGTGGCACTCTGTCTTCTGGTACAGGGGGGGCAGGTTCAGTCCCTGGTCAAGGAGCTGTGATTCCACATGATTCATGGTCAAAACACCCCCCACCTCAGATAAAAACCATAGAGCAAAACCATTGCTGTGAAGAATTCAATAAAGACTTAAAAAAAAAATTATAGTCTTCAAAGAAATCTTTAAAACAAAAAAGAGGAGGACTTCAGAAATAAGGTCAATTTACAATGTATCTCTCTTCTTAATGCTACATATATATATATACACACACAGATATATTAATACATATATTCTTTATTGCATTTATCCTTTTCTATTATAAATATATATATAATATTATTAAAAAATATATATATATATAACTACAGAACAAAAGTATTTCAAAAACTAACTTTTTATGTTTTTTATTTTTTTTTCTTGTAGTCATTTCAATTTTGTCTGTTTTGGGTGTGTACACATATATACACACATATAATATATATACACATATAATATTTTAGTTGAGTTAAGCAAACCATATAAACAAAGCAAAGAAACCCTAAACTGGCAAACCTCTACCTCGCAATAAAAAAGAAAAAATTTCTCTATAACTTCCTTGTCCCTCAAATTCAGTTATAGGAATGTTCATTTCTAATAGGGAAAAGAGAATATGAATAGTGTTTGCCAGTTAAATTATATGCTGAATCTGAGGGGAGGGACTAAGATGGCGGAGGAATAGGACGCGGAGTCCACACTCTCCCCAACAAATACACCAAAGGAACATTTATATACCGAACAAACTCCATAAATCAACATCTGAATGCTGGCAGAGGTCTTCAGGCATCTGGAAAGACAGCCCATTGCCGACGAAAGAAGGTAGGACCAAAGGAAAAAAAAAAAAGTAAAAAGAGGCAAAGAGGCAGGGACTGAGATTCATCTCGGAAGGGGAGCCTCAAAAGAGATAAAGGTTTACGAACGTCAGGAAACATTCTCACTGGCGGATCTGAGAGATCTGAGGTGAATCTCAAACAGCATAAAAGTCAGGACTTAGAAGCCGATAAATAGTTAAGCCCCTTGGAGAACGGAGCGGCGGCCGGTCGCCCCATCCCCCACGAGCCAGCGGACTGCTCAGGGAGGGGCGGGCCATGCGCTTAGGGGGAGGACTGAGATTGAACGCCTGGGGCAGACTGAGGGTCCTAACCGAGGGTGCTAACCGGAGATAGACCGCTGGGTAGCCTTCCCGAGGAAGACCCCCCCCAGGCTCGCGCGTAGCCTTCCCGAGGAAGACCCCCCATGCCAGGCTCGCGCGTAGCCTTCCCGAGGAAGCCCCTGCCAGGCTCGCGCGTAGCCTTCCTGAGGAAGACCCCCCCTGCCAGGCTCGTGAACAGAACAAAGGGGAGCGGGGACTCGGACCAATGCGCGAGACAGCCGGGTGGAACAGGGAGGCTGCAGGCTACGGAGAGCGCCCGGCGAGGCTTCTGCCCCCAAACCACAGGCAGAATTGGGTGCTAGCCAAGACCTCTGGGGACTCTGGACAGTCGCCACCAGAATTCGGCGCTTCTCATATCTGAGAAAACGCCCCCAGCCGCAGACTCAAAAAACCGAGCAGCTGAGCCGGGGGAAGGGAGAAGCCACAGCCCCCAACTGCGTCACTAGAGTGCGCCACCAGAGTCTGCCTGCCGCTGCACATCTGAGAAGACACGCCCAGCTGCAAGCAGAAAGAGCTGAGCAGCTGGGCCTGGGGAGGGGAGAAGCCACAGCCTCCAATTGCGTCATCAGAGTGTGCCGCCAGCCGAGAGCCTGAGCAGAGGGGGCGGGAAAAGTGCAGGCACGGAGAGCGGGGCAAACCCCAGAGCGCCGAATAGACACTGAAGGGGCCAGCAGATGCATTGTTTACAATAGCTAAGACATGGAAACAACCTAGATGCCCATCAACTGATGAATGGATAAGAAAGCTGTGGTACATATACACAATGGAATATTACTCAGCATTAAAAAAAAATTCATTTGAAGCAATTCTACTCAGATGGACGAAACTGGAGCCCATTATCCAGAGTGAAGTAAGCCAGAAGCAAAAACAACAATACAGTATATTAACGCATATATATATGGAATTTAGAAAGACAGTAACGAGAACCCAACATGGGAGACAACAAAAGGAACGCAGATGTATAGAATAGACTCGTGGACTCTGTGGATGAGGGTAAGGGTGGGATGTTATGGGAGAAGGGCATTGAAGCATGTTAATTGTCATGTGTCTAATCAATCGCCAGCCCAGGATTGATGCTCGGGGCTGGTGCAGCGAGATTTCCCGGGGGGGAGGGAGGAGGGAGGGGGGTTCCGGAGGGGAAGCATATGTAAACCCATGGTGATATCATGACATTGTATGGCAAAAACAAGTAAAAAAAAATAAATAAAAAAATATTAAAAAAAAGGGGGGGCCAGCAGAGGTCGCCAAATCAAGCAGGACAGACCGCTTAAGATTCCAACCAGGAAACTCTGACAAAACACTCATCCAACCCCTCCGATAGTGAGGAAACCCCGCAATAAAGGGACAATACACCAAGATAAACAAGATGAAAAGGCAGAGGAATACCCAGCAAGTAAAGGACCAGGATAAATATCCCCTAGACCAAACAAAAGACGAAGAGATAGGTTGTCTACCTGACAAAGAATTCCGAATAATGATAGTGAAAATGATCTAAAACCTGGAAAATAAGTTGGAGTTGCAGCTCAATAACCTGCAGGCAAGGATGGAGAAGATGCAGGTAAGCTTTAACAAGGACTTAGAAGAAATGAAAAAGACTCAAAATACAATAAATAATGCAATAAATGAGATCAAAAACACCCTGGAGGGAACCAACAGTAGAATAACAGAAATAGAAGACAGGATAAGTGAAATAGAAGATAGAATGGTAGAAATAAATGAAACAGAAAGGAATAATGAAAAAAGAATTAAAAGAAATGAGGACAATCTCAGAGACCTCTGGGACAGTATTAAACGCACAAATATTCGAATCATAGGAATCCCAGAAGAAGAAGACAAAAAGAAGGACCATCAAAAAATTCTTGAAGAAATCATGGTTGAAAATTTCCCTAAATTGGGAAAGCAAATAACATCTCAGGTCCAAGAAACACAGAGGGTCCCAAATAGAATCAACCCCAAGCGGAGCACCCCAAGACACATATTAATCAAATTAACAAATATCAAATACAAAGACCAAATATTAAAAGCAGTGAGGGAGAATCAAAAAATAACCCACAAGGGGAATCCCATAAGGATAACAGCTGATCTCTCAATAGAAACGCTTCAGGCCAGAAGGGAATGGCAGAGCATTCTTAAAGTCATGGAAGAAAACAAGCTACAACCCTGATTACTGTACCCAGCAAGGATCTCATTCAAATTTGAAGGAATTTTACACATGTTGTTGACATACATTGTTTCTAATTGTTTTCTATGGTTTAAAAATTCTGCCTTTAAAATAAATTCAGGAAATTCACCTGATATACTTATTTTGACCTCCTAAGAAATATTTATATTTATATCGATAATTGAATTTTTAGCCAGTGCTCCAAAATAAGGAAGTTACTGTTTTGAAATAAAGCAACTTTACTTTTCCTTGGAAAAAAAAAAAAAAAGAAATTGAGAGAATTCAGCAACACCAAACCAGCCCTCCAACGAATGCTAAAGGATCTTTCCTAGATAGGAAACACGGATGGGATATATAATCTCGAATCCAAAACAATAAAATAGAAGAAATGGCAACAGGATCATATTTATCAATAATTACCTTAAATGTAAATGCGCTGAATGCCCCAACCAAAAGACAAAGACTGGCCGATTGGATACAGAAACAAGACCCCTATATATGTTGCCTACAAGAGACCCACCTCAAATCTAAGGACACATACAGACTGAAAGTTAAAGGCTGGAAAAAGATATTCCATGCAAATAAAAACCAAAAGAAAGCAGGAGTGGCAATACTCATATCAGATAAAGTAGACTTTAAAATAAAGGCGGTGAAAAGAGATAAAGATGGACATTACATAATGATCAAAGGATCAATCCAAGAAGAAGAAATAACAATTATAAATATTTATGCACCCAACATAGGAGCACCACAATATGTAAGGCAAATGCTAACAAGTATGAAAGGGGAAATTAGCAACAACACAATAATAGTGGGAGACTTTAATACACCACTCACACCAATGGATAAATCAACTAAACAGAAAAGTAACAAGGAAATTCAAACTTTAAATGAAACAATAGACCAACTAGACCTAATTGATATCTATAGGTCACTCCACCCCAAAACAAGGAATTTCACTTTTTTCTCAAGCGCACACGGGACCTTCTCCAGGATAGATCACATCCTGGGCCATAAATCTAGCCTTGGTAAATTCAAAAACATTGAAATCATCCCAAGCATCTTTTCTGATCACAATGCAGTGAGATTAGATATCAATTACAGGAGAAAACCATTCAAAACCTCCAACATATGGAGGCTCAACAACACACTGCTGAATAACCAACAAATCACAGAAGAAATCAAAAATGAAATTCAGTTATGCATGGAAACGAATGAAAATGAAAACACAACAGCCCAAAACCTATGGGACACTGTGAAAGCAATGCTAAGGGGAAGGTTCATAGCAATTCAAGCTCACCTCAGGAAACAAGAAAAAAATCAAATAAATAACCTTACTTTACACCTAAAGCAACTAGAAATGGAAGAAATGCAGAAGCCCAGGTCTAGTAGAAGGAAAGAAATCTTAAAGATCAGGGCAGAAATAAATGCAAAGCAAACAAAAGAGACCATAGCAAAAATCAACCAAGCCAAAAGCTGGTTCTTTGAGAAGATAAATAAAATTGACAAACCATTAGTCAGACTCATCAAGAAACAAAGGGAGAAGAACCAAATCAACAGAATTAGAAAAGAAAACGGAGAGATCACAACAGAAAACACAGAAATACAAAGGATCATAAGAGACTATTATCAGCAGCTATATGCAAATAAACTGGACAACCTGGATGAAATGGACAGATTCCTAGAAAAGTACAACTTTCCAAGACTAAACCAGGAAGAGATAGATAATCTTAATAGACCCATCACTAGCACAGAAATTGAAACCATAATCAGAAATCTTCCAAAAAACAAAAGCCCAGGACCAGATGGCTTCACAGCCGAATTCTACCAAAAATTTAGAGAAGAGCTAACACCTATTCTACTGAAACTCTTCCAGAAAATTGCAGAGGAAGGTAAACTTCCAAACTCATTCTATGAGGCCACCATCACCCTAATTCCAAAACCCGACAAAGATGCCACAAAAAAAGAAAACTACAGGCCAATATCACTGATGAACTTAGATGCAAAAATCCTTAACAAAATTCTAGCAAATAGAATCCAACAACACATTAAAAAAATCATACATCATGATCAACTAGTTTTTATCCCAGGGATGCAAGGATTCTTCAATATTCGCGAATCAATCAATGTAATACACCACATTAACAAATTGAAAAATAAAAATCACATGATTATCTCAATAGATGCAGAGAAAGCCTTTGACAAAATTCAACATCCATTTATGATAAAACCCCCCCAAAAAGCAGGAATAGAAGGAACATACCTCAACATAATAAAAGCTATATATGACAAACCCACAGCAAACATTATCCTCAATGGTGAAAAGCTGAAATCATTCCCCCTGAAGTCAGGAACAAGACAAGGGTGCCCACTCTCACCACTACTTTTCAACATAGTTTTGGAAGTCTTGGCCACAGCAATCAGAGCAGATAAAGAAATCAAAGGAATCCAGATTGGAAAAGAAGAAGTGAAACTCTCTCTGTTTGCAGATGACATGATCCTCTATATTGAAAACCCTAAAGACTCTACTAGAAAATTACTAGAGCTAATCAGTGAATATAGCAAAGTTTCAGGATACAAAATCAACACACAGAAATCCCTGGCATTTCTATACACTAACAATGAAAAAACAGAAAAAGAAATTATGGAAACAATTCCATTCACCATCGAATCAAAAAGAATAAAATACTTAGGAGTATTTCTACCTAAAGAAACAAAAGACTTGTATAACGAAAACTATAAAACACTAATGAAAGAAATCAAAGAGGACACAAACAGATGGAGAAATGTGCCGTGTTCGTGGATTGGAAGAATCAATATAGTGAAAATGAGTATACTACCCAAAGCAATCTATAGATTCAATGCAATTCCTATCAAGCTACCAGAGGTCTTTTTCAGAGAATTAGAACAAATAATTTCACAATTTGTATGGAAATACAAAAAACCTCGTATAGCCAAAGCAATCTTGAGAAAGAAGAATGGAACTGGAGGAATCAACCTACCTGACTTTAGGCTATACTACAAATCCACAGTCATTAAGACAGTATGGTCCTGGCACAAAGACAGAAATATAGATCAATGGAACAAAATAGATAGCCCAGAGATAAATCCACGCATCTATGGACACCTTATCTTTGACAAAGGAGGCAAGAATATACAATGGAGAAAAGACAACCTCTTTAACAAGTGGTGCTGGGAAAACTGGAAAGCCACTTGTAAAAGAATGAAACTAGAACACTTTCTAACACCATACACAAAGATAAATTCAAAATGGATCAAAGATCTAAGCATAAGACCAGAAACTATAAAACTCCTAGAGGATAACATTGGGAAAACACTCTCTGACATCAACCAAAGCAGGATCCTACATGACCCACCTCCCAGAATACTGGAAATAAAAGCACGAATAAACAAATGGGACCTAATTAAAATTAAAAGCTTCATCACAGCAAAGGAAACTATAAGCAAGGTGAAAAGACAGCCTTCAGAATGGGAGAAAATAATAGCCAATGAAGCAACGGACAAACAATTAATCTCAAAAATATACAAGCAACTCCTGCAGCTCCATTCTAGGAAAATAAACGACCCAATCAAAAAGTGGGCCAAAGAATTGAACAGACGTTTCTCCAAAGAAGACATAAAAATGGCTAACAAACACATGAAAAGATGCTCAACATCACTCATTATCAGAGAAATGCAAATCAAAACCACAATGAGATATCACTTCACACCACTCAGAATGGCTGCAATCCAAAAATCCACAAGTAATAAATGCTGGAGAGGATGTGGAGAAAAGGGAACTCTCTTACACTGTTGGTGGGATTGCAAACTAGTACAGCCTCTATGGAAAACAGTGTGGAGGTTCCTTAAAAAACTGCAAATAGTCCTGCCATATGACCCAGCAATCCCACTGTTGGGCATATACACCGAGGAAACCAGAATTGAAAGAGACACGTGTACCCCAATGTTCATCGCTGCTTTATTTACAATAGCCAGGACATGGAAGCAACCTAGATGCCCATCAACTGATGAATGGATAGGAAAGCTGTAGTACATATACACAATGGAATATTACTCAGCATTAAGGAAAAATTCATTTGAATCAGTTCTACTCAGATGGATGAAACTGGAGCCCATTATCCAGAGTGAAGTAAGCCAGAAGCAAAAACAATACAGTATATTAACGCATATATATGGAATTTAGAAAGACGGTAACGAGAACCCAGCATGCGAGACTGCAAAAGGAACACAGATGTATAGAATAGACTCAGGGCCTCTGTGGATGAGGGAAAGGGTGGGATGATATGGGAGAATGGCATTGAAACGTGTTAATTATCATATGTCTAAGCAATAGCCAGCCCAGGATTGATGCTTGGGACTGGTGCAACGAGATTTCCTGGGGGGAGGGGGGAGGGAGGGGGGTTCTGGAGGGGGAGCACATGTAAACCCATGGTGATATCATGTCATTGTTTGGCAAAACTAATAAAAAAAATGTTAAAAAAAATTATATGCTGAATCTGACTTCTCAAATAGTCAATTGTAAATACTCTATTCTTTTCTTTTTCGTTCAGCCTCTCCTTATAAAAGAAATGTTATTTTAAATTATTTGTTCAATTTCTAATAGTGTGTTTGTGCCCATGATTTCTGGACATATGACTAGTTTTAATCCATCAAAGACACAGTAGTGTATAGAAGCAAACCACATTCTTCACAGTGTTTAATCAACTATTCTTACATGCGCAAGAGTTCTGTTTACCCAGCATCACCGGACAAGTCCTTTTACTCTTGTTATTGAAGTTCACATCTGGTGTTACCCAAATGAAACCACTTTGTACAGCTATACAATTGAGTTTGAGAGTGTTCCTAAGGTCATACTCTTTGTTCACTTTCTTCCTTTGTTCTTTTCATGATACATTTATTGCATACTCTTTTTGTACTCTCTTTGGCAATGAAAGGAATATATAGAATTCTAACACACTGAACTACCTTCCACAGAAAAGTTTTGCAACATGCAAAGTTTATCACTAATATAAAAGGTAAGCAACAAAAATGAGATTGTCACAGGACATTTTCTTTGCAACTGTCAAATAAATGAGTTATGGAATGATTTGAGGGAATTGCCAACAAGACTGATCAGATAAGATTTGAAAGGAAAACTTGTAAGAGATGTAAGAAATTAGTCCTGAGAAAATAAAATAAAACATTCCAAGAAAATGACCAGAAAAAGGCAGGGTGGGCTTCCCTGGTGACTCAGATGGTAAAGAATCCACCTCCTTATGCAGGAGACCTGGGTTGAGATGACCTCTGAAGAAGAAAATGGCAACCCACTTCAGGATTTTTGTCTGGAGAGTTCCATGAACAGAAGAGTCTGGCAGGCTACAGTCCCCATCGTCTTGCAAAGAGCCAGAGACAACTGAGTAACTAACTAACTCAGGGGAAAATGTAGCCTTCTCAAGGTACCTAAGTGCCTAACTACTTTAATTCAGGAGGGTGTGGTGAGGGGATAGCACTTGAAGAGATTAAAAAGGCAACCCAAGATCTTAACCTTCAGAGTTTCAGAAGTTTCAGAAGCTTCACCTTTGATTTATAAAATGATAAAAGAACCTGATTTTGGAATATTCTATACATTGTTTCCACTCCTAAATTAACTAAACTAATAAAGAGGAGCAACTCTAGATTATTCAAAATGACTTAATTCCTTTTGGACTGTGCTTTTACACTGAAATTAGAATACAATTGTGTTTTTTTTGTGACACTGCAGAACTTAGATTATGGAAGAACTCTGGAGTTTTTTCTTAGTTCATCTCCATTCAAAAGAATGGACAATACCTCCTGGAAATGTGTTTTGCTAAACTCTACTAGATGTGTCCTTTTTCTGAAAAAATTTTGGTAGGCATTTTTCTGAAGCTCAAATAAGTTAAGCATAGGCTATGATGATTTGGTGTTAAAAAATAAAGTCCAAAATTTAGTTTTTTTAATTATGCTAGGCTGTTGGTTTAAAAAAAGTCTCTAAAATAAAAAGCTCTTTGCAAATTTGGCAGAAAATTGGTTCCCAAACTCATCGGCGTACAATTTGCATAATTTTGTGATGTGTCTTTGTTTTATAAGTGAGTTTTCTTAATACATTTCTGTTTGTAACTGTAACTTTAAAATAAACTGAGAATATCAGCAGCATGCTGATCACTTGAGAGTCACATAGTTATTGGTATCAGCCCATAAAAATGTACAATAGCTTTGAGCCAAAATTTTAAATGAATAAAGACTAAATTAAGCTATTTCCTTGATGAAATAATTAGATCATTAACTGGATAATAATAGAAGTCTAATCTTCATAGATATTTTTAAATTACTGTCTACTCAATGGCATTTGGATTATATCTTGTAAGAAAAAGTTTTTCTGCAAAGTTAATACAGTTCACCTAAGTCAGAATAAATTTGAAAAACATTTCATATCTTGGCTTTCTTTTCAAATGCATTAGGGTTAATTGTGTGGTAGAGTGATAATGATGTTTCCCTTTTAAAAGTAACTGGAATGAGATATTAAAATGGACTGAGTAAAATTTATCACCATTGAAACACACTTTATATCTATCTTCATAACATGCTTTGTTAGTTGTTATTATGCAGACAAAGTTAGACAGACATAATCTATCTCTTGGGAATTTACAGTCCAAAGCTGAAGATGCTACTAAGGCAATTTAGATAAAGAGACAAGCAATAAAAAGAAGTGGGTGAATTTTTTTTTTAATGCTAATAACAAATAACTTTAGAAAAACAATTTGTATCTGAACATTTCTAATACATTTGTCTTTTAAAAAATTTTTCATTCTTCCAAGACTGTCCCTTAAGTTCACACATGAAGGCACCAGAGGGTAACAGAGACTGATAAATAAATTACACTTTTGGCTGCATGGACAAAGAATCACAGGCAAAGAGGTCACAAAGTCCAAGGAAAAAAAAGAATTTGCTCAATGTGTCTTAGTGTTAAAGCAGGATTAGGACTGTAAATTTGGTCTTTGGATCCAAATAATAGAAAAAAAAATTAATTCCAATTGACCCTCTCTTGGTTTATTCCTGAGTCTCATATATTTGAAGAGCTTCCCAGGTGATACTAGTGGTAAGGAATTCACTTGCCAGTGCAGGAGATCTGGGTTTGATCCCTGGATCAGGAAGATTCACTGGAAAAGGAAATAGCTCCCTACTTCAGTATATTACCTAAAAAATTCCATGGGCAGGACACAGTCCATAGGGCCACAAGTAGTCAAACATGACCAAGTGACTAAGCACCTTATATATAAAAAGCAAAAGGCTTCATTAATCTAAGGTATAAAGTGATGAATTATTCTAGCAGATGGATCAACAACCATTGGCCTTTGTGCTTGGGATTAGGAAAATTTATGATGATTCTGGAGTAAAAGAGTATCTCAGTGGAAAATTGTTCTTAGGATAAAAAAACAAAAAGAAATACTTTGTATTTTTTTAATTGTACTACAGATGTTTCCCAAACAATATAATCCCACATAGTTACACAAAACAAATATATGTTCAAACTAAGCTAAACACAAATGAGTGTGCAATCTCTAAGGAGACTGAGACAGGATGGTCATAAAAAGCTACTGAATCAGCCTAACTCTGCCTTGTTTTCTTCATAGGAGCCAAATTTGACTTTAGAGGGAAGAAGATGAAGCTAAGTTCAAAATCCTGCTGAAATAACAGTTGATTCTTACTCACAAAGGTTGACAGGAAAAGCAAAAATCTGTACCTGACTTTTTTCAAGCAACAACAATAAAAAAATATTTAAAATGTATGAAAGCTCAGACTATAAATTGCTCTGTCTTTATTAAAGCTATTTTTGGAATATGAAATTGAGATATTGGCATATTTAATACTTTAAAATATTTAGCAAGAGGTTCATCCTTCAAAAATAAAATCAGGTTAATACTCATTTGCATATGTTCACTAGGCTCCTATTAATCATAGGCATATGCTTCCTAGTATCAATCATAAACAATAAATTAGAAGGAAAAGACACAAAGGAAAAATAGGAAAAAAGGTAACCAAGTTCACAAGATATATATCCTGAAATTACTGCAGAGAAAATCAGTCTTGGGAAAGAAAAAACAGAAGATTTTAATCAGTCAAAAGTAACAAGATAGAAAATTTTAAAACAAAATTTTTAGCCATTTGGAGTGCTGATTTTCTCCACCAGCTGTCTATCTTAAAGAACAGGGCTATTAGAACAAATATTTCAAATTCAGTATTCTCTGGTTGCATCTCCCAATTTAAAAAACAAACATCACTTTTTTATAAAGAAAACATTTTTCTTTCTAAATGATATTGGGAATCAGACTCCTTTAAATATGTATGTCAGTGAAAATAAAACAGAAATAAATCCTTGATTGAAGGAATTTCTTCTAAAATGAAAATAAGGAAATGAAAGAAATCTTTATAGATAGGTTTAATGGTCTAGTGGCATAAAAACGACTATAATTATGGTTAGTATAAGCCATGGAGAGGAAAAGCACTTGTTTCTGAAACAAACCAATGGCTTAGAAACAGTGAGGACTGCTCTGTATCGAAAGAGATCCTCATAAGCAAATGCAATTAATGTATGAATTTTCAGAATCTTGATTTAGAAAAGTAAATATGAAAAAGATTTTTTTTAATCTGAGGAATTTATTACATGCTCAATATTAATTGACATATAGGAATTTGCTAATCTTGTTATATATGAAAAACTCATTCACTTTGCAAAGGAAATTGTTCATACTTTTTGAAGGTATATACTGAAGCTTATAGAGATAACATTAAATGATGGCTTGAATTTGATTTAAAAATCATAACAAGAAAATTTTAAAAAATGTATATGAAATTCTTCCAAAATCTTCAAAATTGTTCATATAGAAAATGGGGGATGTGGAAATTGATCACTTGCAGCTTTCCATAACAAATATTATTTTGGGATGATAAAAGTAATATGTATACAGCTTAGAAATTTTAGAAAATAATTTTAAACAAAATTTCAGCAGTAAGCTTAATTTCTCTTAATAGTTTGAGTTACTTACATATATGCTATTGATAAAATTTTTATATGAGTAATTACTATTTCTATTTCTTCCTGATGAAAATGCCTTCATCATTTTATTCTCCTTTTATGTCTTAGTTATTAAAAAACAAGTTTATGAAATTTTATTTCATAGTAAAACTAATCACATTTTCATACTTGAAGAAAATGTTTTCATTTCATTTTTTGTATTTAACACTCCAAATTTATACATATTGAATTTTAAAAATTCTACCTATTCTTTTTTATTATAATTTGTAAACATTCCCTTCTTAATTTAAAGGAATCAAGAACCGTTGTTGAGTTTTCTTATTCACTCTGTGGATATATATATTCCACATCAAGTAAAATTATTTCAACAAAGAGATTTTTCTGTATCACCCCTGATATCAAGTTAGTGTGCTAGATGAGCTGCACATTCATTGCTGAGAATTCATTAAACACAGGCTGCTAAAATTCTGTCAGGATTAAGAAGTGAAGCCATTTATATACCAGCCCAGAACTCTTAGGAGCAATAGGATTAAAAAACTGCCCCTTAAAAAGAAAGTATGTGTCATCACCCAGAGTTGGGAAAAACCTAGTTCATGGGTGGTTAAAATGCAGATGCCTTCTGACATATGAAGAATAATCTTAATTATAGGTTGCCTGCTTTCTCACTCAAACTGAAAAGTTGAATGGAATAGTATGAATCACTTATTATATTTGTTTATTACTAGACTGAATTCTTGAAGGTAAAGGCAGTATCTTTTATTCCTGATAGACACAGAGTATTAGGTACTCAACAGTTTGGCTAAAATGTAGAATAGTGAAAGTGGTTTCTTAAAATTTCATGATATAACTGAGAATGCTCAAGTCAATCTACATACAGATATAAGATTTCATAAGAATTCAGTAAAAAAAAATTCAGAGTTGGAAGTTATTACTAACTATATTTTAAAAGAGAAGGTAATGTTTTGATAATACATTCATACATCTTCTTTCTATTTTTTTTGGTTCCTATTTCTATCTTTTCTTCAAGACCCAGATCAGATTTATGTGTTCCATCATGTATGTGTAATCTCCCATGCTTAACTATTGCTGTATTTTATCTGTACATGTTAAGGTCCTTTTTTATTCTCCCTTAAAAACTTAGTTTCTTGACTACATGGTTCTAATTATATTTATTTATTCTCATTTTTTTCTCTTATTGTCTGGAGCATCATACAAATTAAGAGCATATGTATTTTATAAGCATATGAATAAATGGATAAGCATCACAACATGCTGTCTACTACCAATCAAAGAAATCATTGGATAATGTAACCATATGCTCATTTAAAAAGGCAATAAAATACCTTTCATCATAGTAGCATTATTAAAGAATGGTATAGAATGGCCCAGTGGGATTTTCCTTGGGTCCCAGAATTGTTACTAAAACCCAAAGCTAGAAACCAAAGGAAATGTATATCCCAATCTGTAAATTCTGAGACTGATTTGTGATTAGGGCCAGAAATCTCATAGGATTTGTTGAAACGTATAAGCTCAGAGAATAAATTTGACCAAGAATGATATTTATTTGTTAGCCAGTCTGGCACAACACTGGCTATCTCAAATGGATGCTAGTTATAAAAAATCAGTATAGCTATAAAAGTAAATGATATTGTCACTTTTGCCCTAGAACAATGTCAGGAGAAGATTAGTAGAACAAATATTAGCCCTGTGCACTGCAATTCCTTCCCATCAAAACTAACCACTTATAAAGACTGAATGGAGATTGCTTTGAAAAGTAAAAGGCTGGCATTGATTTGCCCATTGACCAGGAAATGCTGTGATCTTCTCTCGTGCTACTGATGCCAGATCAAATGGCAGACAGACCGCCTACAGAATGGGGCCTGAAGTAAGACCGTTGAGAGGAAGAGGAGGTGAGTCCTTCTCCTTCCCAAAGGCTGACGATTTGACTGTGCAGGCTGGATGAGGCTGGAAGTTACCATACTGCCAGAACTGCAAGCTTGTGTTGCCAAAGAGGTTTGTACACCAGAAAAAGGTGATGTGATGCAACCAGTTTGAAGTCAAGGGAACCCACAGTACTTAACGCAGCTCACAGGAATGAACCTCTTTCTCAGCAGGTCAAGTTGGCCATCACCTGTCCAAAGCAGACAAGGCAAGAAGAGGAATACTACTAGATAGGAAACATCTGCTTCCTAATTCCTTGGCTCCCTATTAGGACCTCATTCTTAACATCTTCATTTCGTCTCCTACTGTCTTTGGCTGCTCACTTAAGCTTTTCTTGTCCACCAGTCTATCCGTTATTTTAGCAGACCTAAGTGATGGTGTATTTTCATGCTTTATCTTGCTCCCAACAAAGGATCCTCCTTCTTGCACCTTCTTCTCAATGGTCCAGCACCTATTACTGCTCCACAGAGTACAGCATTTTGGAAATTATTTTTTTTAAATCATTCCTTCCAGTTGAAATCAGGCCCACCCACTCACGGCCAGACAGAGAACAGGCCACATTTCAGCACTAACTTCTCTCTTCCTGAGTGCTCTGCAGCCAAAAATCTGCAAAACAATACATGATAGGTAAGTTTAAAATGATATAAAAGAAGAAAACATGAAAGGCATTCAAATAATCTTCATAAAAACTTCAAATCTATGAAAACAGCATTTAATATGAATTATAAAAATTATATATACAGTTTAAAGAAATGATAGGTTATTCACTCAATTACCTCTTTGACAAACTGATTTTGGGGAGAACTGGTTTTTGGTAAGCTGTTTTTAAGCCAACTAATTTCCATGGAATTGACCTTGAGCATTGTCTCAACTTCAGAGGTTAAATTAGAGAAGGAGCAGGAGCATGACAGAAACTCCTGTCTTTCTCACTCCATTCCAAGATGCTATGATCAGGGAGGGATCTCAAGGAAGAAGTAGAAAGAATTTCAATCAAAATGAGACTGCTATTTAAATGAGGAAGACCAACTCTCAGCAAGTTAAATGAGTTTGTGTGAATACTGTAAGAGATGGAAGAATTACAAAACATGTCTGAGATTCAATTAAAAAATATTTAATTGATATGTAAGGCCAGGGGGACACAATTAGAGGTGATGACTGCAAAATAATTTAAACTTTCATTTTGTATCCACAAAAAAGATTTCCCTATAATCAAGAGAAATCATTTGGAAATAGAAACAAATGTGATGTGACCAACTTCAACAGAGCAAAATTTTATGGTATGTGAAAAACAGCATTTTACATTATTTAACTATATTTTGTTTACAAAACTCCTTCTCTGTAAAAGTGTCTCATTTCATCTCAATTTGAGAAAGTTGAAATGTATTTATGAATTCAAGAGATTAGCTAAAATGTAGGGTGTTTTTACTTAACTCCCTCCTTCGAGCTGGATGTTGAATCATTTTTTTTTTCTTGTGCTTTCACCCTTCTGCAGGGTTATGGCAGTCCTTCCCACTGAACAAGACAAAAAGTCACTGTCGGAATGGTCCCCACTGCAGAAACACACAATGGTCAAGCTGATGTCCATACTCTTTGGAGCCTTCCATTTCTACAGCACACAATTGTGGTGAGAGAATCATCCACATATTTAGGTCTCCTTTTATTAGCATTGTAAAATCCAAGTGGATGAGCATATTGTCATTATAGATTATTGCCTTATATCTGACTTGCTAACAAATGCATGTAAGTATTAAGTTTAATGTTATTTGCTGCCTTAGAATTATAAAGGTTTTAAATGTTATACTTTGTCCTCATTTCCTTTATATAAGTAATTCAGTCAAGGGAAGTCTATAAAAACTTTATAATTTCTGACTTGCCATTTGGAAATGTACCTAGGCTCATGGATATGGTTTTGGTGTGATCCTTGTAATGCTCTTTGGGTGTGGATACAGGGAAGTATCAAGGATTTGGAGAGGGAATCCTTTGACTATCTTTATCTGTGGTCTTTTTATCACTGTCTCTCCATTAACAATATCTCCATCCCTGAAACTGACTTCAAAGAATCAGAGGAACTCCCTGTTCACCAGTTACTACCTCAAATCCTCTTGTAAATATCACATACATTTATTTCAAAGAAGTTTTGAGTATCTGTTTATTTAAAGCTTCCAGGAGTAAAACTAAAATGGCACCCTGTAAAGAAACTCAGGTATAAGAGCTTAATATTGGATAGCCACTCTCATCTTTCATCTACAAATGATTATATAACTTCACTGACCACACAATGGAGATGTACACACAGATTTTTTTTCTTTCTTTCTTTTCTTTTTTTTTTTTTTAAACACGAGCCATTTTTAAAGCCTGTATTGAATTTGTTACAGTATTGCTTCTGTTTTATGTTTTGTTTTTTTGGCTGCAAGACATGTAGGATCTTAGCTCCCCAACCAGGGACTGAACCAGGACCCCATGAGTTGGAAATTGATGTCTTAACCACTGGACCTCCAGCGAAGTCCCCACAGATGTTTTCTAGGCTAGTTAGTATGTTCCACTTGTACAGTTCTCTCTCACAATTGCTTTGCTCAGCCCACCCAGCAGCCCTTCCTTGCTATGTGGTCTTTTTAACTTCCTTTCACCTTGCTACAGCTGGCTCAGATGGTAAAGAATCTGTCTGTAATGTAGGGGATGTGGGTTCAATCCAGGTCAGGAAGATCTTCTGGAGAAAAGAATAGCAACCTACTCCAGTATTCTTGCCTGGAGAATTCCACGGACAGAGGAGCCTGGTTTTCTTTTCTCTTTTATTCTGACTCTGGTTACCTGAACATCTAGACAGATCAAGTATATCTTATACAGAACTGATTAGTTTTGCTTTGTTTTGTTTTTTAAATAGCAGCCCCTACAATATAGGACTTGGCATATAAGATTCAGTCTACATATGACTTGCAATCCTTCTGCCAGTAATTGATTTTATTATGTTCAAAGGTTACTGATGTCTTTCCTGACCTCAAGTTCTCTTTCAGTGTCTTTTTTATTAATTTGATATTAGAATGTAGGGACTTTTTGGTGGCCCAGATGGTAAAGAATCAGACTGCAATGCAGAAGACTCCAGTTCGATCCCTGGGTTGGGAAGATCCCCCAGAGAAGGGAATGGGTACCCACTGCAGTATTCATGTCTGGAGAATCCCTTGGACAGAGGAGTCTGGTGGGCTACAGTCCATGGATCACAAAGAGTTCAACATGACTGAGAAATTAACACTTCAACATTTTTAGAATGCACTCTGCCCAAACCTTAATTCTGTTTTCTATCCCTTGCTCTCTATGGAGAGAGAAGGCATGGACTTCCTTCTCTTCTTAAATAGTTAGCTGGAAAAGAGATATACAATACTTTTTTTTTCTTTTTCCAAGTTTTTTTATAAGACTGCAACCTGCATTGGAAGTCATGCTGTAAGAAATGACAGAGGATAATCTGATGTTTTCTCCTTCCTGAAAATAATAGCTTCCACAGAGGTGAGTTGGAACTATGTTAGTCAACTCAGAGGGAAGACCTTTTTTGCTATAATTCTTTCTCTTAATCTCAATTGTTTACTCTGTATAAAGGTCCTAGTGCCTGAAGAATGGCAGTTCTTTTTTTTTTTTTTTTTTGCTATGGTTTGTTTTATTGTGTTCTTACTTTGAAATATCATCACTTCTAAAAACAGGTATGTTCAGATTTTTTTGATTGAGATAATTTTGTGAGCACAATTGCTTAATTTTCCTTCTTCTAAATTTCCATGGAAATTTCGAGCAAAATATGAATCATGGAAAATATAAATATAGGAAATATTAGAATATTAAATGTTTATATGGTGAGATTATAGTGAGTTTTCATGTTTTCTGTGTGTTTTTACATAGTAGTATTTATTTTAAAATTTATAATCTAAATGTTTGTACTCTGCTTTAACCTGCTCCCTTCTTTTATTGAATTGTTACTTGTGTAATATCTTTTTACACAGTCTTGATAAGTCTTATTAATATTATTGTTGTTGTTTAGTCACTAAGTCATGTCCAACACTTGCAACCCTATTGCCTGTAGTCTGCCAGGCTCCTCTGTCCATGGGATTTCCGAAGCAAGAGTACTGGACTGAGTTGCCATCTCCTTCTACAGGGGATCTTCCCCACCCATGTATTGAGCCCACATCTCCTGCATTGACAGGTGGATTCATTACTGCTGAGCCACCAGGGAAGTCCTTAATTTATGAATTTTATCTTAAAGACCTATTATGTCATTACAAGTATACATTTCAAATATTACATTGCTAAATGCCTGAAACAAAATGATTGTATTAAAGCAAAAATTTACAAATCCAAATAGACTAGAAATAGTAATCCTTGATTTCATATTTTTCATCTAAGTTTTTTTCTAACAAAATATAAATGATCTTTGTTCCCAAATGCAAAATAACTGTGTGTTATCTTAAAAATTTTAATTTTAAAATTGAATTGTGTAAATTCTCAATGTTGTACATTTTGTAGCATTTTTATCATGTACCTACCATCTTTTCTCATTTTGGCGCCTATCTAATGACTTTTTCTTTTCAGATAATTTTTCATTACTAATTATCCTAATTGATTATTTTATCTTACATTTATTTCCTCATTATATAAATATTTCCCTTTATCTCTTGGGGCATATGTATAATTGATGTTTTATAGTTTTTAATCTGATATTTCCTTTTTAATTTTAGGTCTGTTTCTATTAACTGAATCTTTTATGACTAATGGTAATATTCATCTCTCTTTTGTTCACATTTAATAATATTTTTAGATATGGAACATTGGTATTATTAGTTTGATGGACACGTTGATTTAGTTATGTTCTTCTAAGCAATATTAGCATTTATTTTGGCAAGATGTTAACTTCTTGCAGATCATCTTGATTCCATCAAAGGTTATATTTAAGATTTGATAGAGGAAGTCTATGAAATCTGCTTTGAGTAGGTTACCTATTCTACTACATTGTGATTCACCTATCTTAATTGAATGATGCAAGTATTTCCCTACATATCTTCATTCAGACTCACTATAAATTTGATGTATACTAACCCTGTATAAGTTTTAGGACCTGCTAAACTCATAGGCATCCATCACTCTTTGCCTGTCCTTGTGGAGTTTTATTCAATATATATGCAACTGAGATATACAGTAGACTCACTGTGATCCATAGGCAGATTTCTGGAACTTTCTCAGAGTATATATCCCATATATCATGACCCATACATTTTGGTATCTTGGTCTTCCTGTGCTTGATTTCTGTGTCCTCAATTCAGTGAGGAGACACTTTCTGCTTGAGTTACCTCTCCCTATACTGAGGTCTGAAATTGCTTCAAAGTGTAAAATCAGAGTTATAGGAGCTATATCATTTGTTTCCGTTTTCTTACATGTGAAACTCTGGTGTTGCATGCTGTCCAAAGCTTGAAAAGGGCTTTTCATATAATTTATCCAATTTTCTAGTTGTTTATGGTAGGAAAATAAATCTAATACCTTGACCATATGCAAAATTTCAAAGGTCATTATTTTTCATAGTAAGTATTAAGACACTGGCAAATTTCTCTGTCATGTAAATTTTATACCAGATGATTTTTTCATGGGAAGAGAAATAGACACACCTTTCAGTATTAGAATCTTGAAAAGTCAGAAGAGACCCAGTGAAGCCTAATTGGAAAGCCTATCCTAAATTTGACATATGATTTTATTTTTATTTCTAACATGGATATACAGATAGGAGCTATATATTCTGATGGATAAGTCTAGATTCACTCAGAAAACAGAAACCCTAGAGTAGATTAAACAGAATAAGTGTAATGTAAATAATTATTTAAGCATGGTAAAAGTAACCTTAAGAGATAAGAAAACTCAATGTAGTATCTTGGGAATGAGGAAGAATATCCATGGTAGATGTTCAGAACTTGTGGGAGAAGGTGTCCTTCTCCTCACTGGAGAGCAAAGAAGTTTGCTGGTTTGGCTAGTTTGGAGTTGGTATGTAGTTACCAGGTGATCAGAAAGCGACCTGGAGCACAGGCATAGAACAGGGTGGTCAGAAACTTTTCAAGCCACAGACAAGGTGTACAGGGCTTACAGAGGATACAGAGTTTCAGTGGGAACCCAGGGAAGTTAAGGGAGGCAGGCTGTGAGAAAGCTTGCATTGGCAATGTGGTGTTAGAACTCTTGATATGACTTTGAGTGTTAATGTATAATATGAAGTGGGTGTGGACAACATTCGGAGTAAGAACCCTTCGGGATGAAGGTTTCTGGGATGAGAGATCTACTGACAGGTTATTGCCAGACCAAACTACAAGTTGGGGTTTCTCTGATGGCTCAGCAGATAAAGAATCTGCTTGAAGTGCAGGAAACACAGGAGACTCTGGCTTTTTCCCTGGGTCAAGAAGATCCCCTGGAGAAGGAAAGGGAAACCTTATCCAGTATTCTTGCCTGGGAAATCCCATGGGCAGAAGAGCCTGGTGGGCTACAGTCCAAATGGTCACACAGTGTTGGACACGACTGAGTAACTGAGCTCAATAAGCACGAATTGTAAGTTTACCAAAGGCCCACCACTAGGGGACTACTCTCAAGGACAAATCTCCACAAGATGGTCTCATACACACATGACAGACTCACCAAGTACCAGACAGAGTCATCAGGGGAGTCTGTTCTTTCATATCCTGCTGGCACCTCTTACTGAGAAAGTTTAGCATTGTGCTCACTGTAAAGGAGAGATGCTCAAAGGAGTACCATTATCACAGGGCATATGCTGAAGGGTATCGTGGGATCTGAGATAGCATACGTTTCTCAAGTGTCAAACCTGGACACTCGTTGAGATTTCAGATCAAAAATAACATGTTTTCACACTCTCAAAATAAGCAAGCTTTATGAACTTGATTGATAGAGTTTAGGCTGCATGTAAAAGTTTTGGTTTGCATTTATGTACCAATCGTTAGGTTTATCAACTTTCTGTTTTAAATTAAAACATCTGATCTTCCTCACTCCTTCTTTGAACATCAACTATAAATTTTCAGCATAGGTTTTTCTCAATTGAATTCATTAGAAAGTAAATTTTTAAAGTTTTGCTCTTTTGCATTACTTCAGTTCTTTTCCTTTAGAGGTTGAAATTTTCTCATACTATAATAGCCAAATTACCCAAATGTTAAGATAGTTTAATTTTCACAGTTTTTTCTGTGGACACCAAAGTTAATTTGTCCTAAAGCAAAAATATAGGTTTGAAGAAAAGAGAATGTATGTATTTTTTTTCAATTTATTTTTTAATTGGAGGAAATTTGCTTTACAGTGTTGTGTTGGTGTTCTGTTATATGCTCAGTTGCTCAGTCGTGTCTGACTCTTTGCAACCCAATGGACAGTAGCCTGCCAGGCTCCTCTGTCCATGGACTTTTCCAGACAAGAATACTAGAGTGGGTTGCCATTTCGTCCTCCGGGGTTTGCATTGTACAACAACATAATCAGCCATGATTATACATATATCACGTCCCTCTTGAGCTTCCCTCCTCTGTACCCATTCTACACCTCTAGGTCATTGCAGAGTGCCAAGCTGGGCTCTCTTTTGTTATAAAACAAATTCTCACTAGCTATCTGTTTTATACATGTATATATGTTGATGCTGGAAATTTATTTTTGATGTTGATATTTTGAGTTGAGTCTTCACCTGAAAGACATTAAAGTTGGATTCATCAAGGGAACAGAATGATATGGCCAAGTTTTGAAATAAGTTATACAAAGAATCATCTAGAAATCACTTTAAATAGAAAACAATGCTTCATGCATCAATCAGATGAAATAGGTTTTATTTTTGGTAAAAACAAAATATTTTTCAGTATATCTAAACCACAAAGACACACTTTCTTTAAGATTTTAATATCTTCTATATTAAAGCAAATCTCATTTGATCTTTTGTGTAAAATTGCATGAGACACTTATCTCTTTCATTTCTTATTGTTTAAAGCTCTGTCCTTGGTGTACTGTTTCTACCGAAGATTTTATTCAATATACTGAAGCTCACCTTTCATATCTACTATAACTGCTAGTCAGATGGCATAATTTTAGCCAATCTAAGAAAAAAAAAATCACAGTTCAGCACAAAATCTGTCATTTCAGAGTTTATCTTGCCCTCTCTTTTGGTAGTCACATCTCTCACTTTGTAAAATAAATCTCTAATTCCTTTAGACATATCATTAACTTTAGCACAGGTAGCATTATTAGGATAACTTATCAACCATCCAAGACATGACTGAGTGACTGAACTGACTGACTGATCCAAGTCAGAGTGAAGTGAAAATCTGTAAGAACTGGAGTAGAGTTAGGAAGGTAGGGCAGCTCCAATGGAAATTTATTTGTAAGGTGGAAAACTACTAGATTTTAATTTTTGGATTAGAGTGGAAAGCTTTGCTTAAGTCAAAAGAAAATGAAAATAAAACAAAATCTCTGGCATTATTGGGATAACAGGAATCATCCACTACAGTCATAGAATGGACTTTTTAAAATATTAACAAGCAATCTATGGAAAATCTCTTTAAGTGGAAATGTTCACTGGAGAGAATGAAATTTTTTATTAAAATATTTCTAATCTAAATCCAGGAATTCTTCAGGAATCTAAGAGCTAACCAGCAATTGCTCTCCTCTCATGGCAAACACTTTTTATTTGTGTGTATGTATGTGTGTGTGTGTGTCTGTATATGAGAGGGAGAGGAAATGAAAGAACTAACCAGCAATTGCTTTCCCTCATGGCTAATAGTTTTTTTAATTTTTTATCTTGATTCCAGCTTGTGCTTCTTCCAGCCCAGCATTTCTCATGATGCACTCTGAGTACAAGTTAAATAAGCAGGATGACAATATACAGCCTTGATGTACTCCTTTTCCTATTTGGAACCAGTCTGTTGTTCCATGTCCTGTTCTAACTGTTGCTTTCTGATCTGCATACAGGTTTCTCAGGAGGCAGGTAAGGTGGTCTGGTATTCCCACCTCTTTCAGAATTTTCCACAGTTTAGCCTCAGTTGCACTCTATTACTGAAATAAATGGATATTTTAAACTCTCAAGGTGTCTAAGCATTTCACCGGGATAAATTTCATTAATCTTTATCAAAAAAATCACCATACAATGTAAGGAATATTATCATTACAAATGTGGAAACAGATGTGGAAAATATAGATGCTTCCCATAAGCACATAGCTTCTATTGTGGTCAATCCTTTACATGAACATAAGTAACCTGGTTCCAGCATCGCTATGCTAAACCCTTCACTGGCAACTGCTTCAGAGAAAAGGTCATGGAAGTTCCTCTGAAAAGAGTTGCCCCATAGAGTGCCACAGGTCAACATTTATGGGTCTTCACAATAATTGGGTAGGCCAACACTTAGTCTTACCTCTGCCCTTCTCTAGTTTTTAAAACTGTGACTTCCAGAAATTGCAGAAATCTGAAACATTCTTCTTGACTTTTAGAAACTTAGGATGTTGTGTGAAGCAGGAATTAAAATCTGTCTGTTTATCTACCTGGGTGTTCTCTGGATAGAGTTGTTGTGACTGCGTGAAAGGAATACATGGTTTTAGACAGGGTCTTGTCTCTGTAATTCAGTGAAATCTGAAATGAATGTAGAGACTCTTTCTACATCTACATGCAGGAAAGAATGACATTGCTAGAGAACAGAGCAATAACCTACACTGACATAGATTATAGAAAAATAGGTAGATGAATGCGGAGACTGGAGGAGGGAAGAGGGCCCAAGTGTAATAAAACTTAGTCAAAATAAAGAGAATAGAGCGAAAAGAGGGAGAATTAACAGTAGCCAAGAAAAAATTAAAAATAAAAGTGACTATGATTTCTAGGTTGTAGAATATATATATTTTTGGTATTTATATATAAATTTTAATTAAAGGTGGCCAGATTCCTGGAGCTTTAAAGATCATAATGTCTGTTCCTCAACACAGAAAGTATCTAGGTTCTATTTCTGGTGGTGAACTTGAGGAAGCTTTATTGCAGGCAGTGTTTCTGTGGGAAATCCTCTGGTGATTTGGGAACACGCTGAAAACCTCAGCAAGAGTCATCAGAACCATACTAATTACCAGATCGACCCTTCTTATTTTCTTTTCCCACAAGATCCAATTGGTTGAATAGAATTCCCTCCTACTCACAGCCCCAGGGAAGAGACTTGTTCCTAAGACTTATAGGGTAGTATTTCTGCGCACACCAGCTCTCCACATGGCCAGTAATACAAAACATTCAGAGAATTACTGGACTCAAAATTGAAAGAAACTTAAAGGGCGACTGAATCAATCCACTTTTCAGGGCTAGACTCGGTTCTCAGCTCATGCTTCACACACACGGCTGTCTTCCATACTTTTCCATGCAGGGAGGTCTTTGTATCTTTGGAAGAGTTCTGATTTGTTGGAAAGATCTCTTCCCATTCAATAGAAATCCGCATCCCTATATGTTGCACTCAGTGGTCCTAATTCTAGCCCCCACCACTGTAGGGTAATCATACTTTTTTGTTGCATCTACCAAGTGTTCAAACATGGAAAAGAAGATATTAGTATCATTTGATAAACATTATTTGAGCACCTTTTATGTGCCAAGCACTGCACTGAGGACCAAGGGCTCAAAGATAAAGAAGAGACAGTCTCTTTCCTGACAGGTCTCCTGGGGTAACGTAGGGAGAGAAAAAGTGAGCCACAGTGATAACACAGCAGAGTATAATTGAGCTCAAGGAATGTGGCTTAGCTCTGGAGGAAGGTTAGGAGGGCTTCTGAGAAGAATAGCAGTTTGAGTGGAAATGCAGAAAAGTGATTTGTTTAGGCAAGCAAGACTAGCAACCGTGTTAAAGTTAGAAGGCTCTGTGCAAGAATATGGAGTCATGAGACCACTGGGTTCAGAGTGTTTTGCTGCAGTTTTCCACATTGAGAGAAAATGAGTTTAAGATATGGTTAGATTGCAGGAAAAAGGGATTATTTTGACTTGTCAAACATTTGGCCTTTGTCCTCGAGGCATAAACAAATTTACATGGTTAAAAACACAGTAAGGACATGATAAAAATCTACCTTCAAATATCATATTACTTGTTCACATAATCAAGACTTATTTGTCTTGAGTTAGACTTGCCCTGTTCTTTAGCTATCTTCAGATGACACAGCTTATCCCTTCACCATCTGGTCACTATTTTGAAAAATAGCTTAGTTTATTCATATCAGTAGTCTAGAAACTCAAATCCTCACCAGGGACAGGGAAAAAGAAAGTGTACAGTTGCTGGAAATGAGACACTAGAGAGTGATAACGCTCAAGGAAACCTGGGCAATCAAGGTCTGCAATCCTCACAGGCAGGCATATTTCAAGATTAAAAAAAAAAACAAATAATTTAATTGAAGTATAGTTGATTTATAGTGTTTCAGGTGTATAGTAAAGTTATTCAGTTATACATGTCATATTCTTTTTCAGCTTCTTTTCCATTATAGGTTATTATGAGAAATTGAGTATAGTTCCCTGTGCTATAGAGTAAGACCTTGTTAGTTTCCTATTTTATAAATAGTAGTGTGCATCTTAATTCCAAATTCCTAATTTATCCCCCCAAACTTTTGGTAACTAAAAGTTTGTTATCTATGTCCATGAGTCTATTTGTAAATAAATTCATTTGTATCATTTTTTAGATTCCACATAGAAGTGATATTTGATATTGATCTTTCTCTCTCTTACTCCATTTAGTATAATAATGAGCTTTTTGATGAAAGTCAAAGAGGAAAGTGAAAAAGCTGGCTTAAAACTCAGCATTCACATAACTAGGATCATGGCATCTGGTCCCATCACTTCATGGCAAAAAGATGGGGAAACAATGGAAACAGTGACAGACTTGATTTTCTTGGGCTCAAAAATCACTGCAGATGGTGACTGTAGTCATGAAATTAAAAGACACTTGCTCCTTAGAGAAAAAGCTATGACCAACCTATACATCACATTAAAAAGCAGACATTGCTTTGCCTACAAAGGTCCATCTAGTCAAAGCTATGGTTTTTCCAGTATTCGTGTATGGATGAAAGTTGGAGTATAAAGAAAGCTGAGAAAGATAGTAAAGATAACCCTGTATGCGAGACAGCAAAAGAGACGCAGATGTATAGAACAGTATTTTGGACTCTATGGGAGAGGGCAAGGGTGGGATGATATGGGAGAACAACACTGAAACATGTAAATTATCATATGTGAAATCAGTCGCCAGCCCAGGACTGATGCTTGATACAGGGTGCTCAGGGCTGGTGCACCGAGATGACCCAGAGGGATGGAATCGGGAGGGAGGTAAGAGGGGGGTTCTGGAAGGGGAACACATGTATACCCATGGCTGATTCATGTCAATATATGGCAACCAACACGACAATGTAAAGAAAATAAATAAATATATTTAAAAGAAAAGAAAGAAAGAAAGCTGAGTACTGAAGAATATAAGCTTTTGAATTGTAGTGTTGGAGAAGACTCTTGAGAGTCCCTTGGATCACAAAGAGATCAAACCAGTCAATCCTAAAGGAAATCAGTCCTGAATATTCATTGGAAGGACTAATGCTGAAGCTGAAACTTTAATACTTTGGCTACCTGAAGTGAAGAACTGACTCATTGGAAAAGACCCTGATGCTGGGAAACAGAGAAGGCAAGAGAAGGGATGACAGAGGATGAGATGATTGGATGGCATCACTGACTTGATGGACATGAGTTTGAGCAAGCTTTTGGAGTTGGTGATGGACAGCGAAGCCTGGCATGCTGCAGTCCATGGGGTCGCAAAGAGTAAGACATGACTGAGCAACCGAACTGAACTGAACTGAACTGTTGCTGTAAATGCTATTTCTTCATTCTTTTTTCTCTTTGAATAATATTCCAGTGAGTGTGTGTGTGTGCGTATACCAATCTTTCTTATTCATCAATCTATGGACATTTGGGTTGCTTCCATATCTCGATCTTGTCAAATATTTTCATTATTTGCTTTTGGCTAAGAAAATAACATTTCTGGGCCAGATTTGACTAGGCCTGGTATCAACAGTGGCCCTTGATCTATAATTTTCCTAAAGTATAGGTCTCATAACCTGGCACAATATTTCTACTACAGTCTAACAATACAGATTAAATCTTGTTCCTTCACACCACTCTATATTTCTATTCATATATTTCACTATTAAATTGACATTATACCTTTATATTCTATCATACCTCTTTTATGTTTTGGTTGCAGAAGCATATCTTTCCATGCTGTGCTAGAATAGTCCATTTTCTCAGGTATAATTCAATCACCAGGTATGGTGGGAAAGCACCTCTTTCTTGTACAAAGAATTTGCCTCTAGTTTTGATTCTACTCTTTGAACTTGAGAAAAAGGAGTTTGCAATCTAGGAGACACAGACATAAAGAACAGATTTTCGGACACAGTGGGGGAAGGAAAGGATGGGATGATTTGAGGGAATAGCATTGAGACATATATGTTTCCCTATGTAAAATAGATGAGCAGTGAGAGTTTGGTGTATAACAGTGGGAACCCAAAGCTGGTACACCCTAGATGGGTGAGAATGGGGAGGGAGATGACGCAGAGGGGTGGTTCAAGAGGGAAGAGACATATGTATACCTCTGGTCTATTCATGTTAATGTATGGCAGAAACCAACACATGTTTGTAAAGTAATTATACTCTAATTAAAAAAAAATTTTAAAGGGGGTTTGCTTTTTAAGATGGCTTCCTTTTAGAAAAGGTGGACTGATGCCTTCTCTGAGTCATAACATGGGAATTTTGTAAGTTACTTAAGTAGTTTATAAGCCATGAAATGGTCACAGACATTGCCTGTTATTTTCTCGACTGAATCGCCTCTACTAGGTTCAGTTATCACTCCAGGTTTCTTTAAAAAAAAAAAAAATCCTGCCTATTCAATCTTTCAGCCAAGTAAAATCTGTTGAATTTGCTGACCGTGTGAAATGAATTTTCAGCTGTGGCTATTTGAAATCACTGCATCTATCATCACATATAATTTTGGTGTAGTAATAGCCTCTGACTATAAAAGTGATCTATTTCTCTTTAAACAAAAAGTGGTCCCATTTGTTTATTTTTAGTTTTGTTGACAAAGAAAATTTTAACAATTTCTAAGTATGAAAATGTATCTAAAGAAGATTACCAATCCATTTCTATATTTAAAAAATTTAATACTCTTCAATATAAATCTATATCTGTTTGGCTTAAGGAATTTGCTTTTGATTTTGCTTTTCACAATAGAATAGAAAACCAAGATTCCTTTTGGCATGAAGATATTTTGGGTTAAATAGTTGGTAAAGAATCCTCCTGCAATGCAGGAGACCCTGGTTGGATTACTGGGTAGGGAAGTTACGCTGGAGAAGGGATAGACTACGCACTACAGTATTCTTGGGTTTTCCTTGTGGCTCAGCTGGTAAAGAATCCGCCTGCAACACAGGAGACCTGGGTTTGATCCCCTGAGGAAGGGAAAGTCTACCCACTCCAGTATTCTGGAGTGGAGAATTCCATGCACTGTATAGTCCATGGGGTTGCAAAGAGTCAGACACAACTGAGCAACTTTCACTTTCATATTTATACAACTTTCTATTTTGGTGATTATTCTAACTTTGGACTTCCCAGGTTGTGCAGTGATAAAGAATCTGCCTGTTAATTCAAGGGATGCAAGAGACATCGCTTCAACTCTGGGCCCGGAAAATACCTTGGAGAAGGAAATGGCAACCCACTCCAGTATTCTTGCCTGGAGAATTCCATGGACAAAGGAGCCTGGAGGGCTACAGTCCATGAGGTCTCAAAAAAATCAGACACAACTGAGCAACTAAGCACAGCACACAGCACATATTAACTTTATTATGGAATATTTAGCAATTGCTTTAGAGTTTTAGCATAAATTCATTCCCAATATCTTTAATTTGAGCTTCTTATTCTCATCAAACCACAAAAGAAATGTCACTAAAAAAATCCAGCATATGATGTTTCTTGATAGCATTATTCTATTTTTTTATTGAGTTTTCTTGCCTTAAAGTTTTGTTTCAAGCTTAAATAGAAATCTATCAAGTGAGATTATCATAAAGGTTTGTTTGATACCTACAATGATACAACTCAGTGATAGGAAAAATATGTATTTGATTACTGGAGCTAGTGTTTTGGAGAAGCAATGGCACCCCCACTCCAGTGCTCTTGCCTGGAAAATCCCATGGATGGAGGAGCCTGGTAAGCTGCAGTCCATGGGGGTAACGAAGAGTCAGACACAACTGAGCAACTTCACTTTCACTTTCATGCACTGGAGAAGGAAATGGCAACCCACTCTAGTATTCTTGCCTGGAGAATCCCAAGGACGGCAGAGCCTGGTGGACTGCCATCTATGGGGTTGCGAAGAGTCGGACACGACTGAAGCGACTTAGCAACAGCAGCAGCTAGTGTTTTGGTGTGCTCCCCTGTTTATACACACAGCAGTTATCTTTTATATTTATAGTTTTGTTGTTATGCCCTACAGGGGCTATTACAAAGCCAAAATATAAATAATTAGATACATTAAGCATGCAATGTCTTAATTTAAGTAAATTTCAGGTTTTAAAAGTTTAAATCATATAAAGGGTTTCAAATAAGTGTTGTTTTTCACTTTCAGTTTAGTTCAGTTGCTCAGTCATGTCTGACTGTGCGACTCCATGGACTGTAACATGCCAGGCCTACCTGTCCATCACCAACCTCTGGGGCTTGCTCAAACTCATACCCATTGAGTCGGTGATGCCAGCCAACCTTCTCATCCTCTGTCATCTCCTTCTCCTGTAAACACTTGAAACTGTAAATAATATAGCTTCCTGGGGCCTGAACAAGGGGAAGGAATTCCTAGATGCCTTCCTGGCAGTGTTTCATCTGCCTGCCTTGTTAGAAGGAAGAATTGGTTACACACCATTGATCATCTATATAACTATTAATTCCCATATTTGTTACACATTTAAAATGAAAAGTGAAAGAGTGGTTACCATGCCATCTCCCCTTTCAGTATGTCTGTAAAATGTTTTTCAATATTCTTTTAAGTATCATTCAACAGGAAATGAGCAAAGCACTATTTTATACCAGGCGCCATGGCAGGCAATGGAGATCTTTCCATGAACAAGATACAGTGAGGCTGACATCAAACAACTCACCCATGGATTAATGTTAACACCATAAAAAAATAGAAACACAGAGAGTTACATAAATATAAATTAGGCAAAAGAGATTGTTTGAACATTAGAAAGGCTTATTAAGTAAGAGATCTCTGGTTTTCATTGATTGAAGTTGGGAGGTGAAGAAAGAATAGGTTTTGCAAGTTTCTTGGTATGAGAGTGAGCATAACGAATCTGAACAACCAAAAGAAGCCATGAAACGCATTTGTTCTTCTCTCCAAATTTTATTTAGCCCCACTCAGGGTTAGCTCTGTGTGAGGTCCTGGAAAGAGATAGATTATTAACGTAGTCCACTGGGGGAAATATATCAGAACATGAACATTTTCAATTGAGTTTATTTTATTTTTATGTTGGCAGTTCAGTGGGTTGGGTATCCTGAATTATCCTCTTGTTTGAAACAAAATGCTGAGCTGAGCTGGCACAATGAAATAAGGAAAATTCAGATTTGAAAAAGAAATGATGTAGAGTTAGACTCCTGGGAGATAAATTTGACTCTTTTGATAGCTGCATGGGGTAGAGAGAATGGAAGATAATGACTAGAATGCTGGCACAATGGTGATATCTGAAACCAGGCTCCTACACAGGCAGTAGAAGCTGTTACTCTTGGTATAAGATGAACTGAATCCTGCCAAGTGGAGAGATACAACACGCTGTAGCTTTCACCTGTGTTGAAGAGATCTATACTCAAAATCCATAACATTGAGTGTCTTTCATTAGTTTTGGTCTACTTTCATACAACCAGAGTAGACTAACAACTTCAAGCTAATGATTCAGTTGCAAAGGACTCTACATTAGAAGTGTCCCCGTAGACTGGCTGATGAAAGTACAGTCTCTGAGAAACTCAATTTCAATCCACATCTTCACAAATTCCCAAAATGCTTCACTTAGAGCCAGAAGTAACAAAATGAAACTCTATAAATGAGAATCAGTAGAACAATACAGAGTTGAAATAGACCCATAAGGACTTCAGATACTATAATTATCAAAGTATAAGACAGTTAGGTTTAATATGTTTTAGAGAAGAAAAAAATGAAAGCGTGACCAGAAAATAAGTCACTACCAAGATAAATAAATAAATAACCAAATCAATCAGACAGAGAGCATTTCTAGAAGTGGTATGCATAGTGATTGCAATTAAAAATCCCATGGGCATCCCTCCCACCTCCCCCATATGGCTGATTCACACCGTTATACAGCAGAAGCTAACACAACATTGTAAAGCAATAATACTCCAATTTTAAAAAAGGAAAGAAAAATAACAAAGACATGAAAATCATTAAAGGCTCTGAGAAGTCCTGTAGGAAAAAAAAATAAAGGCAGATTAAACCACTAAACAGAAACAGCTGAAGGCGGAAAGAGCAGACATCTAGTGTTACTATAGCATTCTATGCGAGAGTATCATTATTTTTCCATCTCTACATGTCTTTCTCTCTCACCCTTTTATCTACCTCTGGGTGACTCTATTCCTCTTTGGATTCAGCTTTTCCTTGGGTTCAGGCAGCTGCCTTTGCTCTCAGGCATGAGGCTGAGGTGCTAAATCAGGCTTGGTTCTGCTCCATTTCTGCTCTGTCATGTGATGCATGGGTGAGTGATACAAGTTTTCTCTAGTCACCAGCCAGAGTCTGAACTGGTGATGTCCCTGGGTGACCAGTGAGTAGCAGAACTGAAACAGTCCTGTGGAGAACCCCTGTTTAAGCAAGAGAAGAATTTTCATGCTATATGACCTGACAGAAATTTTCCCTCGTAGGGTTTTGAGCAGACTGATCTCTGACCCACGGGACAGAAGACTCTGACTGACTGCTGACTCACCATGGTTCTCCTGAGTTTTCAGTGGCCCAAATGAATTTCATGCTCCAACCAATGCTGAGCTATTTTAAAAGTCCAAATAAATAGGGCCTCTGTGGGAGGTCTGAGGATCCTAGAAAACAGCATTTTGAATTATTAACTACTTATCTAATGTGCATGAGTTAATATTCCCCAAAGGATCTTGTATTTTTAACTCCATATGTTCTGCTACATTGAAGTCTGCTCTTGCATCGCTACATTTTGTTGCTAGCCAAAAAGATTTGAAGCCACTGTTTACATCAGAGCCCAAACTTAGAGCACCCAGTAATTTAAAAAAGCCTAACTTTAACTGGCAGGTACCCATCGGATCCCTTGAAGATAAGATGGAGAATGTTCTTCAGTTAATTTCTAAGCTGATTTACTAATAATGTTATAATATAATAAAGCCCACATCCACAGAAAATAGAATAAATTGTGCATATATTCATTCATGTACTGTGTATATTTCAACTGATCAGGATAACTACGGATTACTTATCTTTCAATGTGGATATTTGTCAAACTTCTGCTATGGTTCCAAAAAAAAAGAAAAAAGCCCTGTGTGCATAGCATATGATTCTAATTGTGAGACATGTGTTAAGCATAGGAAATATCACTGAATATTACTACATGCAATACCTGAATCAGGTACCATGAATGACTCAAGTAGCTAACTAACAGTGGAAATATTTAAAATATATGGAATCAGTTGTGGATTTCAAAAAGAATCAATTTGTCTCTCTTTTCTCTAGGTACTGTTTTCAACTGTGCTATATCTAATTCCTCTTACTTTTCTTGTAAGTCCATCAAAAATCATTTGGACAAATCTGGGTGTAAAAATGTTGTTTTAGGCAGAATGTGAGTCAGTATTCCATGTTCTTAGACTAGGATGGATGCACTCATATTTACCCTCCCTCATATAAGTTGCTTTGCCACCCACCCGCATTCCATAGCTATGTGAAGAAACCACTAAAAGTGTTTTGTGAGAAGTGGTTTGTTTGCAATAGGGGCCACCTGGAGCCTTGTTTAGGAGAGGTGGTCTACTCAAACAGTATCATCAAATGTTGGGTCTCCCTACTTCCCCACCTTCTCTCGTTTTTGGCCAAGAGATTGAAGAGACCTGGGGAAGAAAGGACTCAGAGTACCAAGCATTATTGATGTACTGGGAGCCATGCTTTTTATAATAAAGAAACTTGTTCGTACCACTTATGGACAGGAAGAGCCAAACAAGAGTTATGAGTAGGAAGAGTGGAATTGGAAAGAAAAAGATATTTTTCATGCTTGAAACTTTCCATTCAACCTGCCTAGAAATGAAGTGAGTGAGCTACACTTGTTCAGAGGTATGCAGCTAGCAGCTGAGTTATCATACAGAAAGAATACTACAGAGATCATCATTCTAATATCATCTAAGAAGTGTCTAGATCAATTTTTCATTTCCCTCTGAATTTGAATTCTATACTATCAATTTTTTTTAAAAAAAATGGCATTTGTATTTCTCTTTATCAAAGTCAAAAACAAAAAATGAAATCCATAAAAATCTGCTCAAAAATCTCAACTCAAGGATATGACTACTACAATTGTGTACTATTCTATATATGTTTTCTTATGTATTTCAAGGATGCAGAAATACCATATACATGAACTATTGACAGAAAGCAAATTGCACAATGTAAAGGTTTTATTTGGGGATCTTACTAAGGACTGTAGCCTGGGAGACAGCCTCTCATAGGAACTGCTCCAAAGAGGTAAGGAGGGAGCCAGGATACACATGATTTGTTGTTGTTGTTAAAAAAAAAATACATCTAAAGACCACTGCTAATCACAAAGAATTTCAAATTAATGGTTGTAGTGTTTTTCTATATAGGAAAGGGAAATTGAAAGTCGCTCAGTCATGTCTGACTCTGCAATCCCATGAACTGTACAGTCCACGGAATTCTCCAGGCCAGAATACTGGAGTGAGTAGCCTTTCCCTTCTCTGGGGCATCTTTCCAACCCACAGAAGGTCCATAGGAAACGGGAGATGCACAGAAACATTTTTCTCCAGCCTAAGTTTGCCTCAGGTTCATGCAGTGGGTGACTGTAGTGGCGAATGGCTTGATCCTTATAGAACTTGAATGGCAGGAAATATTTTCTTTTCCTTCACAAACTGAACTCTCTCTCTTTAATAGGATTTTATTGACATAATCTTTTTTTAAGTAAGATACAGTGTGCATCTTTCTTGACCAATAAATCAACTCTAATATTTTAAATAATGCATAGTATCTCACAGGGTGAGATGATTCAATTTTATTTAATCTAGTTGCTGTTTTTTTGTACTTTGACTTTTATTTGCATTTTCTTGCCAATTGCAATAACCATAGGATTAACATTTTAAAGGAAAATCTTTATGTATATACTTTAAAAAATGCAATGGATTAAATTAATTTTCTCCAAATCATAAAAAATAGTTTTATAACTTGGAACTTTTATAAAGGAGCTTCCCTGGTGGCTCAGACAGTAAAGAATTTGTCTGCAATGCAGGAGACGCAGGTTTGATCCCTGGATCAGAAAGATCCCCTGGAGAAAGGAATGGCAACCCACTCCAGTATTCTTGCCTGGAGAATTCCATGTACAGAGGAGCCTGGATGGTTACTGTCCATGGGATCACAGAGTTGGATATGACTGCGTGACTAACACTTTCACTTCACCTGTAAAAAATGAATTTTTTCCTAATGACTAAGTCATACAGATGAAGGCATCTAGAACTAGCCTACAGACTTTCATTTTGGCTGACGCTATAAAAGGGAGCACTATTTTCTTTACTTTTCAACAGCTTGTCAATCAATTACAGGCTGCTTAAATTCCTACTCTACCTTTTATCTACTAATAGTACCCCTTGTACTCCTTTAAGTTAAATGTATTGTTCTCAAATGGTATTGTGTCTAGAATCCTAACTGAAAGCTTTTATGAATAGATATATTATATTGTCATTCCTTTCACTCAATTCCTGACATTCTGGAAAGCTCTTAACAGGCAAGTTTATATGCTGAACAAAGAAAAATCAATAATAAGTTGAAGACTTGGAACTGATTTTTACCTTGCTACACTTCTAGGGAAAAGCAGAATTATTGATAATATCCCTGAAAGAAGGAGCTTGCATTACAAGAAAGATCCTATTAGGGATTGCATTATATTTTCAACATTCTTAATTCTTATATATCAGTCAAAGTCAATCAAGCTACTGGAAGCAATTTACAAAATCTTTAAGCATTCAGTGAGTGCTTTGTTAGGAATGAACTGAAGAGATGTTTGTATGGCTTATTTCTTATATTGTTAATTCTTTTTATAATATTCTCTCTAAAATTCAGCATTCCATCTTAAGGATCTTTCCTAGTTTTCCTTTTTGTTTTTTTTTTCTTTTTTTGAAAGCATATCTTTAACTTCACCAATTCCATCATCTCACATTTTTCCTCAAAAAAAAAAAAGCTTATATATTTCTATGTGCAGTGAATTCAGGTTAACTTCATAGGTTGATATATTTTCCATTTTTAATAACCAGCTGAAATGTTTGCTTTTTATAATTAGTATATAAATAATTTATTTCCTTAAAAATTCTGACAAAAATAGACCTACAGATGCCCAGTGGACTACGCATAAAGTTGCTAATAAAGACCCACTAGTGCTCATTTTTGGTGACCTTAGGCAAGTTTTATGGTCTTCAGATGCCAAAGGTTCTAATTAATTTTACCCTTTCCATGTTAGAAAATAATGCTTACTGCTTGAAGGTTTGTTGCTTGATGCAATCAATGCTGCATGCGAATTAATACCAGCAAAATATGAATACACATTAGGGAAAGGAAAACTTGGTTAGCCACCTAACTGGATGTACAGAGCATAGAAATGAAATAGGAATTTAAGAATTAAAACCGCCAAAGGATTTGTCCTTTTCCTATATGTTTAAACCTTCATCAGAGGCGAGACTTTCTCTGAACCTCCTTTACCAGAGTGAACCTCCATTTTCACTATGCATGCAAAACTCACTTGCTATTTTCTGTGCCTGCTGCTTATCTCTGGGTCCTAGTCTGATTCTTTCCCACAGGACTGGTAGGAGCTTGCTCTCATTCAGTCAAACCATGGCGCCAGTGTATGTGTGTTGTTGTTTAGTCACTAAGCCATGCCTGACTATTTGTGACCACATGGACTGCAGCCCACCAGGCTCCTCTGTCCATGGGATTTTCCAGGCAAGAATACTGGAGTGGGTTGCCATTTCCTCCTCCAAGGAATGTATGACGCTCTCCAAGTTAATGTATGAAAAATCCTTAATCCAAACCTTGCTTTTCACCCGTGGTAACTGTCACACTGAAGAGCCGAAGGCTTCATCTGCAAATAAGAAAACACTGTTTGGCAGTTACCTGAACAAACGAGACTATAGTTGACACTCAAACTGCTCAGGTTCACTTATACAGATTTTTTTTCAATAGTACATACTAAATAGTACTACAGGATCCAGATTGGTTGAATCCACAGTTTCAGAACATCAGATATAGACGAATTACATCTATTTAGGGTAAACTACAAGTTACCCTGGATTTTCAACTGCACTCCAGCCCGAACAATGTTCAAGGGTTAATTGCATTCATTTCCACTGCTCTCATCACGTTTCCTTTTTTTAAATCAGTACTGTTGCCAAACAGTTGGTCACAAACGGCTGCTGCCATCCAGGCATCACATCTGCATTTAAATCACTAGCCCTCATATAATTACCTTCTATATTTCTAGTACCCATTTCACATCTTTCCTTTCAGCTGTAAATAGGTTATTATCATTATGCCGGACCTTACACTTTTTATCAGATTAAAATCACGGCTACACGTATGAACATAAAATCTATCTGAAAATGTTCTGATTGTAGCATTTGTCATGTGTACTTCCCATATGTAGGCTTTATAAATCTAAAGACAGAAAATATAGTGCTTTAGTTTATTAGTTGATATTTACCTTTATATAGAAAAACCCACTTATTCAAAGCTTATTCAAAGCACCAAAATAAGAATAGAAAGGTGTTTTAATGTAATTCTGCCCTCCAGCATGGAAGCACCTTTAGGCATCTTATCTACTCATCTAAGTGTGTGTACCTCATTTTTTTCTAGACATCACTGTCATTATGATGCTAATTTCCAGGAGAATAGGCTCTCTCTCTATTATTTTTCACTTAATTTTTGGCACCCAAAATCTACTGGCAAACTTTGCTAAGAGAATGAATAGATATATCACTTTTCCATTAATGCTTTAAATCATCTTTTTTCTCCAAAATTCACTTTGTTTTATTTACAAGTTTATGTGTGTGTGGAGCTGGCTCAGTGATAAAGAATCTGCCTGCCAATGCAGAAGACACAGAAGATGTGGGCTCAGTCCCCTGGTCAAGAAGATCCCTTGGAGTAAGAAATAACAACCAACTCCAGTATTCCTGCCTGGATAATTCCATGAACAGAGGAGTCTGGTGGGCTACTGTCCACAGGTTGCAAAGTCAGACATGACTGAGCACTCATTCACATTCACAGAGCCATTTACCTCTGCTTCCACAGTCCTGACATTCTTCTTTTTTTTAATGCCAAAGTAGACTTTTTTTGCTAAAGAGAAACTGTTGAACTAGAAGAAAACTAAGTGCAGTCTTGATTTTGTGCATATGTGGGGAAAAAACCCTGAGATTGCCAATTGTGTATTTCTCAGAGGTAGATCTAAGTAGTCTTAAAAAAAAAAATTAAAGGACTTACTGACTTTGAAACATATGTCTATACGTTTGAAATATAAAGGCAAGCTATACAATCTTCTCTAGTTCATAGAAATGGAACTTATTATTATATATAGAAAATTGTTTGAACTAAAAGTAAGTATTCACCTTAATTTTTATTGTAACCAAAAGCAGGATGAATATGCCACATGAGAAGAAAGGAAATGCATTTTCATCTACTTTATGGCATACTAATTTTCATATTGAAAAGACTAGGCATTTATACATCCTCTTTGAAGTCTTCCTAAAGAGTACAGGAAATCATGGATTTAAAGTATATATAATTTAAAATACACTAACTGTGTTGAGACTTTATTCTTCATACCATTTTCTAACACATCTTATATTCAGCTTGTCCCAGTTGACATTAAAATTCTAGCTGAAACCATTTCCCTTTCAAATTAGTGCTTTTGGCCATCAAGAGAGATTTTGCTTGAAGGACCCCTCTGAAAGATTATGCCAATGAATAAGCTGAGAAAAAAACTCTAAGGAATGGACAATTCTCACTTAAATATTTATATAAAAACATGAAGTTTTACCTTTCTTAACTACTCTAAAAATGATACCTACAATGTTATCAATGGTATTGCCTCATTTACTGGCAATAGAATTTTCTCTTGGAACTATTTAAAAACAAGGCAAAACAAGCCAAACAACTTTTAACTTAAGTGAAAATGAAATAAATAGTCAAGTTTGAGATGTCATCTACTTGGAAATTGACACGATAGCCTCACAGTTTGTTTTCTGTGTGGACGTTAGTTTTGGAGTGTGATTTATCTGTAGCATATAGTTGAAAATTTTGAAAATGAAGTATTTCAGAAGAGGTGTCACTATTATAACACAGTAATCATGACTGGGGACTGAGCAACAGATTGTTCAGTCTTTTCTTTCTGTTTTCCATGCATATATATATGCATGTATTCTCAGTTGCTTTAATCATGTGTGATTCTGTGTGACCCTATGGACCATACCCACCAGGCTCCTCTGTCCATGGGATTCTCCAGGCGAAAATACTGGAGTGGGATGCTGTGTATATCTCTATATAGGTCTATATCTATCTAGACTCTGGGAGTTGGTGATGGACAGGGAGGCCTGGCGTGCTGCGGTTCATGGGGTCAAAAAGAGACGGACAGGACTGAGCGACTGAACTGATACTGATACTGATATATATATATATGTTTTATTAGTAATAAACATAATAAATGTTTAAGGAGTGGTTGCTAAAATTTTGTATGGGCTTACTCTGATTCAGCAATTGCCTCTGCAAAGGATTTTACACGTTTTGATTTTGTAAAACTCCTAGTCTTAGTATTGTTTTATCTCAACTGGAAAAGAAAACTGAGGTACAAAGTGGTAAGAAAACTTGCCTAAGGTCTCACCGGTAGTTGAAAGAACAAAGATTTGAATGCAGCTCTGGGCTCTTACTTTTCACTCTACAGAAATGAATAAATGCTAAATAACTCTACCAAATATTTTCAGGAAATTTAAAGTTAAAAATCAGTAGAAATGTTTCAGTAATTATGGTATTGCTACCCAAGGGGTTAAGCAAGCAAACAAAAAAAGTGGTCTCTTGGTAGAACAGATGAAATCTTCACATTTTCATGTATTGTGTTTTCTATCCAGAAGATTATAATACAGGTAATGTTCAGGGGCACTCAAGGAGACAGACATATGTAAAATAATAGAAGTAACTTGATGGTTGATAATAATACAGGAAGCACCAAGATGCTCAGGATGGTAGTTCTATGCAAAAGCAGATGTGAGTTGTGAAGAAGAATGGGTTATGACGCAGGAATTATGTGAAACTCTGTTAAGTACAGTCATTGCAGGTTTTCAAGCTCTCTAAGACTAATAAAATACATATGTATACCTTGGGCTCTGTGGTTATTATTTTCTGTGGTTCAAGGCTGGAAAATACTCAGTTCCAATTGAAACAATTTTAGAGAAAGCTCTCTCCAGTATTCAAATTGAGGGTAGTTGCTGTGACTAAAAATCAGTATCATTTTTATAGCAGCCTGCTTATTTTAACATTTACTGATTTTTTTACAGATATATTGAGAGGAGCTATTTTTCTCTGAATCTAGTCATATACTAAAATAATAATGTAAAACCTCTATTACTTTAGCTATCACCTTAGGAAAAACTGATTACCAGAGCAACCTAGTCGTGTTTGGAGCTGAAGTTACTTCATTTGATTTAAAGGCAGAATATATAGAATATACTTAAAATTTCTGTTTCCCCTTCCTCATTTATATCAATCAAGGAAAACACAGTATAAGCCTTTCCTTTTAAAACATATATACTTTACTTCTAAAGTATACTAAAGAAGGGAGAAAGCTACATGCAAAGTTCATCATCAGCAGTCTGAAAGCACCCAAATGGCCTTGTTGTCTGCAAAGCATGGAGCCTCCCCCTGTTCTGGATGAATCAACAAAAATTAAAATAGTAAATTTTCATAGCCAGCTATGTTAGGGCTTTCCACATAGTGCTAGTTGTAAAGAATCTGCCAGCCAATGAGGGAGATGCAGGAGATGTGGGTTTGCTCCCTGGGTAGGGAAGATCTCCTAGAGAAGGAACTGATGACCCATTCTAGCTTTCTTGCCTAGAAAATTACATGGATAGAGGAGTTGTGTGTTATTAAATGACACTGAGTCAAGTTTCTCCTGTTGAAAATGACTCTGGCCTCTCCTCTTCCTTCTGATTCTTCATGGTGGTGCTACTCAAACACCAATGATGTATCCACTGCTGTTTCTTGACTCTCCTGCTGGTAGCATCTAGTGCAAAACAACATGGAAGCAATATGTGCTAAGAAGTAGGATGGTGAGCTTAGGATGTTCAGGCAAGTTCGAGAGCTTGGTATGATGGACACATAATGACCCAACTAAAAACATGAAAGAGTTAATGTTTAGAAAAGAAGCACCAGGGAAATCCTATGGAAGCACCAGGAAGGTTTTATAATAAGAGAAGATGTGCAGCTTTTAATATGAAGGGAAGAATCAAGTCTTCGAAGGATATTAAGCAAAGCATTAGTTACTATGATTTTTGCATTTGGAATATAATTAATGTGGTGGAGTGGAAAATGGCTTGAAGTGAGTAGGATATGGAGAATGGAGGCAGTATGGAGGCCCAGCACCACTAAGCCAGACAAGAGGCAGTAAGACTCTGAACTAAAGTGATGGTGGCTGTGGGAACAGAGTAGGAGGAAAATTTAGGAGGTGATCACATCCTTCGCTTACCCCCTTACCTTCTGCCACAGTCTATTTCCTCTGTGGAATCCCCTTCACTATTCCTTCTTCCCTTGCCTTCTTGCCCTACCTGTCCAAATTCCATGCATTTTTTTAAGATCTATGGAAATATTTGCTCTCAAACTTTTCTCTTCCCTACCCTAAATTTGAATTATCCTTCCTTCTAAACCTCTTTTTTTTCAAATATTGCCTGCACTATTATAAATATGAGATACATTTTATTGATCCCAATATATGTTAAGACATTCAAGCACAGGAAGTTTGTCTTATTCATCTCTTTGTATTCCCAGATTCATGAACAGTTTTGAGGACACTGTGGGCAGTCAATAAATGCTTAAAAATGAACAAAGACCATATGATTACATAACGCACTATACCAGAGAGCTCTGTTCTAGGATTTAACCAGTGCTGACTCTTGTTAACTTGATGACCTTGCCAAATAATTCATCTTTTGGTCATCAGCTTGAGTATGTAAGGAGACCGTAATGTTTTTCCTTCTTCAATTCATTTGTGTCACAAATATTTATTGAACACCTGCCTATGTTCACTTTGTTCAGTACTGGGAAAACAAGCATTAACAAAACATAGTCTCTACCAAAAAGGAAGATCAATCTACAGAGGCACATAAACTGATCAGAGAAAGTAATAGTTATAGAATCTTGGATATCATTAAGGGGGAGTGTGTGTGTGTGGGTGTGTGTGTGGGGGGGTGTAGATTAGAGTTCAAAGAAATAACAGAAGAAAGAGAGAGAGGTAGGAAAGTTTAAATATATCCTTGAGCCTGGAAAAATGAGTATGATTATGCTATATAAGAAAAAGAAAAGAGCATTTCATCAGAGAAAGTAGCATGAAAAAAGCAGCAGAAACATGAATGAGCATAGCTGCCTGTGAGAATCCTTGTATTTTGTCCTGGCCTCCTGTGTAGAATGGAAGATTGTCAGGAACAAAAAACCGATGCTAAGCCTTGAAAGATTCATGGAAAGTGCTAAAGATCCATGGACTGAAGGTTCATGCTTAAAGTCTCAAAAGGTTCTTACTATCTGTGTATATGTTTTCTAGCTGAATTTGAGGTGCCAAGTGTTAGAATAATCATGCTTGTTGGTCCAAGGCAACTCTTTAATTTTTCCCCTCACCCTACTGTGCCAATTCTAAGTCCTTCCCAAAGCATCATGCCATCTAAAGACATAAACATTAATGCTGTATTATTAACTAATGGACAGTTGCATTTTAATATCTCCAATTCTACCATAATGCATTTTATAGTTGGGTGGCTGTGCATGTTTCTGGTCTAGAATATTTTCAAGGCCCATGCACTGCAACTGAAAATTCATGCCTTCTTTCTCTGCTGCTGCTGCTAAGTTGCTTCAGTCGTATCCAACTCTGTGTGACCCCATAGATGGCAGCCCACCAGGCTCCCCTGTCCTTGGGATTCTCCAGGCAAGAACACTGGAATGGGTTGCCATTTCCTTCTCTAATGCATGAAAGTGAAAAGTGAAAGTTAAGTTGCTCAGTCGTGCATGACTCCTAGCGACCCCATGGACTGCAGCTTACCAGGCTCCTCCATCCATGGGATTTTCCAGGCAAGAGTACTGGAGTGGGGTACCATTGCCTTCTCTGTTTCTTTCTCTAATTGCCTGTAATCTAAAACTGCCCTTTGCCTTTTTGCTTCATTTTTCATAACATCAAATCTTTGATGAGAATAGGCCAGTTTTCTTCTAGAAAGCCCAACTAGTTAATTTTTCTGATTGTTTCTTCTTGGTTAGGTTCAATTCAACCATTTTTCAAGAATGCTACACAGATAATATCTTTGAGTATATGTCTTCTGTATACATTATAATAGTAGTAGTATTAGTTGTTCATGGACTGTATCCCTCTAGGCTCCTCTGTCCATGGAATTCTCTATATACATATATGACATGGGGGGGTTAGTTTCTTACTCTTCTCCTTCAACAAAGATTTGAAAATCTACCATGACTGCTACATATACCTAGTTTCCCTGCCTTTGACCTCAGGAAATGCCTCACACTGGGCTGTACTTCTCAGCATACCACCTATACATGCCTTAAGTGATGGGGATACAGGTTGCATTTAGCTCGTGATGATTAAAGACAACACCAGGTGAATAGCTGCATTCTTATCCCAAAATATAGGCTTTTGAGTGGAAGAGTAATATGATCAGATACATGTTTTTGAAAGATAACATTCAGACTGGTATCTAAGATCTAGTTAAGGGGACAGAGTAGAGCCAGGAAAGCAGTTCAGAGACAAATAACACAGCCAATGAGAAACATGAGGCACGCACAGCATTAGTCATTGTCAGGGTGAGAAGGAGAACTTGTTTAGTTTCTAAGTTGTGTTTAACTCTTTGTGATCTCATGGACTGTATCCCACCAGGCTCCTCTGTCTATGGGCTTTCCCAGGTAAGAATGCTGGAGTGGGTTTCCATTTCCTCCTCCAAGGGATCTTCCCTGCTTGAATGCAGGTCTCTTGCATTGCAGGCAGATTCTTTACAGCTGAGCCAACAGGGAAGCCTGAAGGGGGAAGAGGGACATGAAAGAAGCAGAATTAATAGAACTTTACTTAAGGTTCCATTATTATTCAAACCTACTTATTAAGCTCTTTCTCCATTTGGGAAAAGTCTTCCCTTTTCACTTACCACCCAGACTCCCTTGTGGTGTTGAAAAGGAAACGAATATTGGAATTGAAACTTTTTAGGGAAAGTTAGAGAATAAAGTTAATGTCCTTAATTATTTGCATAGTGAGACCTAATAACTCTAGGAGGAAGGAATGACTGGCAAAGCAGTGGTGCTCCAGAAGCAGGTTCTGGAAAACTCCAATGCCTTCCAGACTGAAAGAAGCTTGATCCTGGGTTGCAGTTCATAGTTAAATTCATTTGGAAATGTCCAGAAAATTGTGCTTCTATCTCATGCAGCCTATGTATAAGGAAGCCAAATAGCAAATTTTGGTCAGAAGAGGAATAAAGCAATCTGCTGGAGTGTGGTAGTTAAGAATATATTATCTCAAGAGTTAAAGTGGATGAGTAGCAAGCAGTAGGAATCTGATTTTCCACATGAATAATTTCTGTCTGAAGTAACTGCTTCAGAGCTATAGACTGTTAAAAGCTTGCAACATCTACAGGATGTCCTGGATAGTTAAACACCCTTCATTTTGGTCAATTTCAGATCCTAGGGCAGCAGAGCAGTAGCAGGTACCTCTGTTATAGCCCCCAGCCACATGGCAGGTGGAATTCATATATTCCTGAAGCACGTTGAAAGCAGCTTGCAGGAGTCAGGATGGGCAATAAGGATTCTGTCCTTCAAATACTGGGGATCTGTTTTCTGAATATTGATTGCTGCCACCTGATTGTGGAGGTCAGACACAAAGAAAGGCAGAAATTGTTACAAACCTTTCCTCTTGCTGAAGTGATTTCTCGGAATTTCTAGACCCAGTGTCTGTTTTTTTTTTCTCTCTCTCTCTCTCTTTCATTTTTCTCTTTGTCATCTTTTGGGAGCCACGAAATTAAGAATTAGGACATTCAAAAGCAATTGCATATAAAGGGGAATTTAGAAAGTCATTGCACATGTCCAGGGAAATGTGCAGATTGAGAAAAGACCTAAGACCTTAAGTTTCCATCTCACTCTTATTGTTGGTCCAGAGAAACCCTACAATAAGAAAACATGTAAACCAAACTAACAAACAAACAGAAAAGAATACGAGAAACTCCCAGCATCCTGGGAAAGGGAAAATCTCTCATCTCCAGTTAACAAATGATTCCAATGTACATTTTTAAACAACAACAACCACAACCACCACCACAACAAAAGCAAAACACAAATAAAGAAACACTAATTGTGGCATATTTAAAGAAAAAATAAATCAACAGAAACTTTCTCTGAGAAATACCAGAAAGCAGACATAAGAGACAATAGCTTCACACTTAATAGGATGATTAGTATGAAAAATGAACAAAAAATGAAAAATTGTCAGACAAGTGTTGTTGAAGAGGAGAATTTAGCATTTCTGTACACTACTAATAGGCATATCAAATGGTGCAACTGCTGTGGAAAATACTATGGTAGTTCCTCCAAAAACTTAAAATAATCAATTACTATATGCTTCAGCAATTTCACCTCTGAGTATATACTCAAAAGAATTGAAAGCAGGAACTTGAAAAGATAGCTGTACTCTCATGTTCATAGCAGGTCTATCAATACAACCAAAAGATGGAGGCAACCAGGAACTCATCAGGAAATGAAAATATGCACAAATTGTAGTGTATATATACAACAGAATATTACAAGCACAGCCTTAAAGAAGAAAAAAATCAGATAGTGAATGAAAGTCTCTCAGTCATGTCCAACTTTTTGCAACCCCACGGACTGTAGCCTGCCAGGCTCCTCTGTCCATGAAATTCACCAGGCCAGAATACTGGAGTGGGTTGCTGTTCCCTTCTCCAGAGGATCTTCCCAACCCAGGGATGGAACCCAGGTCTCCCACATTACAGGCAGATTCTTTACTGTCTGAGCCACCAGGGAAGCCCAAATCAGATACGTGCTACTAACTGGATGAGCCTTGTAAAAAAATGTTAAGCAGTAGCAAAAGGACAAATACTGTGTTATGACACTTATGTTAAGTACCTAGAGTAATCAAGTTTATAGAAACTGAAAGAAGAATGAAGGTAGTCATGGGAATGTGTGGAGTTATAGTTTAATGGGTAGAGTTTCAGATTTACAAAATGAAAGCAGCTTTGGAAATGGATGGTGATCATGGCTGCCCAACAATGAAAATATTCTTAAATTTATTAGATTGTTAAAATGGTAATTTTTATGTTATTTGTTATCATACTTAGAAAATTAGAACATATTTTCTAGAGCCAGAGAGCCTGGGTGTGACCTTGACTCTCTCACTCACCAACTGGATGACCATAAGCACCTTACTTCACTTCTGTCCTCTTATTTGCTTATTTGTCAAGTAAAGGAAATAATATTCCTTGATTTATAAGTTATTTTGTGGATGAACTGAGGTAAAATATGACGTTCACCCATAAAAATGCTCACAAAGAGCTAGAAAGTAATTTATCAAGAAAATTATATAAAAAAGAATCACAGTTGCTAGTTATTTGGATTTAAGTAAGGATGGCTTTACATTCTTATGGTGAATATTAAAGACATATCATACTCATAAAATTATTATAATTTAGACCCAGTTTTTTCCAAAATAAGGTTTATCTAATACCTCTGTGTAGAATTGCATGTGATGTTAGTTCACCCATTCCAGTTATCCCATGGCTCTGTAATTCAATTAGTTTCTTAATATAATACTATTTTCTTAGAATAAGTCATTATAGAAAACAAAAATATTTTTCCGCATTCCCAACCTCTTTGGCCATCCATGGAACAGTGTTCTTCAAGCTGTAGAGCTCAATCTTTTTCAGTGGGACAATAGTTTTTTTTTAATGGTAGAATATCATTAATAAGTTTATGCCTTCATTACTGTAATTGTTAGGTTTGGGGACATCTTGTAAGTGAAATCTCAGTCTATTGGGATGTGATTTAAAAGACGCATAGGTTATGAGAATGGGTTTATATATCATGAGGTAAAAGTGAAGTCACTCAGTCATGTCTGACTCTTTGTGACCCTATGGACTGTAGCCTATGAGGTTCCTCCATCCATAGAGTTGTCCAGGCAAGAGTACTGGTTGCTGCTGCTGCTAAGTCATGTCAGTTGTGTCTGATTGTGCAACCCCATAGACCCCAATAGATGGCAGCCTATCAGTCTCCCCCATCCCTGGGATTCTCCAGGCAAGAACACTAGAGTGGGTTGCCATTTCCTTCTCCAATGCAGGAAAGTGAAAAGTGAATGAAGTTGCTCAGTCATGTCTGACTGTTAGTGACCCCATGGACTGCAGCCTCCCAGGCTCCTCTGTCCATGGGATTTTCCAGGCAAGAGTACTGGAGTGGGTTGCCAGTTCCTTCTCCAGGGGATCTTCCTGACCCAGGGATCGAACCTGGGTCTCCTGCATTGCAAGCAGATGGTCTGACCATCTGAGCCACCAGGGAAGCTCCTAGATAAGTTTTAAATTCATGCTGGGTCTATGAGTTCTGTGATCTAGGAGCCTCTTTTTGTAATCACTTTAATACAGTGAATAATACTTAGTATAAACGTTGCTTTAAGATTTATAAGAAATCATGAATGCATGTAAATTTCTGCAGTAGACTATATTATAACCACTATTCATAAATAACTGCTAATTATCTCTGAAGGAGGATTATGTCTTCCAAATCTGATGACATCAGACTTAGCCACATGTCTTGACTTGCTTTCAGTGTATGTGAGTGAAATGTATTTCATTTGGGTGCAAATGCCTTACAAACCAGAACATAGTTCTCCATGTGCCACAACAAATGGCAATGTTCAAGATAAAATCTACTTCATCATCTTAGGTTCTGGGTGAAGACAACACGTAGCAGAACCATAGCTGACTTAGAATGAGAATGTATGTTTAGTGTAAGCAAAAATTAAAGTGCTGATGATTTTATAAAACAAATAATTGAAACAAAATAGTAAATAATAGAAAGCATTAGGCTGCATAATGCTAAGAATGAGTATTATTCTATGATGCTTTTGTTCATGCTACAGTTGTGTGTGTGTGTGTGTGTGTCTGTACCAAGATGTGATTAAAAAATGTATTTATTGTGTGTCAATGAAAAATAACTTTGAAAAACAAGATGGGGATTTAAAGGTCAAAAGGAGTCATTTCTATTTATAATGCTACTTAGAAAACAAAGTTGATTGATTCACATAATAATGCTTGTTGTTGTTTAATTACTAAGTCATGTCAGACTCTTTGCAACCCCAAGAACTACAGGATTGCAGGCTTCCCTGTCCTTCCCTATCTCCCAGAATTTGCTCAAACTCATGTCCATCGAGTCAGTGATGCCATCCAACCATCTCATAATCTCTCACCCCCTTCTCTTGTTACCCTCAATGTTTCCCAGCATCAGGGTTTTTTCTAATGCATTGACTCTTCACATCAAGTAGCCAAAATATTGGAGTTTCAACACAGCATCAGTACTTCCAATGAATATTCAGGGCTGACTTCCTTTAGGGTTGAGTGGTTTGATTCACATAATACAATGTATGAAAGAGTTCATGTATTTCAGGCAAAGTGTAATTTTTAACTCAGGTCATAGCCTCAATAATTCAGTTTTAACTCAGTATATTACAAATGGATTTCTATACCTTTCAAAAAGAAATAAACTAGATGTATCTGATCACTTGGCCTCAATTATCACATATAGTTCTGAAAAGTTTTATTCCCAGGAGCAGAGACACCGCACATTTCCTTCAGTGGAAATGTTCCAGGATGGCCTTGGGTGACCTTCTGCTCTGTCCATACAGAAGGGGTATCTGTATGGAAATAAGAAGGTTCAAACTGACTTATGAAGTCCTATCTCTCTCAGGTCCATGGATTCTGTAGGTATGTGAGTTTCTGGCCTTGGGCAGCAGGCACAGGAGGGCCCGTGCTTTCATTGACCTGTTCCTGCTACTGCACATTATTGACATCGACTCTTAGTTGGGTTTCCCATCTTGATGTCACACTATTTTTCAGCCACTTGGCAGCAAATGCCAACCCCTATGCATCCATTTTCCACTTCTTAGCTATTTAGGACATGACTAAATTGTAGGAAGCTCAGGGGAGAGAATTTAAGGGAAGCATTTCATATGAGGCTCACATGGAAGAAATACTAAGGGACTGAGAATCAAGAGAGAGTGGCCACTGATCTGACCAAACACCTGCCAAGTCCCACTCGCTGTGTCTAACATGCTGAGCAAGGAGCTGCTGGGCATCACACATGGCAACATTTCATGGAGCTGAGCTGTAGGTCTCCATGTAGATAACCCAATTCATCCCTGTGACCCAATTCACTCTCTACAAGCAGGTCTGACCACCTACATTCGGAAATGCAAGCAAAACACTCTTCTCTGCTTAGAGAAAAACACAGAGGCCATATCTAGTATTGCCAACCTAGTATTATCCTCCACTTAATATACAGGGAAAGGTATAGTTTGAGGCAGCAAATATACTGAAGAGTCTGTTACACATCAAACCTTGTGCAATCACGGTCGATGCAAAGACAAACAGACACTACATCTGCCTGTGTGGGTGAGCTCATATTCCAGTTGGGGAGTTGGGCCTAGAAATTGATAATTTTACCACTAGATGGCAAGAACTAAGATATCCATGTATATAAAGTGCTGTTGAGTACATAACTGAAATCTGAACGTTCTCTAGTGAAGAAAATCTCACCATTCTCCAATTATATGTAGTCAATATTTATTTTCCTCTGCTTTTTGAAAGCAAAATGGAAAAAGTTACCAAATAAAATACCTAGGAATTAAAAGCAATAAATCACTCTAATACTAGTAAGCTAGCATCAACAAAAGTGCTTCTAATAAATATAAATCATTATTTGTGAAATACAATGTTTTACTTAAAAAATAATGTTTATTGAAATATCTACTTGCATTTTTTGCACTATTTGCATTTTCATGGTGTTTTTTGTTTTGCTTTGTTTTATTTTAGGCCATGCCATGCAACATCCCCCCTTCGTGGATCTCTGCCTTGTTGTGGTGAAGGGGCTTGTATAGCTCAATGAAGCTATGAGCCATGCTGTGCAGGGCCACCCAAGATTGACAGGTCATAGCAAAGAGTTCTGACTAAATATGATCCACTGGAGGAAGGAATAGCAAAACACCCCATAACAATGGACATGAGTTTGGGTGGGCTCCGGGAGTTGGTGCTGGACAGGGAGGCCTGGCGTGCTGCAGCTCATGGAGTCACAAAGAGTTGGACATGACTGAGTGGCTGAACTGAACTGAGCTGAAGTGAAGGTGTATACATCCTGGACTCTAGGTCTGTAGAGGTCTCATAGTTTCTGCCTTACTGGTCTTGGAACACTGCCCTGGGACTGCCATAGCAAAAAAAAAAAGTCCACAATGAAAGACCATGGGAAGAACGGCTTAGAAACCCCTCTCAACTGAGCCCATCTTCTACCCAGTTTTGGCCCAAAGGAGCCATGGAAGTGAGCTCCAGGACACCAGCAGAAGGATGGCCCAGTCAGAAGATAGACTGAGACAAAATATGAAATAGTTGTAAATTATGATGCATTTTTTAAGAATAAATAAACCAGGCATGTTTGAGGTCCAGCTGATAATTCAGAGCAGGCAGAAGATGAGATCAGAAAGAACAATGGTGGTGAGCAAAGTGTTGATCATGCTTAGAGATTATTGGACTTAAAGTTGGACTCTGCAATGCAAAGCCACTCAAGATTCATGCAGAGGAATGACATGATCTGCCTTGAGTTTTAACAGGATCATATTAATGAATAGCTACAATATGAGGTTATATGCAGATATGATGTGACATTGCTCTGTTGGCCTTTGGATAGAAAAAGTATGGGTTTAGTAGTCCAGTTGACACTAAATTGGATACCTTGAGTTCCAATATAGAAATGGTGGCTTCAGTTTTTGTATACATTTCTATTAAAATTTTGCTTCTCCAAGCCACTAAGTTACTTTTCACAGTTCCTGCCTGAGTTCATGATTTCCCACATCATCCAAATTACAGTCTGGATCAAGTTGTAAAAACACATATTTCTATGTAAAAGTAATTTTTTTGTCTAGATTTCAGAGTTGTTTTCTATAAATGTAACCAAATTAAGTATTTGTTTACAAATCAGAATTTTTTCAGTAACTCTCATAAAATCTTTATTGCTAAATTCTGTCAAAATACAATCAACTAGTGAAGTTGCTCGGTCGTGTCCAACTCTTTGCAACCCCATGGACTGTATGTAGCCTACCATGCTCTTCCATCCATGGAATTTTCCAGGCAAGAGTACTGGAGTGGGTTTGCCATTTCCTTCCCCAGGGAATCTTCCTGACCCAGGGATCAAACCCACGTCTCTCACATTGCAGACAGATGCTTTACTGTCTGAGCCACCAGGGAAGCCCAAAATACAATTAAAAATTTCATAAATAAAGTCTTTGGGATAATAAAGCTAAATGAAGAAAACTGATAAATTTTCTAGGTAACTAGAAAATGCTGCATCATTTAAATTTACATTTATAGTTTTTCACAATGACCTCTCCTTAAATATGACACCATAGTCTAACAAACAGCTGAGTTCTACTAAAAGCAGTACAATAGCCTACCTTTACCCTTTGAAGTAGCAAGAGTAATGTCATATTTTATTTTTATATTTAGTTATCTATGCCTAAAATATAATAAATGCTGAGATTAAATGTGTCCAATATGAGCTCAACAATAATGCACTTTGTGTGAGTCCATCTTAAGGCCTTATTTTAAATTTCTTGCTTGGAACCAAAGATTTATCAGGAAGAGGGCTAAATAATTACAGAAATGAGAGGAAAGGAGACTTTAAATAAGAAATTATAAATCAAGATAACATCTAAAAGTACAAAACTTAGGTCTGGAAGGAAATATATGCTGAAAAATATCACAGCATGATTTTAACACACTTTTTAAAGATTCAGACAAATAGTACTAACTGTAGGAGGGTAGTATATTAAAATAATAAGTTTGTGTCTTATATGTTTCCCCCTGCCCATATTCTAGGATCCTTTATAATTTCTTAGAGAATTTTGCTATTAGCAAAGCATAAGTTGCCATTTCAGAGATTAATTTGTATATTGTTTTATTTTTTAAAAAAAGAAATCTTTATTACTTTTTATGCTCTGGGAGAATTTAAATATTAAAATATGACCTTTAAGCATTCAATAGAAGTCTCCCCTTGGTAACTCTGGAACCAAGTGCTTTGGAAAGGAGAGGTTTAGCTCATTTGCAACTTTTCCTGTACTACTATGGAAAAATACACTGTCTAATCTGTTTTAACAAATTATAGACTGCTTTAATAAATTACATTTTCCTTGGAAAATTTCCATTTCATTCAAGATATATTTTCAAAGAATTATTCAAAGTATTTTTTATGAGTTTCAAACTTTAGTCAATTTCTGTGATCTTTTACATTTTTTTACTTATTATATTATATATCTGTAATTTGTCTTATTTTTTCTTTGATTGAATAATCTAGTACTTAATGGTTCAACTATTTTGCCAACTTTCAAAAAAGTAGATTTTTAAAATTTGTTTTACTATCTTTCTAACTTATTAAATGTATCACTTACAAATTCATTCTTTCAGTTTATTTTGACTTTATTTTAATATTTTATAATTACATGCTTAGTTTATATCTGCATGAATACATTTAATACAATTTAATGCAATTTATTATTATGAATGCTCTTATAAGTACTGTTTTACACGTATCCCAGAGATTCTGATACATACTGTTTTGTTTGTCATTCTTTTCTACAAATCTTGTAAAATTTATTTGACCTTCCCCCTGCATCAGCAGTTTCTTATAAAGCTTTAAGATCTCTAACTAGGAGGATTTTTCCTTTTATAAATGCAATTTCTATTTTTATTAAATAGATGATTAATTTTATTATTTATTTTTTTCACTTAGAATTTACTAATAGTAAATTCTCTGTGTGGCTTTTATATTTGGTCCTTTTTGTTATAATTTTATTTATTTGTATATTTTTGGCTGTGCTGAGTCTTCATTGCTGTGCGGGCTTTTCTCTAGTTGTGTTGAGCAGGGGCTACTCTCTAGATGTGGTGTGAGGGTTTCTCACTGCAGTGGCTTCTCTTTTTGTGGAGTACAGGCTCTAAAGCTCGCAGGCTTCAGTAGTAGCATCACATGGGCTCAGTAGTTGCAGTTCCCCATGTTCTAGAACATAGGCTCATGTTGCTGTCCACGGGCTTAGTTGCTCGGAGGCATGTGAGATCTTATTCAATCAGCAATCTGCTCAGAGGCATGTGAGATCTTCAATCAGGAATCAAACCTGTCTCTCCTGCACTGGCAGGTGGATTCTTTACCAATGAGCCACCAGGGAAGCCCTGATCATTCCTTGCATATTTTGTAAGGGCAGGTAAAAAAGAAGATATATGCTCTAATTACACTTATTGAAATCATATTTCCTTGACCTTATCTCTGTAACAATATATTGCATTTACTCACTTTAACTGATGTTTGATTCTCTATTATTAAAGATTTGGAAATTAATTATATGACTTGACCTAAAAAAATCTCTTTCCTTTTGTTCCTCATTTTTTGGTAGTTGTATCATTTCCTCTTTTTTATATGGCATATACATTTTATTCTGTCACTCATTCTTTTACTTTTCCTTAGATTTCAGCCTTAATAGTTAAGATTCCATCTGTGACTTTTTGCTCTAGTTTCCTGAAAATATACATTTGGCTAATGTTCTCCACTTTTCTCATAAGGCCTATATGAACAATATTGCCTGAATTCTTCCTCACCATCCCCATTTGGTTTTCTTACTTGAAGGACATTAAATATGGTATTCATTAGGTGGTTGCAGTGGGGTGAGGGAGAGGAAATGCAATTAATGAAGACAAGAATGTGACTAAGGGAACCGATAATAATATGACATAAACTTCAGTTAAAACACTGTAAAATGCTGCATGGGATGCACACCTATATTTTGTACCTGAAATTTATATGACTCAATGTCATCATTCTAGGCAAAAAATTTTTAAGTGTCTGATGAAGTAAAATTGTGTATATTTGTTTTTTTTAAATAATACTGTTATATAACTAGTCATTACAGGCTGTTAATTTTCTCATAATTTGTTGAGCAGTAACATACCCTTTATGCTAACTTTCATCAGAAAAGGAGACAGACAACAATCCTTGCCTCTAGCAGGTTACATTTACACTAGTTAAATATATAAGTAGAGCTTTTCTCTACATAATCTTTGAACATTCTATTCTTCTGAGTCTGAGACTAGACACAGAATTTTAACACAATTTGCTTATGTTTCTGAAACATCTTTTAGTTATATAGAACTATATACAAATTATTTCACTAAACACATATTTGAGAAGAAATAATGTCAGCTGCATATATAATAAAATATATCAAAATTAAAACACTGTGGGACCTCCCTCGTGGTCTGATCCGGTGGTTAAGACTCTACATTCCCAATGCAGGGGACATGGGTTCAACCCTGGTCAGGGAATAGATGTCCTGGGTGTTGCAATTTTGTTGTTGCTCAGTCACCCAGCTGTGTCCAACTCTTTGCAACCCCATGGATGGCAGAACAACAGTCCTCGCTGTTTCTCACTATTTCCTGGAGTTTGTCCAAGCTCACGTCCATGGCATCATTGATGCCATACAGCCATCTCATCTTCGGAAGCCTTCTTTTCCTTCTGCCCTCAATATTTCCCAGCATCAGGGTCTTTTCAAATGAGTCAACTCTTTCCAGGAGGTGGCCAAAGTATTGGAGTTTCAGCTTCAACATCAGTCCTTCCAATGAACATCCAGGACTGATCTCCTTTAGGATGGACTGGTTGGATCTCCTTGCAGTCCAAGGGACTCTCAAGAGTCTTCTCCAACACCACAGTTCAAAAGCATCAATTCTTTGGTGCTCAGCTTCCTTTATAGTGTAACTCTCACATCCATACATGACCACTGGAAAAACCATAGCCTTGACTAGATGCACTTTTGTTGGCAAAGTAACGTCTCTGCTTTTTAATATGCTATCTAAGTTGGACATAACCTTCCTTCCAAAGAGTAAGCGTCTTTTAATTTCATGGCTGCAATCACCATCTGCAGTGATTTTGAAGCCCCCCAAAATAAAGCCTGACACTGTTTCCACTGTTGACCCATCTATTTTCCATGAAGTGATGGGACCAGATTCCATGATCTTAGTTTTCTGAATGTTGAACTTTAAGCCAGCTTTTCCACTCTTCTCTCTCACTTTCATCAAGAGGCTCATTAGTTCTTCTTCACTTTATGTCATCTGTATATCTAAAGTTATTGATATTTCTCCTGTCAATCTTGATTCCAGCTTGTGCTTCTTCCAACCCAGCGTTTCTCATGATGTACTCTGCATATAAGTTAAATAAGCAGGGTGAGAATCCTATTTGGAACCAGTCTGTTCTTCCATGTCCAGTTCTAACTGTTGCTTCCTGACCTGCATACAGGTTTCTCAAGACACAGGTCAGATGGTCTGGTATTCCCATCTCTTTCACAATTTTCCAGTTTATTGAGATCCACATAGTCAAAGGCTTTGGCAGGGTCAATAAAGCAGAAATAGATGTTTTTCTGGAACTCTGTTGCTTTTTTGATGAGATAACAGATGTTGGCAATTTGATCTCTGGTTCCTCTGCCTTTTCCAAAACCAGCTTGAACATTTGGAAGTTCATGGTTCACATATTGCTGAAGCCTGGCTTGGAGAATTTTGAGCTTTACTTTACTAGCATGTGAGATGAGTGTAATTGTGTGGTAGTTCGAACATTCTTTGGCATTGCTTTTCTTTGGGATTGGAAGGAAAACTGGCCTTTTCCAGTCCTGTGGCCACTGCTGAGTTTTCCAAATTTGTTGGCGTGTTGAGTGCAGCACTTTCACAGCATCATCTTTTAGGATTTGAAATGGCTCAACTGGAATTCCATCACCTCCCCTAGCTTTGTTCATAGTGATGCTTCCCAAGGCCCACTTGACTTCACCTTCCAGGATGTCTGGCTCTAGGTAAGTGATCACATCATCATGATTCTATGGGTCATGAAGATCTTTTTTGTACAATTCTTCTGTGTATTCTTACCACCTCTTCTTAATATCTTCTGCTTCTCTCAGGTCCATACCATTTCTGTCCTTTATCAAGCCCATCTTTGCATGAAATACTCCCTTGGTATCTCTAATTTTCTTGAAGAGATGACTAGTCTTTCCCATTCTATTCTTTTCTTCTATTTCTTTGCACTGATGTCTGAGAAATATTTTCTTATCCCTTCTTGCTATTCTTTGGAACTCTGCATTGAAATGGTAATTTCTTTTCTTTTCTCCTTTGCTTTTTGCTTCTCGTTATATTCACAGCCATTTTTAAGGCTTATTCCGGAAGAGCAATGGCAACCCACTCCAGTAGTCTTGCCTGGGAAATCCCATGGATGGAGAAGCCTGGTGGGCTAGAGTCCATGGGGTCGCGAAGAGTCGGACATGACTGAGGGACTTCACATGCACTTTTCACTTTCACACAGCGGAGAGGGAAATGGCAACTCACTCCTGTATTCTTACCTGGAGAATCCCGGGGATGGGAGCCTGGCAGGCTGCCATCTTATGGGGTCACACAGAATCAGAAACGACTGACATGATTTAGAAGCAGCAAGGCCTACTCAGGTAGCCATTTTGCTTTTTTCCATTTCTTTTTCCTGGGGATGGTCTTGATCCCTATCTTCTGTACAATGTCATGAACCTCTGTCCATAGTTCACCAGGCACTCTGTATATCAGATCTAGTCCCTTAAATCTATTTCTCATTTCCATTGTATATTCATAAGGGGCTTGATTTAGGGCATACATGAATGATTTAGTGATTTTCCCCACTTTCTCCAATTTAAGTCTGAGTTTGGCAATATGGAGTTCATGATCTGAGCCACAGTCAGCTCCTGGTCTTGTTTTTGCTGACTGTATACAGATTCTCCATCTTTGGCTGCAAAGAATATAATCAATCTGATTTCAGTGTTGGCCATCTGGTGATGTCCATGTGTAGAGTCTTCCATGTATTGTTGGAGGTGGAAGTGGGAGTTTGCTATGACCAGTGCATTCTCTTTGGAAAACTCTATTAGCCTTTGCCCTGCTCAGCAGTGTCCATAGGACTGAAAAAAGTTTTCATTCCAATCCCAAAGAAAGGCAATGCCAAAGAATGCTCAAACTATCACACAATTACACTCCTTTCACACACTAGTAGTAAAGTAATGCTCAAAATTCACCAAGCCAGGCTTCAACAGTACATGAACCAAGAACTTCCAGATGTTCAAGCTGCTTTTAGAAAAGGCAGAGGAAACAGAAATAAATTGCAAACATCTGTTGGCTCATCAAAAAAGCAACAGAGTTCCAGAAAAACATCTATTTCTGCTTTATTGACCCTGCCAAAGCCTTTGACTATGTGGATCTCACTAAACTGTGGAAAATTGTGAAAGAGATGGGAATATCAGACCACCTGACCTGTGTCTTGAGAAACCTGTATGCAGGTCAGGAAGCAACAGTTAGAACAGACATGGAAGAGCAGACTGGTTCTAAATAGGAAAATGAGTACGTCAAAGCTGTGTATTCTCACTATGCTTATTTAACTTATATGTATCATACATCGTGAGAAATGTTGAGCTGGAAGAAGCACAAGCTGGAATCAAGATTGACAGGAGAAATATCAATAACCTTAGATATGCAGATGACACCACCCTTATGGCAGAAAGTGAAGAAGAACTAATGAGCCTCTTGATGAAAATGAAAGAGGAGAGTGAAAAGGCTGGCTTAAAGTTCAACATTCAGAAAAATAAGATCATGGTATCTGGTCCGATTACTTCATGTGGAATAGAATGGGAAACAGTGGAAACAGTGTCAGGCTTTATTTTTGGGGGCTCCAAAATCACTGCAGATGGTGATTGCAGCCATGAAATTAAAAGACGCTTACTCTTTGGAAGGAAGGTTATAACCCACCTAGATAGCATATTAAAAAGTGGAAATATTAATTTGCCAACAAAGGTCTGTATAGTCAAGGCTATGGTTTTTCCAGTAGTCATGTATGGATGTGAGTTACACTATAAAGGAAGCTGAGCACCAAAGAATTGATGCTTTTGAACTGTGGTGTTGGAGAAGACTCTTGAGAGTCCCTTGGACTGCAAGGAGATCTAACCAGTCCATCCTAAAGGAGATCAGTCCTGGGTGTTCAATGGAAGGTCTGATATTGAAGCTGAAACTCCAATACTTTGGCCACCTCTTATGACGAGAAAACCCTGATGCTGGGAAGGATTGGGGTCAGGAAGAGAAGGGCACAACAGAATATGAGACGGCTAGATGGCATCACCGACTCTATGGACATGAATTTGGGTAAACTCCGAGAGTTGTTGATGGGCAGGGCGGCCTTGCATACTGTGATTCGTGGGGTTGCAAAGAGTCAGACTGACCGACTGAACTGAACTGAACTGAACCTAACTGCATCATTCTATAATCCAAGGCCAAATTTGCCTGTTACTCCAGGTGTTCCTTACTTCCTAGTTTTGCATTCCAGTCCCCGATAATGAAAAGGACATCTTTTTTGATTGTTAGTTCTAAAAGGTCTTGTAGGTCTTTATAGAACTGTTCAATTTCAGCTTCTTCAGTGTTTCTGGTCGGGGCATAGACTTGGATTACCGTGATATTGAATGGTTTGCCTTGGAAATGAACAGAGATCATTCTCTTGTTTTTGAGATTGCATCCTAGTACTGCACTCTTTTGTTAACCATAATGGCTACTCCATTTCTTCTAAGGGATCCCTGCCCACAGTAGTAGATAAAATGGTCATCTGAGTTAAATTTACCTATTCCAGTTCATTTTAGTTAGCTGATTTCTAGAATGTTGACGTTCACTCTTGCCATCTCAGGTTTGACCACTTCCAATTTGCCTTGATTCATGGACCTAACATTCCAGGTTTCTATGCAATATTGCTCTTTATAGCATCGGACCTTGCTTTTATCACCAGTCATATCCACAACCAGGCATCATCTTTGCTTTCGCTCCATCCCTTCTTTCTTTCTTAAGTTATTTCTCCACTGATCTCCAGTAGCATATTAGGCATCTACCAACCTGGGGAATTCATCTTTCAGTGTCCTAACTTTTTGCCTGTTCATACTGTTCATGGGGTTCTCAAGGCAAGAATACTGCAGTGGTTTACCATTCCCTTCTCCAGTGGACCACATTCTGTCAGACCTCTCCACCTTGGCCCGTTTGTCTTGGGTGGCCCCACACAGCATGACCTAGTTTCATTGAGTTAGACAAGGCTGTGGTCCATGTGATCAGATTGGCTAGTAGTCTGTCCTTTTGCTTTCAGTCTGCCTACCCTCTGATGCCCTCTCTCAGTGCCTACTGTCTTATTTGGGTTTCTCTTACCTTGAACGTGGGGTATCTCTTCATGGCTGCTCCAGGAAAGCGAAGCCCATGCTCCTTACCTTGGACATGGAGTATCTCCTCTCTGCCACTTGCCGCTCCTGCACTTTCACTTCATCTGTGTTCTATTGATCAAAGCAAGTCTGATGGCCTTCTCAGACTCAGAGTAATGAGGAGCTGCCAAGAAGTTGTGGCCAGACTGAACCTGCCACGTGTAACACACCATGGCATCATCTGGGAATTTGACTCACCTTGTTCAAAGGTCCTACTTTCTCACCCAGATCACCCATCTTTCTATACTGATATGTCTCTTCAAGCCTTCCAGTCCCTGACTTCTCCATCTTCCCAGCCTCTTCTTAACTATATTTTTCTTTCTCTACATACATGTGATTGATTTTCTAAGGAATCTTTTAATCTGTCCTCATTATTCCTAGTAATGGAGTTGGGTGAAGATTTTTGGCAGGCCTGAAATCTCACAATCAGGAAGAAATCACAAAATAAAAATGGACTGGCCGGTTGTCCTCCCCCTCTTCTCAAAGTCTAGACTCCACCTACCAAGTTTTCACCTGTCCCTGGTCAGTCTCTCACCCATTCTCCTCTAAAGCTAGCCCAAATCTCCACGGCTGTATAAGCTCCTTACTCAAACACTATCAAGTCCCGCCTCTCACTCCCAGTGGAAGTGAAAGCAGAAGTAGTGTCACAGATGCAGGAAAAGAAAACTTGCAGTTACCATGAAGGGAAAGAGGGAATGGATAACTAGAAGATAAGGAGTGACATATGCACACTAATATATGAAAAGTTGATAACTAATAAGGACCTCCTGTATACCACAGGGAACTCTACTCAACCCTCTATAAGGACCTATATGGTAAGAGAATCTAAAAACAGATTGGATATATGTATGTGTATAACCAATTCACTTTGCCATGCACCTGAAACAAACACAACATTGTAAATCAGCTATGCTCAAATAAAAGTCTTTAACAACAACAACAAAAAAGCAAACAAGGTCATCAGACATAATCCCTCTCAATTCCTGTTCCAACCTATAGAAGTATCTCAGTACTCTTGCCTGGAAAATTCCATAGATGGAGGAGCCTGGTAGGCTACAGTCCATGGGGTCTCAAAGTTGGACACTGAGTGACTTCACTTTCATTTTCTTTCACATCCTCCCCTTCAGTCTTAAAAAAATAAGGTTCCCTTTCATCCAATTCAAATCTCAGTCCCTTTCCTATACCCTTGATCCTATACCTGCATTTGTATTCTGAGAATCTGCATTTAAGGCCTACAGAATAGGTAGCTGATGGCCTAGGGCAGAAACCAAAATATACAAAAAGAGAAATAAGGCAATAAGTGGAAATCATGAGGAAATTAGTATGCAGGAACTGGAAAGTGGAAACTGTGAGCAAATGGAAGCAATAAGGCAAAGAAAAGGATAATAGATAAAAGATGTTTGTCAGAGAGGGGATCAGTAGAAGCAATGAACACTAAAGTCAAGGTAATAGTCAAACACAAAATGAGAGAGCTACAGACCCATTGCCAGCTTGGAGACTCGATCGCCAAGTCACTTTCTAAACACAATTTCTGTTCTTAGGAGCCTGAGTGTGGCATTTATAGGTCCTTGTGAGACTCAGATACTCAGACAAGATTCTCATTTTTAATTACTGGTGCATATATTCTTTAACAAATATATTTTCAACAAACCCTTATTGCTGGGGATTTAAGTTCAATTTACTTCCTTTCCTGGTGGCTCAGCTGGTAAAGAATCTGTCTGCAATGTAGGAGACGTGGGTTGGGTCCTTGGGTTTGGAAGATCCCCTGGAGAAGGGAAAGGTTACCCACTCCAGTATTCTGGACTGGAGAATTCCATGGATGGTATAGTCCATGGGGTTGCAAAGAGTCAGACAGGACTGAACAACTTTCACTTTCACTTTATTCCCTTATGAAACACACCCATAATGTTATTCTACAGGTAGAAGATATTTTGGAAATTCCCAGGTGGCACTAGTGGTAAAGAATATGCCTGCCAATGAAGGAAATGTAAGACATATGGGTCCCATTCCTGAGTTGGGAGGATCCTTGAAGGAGGGTGTGACAGCCCACTCCAGTATCCTTGCCTGGAGAATCCCCATGGAGAGAGGAGCCTGCCTGGTGGGCTACTGCCCATCAGGTTGCAAAGAGTCAGACTCAGATGCAATGGAAGTGACTTAGCACACAAGCACAGAAGATATTTTATTATCTTTGTACTGATTCTTTAGTTTTGACTAGGAAACTTATGTATTTTATTTTTTGGATGCCTCTTAGAATTGCATCTTGTTTTCCTTAACATTTTCAGTTCCTCATCTCTCTTAAACAATAATTATTTTATAAAGAAATTGGAAGCTGGAAGCAAAAAATTAAGATATCATAACTACAAAAGCAAATCCTCAGTGTAACTTCCAGGGAGTATATATATTTATTCGTAAATATCTTCAATGGGGGGGAATTGAAAGCTTGATTCATTTGGGTCCTGTTGTCAAGGCTGGGTATCAAAATAAATATATGGTATGGGGCCACTTTTCATAAAATTCTTTCCAGAAAACGCCAATCACTTGGATAAATATGGGAAAATTATGTTGTGCTGTCTAACTGTTTGCTAGCAAAAGGGAAAATTCAAGAAGAAAGCTTAGCTGATGAAATTCCCGGGGAGGAGGGAGGAGGGAGGGGGGTTCCGGAGGGGAAGCATATGTAAACCCATGGTGATATCATGACAATGTATGGCAAAAACAATTAAAAAAAAAAGGAGCTATATTGCCAAAATTTAAACTCTTGTCATAAATGCATTTCAACAAATTCCAAGTTTATGTTACAAGTATTCTTCAAGTATGATTCATCTTATTTCATTTATGTTAATCATTACTACATTCAAGATATTATTTGGTTATACATTGAATGAGACTTTAGACTCTACTTTTTCTATTATTTAGAAGTAAATAATTTAACAGTATTTGAGAAAGATAGGGAAACTTTCCTGAAAGTGATTTTGTCCTAGTAGTAGAGGCACTACAGTGCATTTTTAGCAGAATGAATGCAGTTTTTGATGACATCTGGCCATTCATCTACAGCTAATATTTCTTTTTTCTCCCTCTAAGGCACTTTATTTGTATGCATTATATCCCAAGAGAAAGAATCTAAGAAGTTTCCTTCCTGTGTATTTTCCTCTTGCTTCTTCATGGCCCATGATGCCAACCGAGGTTGTCAATACAGTGAAACAAACTGACTTTATAGGAGAAGGTTATTCTGTCATTTTTTTCTAGATCTTTGAGTTGCATATCAAATCTGGGCCTGATCACTCCACACATTTTCCCAGCCCTGTGATCATTGATTATTTCAAATTCACTAATATAACCATGTTTCCTCATCACAGTTAAAAACCTGACAATGACTTTGTAACACTGCCTAATAAGCATCTGGAGTTTGTCTCTCTTTTTGGTACTTTTAATACTCTTAAGATAATCAGTCAGAACTTTGGTGGAATGGAAAGATGGTTAAAAGAGCTACAGCTGATGTATCTTGATTCACATTTTTCTCCTGATGTTTCACATATCCAAAAGTTCTGTTAACATGATTGCCTTTTCCTCCTTTATGAACATTTGCTATAAAAAAGTAAAGTGGCTACTCTGTTTCAGGTTATAGAATATGAATGTTCTTTTTCAAGAATTCATAGACTGCTTATAGTCTGTGTGACTTAGGTATAGACATATAAGAGTTATCACAGACATAAATATTTGATATTAGAAAATAATATAGTAAAAATTACTTCAATGTCAATGTCTCTGCTCAATATAATCTGAAAATATAAAAACTGTTAAACTGTGCAAATTACAAATAAGTGTTATTTTTAGCTTAAACTTTATAAACTAATGTCTTGCTTAAATTAGAAATTTAATATATCCTCATTAGATAATATAAAGGGCATTTTTAGTAAATACCAGAGGAAATTAATAATTTGTAAAAATCCTTTATCTAAAAGACATAATAGCATTAACCTGCATATATTCTGTTTATTCATGACTATTTGCATTCAATCATGAAGGATTTATTGAATGTCTGATGTATTGGAGGCCTTACAAATAGCTGTGAAAAGAAGAGAAGGGAAAAGCAAAGGAGAAAAGGAAAGATACACCTATTTGTATGCAGAGTTCCAAAGAAGGGATAAGAAAACATTTCTCAGGGATCATTGCAAAGAAATAGAGGAAAACAATAGAATGGGAAAGACTAGAGATCTCTTCAAGAAAATTAGAGCTACCAAGAGAACATGGCATGCAAAGTTGGGCTCAATAAAGAACAGAAATTGTATGGACCTGACAAAAGCAGAAGATATTAAAAAGAGATGGCAAGAATACACAGAAGAACTGTACAAAAAAGATCTTCATGACCCAGATCATCACGATGGTGTGATCACTCACCTAGAGCCAGACATTCTGGAAGGTGAAGTCAAGAGGGCCTTAGATCACTAAGAACAAAGCTAGCAGAGGTGATGTAATTCCACCTGAGTTATTTCAAATCCTAAAAGACGATGCTGTGAAACCATTGCACTCAATATGCCAACAAATTTGGAAAATTCAGCAGTGGCCACAGGACGCAAAAAGGTCACTTTTCATTTCAATCACAAAGAAAGGTAATGCCAAAGAATGCTCATATTACTGCACAATTGCACTCATCTCACATGCTAGTAAAGTAATACTCAAAATTCTCCAAGCCAGGCTTCAGCAATACGTGAACCGTGATCTTTCAGATGTTCAAGCTGGTTTTAGAAAAGGCAGAGGAACCAGAGATCAAATCACCAACATCTGCTGTATCATAAAAAAAGCAAGAGAGTTCCAGAAAAAGCATCTATTTCTACTTTATTGACTATGCCAAAGCCTTTGACTATGTGGATCATAATAAACTGTGGATAATTCTGAAAGAGATGGGAATAACAAAATCACCTGACCTGCCTCTTGAGAAACCTGTATGCAGGTCAGGAAGCAACAGTTAGAGCTGAACATGAAACAACAGACTGATTCTAAACAGGAAAATGAGTATGTCAAGGTTGTATATTGTCACAGTGCTTATTTAACTTATATGCAGAATACATCATGAGAAACGCTGGGTTGGATGAAGCACAGGCTGGAATCAAAATGCCGGAAGAAATATCAATAACCTCAGATATGCAGATGACACCACCATTATGGCAGAAAGTGAAGAGGAAATAAAGAGCCTCTTGATGAAAATGAAAGAGTAGAGTGAAAAAAAACTGGCTTAAAGCTCAACATTCAGAAAACTAAGATCATGGCATCTGGTCCCTTCACTTCATGGGAAATAGATGAAGAAACGGTGGAAACAGTGTCAGACTTTATTTTTTTTGGGCTCCAAAATCACTGCAGATGGTGATTGCAGCTATGAAATTAAAAGACACTTACTCCTTGGAAGGAAAGTTATGACCAACCTAGACAACACATTAAGAAGCAGAGACATTCCTTTGCCAACAAAGATCCATCTAACCAAGGCTATGGTGTTTCCAATAGTCATGTATAGATGTGAGAGTTGGACTATAAAGAAAACTAAGCAATGAAGAACTGTTGCTTTTGAACTGTGTTGTTGGAGAAAACTCTTCAGAGTCCCTTGTACTTCACAGAGATCCAACCAGTCCATCCTAAAGGAGATCAGTCCTGAGTGTTCACTGGAAGGACTGATGCTGAAGCAGAAACTCCAATATTCTGTCCACCTGATGCAAAGAACTGATTCATTTGAAAAGACCCTGATGCTGGGAAAGATTGAAGGGAAGAGGAGAAGGAGATAACGGAGGATGAGATGGTTGAATGGCATCACCAACTCAATAGACATGAGTTTGAGTACACTCTGGGAGTTGGTGATGGACAGGGAGGCCTGGTGTGCTGTTTTCCATTGGATTGTGAAGAGTTGGACACTACTGAGTGACTGAATTGAACTGATGTATTTTCAAGGCTACTAATATCCTATCATCTAAGACATTTTATTCTAATGGAAAAAATGATTATTTTAGGAGTTAATAAAAGACATATCTAGCTAAGTTACTTAGCAAAATCTTCATGAAGTAGAGGCAAGTTTTTAGGATTGGATAGCTCAGAATGACAAGAGTTCAGAACACTATTATTATTATTAATATTATTCTGTAACCAAGAGCAATAGTTCAGCAAACTAATCCAAGTGTATTTCATTAAAAAATATTGACAATGTGTTTGAGATTGGAATTGAAAATAATCTGGATGTAGGAGCACATTTGAAATAAGAAACTCTTAAAATGTATTTCTCCATAAAATCAGTGAGATCAGTGGTAAAATTACATCAGTCAATGTTTTAAAATTCAATTCCAAAGTTAAGAATTCTAGAAACTAGCCCAAAGCTTGAAGCAATCTGAGGAACATTTATTGTAAAAACAAGTGGTTGTATCTTGGTAAGAGCAATACATTTTCTAGTATTTTAACCTATGCTAGGCCCATCCTTCTTCCAAACTCCATAATAGCCTTGATACCTGTAACCTTGCACATATAGTAGTTGTAAAAATCAGCAGTCTACAGCCACTGTAAGGGGCAGAATGTGTTTGGGGAATCCTGGAAAGCCATATGCCCAGAAAACTATCACTATTTGATTTGTTTGGAAGGCCTATAAAGAGCTCCACTCTCTTTATTTGAGCTGATTCAGAGATTATTTTGTACAAATAGTAAAACCTTATAGCATGTGTCAAAAATAATCAGCAAGAATCACTTAATTTTATGGCTGTCTTCAGGAATATTCTAGTTGGGACTAACAAGAAGCAGATAAAAACTTAAAAATAAAAATTTGATGAAGATGTATGCACAAAGAAACTTGCAATGTTCTGAAATATTTTGGGGAACATAGAATATTATACATATGATCAGGACTGTGAGCATGCCCAGGAAAGACCTGAGAAGGGCCTAATTTCTCATGTCTTGCTGACCTTGAGGCTTGGTGCAAGTGAGTAGTGAAGGGAAAAGAGTTGGAAACTGCTTGCTGATGTACATAGCGATCCTCTCTACAAAGGCAGGGAGACTTATCGGTATTTAAATAAGGTTCAAGGTATTTAAGAAGTCTATTCAGTTATTAGTGGACTATTAAATTACCTAAGCAAGACTTCAATGTCCATACATGTGAAAAAATACACATTTCACAAAATTAACTGAGAAAGTCACTGTGCAAACAAATGGCAACGACAGTGAACCTTGGTTTGGGGGAGGAGTTTCAGGGTTGCTACATTATTTGAAAATCTAGTTTCAACACAAGATTATGAAGCAAGCAAAGAAATAGAAAATTAGTACGGCTTATATACAGAAAAAATATGAGTCAAGAGATGCCCAAATGTTGGACTTATTAAAAATGACTTCAAATCAACCACTACAAATATTCAGAATTGTAAAGGAAACCACTCTATATCTTTAAATAAATGTATGAGAACAATGTGTCACCAAACCTCAATGTCACTACATATCATTTTTTAGATAACCAAATAGTAACTCAGGAATTGAAGGTTATAAGTAAAATGAAAAAAATCACAAGAGGAACTCAAAAACAGATTTGAACTGAAAAAAAAAAAAAAACAGTGTACTAGACAATATGTTAATTAGGTTTATCCAAGTATGACAATCAGAAAGACAAAGAGTGAAATAGCTTAAAGAGACTCATATTATATACTATGATCTGATTGGATTTATCACAGGAATGCAAATTTGAGTGAATATATGCAGGGAAATCAATGCAATATAGCTTATTAATGAAATAAAGAATGAAAGCAGGTGATCATCTGAATAGATTTAGAAAAAAATCATTTGATGAAATACATTACTCTGATAAAATATTCAACAAACTGAAAGGAGAAGGAAATATTCTCATCCTGTTAAATGTATCTATGAAAAACTCACATGTAACATTATCTTTAACAGTAAGCACTAAATTATTTTCCTCTTAGATAAAAAACAAGACAAATATGTATACTCTCACAACTTCAACTCAAGATTGTATGGGGAGTTCTAGCTAGTAAAGAAAACAAAATAGGCATTCAAGTTGGAAAATAAGAAATAACGCATTTCCCTATCTACAGATGTGTGGGAAATACTAAGGAATCCATAAGAGAACTATTAAAACTAATAAATAATTCAACAATATTACAGTTAAAAGATAAATATAAAAAAGTCAATTTTATTTCTACATGCTAACAATGAATAATTGGAAAATTAAATCAAGAAAATGATTCCATTTACAAACCATCAAAAATAATATACTAAAGGATATATTTTAAGAATTTTTCACAGCTTATTGTGATCCACACAGGCAAAGGCTTTGGCATAGTCAGTAAAAAAGTAATAGATGATTTTCTGGAACTTTCTTGCTTTTTCGATGATCCAGCGGATGTTGGCAATTTGATCTCTGGTTCCTCTGCCTTTTCTAAAACCAGCTTTGACATCTGGAAGTTCACGGTTCATGTATTGCTGAAGCCTGGCTTGGAGAATTTTGAGCATCACTATACTAGTGTATGAGATGAGTGCAATTGTGCCATAGTTCTAGCTTTCTTTGGCATTGCCTTTCCTTGGTATTGAAATGAAAACTGACCTTTTCCAGTCCTGTGGCCACTGCTGAGTTTTTCCAAATTTGCTGTTATATTGAATGCAGCACTTTTACAAGCATCATCTTTCAGGATTTGAAATAGCTCAACTGGAATTCCATCACCTCCACTAGCTTTGTTCGTAGTGATGCTTTCTAAGGCCCACTTGACTTCACCTTCCAGGATGTCTGGCTCTAACTGAGTGATCACATCATTGTGATTCTTCCCACCTCTTAATATCCTCTGCTTCTGTTAGGTCCCTACCATTTCTGTCCTTTATCAAGCCCATCTTTGCATGAAAGTTTCCTTGGTATCTCTAATTTTCTTGAAGAAATCTCTAGTCTTTCCCATTCTGTTGTTTTCCTCTATTTCTTTGCATTGATTGCTGAGGAAGGCTTTTTTATCTTTCCTTGTTATTCTTTGGAACTCTCATTCAAATGGGAATATCTTTCCTTTTCTCCTTTGCTTTTCGTTTCTCTTCTATTCACAGCTATTTGTAAGGCCTCCTCAGACAGCCATTTTGCTTTTTTGCATTTCTTTTCCATGGGGATGGTCTTAATCCCTATCTCCTGTACAATGTCACAATAAATAATAAACTGTGGGAAATTCTTAAAGAGGTTGGAATACCAGACCATCTGCCCTGTCTCTTGAGAAACCCCTATGTTGGGCAGGAAGCAACAGTTAGAACTGGACGTGAAACAACAGAATGGTTCCAAATAGGAAATGGAATATGTCAAGCCTGTATATTGTCACCCTGCTTATTTAACTTCTATGCACAGTACATCATGAAAAATTCTGGGCTGGAGGAAGCACAAGCTGGAATCAAGATTGCTGGCAGAAATATCAGTAACCTCAAATATGCAGATGACACCACCCTTATGGCAGAAAGTGAGGAAGAACTAATAAGCCTCTTGATGGAAGTGAAGGAGGAGAGTGGAAAAGTTGGCTTTAAGCTCAACATTTAGAAAACTAAGAACATGGCCTCTGGTCCCATCACTTCATGGCAGATAGATGGGGAAACAGTGGAAACAGTCTCAGACTTCATTTTTTAGGCTCCAAAATCACTGCAGATGGTGATTGCAGCCATGAAATTAAAAGATGCTTACTCCTTGGAAGGAAATTTATGACCTACCTAGATAGCATATTTAAAAGTAGGGACATTACTTTGCCAACAAAGGTCCATATAGTCAAGCCTATGGTTTTTCCGGTAGTCATGTGTGGATGTGAGAGTTGGATGGTGAAGAAAGCTTAACGCCAAAGAATTGATGCTTTTGAACTGTGGTTTTGGAGAAGACTCTTGAGAGTCCCTTGGACTGCAAGAAGATCCAACAAGCCCATCCAAAAGGAGATCAGTCCTGGGTGTTTGTTGGAAGGACTGATGTTGAAGCTGAAACTCCAATACTTTGGCCACCTCATGTGAAGAGTTGACTCTTTGGTAAAGATCCTAATACTGGGAAGGATTGTGGAGGGTGGGGAAGGGGATGACAGAGGATGAGATGGCTGGATGGCATCACCAACTCAATGGACATGGGTTTGGGTAGACTCCGGGAGTTGATGATGGACAGGGAGGCCTGGTGTGCTTCAATTCATGGGGTCGCAAAATGTTGGACACAACTGAGCAACTGAACTGAACTGAAGGGATATATTTAACAAAAGCGGTACCAGACATACACATTAAAAGCCACAAGTAATCACTGAAAGTAATTAGAGTATCTAAATAAATTGAGAGACATTCATGCACATGAATTATAAGATTTAATATTGTTCCAGACTGAAACACTCTCCAAATTAATCTACAGTTTCATGAAAATCTTATCAGAATTCCAGCTTTTATTTTTCTTTTCAGAAATTGACAAGCTTTTCCCAAAATTGATACAGAAATAAAAGGAAATGATATTAACCAAAAACAAATGAGAAATAAAAGTTAGAGACTTCTATTTTCTGACTTCAAAACTTACTGGAAATCTACAGTAATCAAGAGAATTTGTACTGACATAAAGATCTATGGAATAGGAATGAGAATTCAGAAATAAGGCCTTACATTTACAGTCAAGTGATTTTTGACAAAGGTGCCAAGACAACACAGTTGGAGAAAGAAGAGCCCTTTCAAAAAATATCATGGGATGTCAAATGGCTATCCATGTAGAAAATAATAAATTTGGGCATCTATCTTCTTATTGGTTTCTAGGGTTTAAGTAAGTAAGGTGAGAAGGAGATGAGGGAGACATCTTTGTGTGGCTAAAGAAAACAAACAAACAAAAAAAGGCAAAATTAAAAATCATTTGATGTTTACATATTGATTGTTTCAGAACTGGGTTAAGTGTACATGGGATATTTTCTACTATTTCTACAACAGTATGAAAACTGACAATTATCTATCTGAAAATCAAATGTTAATTAAAAAAGCAGCTTGAGTGTTAATGAGAAAGGAAGTAGCAGAGGAAACATTTTGCATCATAGAACAGGTGGAATTTGGCTGCAGGAAAGAAATAGAGAAAAGATGTCTCTGTCATTTATTTTTGGTAAGGTGATGTGAACTCTGTAACATTCTAAATAATAATAATCATTATCTACTTTTTTCAATGTTCTGAATCCTACCCTATGACTACTCTACTTTATGGTAGCAGCTTTTCAAAATACCAAAAATTTTCTTGTGCAGCTTAAAAGGTCAATATTTATTTTGCCCAATTTCAATGCATTCTACATTTATATAGGCTAAATATTTTGCAACAGTAATTGGTATTCATTGCAATGACTGGAAAATCCATTAGAATCTGATCAACAGCTAGAGGATAAATAAGTTCTGATAAACTAATTAAGGAAGATATTAAGAGGAGGTGGCAAGAATACACAGAACTATACAAAAAAAGACCTTAATGATCCAGATACCATGATGGTGTGCTCACTCACCTAGAGTCAGATATTCTAGAAAGCAAAGACAAGTGAGCCTTAGGAAGCAACACTACAAACAAAGCTGGTGGAGGTGATGGCATTCCAGTTGCGCTATATCAAATCTTGAAAGATGATGCTTGTGAAAGTGCTGCACTCAATATGCCAGCAAATTTGGAAAAACTCAGCAGTGGCCACAGGACTGGAAATGGTCAGTTTTCATTCCAATCCCAAAGAAATGCAATGCCAAAGAATGTTCAAACTACTGTGCAATTGCACTCATCTCACACACTAGTAAAGTAATGCCCAAAATTGTCCAATCCAGGCTTCAACAATATGTGAACCAAGAACTTCCAGATGTTCCAGCTGGATTCAGAAAAGGCAGATGAACCAGAGATCAAATTGCTAACATCCACTGAATCATAGAAAAAGCGAGAGAGTTCCAAAAGCCATTTACTTCTGCTGTATCAGCTATGACAAAGCCTTTGACTGTGTGGATGACAACAAACTGTGGAAAATTCTGAAAGAGATGTGAATGTCAGACCACCTTACCTGCCTCTTGAAAAATGTGTATGCAGGTCAAGAAGTAACAGTTAGAACTGGACATAGAACAACGGACTGGTTGCAAACTGGGAAAGGAGTACATCAAGGCTGTGTATTGTAACCCTGCTTATTTAACTTACATGCAGAATACATCATGAGAAATGCTGGGCTGAATGGAACACAAGCTGGAATCAAGACTGCAGGAGGAATATCAATAACCTCAGATATGCAGATGACACCACCCTTATCGCAGAAAGCAAAGAGAAACTAAAGAGCCTTTTGGTGAATGTGAAAGAATAACGTGAAAAAGCTGGCTTAAAATTCAACATTCCAAAAACTAATATCATGGCATCTGGTCCTATCACTTCATATTAAATAGATGGGAAAACAATGGAAATAGTGATAGACTTGATTTTCTTGGGCTCCAAAATCACTGCAGATGGTGACTGCAGCCATGAAATTAAAAGACACTTACTCCTTGGAAGGAAAGTAATGGCCAATCTAGACAGCATATTTAAAAGCAGAGACATTACTTTGCTGATAATGGTCTGTCTAGTCAAAGCTATGGTTTTTCCAGTTTTCATGTGTGGAAGTGAGAGCGGGACCATATAGAAAGCTGAAAACCAAAGAATGGATGCTTTTGAACTGTGGTATTGGAGAAGACTCTTGAGAATCCCTTGGATTGCAAGGAGATCCAACCAGTCCATCCTAAAGGAAATCAGTCCTCAATATTCATTTCAAGGACTGATGCTGAAGCTGAAGCTCCAATACTTTGGCCACCTTATGGGAAGAACTGACTCACTGGACAAGTTCCTGAGCTGGGAAAGATTGAAGGCAGGAGGAGAAGGGGATGACAGATGATGAGATGGCTTGGATGTTATTACTGACTTGATGGACATGAGTTTGAGTAAGCTCCAGAAGTCGGTCATGGCCAGGGAAGTATGGTATGCTGCAGTCAATGAGGTCATAAAGAATCAGGTACAACTGAGCCACTGACTTGATTCCAATGAATATATTGATTTTTTATCAAATGTATTTTGAAACATTTAGATTGAATCATTATTCTTTGAGTCAATAATGCCCATTTGAACTTCCTCAGATCAATGCAGGGCTTCTTGGGTAACTCAAACGGTAAACAATCTGCCTGTAATGCAGGAGACCTGGATTCAATTCCTCAGTTATGAAGATCCCCTGGAGAAGGGCATGGCAACCCACTACAGTATTCTTGCCTGGAGAATTTCATGGACAGAGGAGCCTGGAAGGCTACAGTCCATGGGTTTGCAGAGTTGGACACAGCTGAGTGACTAACAAGTCAATAGACACTCATGGTTATGACAAATACAATCAAACAAGACTTTGGGTGGTTTAATTGGCTTGGGTAGCACATGAGAAATGTATTTCAATAAATGAAATTGTCAACTCTTTTATCCAAACTATAAAACTGTCTCTAAATGAAGCAATCATTATACGCTCTGGCCATGACAATGATTCTGCTGTTACTATGGAAAAAGCAATTGAAGCAATTAACCAAAGCTACCAGTCTCTGCAAGTAATTGTCAGTATTGAGGCTCTGTTACTGGGGAAAAGGTGGGAATGGGAAATAAATCATATAGTAGTGCAAAAATCACAGAGTTGAGTAAGGACTGATGTCAAGGTGGAATAAGGCTTGTGATTAAACATTTAAAGAATGGCCCATTAGGACATAAGGCTGAAGACCCCAAATGAGGAGATATGTTCTCAGTGGGAAAAAGTTTTTCTAAAGCTTCAAGTGAGTCCCATGAGCCAAAGTGTTTGTCCCAGTCTTTCACAAGAGGATCATGCATCCAAGAAAAAATTTGGCTGAAGGTAGGAATTACAGTGAAGCAGCAACAATTAGGAAGAATATCCCCTCCCCACTTCCTGGCCTTGAGAGACATCTCCTGTGATAGAATGAAACAGCTTCCTTGAGAAGGCTATGAGGAAAGTTGTGTCCTTAAGAGAAAATAAAGGCAAGAACTTTCCCCTTTCGATGAATACATAATTTGAGGTTCATAGAGCATGGCAGAAGTTCAGAATTAGAAGGCATATGAAGTAATATTTTAAAAAAATCTGGATGATGGTAAGTTATCAAGTTGAATGTCTGATGATGACTGAGGTCAACAGTGGTATCAAATGTGGTAAAGAATGAATTTTAAGTCACCTTTTTACTGCTGCCTTATAGCTACACTAAGGTTGTGGCAGCTTATGAAAAGGTAGCTTCTTGAGGTTTTCTCATCTAATGGTGCTTACAGCTGGAATAAGTCTGTCAAAAACATGACATTATATAGATAGGAAATAGAAATGCTTTTGCATTAGTTCATTCATTCTTTCAGCTTCATGGAAGATTTGCACTAGGCACTGAGGATTTCATAGTGAGCAAAAGAGACAAAGTCCCAAAGCTTTTTAGCTTGCATTCTAGTAGGAAGGATAGAAAGGGCTGAGATTGATGTCAAGAACTTCTTGGTGTATCAATGTCAGGTTTGTGTGTATGCTTATATCATAAATATATAATATACATGACACATATAGCAATGAGGGGATATAGATAGGATAGCAATAGTGCCTCAAATAAAATCACCTAAACTTATAGAAGCTACAAAATTCTAGAAGAGTTATGTCTGGGCCTGGTGGATACTTTTTAAATTTAGTTAGTTCAGTCACTCAGTTGTGTCCAACTCTGTGACCCCATGAATTGCAGCACCCCAGGCCTCCCTGTCCATCACCAACTCCCCGAGTCTACCCAGTCCCATTTTCATTGAGTTGGTGATGCCATCTAGCCATCTCATCATCTGTCATCCCCTTCTCCTCCTGCCCCCAATCCTTCCTAGAATCAGGGTCTTTTTCAACTCTTCACATGAGGTGGCCAGAGTTTTGGAGTTTCAGCTTCAACATCAGTCCTTCCAATGAACACTCAGGACTGATCTCCTTTAGGATGGACTTGTTGGGTCTCCTTGCAGTCCAAGGGATTCTCAAGAGTCTTCTCCAACACTACAGTTCAAAAGCATCAATTCTTTGGTGCTCAGCTTTCTTGACACTCCAACTTTTTAAATTTAATGTAATACAATTCAATTTAATTTATCTTTACCCATTTATCTACTACTTATGTATTTAGACCTTCATATGACCTGATCTCAGTTCTGAGCCTCTACCTAAACCAAATTTTTGTTATTTAACTCATGATTCAACTCGTGTCGCAGAACATTTTTTATTTCTCATGCTTCCACAATCTTTCTTCTTCTACTTCATCCTGCCTAGATTTCTACATTCTTATTTATGCCTGTGCCTAAATTTCATCCCTAATCTTCAGCTCTGTTTCAGGTTCCAGAAGTCTAGCCCCTAGACCCAATTTTGTTCTAATTCTTCTAATTAGGAACTGGCTCACGTTTATTGAGGACTAACCCTAAGAAGCATAGAGCAGACAGGTACTTATGATAAATAATCTATTAAATTTTATAGCATTTAAACTTTCAAATCTACAATAGTCCTCATATCTACCAAGTTATTCTCTTTGGAATGACTCTACATAAGCATCAATTTACATAGAAATTTACCTCATGACTTTAATTTTAATCCAATTCATTAATTTAATGCTTTAGAATACCACTGCTATTTCCATAATTCCTTCCTGAGGTCTCTCGAGGGAACCAATATAAATGAAAAATAAATTTAAGAAAAATTGCTTCTTGAAAGCATAAGGATGACTTACTGGTGGCAAAAACCTTGGCAAATGAGAGTGAGCCAAGATCCCTTAAAATCCAGGAGACATCAGAGCACCATCCCATAGCCCCTTTGCTTGTTCTTGTTGCCACAGTGATAGAAAAGGAAAGGAGTTTTGAAGAAGTGACAACATTCTAACATTCTTGCTTATAAATGTGAAAGAATATTTTGGATATTCATAGATCCAACAATATCTCTTAAAACACTTCCAGTCAGTAACAGTTTGAATTACTACAAATTATTTCAGGACTCAGTGATGTCAACAGCTACTAAAATGGGGGGATGTGAGGCATGTGGGTAGAACCTGTGTCCGCATCCTACCTATGCCTACTATCTCACTCCATAATGAAAAGCCATCAAATTCTCATATGCTATTCATCTTTCTAGGCCTGTTATAAAATTTGCTGCAAATCTAAGAAATAGGAAGACAGAAGTGTCAGTGGCATCCAAATATATCAGCAGCTGTCAGGCACAAGAAAATGTGATGATGTAATACAGAATAGGGGATGTGGGCTACCTTCAAGCTGGAGAGACAGGAGGTAAAGCCTGGTGAAAGAAATATTAAATCCTGCATCTCAGTTTATGACCATGATTGCCAAGGCATACAGGAGAATCTATTTTCTTGGTGCTAGCATCATTCTTCTCTAAAATTTGATACAGTCTGGCAGGTATGTTCTGATTTTCAGAATAAAGAAAGGTTTCATGCATTTAAGTTATATAAATACTGAAATGCCATCAATGTCCTAATATTTTTATATAGTTCATATAATCAGTTTCCTTCATTGGAATCTGTTATCCTACTGAATTAGATACAAACGTGTTAGTGTGGACAAACCCATCAACAAATATATATATATGAAGACTTCTGGTGAATAAAAGATTAGAATAACACCAAGATCCATATTATGTGATAGATGTACAATTTCAACAGTGAGAGTCCTTGTGAACAATCAGCTGTTAAGACTTTCCACATAACACTTTCAGAAGACACATGCATTTCAGGTTCTTAAGACACTGGAAATTTCATGCTGCTTTCATGGCTGATAGGGATTATGGTGATTATTATAGAGAATAGTAAATATTAACCATAGAATGTTGGAATATTATGCCATGGATTCAACATAATTTCTCTTTTAAAGATTAGTTTGATCCTCTGAGTACAGAGAGGAAGTATAAATTCTATTATTGGAATCTAAGAAGAATTGATTTTATTAGTATTTAGGATTATACTTATCATGATTTCATTGGAAATAATTTTTAACTGAAGTATACTTGGCTTACAATTTTATATTAGCATCAGTGTACAACATATTGATCTGATATTTTTGTATATTACAAAGAGATCACCACCATGAGCTTAGTTATCATCTGTCTATGTACAAAATTATTATTTTGCTAATAGCTCTATTTCCTATAGTATATTTAATTCTGTTGACTTTTTTTTTATAACTAGAAGTCGGTACCTCTTAATCTAAGTCATCTATTTAGCTCATCTTCACCAGCTTCCCCTCTGGCAAGCAGTAGTTTTCTCCCTGTATTTCTGAGTCTGTTTGGTTTTGTTTTTCTTGTTACTTTATTTTGTTTTTATATATGCCACATGTAAGTGAAATCAACAGTATTCTTTCTCTGATTTATTGCACTTAACATAGTACCCTCCAGGCCCATCCATGTTCTCAGAAGTGGCAAGATTTCAGTCACTTTTATGATTGAGTAATATTCCATTTTATATATATATATATATAAAATGGAATATATGTATATGTATATATATATATACACACACACACACACACACACACACACACACACACACACACGTGTGTGTGTGTGTGTGAGTCACTTAGTCATGTCCAACTGCAATGCAGGAGACCTGAGTCCAAACCCTGTGTTGGGCACATCCCTCAGAGAAGGTAATGTCTACCCACTTTAGTATTCTTGCTTGGCTAATCCCATGAACAGAGGAACCTGGTGGATTACAGTCCATGGGGTGGCAAAGAATCTGACACAAGTGAGCGACTAACATGTTCACTTTCACACACACACACACACACACACACACACACACATACATATGAAACCTTCTTTATCTTCTTTATTCACTCATCTGCTGACAGAGGCTTCAGTTGCTTTTATACCTTGACTACGGCAAATAATGCTGCATTAAATATTGCTGTGCACATATCTTTTCAAATTAGTATTTTTGCTTTACTTGGATATATACCCAGAAGTAAAATTGCTGTATTATATATTGCAATTCTATGTTTAACTTTTGAGAAAAACTCTTATTGTTTACCATAGTGGCTACACAAATTTATAATCCCACCAGTGGTATACAGTTACAAGGGCTCCAATTTCTTCACATCCTTATCAACACTTATTATTCCTTATCTTTTTGATAATATCTATTCTGAAAGGTGTGAGATGATGTCTCATTATTATTTTAATTTTCATTTCCATGATGGTTAGTGATATTGAGCATCTTTTCATGTGCCTCTCTATATTTCTTTTAGAAAAACGTGTGCTTAGGTCCTTTATCTATTTTTCAATTGTATCATTTATTTTTTTTTATATTGAGCTGAGCTGTTTTATATTGAGCTGTATGTTTTCATTATGTATTTTGTATACTAAATTCTCCAAGCCAGGCTTCAGCAATACATTAACCGTGAACTTTCAAATGTTCAAGCTGGTTTTGGAAAAGTCAGAGAAACCAGAGATCAAATTTCCAACATCCGCTGGATTACTGATAAAGCAAGAGAGTTCCAAAAAAACATCTAATTCTGCTTTATTGACTATGCCAAAGCCTTTGACTGTATGGATCACAATAAACTGTGGAAAATTCTTAAAGAGATGGGAATACTAGACCATCTGACCTGTCTCTTGAGAAATCTGTATGCAGGTCAGGAAGCAACAGTTAGAACTGGACATGGAATAACAGACTGGTTCCAAATAGGAAAAGGAATACGTCAAGGCTGTATATCGTCTTCCTGCTTATTTAACTTCTATGCAGAGTACATCATGAGAAACTCTGGGCTGGAAGAAGCACAGCTGGAATCAAGATTGCCAGGAGAAATATCAATAACCTCAGATAAAGATATGCAGACGACACCATCCTTATGGCAGAAAGTGAAGAGGAACTAAAAAGCCTCTTGCTGAAGGTGAAAGAGGAGAGTGAAAAAGTTGGCTTAAAGCTCAACATTCAGAAAACTAAGATCATGGCATCTGGTCCCATCACTTCATGGGAAATAGATGGGGAAACAGTGGAAACAGTGTCAGACTTTATTTTTGGGGCTCCGAAATCACTGTAGATGGTGATTGCAGCCATGAAATCAAAAGACGTTTACTCCTTGGAAGGGAAGTTATGGCCAACCTAGATAGCATATTGAAAAGCAGAAACAGTACTTTGCCAACAAAGGTCCATGTAGTCAAGGCTATGGCTTTTCCAGTGGTAATGTATGGATGTGAGAGTTGGAAGGTGAAGAAAGCTGAGCACCAAAGAATCGATGCTTTTGAACTGTGGTGTTGGAGAGGACTCTTGAGAGTCCCTTGGACTGCAAGAAGATCCAACAAGTCCATACTAAAGGAAATCAGTCCTAAGGTGTTCATTGGAGGGACTGATGTTGAAGCTGAAACTCCAATACTTTGGCCACCTCATTCGAAGAGTTGACTCATTGGAAAAGACCCTGATGCTGGGAAGGATTGGGGGCAGGAGGAGAAGGGGATGACAGAGGATGAGATGGCATCACTGACTCGATGGACATGAGTTTGGGTGGACTCTGGGAGTTGGTCATGAACAGAGAGGCCTGGCGTGCTGAAGTTCATGGGGTCGCAGAGAGTTGGACACTACTGAATGACTGAACTGAACTGAACCCATACCAGGCATATTATTTGCAATTTTCTTCTCCTATTTAGCACATTGTGTTTTCATTTTGTTTTTTTTATTATTATTTTTTGAGTAGGCTTCCTTAGGAAATTTTGGTCTGTCTCCTAGACTTTGAATATTGTGTTTCCATTTTCGTTTGTCTCAAGTTTTATTCTCTTAATTTCTTCTTTGATTTCCTCATTAATCTATTGGTTTTTAGTAGTGTATTATTTAGTGTCCATATATTTGTGGGTTTATTTTTCTTTTTTCTCAATTTTGTTGCTGTAATATGTTTCTAGTTTCATACTGTTGTAGTCAGAAAAATGCTTGATATGATTTCAGTCTTAAATTTAGTAAGACTTGTTAGTGTTTTGTTGCCTAGCATGTGATCTATCCCACAGAATGCTCCATATGCACATGAAAAGATTGTGTATTCTGCAGTTTGAAGGAAATACTCTGTGTATGGAGCTTTCCAGGTAGCACTAATGGTAAAGAATCTATCTGCCATTGCAGGAGACACAAGAGGTGTGGGTTCAATTCCTGGGTCATAAAGATCCCCTGGAGTAGGAAATGACAATCCACTTCAGTATTCTTGCCGGGATAATCCATGGACAGAGGAATCTAGGGCACCATAGTCCATTAGGTCACAGTCAGACACAGTTGAGTGATTCAGCACACCTTCTGTGTGTATCTGTTGTCTATCACTCTAATGTGTCATTTAAGGCCAATGTTCATGAATGCTGACACTTAAAGAGTAACTATAATTAACTGGATGTTGACAATAATTGTTTAAAGACCCATTTTATACACTTATAATGTGTTAGATTCTGAGGCATATAGTGGTACTATACAGAGGAATGGTAGTGTATTCTGAAAGTATATGAACTTGGGAAATGAAAAACAAAATACTGGTGTTGATAATTAATGTTGAAATGAAAGTTAATTTCCAATATTACAGTGCCACCAACATAGAAAATAAACTTGTTTACACTTACTCTGGAATCTAGGGATGGTACAGAGATTATCATTGCATGAGTGAGAAATCAGTGTTAGTCACATTAGTTAATTTCTTTCAAATAGAAGATTTTATCTTTTTCTTTTTTAAGGAGAGATCATACATAGGACTAAAAACATTAAAATAAGTTATAAATCCTTGTCTTGCACCTTCATTTCAGCCTTTGAGTCTTCCTAACACATCTTTCACTTCCAAGGATTAGAAAACTACATTAAAGGTCAAGGTCAAAATTGTACTATAATCCTGTAAGTATGATTTCTCAGTTTTGGACATACTGACATTTGTTGCTGAATAATTCTTCATTTGAGAGACATCAGAGGATATTTAGCAGTATACATGGACTCATTAAGTGACAATAAACTCCACCCCCCATATCTCAGGTAGGGACAACCAAAAATACCACTATGTATAGCCAAATGTCTCCCAGGGAACAAAATTCTCCCTGATAGAGAATCACCCCCTTGGTGTTATTAAATACTTAGGTAAAGCAGATGTTATTAAGCATAATCAAGTAGGGGAAAATGGACAAGAAGCTACAATGTATGTGGAATTCTGACTTTATAGTTCAAAACAAGTTACTGTATATTTCATGGGAACATTTTATGAAGAAATCACTCAGATTTATTTCTTTCATTCAGCATTCAGATATGCCTTCAATGTTGACTAAATGAGTTAATGCATGTAAACTCTTAAATCATGTCTGATACAGAATAATCAATACATAATAGTTTAAAAATATTCAAATTTCTAGTGACAATATTTTTGTACACCATTTTTAATGATACATGTAATAATGAAGAATTTTACTTCTTAATGATCTCTATAATATGTGTTTGCATTTCAGATGTACATGTAATAGTGGATAAGCACCTAATTTATATTTGTGTATAAATTATTGAATAAAAGTATAAATAAATAAAGTGGATATATTTTTATCAGTATATCAATAAATATATATATCTTTATTATATGACAAGGATAATAATAGGCTTTATGCTTGCAAAATATTTGATTAGATGCCTACCTCAGATAACTTAAAAGAAAGAGTTCTCCAATAAGCCTAACTTTATTTGAAATGGTTGGACAACAGAATATTAGCGGCACAGAATAAATGCTATTAACAACATTTGAAAATAGATGTGTTCAGAAACATAAAAATTTTCTAGCAGGATACAGTGTTCAGAAATTTCTCAACATTGTTGATTAAAAATCAAGCTCTATAAAACAACCCAAATAAGAGTATGAAGTTCACTTTGTTAAATTCTCCAAGTTTGGTATATTGATGTTCAATAATGGCTCAGAGAGAAAAGATTAAGGGCTGAGTCTTGCCAAGGATATTTGAGAGGTTCAAGACACCCATAATTAAATCTAGACAGAAAAGTATGTATCCAAAAGAATTATGAGTTTGGTTATAGCGCATGGAGTTGACCATAATTAGATACAAATGCAAATAGATTTTTAAAAGAGCTAGAAAGTGTACAGAAACTATGGTATTAACAGTTTGAATTAGAATAGTATGAATATTAAGCACTAATATCAGATCTTGGAACCTTTATCCTATAGAGGCAGCCAGCCAACTGAGACAGCTTCCCAGCCCTAAGGATTAGCCATGGAGTCATGCAACAAGAGTGTCCAGGGACCTGATGGATTTACCCACAGGAATTAGACCAGGAACTTAATGAAGGACCACTTCCCTTCTACCCTATACTCAGAATAGGGGTTCCTCACAGTTCCTGCTCAGTAAGATCTCAAGAGTTAGAATGGACATGTTTTGTCACCAATATCTTTCCCCTAACTCATTACAGAGATATTATTTATTAGGAGCAGATGTTTTCTTTCTTTTTTGCTGATTATTAAACCAAGAAAAATCTTGTTGGTCTTGAAACAAATTATTTCAAAGCACTGGACTAAATATCATTTGGGACTTTGGGGTTTTCTTCCTCCTAGAGGAAGTCAGTATACTGTATATTGCACGCGGAAAGGATAGGGACTTGAATATTTATAACTCAAAGGGTAGACTTGTTTGTCATTATGACCATTCACAGATGTTGTATGCTCTCATTCCAGACATGTGGTAAGACTGACTTGCTTGCTATTTTAAGTCAGATTTCGCCTTGTTGCTTGCTTGGCCCATAAAACATGAATGCAAGCACTATGCATCACTTCCAGGCAGAGGTGCTGAGTACTAGAACATGGCATGCCATACTCTCTTGTATATAATTCTTTGGCTATGGAAGCTTCTGTTACGGTGATGCCCTCATAAACCTTGCCAACCCACAGAGGGTATGTAGCTTAGGCATCACATAAAGTTTGCTCTTTCAAACCACTGAGAGTTTTCTAGTTGTTGGTTTTTATAGCATAACCAGATCTGTTCTGACTTATAACTTTATGAATTATTTTTAAGATCTGTGAAATCCTTGAATGCCCCTTCAAAATTATTTTTAAAAAACCACCACAAACCACTATTTGTAATGTAATAATCATTGATTAGGATATAAATAGTTTTTTTTTCTTTCAAATATTTGCATTAGTTCCATTGTATTTTTTTCAGGGTTATTTCTAATTATTAATAAATTACAAACATTTTTGTCAACATGTTTAAGGAATGCAGAAACTTGCAACAATAGAGAATTTGACTTTCTTCCAAATCCAGCAAAATGTAATTCCATAATGCACTAATAATCATTACTGAACATAATTTTAGAACATTAGGCAATTTTTTATGGTTATCTTTCACCTCATTAGGTATATTGAGCATTTATTCTACTGTGTAATTGGAGAAGCAATTCAATTCTATGATCCATTTCCAAATATGCACACATTCAGTGAAACCCTGTCAGTTTCCCCCTTCTCCTTTCCTACCAGAAGTACAAAACTTATTGTGTCAGACCAAGTGGACAAATTGCATTACCCAAGAGTCCTAGCTCCCATGGTATTATAGCACAAAGTTAATTAGGGCTTTCAAAACCTGAATTTCTTAATGGTTTTGTTACTCCATTGTCTTCAGTAAAATGGCAGGAAAAGCTACTTTAACAAATATGGTTCACAATGTAATTGACATTTGATTCTTTTTTCAAAAAAAAAAAAGTCAAGAATTCAAAAATATGCTTCCCCCTTAATTATATCTACAAAAACTATTTCAACAAAAATGAGTGAGGAGGCTAATGAATTCAGTTAGAAAGCTGATTAGTAATAGAAATAATCAGCTTGTCAAACTGGATTAATTTGAATTTGTTTCTCCTTTAGAACTTTTAGTATTTCAATAAAATATATGTATCATTTCAAGATTGATATCTATTTTCTTTGTCTGACCGTTGAGAATTCTTTCCTCTTGATGAGTCTATGAAGTGCTATTTTCTTTGTCATCTGACTAAAAAGAAAAGGATTTAGTAACTGAATATTAGAAATGACTATAAAAATAAAACATCTTAGTGATTCCATTCAAAAAGTTGCAATTTATAAAATTGTTATTGAATTAAAAAGCATAATGTCTTTAAAATTTTGGAAGGGACTATGCCTTAAGTGAAGGCTTGCTTTAGAGCTATGGAATATTACATCAGAAAATGTTTTGCGAGAGAATGTTAATGGAGTGATAGCAACAGGATGTGTGCAAAGGTAGCAACATCAAGAAAGGCTTCAGGAAACAATACCTTGTTGGTTCTCACACCACCCAAATTCAGAATTTTCGATGGCAAAAATTTTACTGTTTAACATTGACTTCTCTGCAGATACAGAGAATGGACTTGTGGACATAGCAGGGGAAGGAGAGTGGGAAGAACTGGCAGAGTAGTATTGACATGTATACATTACCATGCAAAATAGATAGCTAGTGGGAAGCCGCTGTATAGCAAAGGGAGTTCAGTTTGGTGCTCTGTGATAACCAAAGAAGGGTGGGATGAGGGATGGGAGGGAGGCTTAAGAGGGAGGGGGTATATGTATTTGTAGGGCTGATCCACATTTTTGTGCAGCAGAAATTAGCACAACGGTGTAAAGCAGTTATCTCCCATTTAAAAATAAATACATGATTTAAACATCTTATGCTAATACTTTTTTTCCCTTCAAGCTACATTTTCCTCCATACTTCTGAAGGCTGAGTTTCTAAGTCTGCAATTTTGGGGGATACAGCTTAAGTTCGACCGATCTCAGACATGATGTAAATGTCAAGGGACTTATTCTGCTTATAATGCCTTTCTTTTTCTGTCTTGTAAATGTCTAGTTATTCTTCAACACTCTATTTACATTCCAACTCAGTAAAACCTTTCATAACCCCCTTAGGCAGTTATTTTATTTTTCTTCTGGGATCCCATGATATTTTGTTCACAGTACTTTTAAACTTCATGTGTTACATTCCATTTATTTAGATGTCTCTTATACTGTGAGAACTTTAAGAGCTTCCTTTTTCTTCTCTATGATCTGCACACCTAAAATATGCTACATGATGCTGGGAAAGATTAAGGGCAGGAGAAGAAGCAGGTGACAGAGGATCAGGTGGCTGGATAGCATCACTAATTCAATAGACATGAGTTTGAGCAAACTCGGAGAGAGTGATGGATAGGGAACCCAGGCATACTGCAGTGCATGGGTCTCAGAGTCAGAAATGATTTAGTGACTGAACAACAACGTGACAGGATTCAATTCACGTTTGTTAGGTGAATGGATGACTATAAATGGTTAGTTTTGATGTAGCAGAGACTGGTAATCATTCCCCAACCTCATTCTTCTCTTCTCAGTCCCATGAGCTGGGCACGTGGCTGCTAAGACACACATTTATCTATATCCTTGGGTGGATTATATGAATAACCTTTTTTTTTTAATCAATGTTATGTGAGCATGGGTGATGTATGTAAGTGCTGTCTCTTTACCATAAAATAAATTATGCATCTTCTGTTTATCCTCATTACCTTATCTACAGACTAGATATCAGATGTCATGCCAATGAGGCAGCTTTGACTCATTGCTAATGAGACAAGGATCACACCCTGAGGGATGGAAGAGTTAACACATTAGGCATAAGCTGAGTACTGAGAAGACCCGAGGAAACAAACCCACCTGCCCACATGGTACCCACTTCCTCAAGAACTATAATGAGAGAGAGAAATAGACTTCACACCATTTGAGACATCACATTGGAATCACTTTGTTAGAGAAACTTAACCTATATCCAATACAACATCTTATGCAATGTACCCTCCCTGTGTGCAGGCAGGTAATCCCAAGGCCCTTTTCAGGCCTGATAGATATTGTCATAACGTAGTAGCTCCCAGTAGAACACAGTGAGCTGAGTATCAGCTGTTCAAACTGATATCCACTGGCAATACAACTCCCAGTAGCATTAGCAGCTCCCAAACTCTCAGCCACCAGAATGAGCAGCCCCAGTGGTTCCCAAGTATTGCTTCTGTCCACAGCCCTGACAGGGTTTTTCAAGTCTGTTCCCTTCTTACCAAATAGTTGCTATCCTCTCTGCATCTATATGACTGAATCTGGTTATGTGTTAAAAGTGCTCCAGTTTGCTGATTTCTACATGTAAACACGTTAGCACTAATAAAATGGCCCAGTTCATGCTAGTGATCTGACATCACTACGTGTGCAGTATCTGGAGTTGAGCCAAGTTTCCCACACTTGGCTTTTGTGATGTGGTAAGAACAGTCTCCAAAACACAACAAACTTGAGAGTATCACTCATCTGTTGTGGCATAATCCAACCATCCAAATTTACTAGCTTAAAAGCTCATTTGCTTCTTGCACATTTGGACAGTAATTTTGTCTGGGATCACTATGCTAGGTAGTTAGAATAGGAAAAGGGAGTCCATAATGGCAGTGGCTAAAAGACAAAGAAAGGAATGGGCAGGTGAATAATAGAACAAAGGAAGGTACAAGGTATGGAGTGAGAACCTCAGGTAAAACAACTAGTCCTCTTGGCTAGCCCAATTTACACAGGGCAGGCTCATGGGGAGGAGAAAAAAACATAAAAAGAGGAGCCAAAACTGAACCCCATGCCTCTCTTCTCTTTGCTTCTTTTGGGTCTGCCCCCCCCCAACACCTTGAGGATGTATTTTCCTTTGCTTGCCAAATAAAACTGAGCTGTAACACTAGTCAACACTGGTCCATGCGTTGCTTCAAATCTTTTGCTGTGGTGAGACACAACTGAGGAAATTATAAACTCCCCCAACATATATGTTGCTGTTCTTCAGATTTAACCTGGCTGAAACAACCTCGGCTCAGCCCCTGAGAGGTGAGAGCCAAACACAGCATAAGCCCAACTTGGCAAAATCTCCCATGGTGGAAGCTGAATGTGAAGAAAACCCAGCACAGCGGAAGTGACAAGAAGCCCAGGGTGCTGGAAACCCGGACAGCAAAAACAGACTCAGCAGAAAGCTCATATGGTTCAGTCTCAGATTCCAGAAGACCTCCAATTGGGGTAGGAAGTCTTTGTCTCGAAGGCTGAAAGGAACTATGGCAGAGGCTACTTAGTAGCTGTTGCCCGAGTAGGTGGAGGTTCTTCTGTCCTTAATCTTCTTTGTGCCAAGGATCAGGCCAATGAATACTGTGAGCACAGGTCAGCTGTTTAGCAGATTTTCCTGCAGGTTATGAAGGAGATTCCTTGTCACATTTTCCCCACTGCTTTTTCTTACTCTCTCCCAGGTCCTGAGCCCAGCCAAAACCCATGGTGCCCAGCTTCAGGACTTAATGAAGCTCAGGCTCTTGACATCTCATTGCAAAAATTTAGTAGGAGACACAGTGATATGTAAGAAGTGGATTTGTTCCTATTTAGAGGGAGGCACCCTCCAAGAGTGTGGGCCATCACAGAGGGTGAGTTCGATGGCCATGGAATGTGAGGTATTAGTTTTCATATGCTAATGAGTGGGAGGCTCATTCAAAGAATTAGGGAGCCACCCACTCCTCCATGTTTTGACAGTGCCTTGGAACTGTCCTAGTGCCTCTGGGTGTGTCATTTAGCTTGCAGATTGAGAATCAAGGTTTAGTTAAAATTTTTTTGTCATATTGGACCCATTTGATTTTAATCGGTTTATGTTATGCCCTTGGGCTATGTCATTCTTTCAAAAGTTGTGCTCTGCCCCCTTCCCTCCTATTTCTTGTTCTTTCCCTGAGTCTTGTCCAGGCCTGCAATGTTGCCTCTACCATCTTTTGGAGGGACAACCAGAAAATAGCTGGCCTTTGGGAGGGAAATATTGTATAATATCCAATCCCTCTAGATATTCAGCCCTTCATCTTCCATGTTTCCTGCAAAATGTGCAACAGCAGCTTTTCTCGGGGAACCCACTAGGGCAGGTGACAGTCACATAATGCCTGACAGAAGTCAATCAGTTGCTGGTATCCTTTCAAGGGCAATTGGGCTTCCAGGGGTAATGTTTGCCACTTTGGGAGTGAGCCCTGCAGGCCGTTCGGGCCCAAACCCTTACCACCACTCTCCTAAAGTTACAAACATACTTCTGGATCAAATATCCACTCTACATTTATGGAACATTTGGTTTGTTACCTCTTATAAATTTGTTCTTAAGCCACTTACTAACTCCTACAGCCAGATCCTTCCCCTTTGTGGGCAACATCACTCCACCCCACTTATTATTAAAATACTCTAAGGCCCTTAACAGGACCAGATAACCCATTCCTTTGTCATTACTTCTGTTATTACCTAAAATGGGTCTATGACAATGAAATGCTTACCAATGGAAACACCCTAAACTGCTCTTATGGAGGACTAGGGGAAGAAATCAGTGACTTTAATTCCCTCAGAGCAATATGAGGATATATCTTACGGCTGTTTCACCAGGTTCCCAGTCTCAAGGCACGGGCTTGGATTGCTTTACACCATGATATCCATTCCCAACCATGGTAGACAAACCAGCAATGTGTTAAGATTACAACCCCTTAATCCTACCCAGCACTGGTCACGCTGGAGACCTTGGGGATGCCTAACTCCGGTCTAGGGGTCCCAAGAGGTTGACCAACTTCGACCTGCCTAGGGATCTGGTCCTTGAAAGGTTGTGACACCTCAGCCTGCTTAGGGATCCACCAGTCCAGGGATCCCAGGAGGTTGACACGCCTCAACCTGCCCAGGGACCCAATTCTCAGGAGGTCAACCTGCCTCAATCTGACCAGGGATTTGATCTCCAGGAGACTGCCAAGCCTCAGCCTGCCTGGGGATCTGCATCCTGACCTGGGGATGCCTGGCTCTCCAGTTGCAACAGTACTGGGTAGAATAAGCTTCAAAAAGACTCATCCCTAAGGAAGTCCACTTATGGGAATAGAAGGCTTATTAGTATATTTTTTCTTTTCCTTCCCATCATCACTGTCTTTCAGATGGGAAATAACCAGTCCACTTCCTGGCAGATGCCCTTAAGATGCATCCTTGGTAACTGGAAGCTGTTTGATCCTCTAATCCTAAGGCGAAGGTGCTTAAATTTTTTGTGTGCCACTGCATGGCCATGGTATCCTCTGGGGAACAAGGGACACCGGTCTGAAGATGGGAGTTTAAATTACAATATCATCCTGCAGCTAGACTTATTCTGCAAAAGACAAGGGAAATAAACAGAGATCCCCTATGTCCAAATTTCCTTCTGACTAAGAAGTATGAAGGAATTCTGTCTTAAGTATGGGATGGTTGTATGCCCTAAAAGTGAGCCTACTAGGCAAATGGTGTCTGGAACAGGCAACCACGAGAAGGAACCCATCCCCATGAAGGTTCACGTCCCACAGCTCCTGAACTGCCTGTTGCTCCTTCCTTGTATACAAACATGCCCCCATATCCAGGAGCACTCCCTTCACAAAAGCCAACTTGAGTATGTCCCTTAGCTGAAACTGAAGGAGAATTTGGACCAACCTGGGTCCATAAACTCTTCTTCCTCTTCCAACAAGACCTGGAAAACTATACAGATGATTCAGGCAAATATATAGATATATTCCAACACATTATCTTGGCCTTTGACTTGATGTGGAAGGAAATCATGTTTATACTTAGCCAAATTTTATCTGACCTTAAGCATACTAGGGTCTTAAAGGAAGCTTGAAGGTATGCTATGGGGCTTCATATGTCAAGTGATAAATACCCAGTAGGGGAAACTGTGATCCCCTCCTCAGATTCTAATTGGAATTATAGTGACCCTGAGCACCTCTGGGAAAGGGATCATTTTCTAATCTGTGTAAAGGCAGAACTAAAAGCAGCCCAGCAAAAAGCCATCAGCTATGCCTGGGTCTCAGCAATAACTCAGGAGCCCAACAAGCACCCCATTGCCTTTCCTGGAAAGGCTCAAAGAGGCCCTCCAAAAGTTTACCAACCTGGACTTAGACTCTTATGAGGGACAGATGATTTTAAAGGACAAATTCCTGTCCCAATGTTCATCAGACATCAGGATAAAGTTATAACAGCTATAGCAACAGGACCCTGCTGCCTCTTTAGATGAGAGGTCCAGACAGTCACCAATACCTTTTATAGAAGAGGGAAGCCAAGGCATGGGAAGGGGAGAAAAGGTATGCCCAGATGCTATCTGCCCTCCAGCGAAGCCCTGTGGCAAACCCTGTGTCCTTGAAGGAAAAGGCAGGAGGCAAATGCCTAATCTGAAGACAGGTAGGACATTGGGTGAAAGAGTGTACAAACTGTGACAAGTCTCCTAAAACAGATTGCTACAAATATCATCAATTGATATATTGAATGGCACTCTGTACTGGGGACCCAAGAGCCTCAAGGTCAAGTGCCAAGCCTTCCCTCATGATGGTTCAACAGGACTGAAGCGGCCAGCTTCAGCCAGCCCCTCTGTCACAGATAACCACCACAGGGCTGGAGCCAAAAGTGAAACTGGATGTGGCAGGTATGTCTGAGAATTTCTTGGTTGACACAGAGGCTACCTACTCTGTCCTGACTTCCTACTCCAGAGTCTTCTCCTCCCAAACCTGTACCATTTTGGGTGCTACAGAAAAAACAACTACTAAAAGATTCACCTGAGCACTTCTTTGTTGCTTAGATGCACAAATATTTTCCCACCAGTTTCTGGTGGCCCCTGAGTGTCCTACTGCCTTATTGGGAAGAGTTCTTTCCCTGCCTTCAAATTCTTGAAGCTATTGTGGTCCTAATAGATGATGCTTTAAAACTCTCTCCTGGGGGCAAATTATTTTTACCAGCCACCAAGTGGAACAACTTCTGAAAGGGAGAGGCCTTTTAAGGATGTCTGATCAAAGGATCCTCAGATATAAAGTAGCACTGATGGAAAATCCAGGCCTGACTACATCCGCTTGTGAGTTTCTTAACCCAGCCACCCTCCTGCCTATCCCCGAAGGCTCTCCCCCATTTCACTCTTGCCTAGAAACATTGGACCTTGTCTTAAAACCCTAAAAGGGATTATCAAAAGATCCACTGACCAATCCTAAGGAAATCTGGTACACTGTTGTAAGCAGCTTTGTCTTGGATGGAAAAAGAAGAGACAGACATGCAGTAGTTTCCAATTTTGAGACCATAGAGGCTAAACCTTTGCCACCAGGTACTTCAGCCCAATTGGCTGAACTCATAGCCCTGATGTGAGCTTTAGAGCTGGGAAAAGAAAGAAGAGTAGCCATTTACACTGACTCCAAGTATGTCTTTCTGGTGCTACATGCACATGCTTCCATTTGGAAACAAAGAGGCCACTTGACCACCAATCAAGTATGGTGATCAAATCCTTAGGCTCTTGGAGGCAGTCCATCTGCCCACTGAGGTTTCAGTCTCCCACTATAAAGGACACCAAAAAGGGAGCACAGAAATGGCACAAGGGAACCAATCAGCTGACCAGGTAGCTAAGAGAGCGCCATTACAGAACAATGACCTATTAGGGATTTCTGCCTTAGTTCCACAGACTAAGTTGCCAGAAACGCCTTCATATATAGAAGGTGAGACTCTTAAAGCTACGAGCAAGGGCTTTCAAGAAGATTGTATGGGGTGCTTGCAAAAGGAGGGACTCTTTTTTCTGCCTGGAAACCTTCAATGGAAGTTAGTTAACCCCTTACATGCTACCCCTCATTTAGGGGAAAAGGCCCCTCCAAAGATAACTAGAAAGGTCCTTCAGAGGAAAAGGCCTCCAAACAATGAGAAAGCAGGTGGTCTCCTCTTGTTCCACTTGTCAATTAAACAACCCAAGGGAGCTCGAAGACCTCAGCTGGCCCAGCCCATCCAATAGCATGGGACCTACCAAGGAGAGGACTGGTAGATGGACTTGACCCAGATGCCAGGTTTTCAGGGGTATAAATACCTATTAGTCATGATAGATACATTCATAGGATGGAGTGAAAGCTTTCCCACCTGGACTGAAAAGGTTGAGGAGATGGTAAAAAATTGCTCCATGAAATCATTCTGAGATTTGGTCTGCCCAGATCATTACAAACTGACAATGAGACATCATTTACCTCTAAGGTCACCCAGTTCAGTTCAGTCGCTCAGTCATGTCCAACTCCATAACCCCATGAACTGCAGCATGCCTCTTCATACTGTTCATGTGGTTCTCAAGGCAAGAATGCTGAAGTGTTTTGCCATTCCCTTCTCCAGTGGACCACATTCTATCAGACCTCTCTACCATGACCTCACCATCTTGGGTGGCCCCACACGGCATGGCTTTGTTTGAGTTAGACAAGGCTGTGGCCCATATGATAAGATTGGCTAGTTGTCTGTGATTGTGGTTTCAGTCTGTCTGCCCTCTGATGTCCTCTCTCAGCACCTACTGTCTTACTTGGGTTTCTCTTACCTTGGATGTGGGGTATCTCTTCATGGCTGCTCCTGCTAAGTGCAGCCACTGCTCCTTACCTTGGACTTGGGATATTTCCTCAAGGCCACTGCCCCTGACCTTGGACACGGGGTAGTTCCTCCCAAGGAGTCTCTAAAGCATTGGGCATTACTTGTTATCTCCATTGTGCCTAGAGGCCCCAGTCTTTAGGAAAAGTAGAGAGAGCCAAACCAACCAATTCTTAAAATCAGTGATAAAAAAGATAACCCAGGAGATTCCCCTGGAATGGAAGAAGGCTTTACCAACAGCCCTCCTCTGCACCCAAATTACTCCTAAGCAACAGGTTGATCTTAGTCTTTATGAGATGCTATAGGGAAACATTTTGTTTATGTCAATGACCTCTTCCTAGATCCAGAAGCTCAGACCCTCTGGTATTATACCATGGCTACTGGGCAATTCCAACAGGATATATGCTTGTGGGATATCAATCAGGACCCAAAAGATTCTAAACAGCCACCACTATATGCTCCAGGACTCAAGTCCTAATTAAAGTCTGGAAAGATGAGTCCTCAAAGGCTCAACAACAGACCACATGGAAGGGCCCCTACTCTGTAATACTTTCTACCCCCACAGCAGTCAGGTATCAGGGCATGACTCCTAGATTCACTACTCATGAATTAAGCCATGTAAGAAAACAGAAGAGGACACTCAATATACCTGAGAGCCCCTGGATACCTATTCAGAGCTACAAATGAGTGTCATTCTAATGAACACCCCAAAATTCAGTTTCTGGGGAAAAAATTTCTCAGGACAGCTCTAGAGAGCCAACACAGCTTGGCAGTGGTTGTACTCCAAAATAGACAGGAGATAGATCTCCTGATCCCTGAACAAGGAGGAATTTGAGCCATCTTGAATGAGATGTGTTGTTTCTGGGTAAATACCTCCAGCTAAGTTAAACAAAGTCTCACAGTCCTCAAGAAAAACATTCTTAGATCCAATAGGACCTCAAAGAATGAGCTGGAAATTTCTTGAGGTGGCTACAATCTCTCTTTGAGGGATCCTTCTCCTGGTGATGGAGAATTTGGAGTTGGCTAATGCCCCTACTAATCCCTATAATCATCATATTGATGCACTTATGATTGTTCCATGTATTATCAATTGTCTAATCTGTTTTGTCTCTGCTCAGGTCAACAAGCTACAACATGCAGTGCCAGTTCAACAAGGAGATATAAAACTACAGCCAACCATGGAAAATATCACTCGCCCTTAGATGGACACCATTAAAGGACTCTGAGGCTTGAGACTAGCAAGAGGGGGAGGCCCAATGCCCCTTGCCATCCCAGTTCAGCAGCAAGTAGCCAGAGAAATCTCGACGCCCCTAGTCCCAAAGAATTAGGCCTCTCATCTCTTGAGGGGGGAATGCTAGGTAGTTAGAATAGGAAAAAGGAGTCCATAATGGTGGTGGCTAAAAGACAAAGAGAGGAAATAACTTGCCAAAGTAGAACAAAGAAAGGTACGAGGCTCAGAGTGAGAACCTCAGGTAAAACAAACAGCCCTTCTGGCTAGCCCAACTTACACAGGGCAGGCTCAGAGGGGAGGAGAAAGAGAATATAAAAAGAGGAGCCAAAATTGAGCAGTGGGCCTGTCTTCTCTTCGTGTCTTTTGGGTCTGTCCACTCTCACACCTTGAGCATTATTTTCCTTTGCTTGCCAAATAAAACTCAGCTGTAACACTGGTCCATCCGTAACTTCAAATTTTAGCTGTGGTGAGACAGCATGAAGGAAATTACAAACTCCTTCAACAGCTAGGTATTCTCCGGATGTTTTCTCCTGGGATCACTCCTGAGACACTACAGTTATTGGTTGCAGTTAATTGACATCTTGATAGAGACTGGATGGACTAAGAGGGTCTCACTCACATGGCAGTACTCACTGTAGGCTCCCACAGACTCTCATCCTGTTGTAGGCTAAGGAGGATCTTTACTTGGATGTTTCAAGGTAGATTTCCAAGAGGATGATAGAAACAATTTCAATGCCTATTGAGATTTCTTTGAAGCCCTGTAATGTTCCTCTCCTTGCATTCTGTTACTGTGCCAAGGTAAGTCACAAGGCTAGTTCAAATTCAACACAATAAGCTATTCTGATTAGGTAAGTCAGCAGTTTAATTGGTAACATTTTCCCTTGCCCGATTATCATTTAAAAATATAGCCACACCATTTCACACCCATTATGATAGCTACTGTAAATTAAAAATAGACAAATAAAACAGAAAATAGCAAGAACTGTCAAGGATGTGAGGAAATTGGCCCCCTTGTTCCCTATTGGTAGCAATGTAAAATGGTTCAGCCATTATGGAAAATATTATAGTAGCTGCTTAAATATTTAAAAGGAATTACCATTTGATCCAGTAATTTTACTTTTGAGTATGTACCCGAAAAAGTAAGGACTCAAAGAGATATTTGTTTAGCCCTGATCATAACAAGATTATTCATAATAGCCAAAATATGGAAGCAACCAAAGTGTTGATAAGAAGCAAACCATCAACAGATGAATAAAGATAATATGTAGTATGAGTGCGTACATGCATACTCAGTTGCTTCAGTAGTGTCTGACTTTTTGTGATCTTATTAACTATAGCATGCCAGGCTCCTCTCTCCCTACAATATCTCAGGAAATAATACTGGAGTTGGTTGCCACTTCTTCTCCAGGGGATCTCCCCAACCTAGGGATTAAACCCTCATCTCCTGCATTGACAGGCATATTCTTTATCACTGAGCTACCAAGGAAGCTACAATGAAATATTATTCATCCTTAAACAAGAAAATGAGATGGTTGGCTCTTGCATCACTGACTCAATGGACATGAATCTTGAATCACCAACTCAATGGACATGGGTTTGGGTAGACTCTGGCAGTTGGTAATGGATAAGGAGGCCTGGCATGCTGCATGCAGTTCATGGGGTTGGTCACAAAGAGTTGGACACGACTGAACAACTGAAATGAACTGAACTGAAATAAGAAAAGGAATTTTGATAGACACTATAACATGGGAGAACCTTGAAGATATTATTTTAAGTGAAATAAGCTTAAAGAAAAGAAATATTAACAAAAAGAATTAACAAAGAGAAAATATTGAAATAAGCTTAAAGAAAAGAAATATTAACAAAAAGAAAATATTGTTTGATCCCTCTCATTTATATGAGGTACCTAGAGTAATAAATTTCATGAAATCAGAAAATAGAAAGGTGTTTACTAGAGACTAGAAGGGGAAGTTGTTTAATAGCTATAGATACATTTTTGCTTTGTAAAATCAAAAGAGTTTAGGAGATTGGCTGCACAACACTGTGAATGTACTTAACATTACTGAGTGAACTTAAAATGGTTAAGATGCTAAATTTGTTTTATGTGTGTTCCATCATAAAACACACAGCCATGAATTCATTGACTCTCATTGAGAGAAAGGCTCTCTGCTTCCTCCATTTGAATCTAGGTGAGATTTTGACTCACTTGAAATCAATAAAATGTGTCAGAATGATGCAATAATTATGGTGTCAGAGAAGGCAATATATTATACATCTTATTCACTGGAAAACTTGCTGGTGGAGCCCTGAGTTGCTTTTATAAGTCTGAGGACATTACAACTGCCATGCATGGTGAGCAAGCCAGGGTACATGAAGGAGTGCTGAATAAGTGTGACTGACAGGCTCAGCCTAAGTCTCAGAACACACAACATCCACTGACCAACATGTGAGTGAACATGCTTCCAGATGAGGCTACTCCCCAGTCATAGTCATGTCCAGCTGGTTGAATCTTGGTAGAAGTCTCAGAAATCAGAAATCCAAGGAAAATCCTTCTCACAAGACTTGGCCCAAAGTCCTGATCCCAGATTCAGGGAACTTGATAAAATATTTGTTTTAAGCCCTGAAGTTACATATATATTGTTGTTGTTCAGTAGTGTTTGACTGTTTGTAAGAAACTCAGGCTCCTCTGTCCTCCACTATCTCCCAGAGTTTGCTCAAATTCATGTCCATTGAGTCAATGATGTTATCTAATCATCTCATCATCTGTTACTCCCTTCTTCTCTTGCACTCAATCTATCCCAACAACAGGGTCTTTTCCAATGAATTGGCTCTTCGCATCAGGTGGCCAAAGCATTGGAGCTTCAGATTCAGTATCAGTCCTTCCAATGAGCATTCAGTGTTGATTTCTTTCAGGATTCGATCTGGTTTGATCTCCTTGCAGTCCAAGGGACTCTGGTTGCATATACATACGTGTGTGTGTGTGTGTGTGTGTGTGTGTGTGTGTGTGTGTGTGTGTCTGCTGTGCTTAGCCTCTCAGTCATGTCCAACTCTTTCCAATTCCATAAACTGTAGCCTTCAAGACTCCTTTGTTCCTGGATATTCTCCAGGCAAGAATACTGGAGTGAGTTGCTATGTCCTCTTCCAGGGGAACTTCCCAAACCAGGGATTGAAGCCAGGACTCCTGCATGGCAGGCAGATTCTTTACCATCTGAGCCATCAGGGAAAACCCAAGAATATTAAACTGGGTAACCTATCCCTTCTCCAGGGAATCCTCCCTACTCAGGAATTGAACTGGGATCTCCAGCATTGCAGGTGGATTATTTACCAGTTGAGCTACCAGGGAAGCCTATATATACCATATTTGTTATATTTGGTGGTTTAGTCATTTAGTCATGTCTGACTCTTGAGACCTCATAGCCTGTAGCCCACCAGGCAGCCCGCCATAGTAGTTTTATTGAGATATAATTCACATACTATAAATTCATTCTTAAAGTACATAACGCAGGGATTTTATGATATTCAAAGAGTCGTGCAACCTTTTTCTCTTTAATTTCAGAATATTTCATCTCCAAAAATGAAATCCCATACCCATTTGAGGTCATTCCTCATTCTTAATCCAGCCTTACTCTTTGGGTTTATCTATTTTGGGAATTTCATATTCATAGATCACACTACATATGATCTTTGTGTCTGGCTTCTTTTGTTAGAATGAGGCTTTTAAGGATAATCCATATTGTAGCATGTATCAGTATTTCATTCTTTACATGAATGAGTAATATTCCATTGTATGAAAATGCCATATATTGCTTATCCAATCATCAGTTGATGAATATATTGATTGTCTTCACTTTTGGGCTATTCTAAAGAGTGATTTTATGAACATTTATGTTCAAGATTTTTCATGGACATACTTTTTTCAATTCTTTTGGATATATACCCATGAGGAAAATTGCACAATCATATGGAAAAGACTGTAATGCTGTGAAATATTGAAGGAAAAAGGATAAAGGGGGAAGCAGAGGATTAGATGGTTAGATAGCATCATAAACTCAAGATATGAATTTGGGCAAACTTCAGGCAATAGTGAAAGACAGGGAAGCTTGGGGTGCTGCAGTCCATGGGACTGCAATATATGTATGTGTGTCTATATATATATATACATGGATTCATATATTTGCATATATTTATGTTGTTACAAAATGCTAGATATACTTTCGTGCCCTTATTTATCTATTTTGTATACAGTACAATGTATCTGTTGGTCCCAAAGTCCTAATTTATCCTCCCTTTCTCCTTTGCCCTTCAGCAACAACAATTCTGTTCTCTGTACTTGTGAGTCTATTTCTGTTTTGTAAATAAGTTTGCTTGTATCATTTTTTTCTGAAAATTCCACATGTAAGTGATGTCCTATGACATTTGTTTTTCTCTGTCTGACTTACTTCACTTAGTATAATAATCTCTAGGTCCTTACACATTGCTGCAAATGACATGATTTCATTCTTTTGTATGGCTGAGTAGAATTTGATTGTGAATATATACCATATCTTCCTTATCCATTCATCTACCAGTGAACATTTAGGTTGCTATCATGAACTGGCAATTGTAAATAGTGCTATTATGAATATAAGGGTCCTTTTTTTTTTTTTTGAATGAGAGTTTTTATCTCTTCTAGGTATATATATACAGAAGTTGGAGAAGGAAATGGCAACCCACTCCAGTATTCTTGCCTGGAGAAACCCATAGACAGAGGAGCCTAGCAGGCAATGGTCCATAGGATCTCACATAGTCGGACACAACTGAAGTGATAAGCATGCACACATGCATATACAAATATAGGATTGCTGGATTTTACTGCAACTCTTCTTTTCTTTTTAAAAGAAACCAGACAGAATGGCTGCAATCCAAAAATCTATAAGCAATAAATGCTGGAGAGGATGTGGAGAAAAGGGAACCCTCTTACACCGTTGGTGGGAATGCAAACTAGTACAGCCACTATGGAAAACAGTGTGGAGATTCCTTCAAAAACTGCAAATGGAACTGCCATATGACTCAGCAATCCCACTGCTGGGCATACACACCGAGGAAACCAGAATTGAAAGAGCCACGTGTACCCCAATGTTCATCGCTGCATTGTTTACAATAGCCAGGACATGGAAGCAACCTAGATGCCCATCAACTGATGAATGGATAAGAAAGCTGTGGTACATATACACAATGGAATATTACTCAGCATTAAAAAAAAATTCATTTGAAGCAGTTCTACTCAGGTGGACGGAACTGGAGCCTATTATCCAGAGTGAAGTAAGCCAGAAGCAAAAACAACAATACAGTATACTAATGCATATATATGGAATTTAGAAAGATGGCAGCGAGAACCCTGCATGCGAGACAGCAAAAGAAATGCAGATGTATAGAACAGACTCGTGGACTCTGTGGAAGAGGGCAAGGGTGGGATGATATAGGAGAATGGCATTGAAACATGTGAATTATCATATGTGAAATCAATCGCCAGCCCAGGGTTGATGCTCGGGGCTGGTGCACCAAGATGACCCAGGGGGAGGGAATCGGGAGTGGGGAGAGAGGGGGATTCTGGAGGGGGAGCATATGTATACCCATGGCGGTTTCATGTCAATGTATGGCAAAATCAACACAATAAAGTAAAGAAAATTTAAAAAAATAAAATAAAAATAAAGTAAAGAAAATTAAAAATAAAATAAAAGAAACCTCCATATTGTTCTCCAAAGGAACTGCACCAATGTACATTCCCAACAACAGTGTAAGAGGGTTCCCTTTTCTCTTCACTTTCCCTAGCATTTATTATTTGTACACTTTTTACTTTTCTATCTTCTGAAAAATCACAATAATGAGGTTTAGCAGTAAATATATTTACCCTAATGGATTTGTATGTGATTCTATAACCAAGCAATGTTAAACATTATTTTCTAAAACAAAATTTTAGAAAGTATTTTAGGTTAAACCATTCTAGACTGGGTTGGAAAAGGAAGATGAGTTCATGATTTTCCTCAATCTTCTTTTTATTAAAAATGGCATGTGCTGAGCGGATCTGTCCATTTAAAGGAGTTTCTCTTATCAGGACAGAAAAGACCCTAATGAAGAATTTAGATGTGCCATAAAACTTAAGTTTGTAATATATATATATATAGCTTCATCATAAACAATAAAGAATTAAAGTAACTTTCATTATTATAAATTAATTTGAACATTCCCAAATTTTGGAATATTGCATCTTTGTCAGGGGCTCAAATTTCCACCAATGAGAAGCCAACCACTGTCTTTCACATGATTGTCTAATTTATCCAAATGCCCACATAATTGGACTTTATTTTGGCATTATAATTTAAAAACTTTCACTGTTACTGGTCAACAAACAAACTGGTCTTGCTCAAACAAAATGAGATTAAATGTATGCCATAATACTGATGATATTTCAGATCCATCTACTACCATTTTACAATCTAATGATAAAACTGATTCAAGGAGGGAAGTAAAATTTAAAGTGTTCCACTTGCTGAATCTAGGGCATTAAAAAAAAAAAAAAACCTAATGAGGGTAATTGCTTACAGTAAAGAGAATTAGTAATGAAAGAGGAACTTTTCATTCTTTTCATGTGCAATATATAGTAACTGTTTGACAAAGTGAATTAATAGCTTACCTAAAGTCTAACCACCTGACCTGCCTCCTGAGAAACCTGTATGCAGGTCAAGAAGCAACAGTTAGAACTGGACATGAAAAAACAGACTGGTTCCAAATTGGGAAAGGAGTACATCAAGGCTATATATTGTCACCCTGCTTGTTTAACTTATACGCAGAGTACATCATGAGAAATGCTGAATTGGATGAAGCACAAACTGGTATCAAGATTGCTAGGAAAAAATATCAATAACCTCAGATATGCAGGTGACACCACCCTTATGACAGAAAGCAAAGAACTAAAGAACCTCTTGGTGAAAATGAAAGAGGAGAGTGAAAAAATTGGCTTAAAGCTCAACATTCAGAAAACTAAGATCATGGCATCTGGTCCCATCAATTCATGGCAATGGGGAGACAATGGAAACAGTGAAGGATGTATTTTGCAGCAACAACAAAAATGTCCCTCTCTAGACCATAGATGAGGAACTTTGGTTTGAAAAACAGAGTTTGCAATCACCTTCTTGATTTCTATGAAGACCTAAATGAAATGTAAGAAAACATAAAACTAAAGATTGTTGCATTTTGTTAAATTCAAAATACACTTTGCTTCTCTAATCTGCTTATTTGGAAGACAGTAAAAAAAAATTTTGGCAAATTTAATAAAGCCTGAAAATTCCTAATCAAAGAAAATAAAGATATAGCTATAAATGTTGCTCTTTTCTTGTATAATTAACTGCTAAAACAGGGTGTAGTCATTTACCTGTAATGCTGAGGCTTTTAATAAAGACTTTGTTTAGTGTTTGATTTTCTCAAAATGAAGTATTTATTGAAATTTACATTGCTTGATTGAAATGCAAAATGGTCTCTTTCAGCATGAGTTTATAAAATAACTATCTTCCACCAAAGAAAAGATGTTAAAATATCAATCTGCTGTAAAAATTAAATTTTCAAACAGTGGGACAAAAATAAGTGCTTTTTAATTTGGAAATATAGTAAGACTATGAGTCAAAAAAGGTTACAATAAAACACAAACTTACATTATATTTACTCAAAATTTCTTGATAACCTTAAAAGAAGCCATAACGTGTCAACAAAAGGATTCTTACTGCACTTGAGTTATTTGATGTTATGTGTAGGTTGTGACAAGTCAGAAAGAAAAAAGAAAACGCCTTTTGAAATAAGACTGCCTCAGAACTCAAAAATATTTCACCAGATAAAGGCAGCTAAATTTAGCATAATTCTCTCATTTCTTTACTAAAGCTGGGACTTTTCTGGAATTCTACTTTCACATGTTCAAATTACTTCTGTATTTTAAAACCATTATTCCTGAGAAAGAATTTAACTTGAAGTGATAGTCAAGGCATTTCAAAGTACTAAAAATTGTTGGACATTTTGACATGAATAGTTTATATTATGAACATATAGATCCCAAAGACAAATACCTGATCTACAAAAACAAGGCTATAAATGAAAAGTGGGTGGTCATTTTTGGAGAGCTCAAAACTAATTACCATACGTTTAAAACTGTGTTGTTGTTAGTAAGTAGAATATTGTGTCCCACACAGCAATGGTTTTTAAAGAGGCTATTTAGTTTGTTGGCATAACACTGGATTCATATGAGAAACTGGTATTGTGTAAATTCTATAAAAACAGACTGGTAAGTTGAATAAAATTTATGATTGACTATATTCAATTTAACATCTCATGAAAGAAAATAAAGATTTCTTTTAAAATACTGCAGGCAGTTTAGAAAAGTACTACTAAAAAAGGTGGAAAAAAGAGTAAAAATAATCCATTACACCATATGATAAAATATATTTTATGAAATATAAATCATTTGTTTAATTAACTTATAAAATTCTTCTATACAAAGAAAACTCATTGTTCAGTTGCTAATTGTGTCTGATTCCTTGTGACCCCATGGACTGCAGCATGCCAGGCTTCCCTGTCCTTCACGATCTCTCAGAATTGACTGAAAAACATCTCATTCTCTCCTCCTGACTTTAATAAAATTTTCCAGCATCAGAGTCTTTTCCAGTGAGTCAGTTCTTTGCATGAGGTAGGCAAAATATTGTAGTTTCAGCTAAAGCATCAGTCCTTCTAATGAATATTCAGGACTGATTTCCTTTAAGATGGACTTGTTGGATCTCCTTTCAGTCCATGGGACTCTCAAGAGTCTTCTCCAACACTATGGTACAAAAGCATCAATTCTTTGGTGCTCAGCTTTCTTTATAGTCAAACTCTCACATCCATACATTACTACTGGAAAAACCATAGCTTTGACTAGATGGACTTTTGTTGGCAAAGTAATCTTCTGCATTTGAATATGTTGTCTAGATTGGTCATAGCTTTTCTTCCAAGTAGCAAGCATCATTTAATTTCATGACTGCAGTCACAAACTGCAGTGATTTTGGAGACCCCCCAAATAAAGTAACTCACTGTTTCCATTATTTTTCAGTCTATTTCCCATAAAGTGATGAGACCAGATGCCATGATCTTAGTTTTCTGAATGCTGAGTTTTAAGCCAACTTTTTCACTGTCATCTTTCACTTTCATCAAGAGATTTTTTAGTTCTTCACTTTCTGCCATCAGGGTGGTGTCATCTCCATATCTGAGGTTATTGATGTTTCTCCTGGCAATCTTGATTCCAGCTTGTGCTTCTTCCAGCCCAGCGTTTCTTATGATATACTCTGAATATAAGTTAAATAAGCAGTGTGATAATATACAACTTTGACATACTCCTTACCTAATTTGTAACCAGTCTGTTGTTCCATATCCAGTTCTAACTGTTGCTTCTTGACCTGTATACAGATTACTCAGGAGTCATGTCAGGTGGTCTGGTATTCCCATCTCTTTAAGAGTTTTCCACAGTCTGTTGTGATCCACACAGTCAAAGGTTTTGGCATAGTCAATGAAAGAGAAGTAGATGTTTTTCTGGAACTGTCTTGGTTTTCTTATGATCCAATGGATGTTGGCAATTTGATCTCTGGTTCCTCTACCTTTTCTAAATCCAGCTTCGACATCTGGAAGTTCATGGTTCACATACTGTTGAAGCCTGGCTTGTAGAATTTTGAGCATTACTTTGCTAGTGTGTGAGATGAGTGCAGTTGTGTGGTAGTTTGAGCATTCTTTGGCATTGCCTTTATTTGGGATTGGAATGAAAACTGACCTTTTCCAGTCCTGTGAACACTGATGAATTTTCTGAATTTGCTGGCATATTTGTACAACAGTTTCACATCATCTTTTAGGATTTGTAATAGTTCACCTGGAATTCCATCATTTCCACTAGCTTTTTTCATGGTGATGCTACTTAAGGTCTGCTTGACTTCACATTCCAGGATGTCTGGTTCTAGATAATCATTGTGATTATCTGGGTCATGAAGATCTTTTTTGTATAGTTCTTCTGTGTATCCTTGCCATGCCTTCTTAATATCTTCTGTTTCTGTTAGGTCTATACTACTTCTGTCCCTAATTGTGCCCATTTTGCATGAAATGTTTCCTTGGTACCTCTAATTTTTTGGAAGAGATCTCTAGTCTTTCCCATTCTATTCTTTTCCTCTGTTTCTTTGCATTGATCACTGAAGAAGGCTTTCTTATCTCTACTTGCTGTTCTTTGGAACTCTGGATTCGAATAGGTATATCTTCCTTTTCTCCTTTGCCTTAAGCTTCTCTTGTTTTCTCTTGTCTCCTCAGACAATCATTTTGCCTTTTTGCATTTCTTTTTCTTGGAGAGGATCTTGATCACTGTCTGCTGTATAATTTCACGAACCTTTGTTCATAGTTCTTCAGGCACTCTGTCTATCAGATCTAATCCTTTGAGTCTATTTGTCACTTCCACTGTATACTCATAAGGGATATGATTTAGGTCATTCTTTAATGGTCTATGGTTTTCCCTACTTTCTTCAATTTAAGTCTGAATTTGGCAAAAAGCAGTTCATGATCTGAGCCACAGTTAGCTCCTAGTCTTGTTTTTGCTGACTGTATAGAGCTTCTCCATCTTTGGCTGTGAAGAATATAATCAAACTGATTTCAGTATTGACCATCTGGTAATGTCCATGTGTAGAGTCTTCTCTTTTGTTGTTGGAAGAGGTTGTTTGCTATGACCAATGTGTTCACTTGAAAAACTCTGTTAGCCTTTGACCTGCTTCATTTTGTCCTCCAAGGCCATATTTTCCAGTTACTTCAGGTATCTCTTGACTTCCTACTTTTGCATTCCAGTCCCCTATAATGAAAAGGATATCTTTTGGGGGTGTTAGTTCTAGAAGGTTTTGTAGGTCTTCATAGAACTGTTAAAATTTAGCTTCTTCAGTGTTACTGGTCGGGGCATAAACTTGGATTACTATAATATTGAATGGTTTGCCTTGGAAACGAACAGAGATCATTCTGTCATTTTTGAGATTGCATCCAAGTACTGCATTTTGGACTCTTTTGTTGACTATGATGGCTACTCCTTTTCTTCTAAGGGATTCTTGCCCACAGCAGAAGATATAATGGTCATCAGAGTTAAATCCACCCATTCCAGTCCATTTTTGTTCAATGATTCCTAAAATGTCGATGTTCACTCTTGCCTTCCCCTGTTTGACCATTTTCAATTTGCCTTGATTCATGGATCTAACATTCCAGGTTCCTATCCAATACAGTTCTTTGCAGCATCAGGCTTTACTTCTGTCACCAGTCACATACACAACTAGATGTTGTTTTTGCTTTGGCTTTGTCTCTTCATTCTTTCTGGAGTTATTTCTCCACTGAACTCCAGTAACGAATTGGGCACCAATCAACCTGGGGAGTTCACCTTTCAGTGTCCTATCTTTTTGCGTTTCATAGTGTTCTTGGGGTTCTCAAGGCAAGAATACTGAAGTGGTTTGCCATTCTCTTCTCCAGTGGACCACATTTTATCAGAACTCTCCACCATCACCCGTCTGTCTTGGGTGGCCCTGTTCGGCATGGCTTATAATTTCATTGAGTTAGGCAAGACTGTGGTCCATGTGACCAGTTTGATTAGTTTATTGTGATTGTGGTTTTCATTCTGTTGGCTCACTGAGGGATAAGGATAATAAGCTTATGGAAGCTTCCTGATGGGAGAGACTACCTGAATGGAAAATTGGGTCTTATTCTGATGGGTGGGGCCATGTTCAGTAAATCTTTAATCCAATTTTCTGTTGATGGGTGGGGCTGTCTTTCCTCCCTGTTGTTGGAACTAAGGCCAAACTATGGTGGAGGTAATGAAGACAATGGAGACCTTCTTCATAAGGTCCCATGCACGCACTGAGTGCCTTCGACCCTGCAGCAGGCCACCACTGACCCACGCCTCCACCAAAGACTCCTGGACACTCACGGGCAAGTCTGGGTCAGTCTCTTTTGGGGTCACTGCTCCTTTCTCCTGGATCCTCATGTACACAAGGGTTTTTTTTGTGTGTGTGTGTGTGTGCCCTCCAAGATTGTGTTTCCCCAGTCTTGTATAAGTTCTGGTGGTTCTATGATGTGGTTAAAGGTGATCCCCTCCAAGAAGGCTTATACCATACGCAGATCTGCTGCACCCAGAGCCCCTGCCCTCATGGCAGGCCACTGCTGACCTGCACCTCCACAGTTGTGGCTCAGCCTCTGTGGGGTCTCTGGGTCTTGGTGCACACAAGGTTTGTTTCAACCCTCCGAGTGTCTCTGGCGGGTATGGGGTTTGATTCTAAATGTGATTTTGCCCCTTCAACCAACCAACCTCTTCTTTGCCCTTGGACATGCAGTATCTTTTTTGGTGGCTTCCAACATTCTCCTGTCTATGGCTGTTCAGCAGTGAGTTGTAATTTTGTAGTTCTCTCAGGATAAGATGAGAGCACATCTTCTACTCCGCCATGTTCCTCTGCCACACCACAATAGTCTTCTGTTTACATATTATAGTATGCTATCTAGCTTACAACATGTGAATATCTAATAGTTTCTTTTTTTAAGTAAAATAAATTTTTCTATCAGAGAGCACAGTTCAGCTCAGTTCAGTTCAGTCACTAAGTCGTGTCTGACTCTGCAGTCCCATGGACTGCAGCACTCCAGGCCTCCTTGTGCATCACCAACTCCCAGAGTTTACCCAAACTCATCTCCATTGAGTCGGTGATGCCATTCAACCATCTCATCCTCTGTCATCCCCTTCTCTTCCTGTCTTCAATCTTTCCCAACATCAGGGTCTTTTCAAAATGAGTCAGCTCTTCGCATCAAGTGGCCAAAGTATTGGAGTTTCAGTTTCAGCATCAATCCTTCCAATGAATATTCAAGACTGATTTCCTTTAGGATGGACTGGTTGGATCTCCTTGCAGTCCAAGGGACTCTCAAGAATCTTCTCCAACACCACAGTTCAAAAGCATCAATTCTTCTGCGCTCAGCTTTCTTTATAGTACAACTCTCACATCCATATATAGCTACTGGAAAAACCATAGCCTTGACTATACGAAACTTTGATGGCAAAACAATGTCTCTGCTTTTTAATATGCTGTCTAGGTTGTTCATAATTTTCCTTCCAAGGAGTGAGTATCTTTATATATCATGGCTGCAGCCACTATCTACAGTGATTTTGGAGCCTAAAAATATAAAGTCAGCCACTGTTTCCCCATCTATTTGCCATGAAGTGATGGGACCAGATGCCATGACCTTAGTTTTCTGAATGTTGAGCTTTAAGCTAACTTTTTCACTCTCCTCTTTCACTTTCATCAAAAGGCTCTCTAGTTCTTCACTTTCTGCCATAAGTGTGGTATCATCTGTGTATCTGTGGTTATTAATATTTCTCCCGCAATCTTGATTCCAGCTTGTGCTTCTTCCAGCCCAGCATGTCTCATGATGTATTCTGCACATAAGTTAATAAGCAAGGTGACAATATGCAGCCTTGGCATACTCCTTTTCCTATTTGGAAGCAATCTCTTGTTCCATATCCATTTCTAACTGTGGCTTCCTGACCTGCATACAGTTTTCTCAAGAGGCAGGTCAGGTGGTCTGGTATGCAAAGAGCACAACTTTCATAAAAAATTTTTATATTTATTGCTCTATTTTGTCAAACATATTACTCAAGTAGCCTTAATATTAGTAACTTATTGCTGACATCATTATTTTGATTAATCAGTAGCACTGATGTAACAACAAGTAAAAATAAAACAGAAAAATAATTATTTTCAAGTGACTGTCATTTTCATGCTAAAAATATAGCTATCCTACTCTATTTTTTTATTGTTATATTACTTGTTGTTGTTCTGGTATGGCTGAATCATGTATTGGCTCTCTAAAGACTTGGTTATCCTATACAGGATAGGGAGTCACTGGCCATGGTATTTCCATTCCCAGAAGTGGACTGATGTTGGTGCTAGGGTTGTAATGGGGCAGGTACAACCTCAGTCTTAACTGGCCTAGTGAACCTACCTTTTGGTGCTGAGTTGTTGCTGTTATTTTCCTCAGCACTCTTGCCTTTTCTCTTCATGGTCTTAAACTCTGCTGTGGCTCACCTTAGACAGATGTATTTTTCTTCTTTTCAACTCAATGATGGCAAACCTCTGTTGGTATTGGAACAGGATCCTAAGCCCAAGATGGTTTCTATTAAGGCAATTAAATTGCAATGTATAATAAATTTTATAGTAAGTCACTGAGATTTGGGTGCTGCTAATTATAGGAAACAGCCTATCATGTTTAATTCACCTTTATTCATTATTTTTGTCTTTTCTCTATTCCTCAGTAACTATGTTTACTGTGATTTTGTTGTATCAATACCACATATTTCAGGGGAAGACTTTGTTGGGTGTATTTTTCAGTTATTTTATATTTGCATCAAGATCAGTCTCACTGTTAGTCTGACCTATGTGTTCTCCCTACTCCTAGATTTATTCTTGGAAAATTTGTCTCTAAGGTTGAAACCAATCATTTAAACCCTGAATTTAGACTTTATATGATTTCTTGACATTATACCTCACCCCATTCTGATAGCAACACCAGCAAGACTCCTAGGCCCACTTCCCCCTTCCCTTCTACATAATTAAGGTCTCTACATCTAATAAGTAGATTCTCTTTGGTCTCCCAACATGAAGTCTTGTTCAAGTAACCCATATGGTTTGTTAGATCCTCCATTGTTGAATTTTCAATGCAGTGTATCAGAATTGCCTGGTGTTTATTTAAAAATGCTGATTCCTGGTTTATAACCCAATAAATTCTTATTCAAGAGGTTTTGTGTAAGGCAAAAAAATCTAAATTTATAAAAATTCCTCCCCAAGTGGAGCACTAAAAATCTGTGAACTAAAATGCATGGTTTAGGTTTTCTCAGTTTACTTCTTGTTAAAGACTTGTCCTTGAATGAGTTCCCTAAGAGTAGAAACAGCCCATACATGTTGCCTTTCAGACACTAATGGCCTATTCCTGTCTTGGTCCCTTGTTGCTATACCCTCAGAATTAAGAGATTTTTTAAGAGAGTTTAAGACATTTTCTTAATCTGATGGAGTTTGAACAAGATCGTATGCCATAACCCAATTCCTCTAGCAAAGAATGTTTAATAATTTTACCTCATGTTGTAAAATGTAAAGAAACCAGTCAAATGTTCAAAAGTGGAGAGCTCTTCAAAGTTCTTTGGATGACTATAGCATATTATTCACTCAATTTGACATCTTTATCTAGAATAAGTTTCATGAATGAGTTTGCCATTTGATCTTCTAACACTGTTAGATTATGAATTGTTTCTCTTGCCCCTCCAAGGTCATTTTGAAGATCCAGTGTTTTGTCAGATGCCACCATTTCTTTATATTCTTCTTAATCCTTTCTAGCATTCATATATTTTCCTTAAGCAAATGTATTGCTTTAACACTTTAAAATTCAGTTTGCATCCCTTTTATTACATTACTTTTCATCCTCCAAGTATGTTGTTTTTGTTCTTAAGATATTTTCTAACATTTCATTTGCTGTTAGTGGGCGTCATCAGCAGAGCTTTATCTGATGGTTAGTCATGTTTTCAGTGGCATAATTTACTTGATAGGGTGAGTTGGAAATGACACTTTTCTATGATTTTATTTTATAGTTATAATGATATTTTCCATTGTTTATCATTTAAACTGAGATGTATTGGCTCAGTGCTAGATTTTGTTATCAAACTATAAAACAAATATAACAGTTTTTTTTTCCTATCAGTCTGAAACAAGCAAACATATTGATAAAACTTAAGAACTAAATGCAAATGTGAGTAGCTAGAATAATAAATATAAAATTAAGTATAATTCTTTAGGAAATAGAAAAAAATAATTGTTTGGCTCACAAAGATATAATTTAGATTTAGTTTCATTCCTTTAAAACTAAATATATAGCTTACAACTTTCATTGAGATGGTCAACTAACTGTTTATTAAAAAGAAGAAGGAACTATTAAGAAGGAAGGTAAATTTTACTTGAAGAAATACTACATAAGCTTTTTCTAAAGAATTGATAGGTCAGTTCTGGGAGCTTAGTCGCTCAGTTGTGTTCAACTCTTCATGACCCTGTGGATCGTAGCCCATCAGGCTCCTCTGTCCATGGGGATTCTCCAGGCAAGAATACTGCCATGCCCTTCTCCAGGGACTCTCCCCAACCTAAGGATCAAATCCGGGGCTTCTGCATTGCAGGCCGATTCTTTACCATTTGAGCCACCAGGGAAGCCAATGTGCTCTCAAGTCGGTTATGATTCAGTCACAGGTTCAGTCTCTCTTCCTTTTGGTTGTAGCCTTGACTCAGTTGATTGTTTTGTTAATTTATTGCTTTTAATTGAGGGAATAATTGCTTTACAATGTTGTGCTGGTTTCTGACATACATCAATTCGAATCAGCCATTGTTATATACATAGGTCCCCTCCTTCTTTAACTTCCCTCCCACGGCCTACCCCATTCCACCCTTCTCGGTTGTCACAGAGCACTGGGTTTGAACTCCCTGTGTCACACAGCTAATTCCTACCGGCTGACTATTTTACATATGGTAATGTAGAAATATATGTTTCAGTGCTACTCTCAATTCGTCCCACCCTCTCCTTTTTTGTTATTTTGACAGAGTGCAGTCATAGTGTTAAGCACGGTTCTTATTTGGGATATAACAAATGGGTTTGCTTAGTATATTTAAGATGAACCTCTATTGCATTAATATACTTTTGATCTTCACATTATTTGGCATGCAAATTTTTTACATTCATAGATAAAATGATGTAATAATAATTAGATCTATTATACTACTTTTCAACAATGGAAAGAAATGGCAAACTTAAAAATGCCCTAGGGGGAAAACTAAGATGGCAGAGGAATAGGACGGGGAGAACACTCTCTCCCCAATAAATATACCAAAAGAACTTTTAAAGGCCGAGCAAACTCCAAAAAACAGGAACTGAAGGCTGGCAGAGGACATCGGGCATCTGGAGAGGCGACCCATTGCCGACGTGAGGAGGTAGGACAAAAGAAAGAAAAGAAAAAAAAAATAGAGGGAGAGACAAAGAGCTGGGGACGGGTTCCGTCCCGGAAGGGGAGTCTGGAATAAAGAGGAAAAAAAAAAAGAGGAGAAAGGTTTCCGAATACCAGGGAGCATTCTCTCTGGCAGATCTGCGGTGGATCTTGGAGAGCAATATAGCTGAGAGCAGAAGCAGATTAATAGTTAAGCCCTGCAAGGTTCGTCTCTAGCTCCAAGACACAGCCAAGCAGCAGCACAGCCGAAGCAGACTGCTCCTGCTCAGGGAGGGGCGGGCTGTGGGCTCAGGGAACGGAGCAGCCTGAGGGACCTAACCTTCCAGGAAAAGCACCCCCCGCCCCAGGCCCGTGCACAAAACAAAGGGCGGTGAGGAGTCAACAGAGAGGCTGGGCAGCTGTGGGCTGCGGACCGGCCCAGCCCCCGCCTAAGAGCAGTGGGCATAACCCAGCACCGGGGAGGCTAACCAAGACTTCTGGGGATTCTGGATAGACTGGTGCTGTACACACCAAAGAAGGCATGTTCAGCTGCACCAGCGGCCGGGCCGGGGGAGGGGAGAAGCCCCACTCCCCAACTGCTGGGCGGACGACAGAGAGCCTGAGCAGAGGGGGCAGGGGAAGCCCTCTCACCAGGAGCAGGGCAAACTCCAAA
>ML662442.1:15123997-15183023 GCA_007570785.1 Antilocapra americana
GCTCAACATCACTCATTATCAGAGAAATGCAAATCAAAACCACAATGAGGTACCACTTTACACCAGTCAGAATGGCTGCCATCCAAAAGTCTACAAGCAATAAATGCTGGAGATGATGTGGAGAAAAGGGAACCCTTTTACACTGTTGGTGGGAATGCAAACTAGTACAGCCACTATGGAAAACAGTGTGGAGGTTCCTTAAAAGCTGCAAATAGACCTGCCATATGACCCAGCAATCACACTGCTGGGCATATACACCGAGGAAACCAGAATTGAAAGAGCCACGTGTACCCCAGTGTTCATCGCTGCATTGTTTACAATAGCCAAGACATGGAAACAACCTAGATGCCCATCAACTGATGAATGGATAAGAAAGCTGTGGTACATATACACAATGGAATGTTACTCAGCATTAAAAAAAAATTCATTTGAAGCAATTCTACTCAGATGGACGAAACTGGAGCCCATTATCCTGAGTGAAGTAAGCCAGAAGCAAAAACAACAATACAGTATATTAACACATATATATGGAATTTAGAAAGACAGTAACGAGAACCCAACATGGGAGACAACAAAAGGAATGCAGATGTATAGAATAGACTCGTGGACTTTGTGGATGAGGGTAAGGGTGGGATGATATGGGAGAAGGGCATTGAAGCATGTTAATTGTCATGTGTCTAATCAATCGCCAGCCCAGGATTGATTCTCGGGACTGGTACAGCGAGATTTCCCTGGGGGGGGGGGGCGGGGGGGGGGGGGGGGGGTCCCGGAGGGGAAGTATATATAAACCCATGGTGATATTATGACAATGTATGGCAAAAACAATAAAAAAGAAAAACAATGAGAAGCCTACATATATATGGAATTTAGAAAGATGGTAACGATAACCCTATATGCAAGACAGCAAAAGAGACGCAGATGTAAAGAACAGTCTTTTGGATTCTGTGGGAGAAGGTGAGGGTGGGATGATCTGAGAGAATAGCATTGAAATATGTATATTGTCATGTGTGAAACAGATCGCCAGTCCAGGTTCGATGCATGAGACAGGATGCTCAGGGCTGGTGCACTGGGATGACCCTGAGGGATGGGATGGGGAGGGAGGTGGGAGGAGGGTTCAGGATGGGGAACACATGTACACTCATGGTTGAGTCATGTCAGTGTATGGCAAAAACCACTAAAATATTGTAAGTAATTAGACTCCAATTAAATAAATGAATTTAAAAATAAATTTAAAAAAATAAAAATGTCCTAAAAATATTTATACATTTCAAATTTGAGGATTATGTTTGAGAGACAATTCTCTGTCACCATTAAACTCTAAGAACTTTAGATTTTTCACTGGAACTAAATAGTAACTCAAAAATACTGATATATTTGAGATCTTGGTGAGAGGAAACATAGGAATATTGTAAGATTAGTTAATAAAAGATATCACATACTAATCCGACTTTTCATGAAGTATGTTTTTTTAATATTAATTATTCTTACGATACCTGTACATCCACCTCTTGCTCATTTGAAAGCCAAAGTGTTAGCTGCTCAATTGTGTCCATGTCTGACTTTTTGCAAATCCATTGGCAATAGCCCACCAGGCTCCTCTGTCCATGGAATTCTTCAGGCAAGAATACTGGCAGGGGTAGCCATTCCCTTCTCCAGGGGATCTTCCCACCTGGGGATCAAACCTGTGTCTCCTGCAATTGCAGGTGGATTCTTTACCATCTGAGGCTTCCCTGGTGAGAGGGGCCATCCACATTGTTGCAAATGACAGAATTTCATAGCAGTTTTTGGCAGAGTGGCCTTCCATTGTGTATATTCTTAATCCATGCATCTGTTGATGAACAGCTGAATTGTTTCCATTTTGGGGCTATTGTAAATGATATTGCTATGAAAATCGGGATGCATGTATCTTTTCAAGTTAGTGTTTTTATGTTTCTGAATAGGCACCCAGGAGTAGATTTGCTGAGTCATATGATAGCTATATTTTCAGTTTTTGAGGAATATTCTTAGTGTTTTCCTTAGCGGCTACACCACTTTACATTCCTACAAATGGTTTATGAGAATTCCCTTTTCTCCACATCCTTGCCAACACGTCTTACTTGTAGACATTTTGGTGATAACCATTCTGACAGGGGTGAGTTGATATCTCATTGTGGTTTTGATTTGCATGTCTCTAGTAAATAGTGATGCTGGGCATCTTTTCATATATCTTTTACCCATCTGTATGGCTTCTTTGGAAGAATGTCTATTCAGGCTGTCCAATTTTTTAATCTTGTTTGTTTCTGTTGCTATTGAGTTGTATAAGCTGTTTATATATTTTGGATATTAACACCCATAATGTTCATACTATTTGCAAACATTTTCTCCTATCAGTAGGCTGTCTTTTCATTTTGTATATAGTTACTTTTGCTGTGCAAAGGCTTTTAAGTTAAATTAGGTTTTGTACTTTTATCTATGCTTTATTTACTTTGCTTTAGAAGACAGACCCAAAAACTCTTGCTAAGTTGTCAAAGAATGTTCTGCTTATGCTCTCTTCTGGCAGTTTTATGGTTTCAGGTCTTATATTTAGGACTTTAATCCATTTTGAGCTTGCTTTTATATGTCATATGAGGAGATGTTCTAACATGTCTGACAGCTTTACTTCCTCCGTTTCAATTTGTATGCCTTTTATTTATTTTTCATGTTTAATTGCTGCGTCCTGGACTTCCAATACTATAAAAGTGGCAGGAATAGGCCCCAGTCTTTGGGGCTGCAAAGAATTGGACATGACTAAGCAACTGAGCACACAAGAGTAGATATTATTCCTGATTTTAGGAGAATGGTTTTCACTTTTTCACTGTTGAGAATGGTTTAGCTGTGGCATTGTCATAACTGATATGTATTATGTTGAGATATGTTCCTTCTGCAACAATTTTGATGAGAGTTTTTCTCATGAATGCATGTTGAATTTTGTCTATGCTTTCTCTGTGTCTATTGCCATAATCATATGATTTTTATTTTTCCTGTTCTTAATGTAGTAGATCACATTATACGATTGAATTGAAATATTGAACCATTCTTGCACTCTTGGGACAAATCCATTTGATCATGGAATATAATCCTTTTTATATATCGTTGGACCAATATACAAATATTGTCAATATTAACCACTGACAATTCTGAACATGCAAAGGCACGTTAGACTCAAGACATTGTCTCTTAGAATTCAGATGTCAAGAGTCTATGGCTTAAAATCAGGGGCAGTAGGAAGTAGAAACACTCCATTCCTTCAGAAAATCTCCTGAAATAATCAGATGATCAATTTTCCCCACTGCTTTTTCTTTAAATTCTAGTTCTTTCTTTTTAACCAGGTCTAAGGAAGTTTGGATTGCTTCCCTGATAGCTCAGTTGGTAAAGAATCTGCCTGCAATGCAGGAGAACCCAGTTCCATTCCTGGGTCAGAAAGATCCCCTGGAGAAAGGATAGGCTACACACTCCAGTATTCTTGGGCTTCCCTAGTGGCTCAGCTGGTTAAGAGTCCACCTGCAAAGTGGGAGACCTGGGTTCGATCTCTGGGTTAGAAGATCCCCTGGAGAAGGGAAAGGCTACCCATTCCAGTATTCTGGCCTGGAGAATTCCATGTACTGTATAGTCCATGGGGTTGCAAAGAGTAGGACACAACTGAGCCACTTTACTTTCTTTCTTTTCTTAGTATTTATACACAAATTGTTCATTCATTATTCATTCAATTATCCCTAAAGTGTTTGCTGGCATAGTGCTAAGAATACACATTTGGTCCCAACCTTTATGGATGAGTAAACCCAATAAAAATAAACAAAAAAATAAATAAAATATCAAATATCCATGTACTGATGTGATAGAACTTTGGAAACTTTCACTTTAATTTGGGTACCAGAGAAATCTCTTTAAAGAATTGATTTGAGCTGATACCTGAATGAAAGGAATGATACAGCCAAGCAAAGTTATCCAAAAGTTAAAATCTGAAGATACTATTGAGTTTAGTGTATCATGTATCCCAGAAAGAAAAGTCAGTGTGTCTGGAGCATGAAGCACATGTAGGTTAGTACAAGATGAGCTCAAGAAAAAACATCAGAGGATATATAAAGTAGTTGCTTATGGGTCTTGGTTAGGTTTTGAATTCTGTTTTAAGTGAAACTGTTAGAATTTGTGTATTATAAGAGTAGCATAAATTAATGCTAGAAGACATTTTTGGAATGGATTGTAAGAATGAAATTAAAACAGTTTATGTCTATGGAAGTAAACCTGGAAACATAGTGTTGCCTGGACTAAAATGAAGGTAACAGGGAAGAACAGGAGGAGTGGATTCATAGAATTTATTGGTGTGAGGATGGAAAAAAAGTGAAAATTGAAGCATAAGTGTACATTTTGGCTTGAGCAAACAGACTGATAGTGATACCATTTTTTGAGATAATTGAGACTGGGGAGAATAGATTTGACAAGGATACATAGAAACTGAATTCTCTTTGAATAAGATTGAGACACCCATTTGTCCCACGGATAAATTATAAACATTTTTTTTTCTTGGTTAGATTGTCATAGGCTGGTTTATCTGTTGATTTCTTAAATTTGTTTCTAATGCAGTAGATTACATTATATTATACCTGTATGGCGCGAATCACCACACATTTATAGTGCTAAGGTAGTTTGGTCTCATTGAATTATATAATGAATCAATTGGTCAAATGAATTAAAGTAAATAGTGGTTGTTGATTACTAGTTTTGTTTCATACTTGCTCCAATAAGATTGGCCTCCAAATTCAGTTTATTCTTTATATAAGAATTAATGCAACCATTTGTAATAATGTAATAATTAAGGAAAACATACTTATAGAAACAAGCATTGTGCTTTGGAAGTTTAGGTTACTGCAAGTAACTTTGCCAAAATAAACTTTATAGAGAATGATTAAATTAAAGATTAAACAACAACCTTTTTTGTTGTTCACTCGCTAAGTCATGTCTGACTCTGTGACCCCATGGACTGCAGCATGCTAGGCTTTTCTGTCCTTCATTATCTCCCGGAGTTTCTCAGACTGATGTCCTTTGAGTTGGCGATGCTATCTAACCACCTCATCCTCTGCTCTGCTCCTCTCTCCCTCCTCCTCGCTTTTGCCTTTTATCCTTCCCAGCAGCAGTATTTTTTCCAATGAATTGGCTCTTTGCATCAGGTGGTCAAATTACTGGAGCTTCAGCGTCAATCCTTCCAATGAATATTCAGAGTTGATTTCCTTCATGAATGACTGGTTGGATCTCCTTGCGGTCCAAGGGACTCACAGAGTCTTCTCCAGCACCACAGTTCAAAGGCATCAGTTCTTTGGTGCTTGGGTTTGTTTTACTGTACAGTTCTCACATCCACACATGACTACTGGAAAACCATAGCTTTAACTATATGGACATTTGCTGGCAAAGTAATGTCTTTGTTTTTTTAATACACTGTCTAGGTTTATCACGGAGAAAGAAATAGCAACCCACTCCAGTATTCTTGCTGGAAGAATCCCACAGACCAAGGAGCTGGTTTACTACTGCCCATAAGGTTGCAAAGAGTCATATATGACTGAAAAGACATAGCAGGCAGATTCATCATAACTTTCCTTCCAAGGAAGAAGTGTCTTTTAATTTAATGACTGCAGTTCCCATTGGCAATGATTTTGGAGACCAAGAAAATAAAATCTTCCATTGCTTCTACTTTTTCCCCTTCTATTGACCATGAAGAGATGGGCCCGGATGCCATGATCTTAATGCTTTTTAATGTTGAGTTTCAAGCCAGTTTTTTTTTTTCCTTTTCACTCTACTCTTTCACACTTATCAAGAGGGTCTTTAGTTGTGCTCTAAATACACATTAATGCCTATAATTCCAGGGCACTTTAGGGAAGGTAAAGAGGTTGCATTTTTTATTTTGGGAAGATCAAATTAGAATCAGTGACAGCTGAGGTGTCAGGTGACAGATTGGGCAGGCCAGTGGCAGTGAAAACATGAACTACAGAGACCACATTGAATAGAGAAAGCACCCACAGCTAAAGTGATGAAAGAAAGCGACAGCATGAATAACAGAGATAGAGTCAATCTAGCACCTGGGAGAAATGCAGGCATATGGAACCTCAGATCTCAATAGTTAACAGTGACCTTGGGGCTAATGATATCAAGCTTACTTTTCTCTGAAGTTGAGATTGTCTGTAAGATGGATCCATTTTATTTGGACTTTCTTCATAGAAAATATATACATATAGTAATGATCAAATGTAATTCATCCCTAAAATGCAACAACAGTTCAATATTTGAAAATCAACTGTTACTGAATCATATTAATCCAACTAGGGATAAAAATTATATGATTAACTCAATAGAAAGGAAATCATTTGACAATGTTTACAATGTTTAAAGGATAAGGTGAAGCTGTCTTTATTTCTGTATTATGTAGTATTTAGATAAAACATTCAAGAAATCTATAAAAATCTTAAATATAAGAAACTCAAAGAATATGAGTTCAAAATAAAAAATAATTTTAATTTGTATATGCTCATATGCCAATACATTTTGAAGTAGTATTATTAGTTGTAATACTGGTAATAGTACTACTAAATAGTATATAAAAAGCATATAAATACTTAGGAATAAGCTTAACAAAATATTTAAGACCTTTAGATTGAAAACTATAAAGCATCACTGAGAAAATTAAAGAAATTCAAATAAAATTTAAAATATATCATAATCATTGACTAAGAGATATCAATTCTCTCAATTTTGGTAAATAGATTCAACATACACTCAAACATAAAAATGCTATGTTTTATTGTACAGAAGTTGATGAGCTGATTTTTAAATTGGGGGGAATTTTGAAAGACCCACAACAGCCAAATCAATTTTGGAAAAATAAAAAAGAACAAAGTTTGAAGACTTACATTACTGATTTCAAGAATTATTTATCATTCTACAATAATCAAGATTATTATACCAAGTACCCAATCAGTAATTGGGTGCAATCTAACAAAGATCAAAATGATCTTTCTTTGTTTCCAAGGCAAACCATTTAATATCACAGCAATCCAAATCTATGCCACAGCCAGTACGGCTGAAGAAGCTGAAGTTGAGCAGTTCTATGAAGAACTACAGGACCTTCTAGAACTAAAATGAAAAAAAAAAAAAGATGTCCTTTTCATCAGAGGGAAGTGGAATGCAGAAGTCGGAAGTCTGGAGTAACAGACAAATTTGGCCTTGGAGTACAAAATGAAGCAGGGCAAAGGCTAACAGAGTTTTTCCAAGAGAACACATTGGTCATAGCAAACACCCTCTTCCAGCAACATACGAAATAATTCTACACTTGGACATCACCAGATGGTCAATAGCAAAATCAGACTGATTATATTATTTGCAGCCAAAGATGAAGACCCTCTATACAGTCAACAAAAACAAGACTAGGAGCGGACTGAAGCTCAGATCACAAATTCCTTATTGCAAACTTCAGACTTAAAGAAAGTAGGGAAAACCACTAGACCATTCAGGTATGACCTAAATCAAATTTCTTACAATTATACAGAGAGAGTGACAAATAGATTCAAGGGATTGGATTGATAGAGTGCCTGAAGAACTATGGATGGAAGTTCATAATGTTGTACAGGAGACAGTGATCAAAACTATTCCCAAGAAAGAGAATTGCAAAAAGTCAAAATGGTTGTCTGAGGAGGTGATGGAACTCCAGCTGAGCTATTTCAAATCCTTAAAGATGATTCTGTGAAAGTGTTGCACTCAATACGCCAGCAAGTTTGGAAAACTCAGCAGTGGCCACAGGACTGGAAAATGTCAATTTTCTCTCCAATCCCAAGAAAGGCAATGCCAAAGAATGTTCAAACTCCCACACAATTGCATTCATCTCATATGCTAGCAAAATAATGCTCAAAATTCTTGAAGCTAGGATTCATGGGAAGCCTGGCATGCTGCAGTCCAAAGAGGTGGATATGACTGACAGGCTGAAATGAACTGAATAATCAAGAAGATGTGATAGTAATATAAAGCTAATGGAACATGTTAGAATATCAAGAAATAGAAAGACACACATATAAATAAAATCATTTTGACCAATAGTTAAGTTGATTCAAAAGAAAAGGAATTATGCTGTCAACAAGTTAATTTTCTGAACTAACTAGATATAAATGTGGACCTTGACTCTAAACTCACAGCATAAATAATAATTAATTTAAAATGGATTATATACTTAAATAAATCTTAATCTATTAAAATTCTAAGAAAAAGTTGGAGAAAACCACCACCACTTTGAGTTAGGTGAAGATTCCTTCAGTCATTTCAGTCACTCAGTGTTGTCCAACACTTTGTGACCCCATGGACTGCAGCAGGCCAGGCTTCCCTATCCATCACCAACTCCCAGAGCTTGCTCAAACTCATTTCCATCGAGTCAGTGATGCCATCCAACCATCTCATTTTAGTTCATGATAAATTGAACTTCATTAAATTAATAAATTCAGCTCTTGAATAAAACACCATTAATAAAATGAAAAGGTAAACCACAAACTGGAAGAAATTATGTTCAGTACATATATCTGAAAAAGGAGTTGTATTCAGACCATATAAAAAAATCAATAAGAGTCGTTGAATTTTTAAGCAAGCAAAAACCTTATACAGACATAAAAGAAGGTACATAGATGGGAAATAAGTGCATGAAAACATTCTCAATATCTTTATCCGTTAAGTAGATGTACATTAAAACTACAAGATTCAATTTCACACTCACCCACATTGCTAAAACTAAAGAATACCAAGTGCTTGTAAGGTTGTGGAGTGATTCTTAACTCTTATATATTATTATTGCCATTGTTAAATGGTTTAGCCATTTGGGCAGTGAGTGCCTTATTGAATTAAATAGATACCTAGTCTACAACATTGCAATTTTATTTCTAAAGAAATTAAAACATGTCTTAAAGAAGTTACAAGCACTGTTCAGGGCAGTTATAACAGATAAAAACTGAGAACAATCCACATGTCCACCAGCATATACACTAGAAAACCAGTTGTGGTATAGCTATACAGTGAGATGGTAATCAGAATAAAAATGAATAAGCTGCCAAAATGCACAAAAAATGAGTAACTCCATCCCAAAATTATTGCATACTGTGTGAGCCTGGTTCTATGTAAAGTTATAGAACACTTAAAACTAATATAGATCAACTTATATAGGAAGGAGTGAATATCATTAGCTGGAAAGTGACATGAGGGAATGTTCTAGTCTAAGGAAATACTCTATATCTGGATTAGATGGTAGCCACGCAAGGGGGTTTACTTGTCAAACCCATCTCACTCTACGTTTAAACGTGTTATTTACTATGATATGTTTATACATTAATTCAGTTGATTTTAAAATATTTTAAATGAGTATTTGTGTAAAATCACTTAATTTGTTTCTCCAGTGAATGAGAAACTGGAAGTGAAACAAGAAGAGATTACTATTAATTGTAAAGTGAAAAATAGCATTTGCTATATTAAGATGTAACAGTACCTAAAAGGAGAACCTGACATTAGTAGAAAGATAAATTTGAGTCCTCTTAGACACTCTGCTCAATAAAATGTCTTATATTTTAAGAGAGGAAATACTTTGAAGAGCAAAATTTTGTATTCTGATATTTGCTATGATATAATCATAATTTATTAGTGATATTCCAAACTAATAAGAAATTCTAAAATGACACAAAAAATTAACACATTCTGTAATCCATCACTATCACTAGTGCCAGATGTCTCATGAATATGAGCAGAGTACCACACAAAGCTGATTGAAATGATAAAGTTCTGGCGGAGAGTCTTATGGAAGTTAACAAAGGTATCAACATGGATCAAGAGTCAAGCTCATAATTTTGCATTTCCTTTCATAAGAGTTTATTATTCAGTTAGTTGGTCAACAAATTTCTATCAAATCCCTTCTATGGCCTTGTCTTTAGAGTTCACTGATTGAGATGTAAAAAGCACTTGTCCTGAGTGTCCTAAGAGGCAAGGAAGATACCGGGAAATATCTGGGCTTAGAGCTAAGTGAGCTTGTTGTTGAGTAAAAATACAACATTAATAATTCTTTTTCCATCTGGCTGTGAATGGTCTTGTTTGTTTTTGACTAATAAATATATTCATTCATTTATTTGCATATTTATTAACAGCAAAATTTATACATTGCTTTGCAATATAAAGCTTATGCTGTTGTTCAGTTGCTAAGTTGGGTCTGACTCTTTGAGACCCCATGGATTGCAGCATGCCAGGCTTCCCTGTGCTTTACCATCTTCTGGAGCTTGCTCAAACTCATGTCCGTGATGCTATCCAACCATCTCACCCTCTGTTGTCTCCTTCTCCTCTTGCCTTCAATCTTTCCAACATCAGGGTCGTTTCTAAGGAGTCAGCTCTTGGCAATCAGGTGGCAAATCAGGTGGCACTTCAGCTTCAGCATCAGTCCTTCCAATGAATATTCAGGGTAAATTTTCTTTAGGATTGACTGGTTTGATCTCCTGTCAGTCCAAGGGACTCTCAAGAGTCTTCTCCCACACCTCAGTTCAAAAGCATCAATTCTTCTGTGCTCAGCATTCTTTATGGCCCAAGTTGCACATCCATGCATGACTACTGGGAAAACAATAGCTTTGACTATATAGACCTCTGTTGGCAAAGCAATGTCTTCTGCTTTTTAAGATGCTGTCTAGTTTGGTCGTAGTTTTTCTTCCAAGCAGCAAGCGTCATGGCTGCAGTCACCAACTGCAGTGATTTTTGGAGCTCAAGAAAATCAATTCTGTCACTATTTCCATTGTTTCCCCATTTATTTGCCATGAAGTGATGGGACCAGATCCCATGATCTTCATTTTCTGAATGCTGGATTTTAAGCCAGAATTTCACTTTCCTCTTTCACTTTCATCAAGAAGTCTCTATTCACTTTCTGCCATAAGTTTAGTGCATCTGTGTATCTGAGGTTGTTTATATTTCTCCTGGCAGTCTTGGTTCCAGCTTGGGCTTCATCCAGACTGGCATTTCACATTACGTACTATGCATATAAGTTAAGTAGGCAAGATAACAATATACAGTCTTGACATATTCCTTTCCCAATTTGTAACCAGTCCACTGTTCCATGTTCATTTCTAACTGTTGCTTTTTGACCTGCATACAAATTTGTCAGGAAGCAGGTGAGATGTTCTGGTTTTTCCATCTCTTGAAGAATTTTCCACATTTTGTTCTAATCCACACTATCAAAGGTTTTAGTGTAATCAATGAAGCAGAAGTAGATGTTTTCTGGAATTCTTTTGCTTTTCTGATGATCCAGTGGATGTTGGCAATTTGATCTCTGGTTCCTCTGCCTTTCTAAATCTATTTTGAATATCTGCAAGTTCTCAGTTCACATACTGAAGCCTAGCTTCAAGAATTTTGAGCATGACTTTATTAGCATGTGAAATGAGTACAACTGTTCAGTACTTTGAACATTCCTTGGCACTGCGTTTCTTTGGGATTGGAACGAAAACTGACCTTTTCCAGTCCTGTGGCCACTGCTGAGTTTTCCAAATTTGCTGTCATATTCAGTGCAACATTTAACAGCATCATCTTTTAAGATTTTAAATAGCTCAGCTGAAATCCCATCACTTCCACTAGCTTTGTTTGTAGTGATGCTTCCTAAGGCCTCTTTCTTTGCATGATCACTTAGGAAGATTTTGTTATCTCTCTTTGCTATTCTTTGGAACTCTGAATTCAAATCGATATATCTTTCCTTTTCTCCTTTTGCCTTTACTTATCTTCTTTTCTCAGCTATTTGTAAGGCCTCTTCAGACAACCATTTTGCATTTTTGCATTTCTTTTTCTTGGGAATGGTCTTGTTCACTGCCTCCTGTACAATGTCATGAACCTCTGTCAATAGTTATTCAGGCACTATATCAGATCTAATTGCTTGAATCTATTTGTCACTTCCATTATATAATTGTAAAGGATTTTATTTAGGTCATATCTGAATGGCCTAGTGGTTTTTCCTATTTTCTTCAATTTAGAAGTCAAGTCCTGTGGTTCAAGATGAAAAGTCATAATTTCTGATCAACTGCAATTCCATTCACAATCCCAAAGGCATTATTTACAGAAATAGAAAAAAAAATCTAAAATCATATGGGCTCACAAAGAACCCCAAATAGCCAAAATTTTCTTGAGAAAAAGAACAAATATAGATGTCTTACTCTTATTTATTTCAAAGATATTGCAAGGCTACAGTAATCAAAACCATCTGGTGCTACCGTAAATGCAGACATATGATCAATGGAAGATAATAGAGAGCCCAGGCATAAACTCATGTAAATACAGACAAGTGACCTTTGATAAGCATGTCAAAACTACACAATGGGAAATGATAAGCTCTTCAAAATTGGATATCAACATACAAAAGAATGAAATTGCACATTTATCCTACACCATTAAAAAAACACTAAACTAAAAATGCCTTAAACGGTTAGGTGTAGGACTTGAGACTATAAAACTTCTAGAAAGAAACATGGAAACAAACTTCCTAATATTTCTCTTCGCAGTGATTTCTGGATATTACTGTTACACCATACACATGGGTAACAAAAGCAAATACAGACAAGCAGTGGTACATCAAACTACAAGTTTCTTTATGACAAAACAATAATCAACAGCCTTAAAAGGCAGGCTTAGGAATTGTGGAAAATATTTGCAAAGCATGTATCTGATCTAAACCTAATATCCAAAATATGTAGGAACTCATACAACTCAATAGCAATAGCAGAAACCCCAAATCTTTATAAAAATTGGGTAAAATTCTTGAATAGACATTTCTCCAAAAGAGATACATGAAGGACTAACAGGCATATGAGTAGATATGCAATATCACAAATCTTTAGGGAATTACAAAGCAAAAACCACAGTGAAGTATTACCTCACACCTGTTAAAATGGCCTTGTCATCACAAACAAGTAAAACAAAATGAAACCCAGAAAATAAAAGCTCTGGTAAGGAAGGGATAAAATTGAAGCTATTGTCTGCTACTTTTGGAAATGTACATGGTGTAGATGCTATGGAAAACAATATGGAAACTTCTAAAAACATTAAAAATAGAACTGCAATGTGATCCAGCAATCACACTAATGAATATTTACCTTAAAAAGTTGAAAACAGGATCTTGAAGAGACATTGGACTCCCATTTTCACTGCAGCTTTATTCACAATAGCCAAGGAAATAGAAAAAACTTAAATGTCCATTGATACATGAATAAAGAAAATGTGGTCTATGCATGCATACAATAAAATATTATTCAGCCTTAAAAAAGAAAAAGTCCTATTATATGCTATGACATAAATAAACTTTGAAGACATTATATAAAACAAGCCAGTCATAGAAGGCCAAATACTACATATTGTATTATTTGTGGTAATTAAGTAGTCAAAAGCATAGAAAGAGAACGTAGAATAGTGGTTGCCAGTGACTGGGGTTAAGAAAATTAGGGAATTGCTCCCCTATGGATATAGAATTTTATGCACACAAGATGAAAAAATTCTAGAGGTATGCTACACAGAAATATGTTTACAGTTAACATTATTATAATGTACTCTAAAAACTTGATAAATTTGGTAAGAGGATATGTCTCATGATTTTTTTACCAATAAAAAAATTCTGAGATACTAAAACAATTGAGATGATTCTTGAAATTAATTCTATTTAGTCAGTGAATGACAATCTGCTGTATTAGTACTATTACAGAATATTTTCAAAAATAATCTGGTTTCATGCTAATGTATGGCAAAACCAACACAATAAAGTAAAGAAAATTTAAAAAAAGAAAAAGAAAAAAGAAAAAAAATTAAAAAATAAAATAAAAAAAATAATAATCTGCTTCTTAAAAAATGTTCATATTAATGATCATTAAGGAAAAATTTTAAACTCTCCTTAATTTTATTGTCAGAACTTTAAAAAAAATAGCATAAGTAGGACACATATTCTTTTCACATTTTCACATATTTTAATTAATTTTTTAGCCACATCTGACTCCAGTTTCATGTCACTGATGTTTTTCTGAAGAAAATTCTACTTTCATATGAAAGGTCATTCTTTAAATAAATCTATTTGTAATTTTCTTCAAAAGTTTATACACACACTTTTTTTGTGTTATTTAGTAGAATTGAATATGTTGATACCTTTAATTGATTATTCTCTTAGACTAAAATATTTTTAATTAAGAAAATAATTCTCTACAGCTACTGAAGTTCCAGGTAAGTGCAAATAAAATCCTACCAAGTGGGAAGCATCATCAATTTCTACTTTTTTCATGGCAAAATTTGTAAATAGTTCACAGCAATAAATTGTTTCTATATCTGACTTACTTAAAATTACCATTTCTCAAAAGCTTTCTAAAGAACAATACTCATCAAGTAAGTTTTCTTTATTTGTGATTATCTCAAATAATTTGTTAAATTTGGATACTGCAAAATCATAGGCCTTCTTCAGTTCTAGAGCAAAATATAAATTTATCGAACTAAATGTTCGAGCTCTAAAAAAATATTCTCACAAATCAAATATCCATAGTAAATATTGTATAATATTTCAGAATAAAGTAGTATACAACTTTTGAGCTCCCACTGTTTAATTTGTTCTATTTCTATTTGTTTCTTAGGAATACATTTAAATGTGTTCCTATTTACAAGTTTTTTTTTTTTTTTCAGTAATTGCAACTTACCACAAATCTGAAGATATAGAAGTATTTGGACATTGTAATTATTGATTGAAGATTTTCAAATAATATTTGACAAGTAAGCAGACAATTTTATAGGTATTCAAAACATTAAAGACACTAGTATATAATTTTGTAACATTTTCAAAGCAATTCTTCAAAGGTTCAGTCATTTTCAAGCATCACATTTGTGACAGCAAAGAGAGAAACAGTCTGAAATGTTCTGCTAATGGAGTCAGCACTCTGCAGTTCTTATTTCCCAATAAGAGAGTTCTACAGCTTTCAGAAGAATAAATATAAAGAAAACTAAGTCTAGACGCATAGGAGAAAATCTACTGACATAAAAATAAATATTAAAAATAAAACTTTAAAAGAACAAGAAAAATAAAAGACAGATTTCCTTCCCTTGTGGCTCAGCAGGTAAAGAATCCACCAGCAGTGTGGGAGAAACTGAGATGGATCACTTGATTGGGAAGACACCCTGGAGAAGGGAAAGGCTACCTACTCAGTATTCTAGCCTAGAGAATTCCATGGACTGTATAGTCCATGGGGTTGCAAAGAGTCAGACATAACTGAGTGACTTTCACTTTCACTTCCTTCAAAGAAATCAATGTAAGAGACACAACTGCATTCTCACTTCAAACAGTAAAAGCCAGAAGACATCAGGATGACATTTTCAAAATAATGAAAACAAATTGCTACCATTCTAGAGTCCCATGCCAGTAAAAAAATATCCTTCAAAGATAAAGGACAGTTAAAGACATCTGTCGGATAAACTAAAAATAGCAAACCTATACTAGATAATTAAAAATAGAATGCCTTTAAGCAGAAGGAAAATGATCATAGATCAGGTAGGGAGCTTAAGCTTAATGTAGATAAAGAAATGGGAATAACATATAACTTGAAAATAATGTTTTAGGGAGTTTCTAAAATATACAAGATTAAAATATATTATAGCACTAGCACAAATGTAAGAAGCATAACCAGATTTCCATTGTCTTGCTGTTCTTAAATTGTCCGGAATTTGTTTAATCATTCAGGTTAGAACTCAATAATGCAACCCTTATAGATACATATGTTGTAACCTTTAGAGAATGCACTAGGATAACAAAATATTTAATATTTGTAGCTAATAAATTTACATATGGGGAAAATGAAATAAAAAGTACATACTTGGATTACTTGAAGCACAAATGCATTGGTCTTCACAAATTTAGTAGTTTAACATAACACTTTTTTTTTTTTTTTTATCGCACAGTTTTGGAAGTCAGAAGTCTCCAATATATCTCACTAATCTGAACTGAAGGTGTAAGCTCCCCTCAGAGTAGATGGAACTGACATACAACCGACAGTCTGGGGCTGTTGGGGAAACTTCTATGTGTTCCAGGGTCAGAAAAGCAGTAATCTTGGATGAGTTATAACACAGGCAGGCTCTCTGAATTCAAGGCTTAAATTTACAGTCTAGCTGCTCTCCATGCACCATGTTCTGGGAGGAGTAGCTGCAAAGACTGATTTACTTAAACAAGCTTAATAACTCACCCAGACGCAGTGGGGGTGACCAGCTAAGGAGGAATCTTGGAAGAGGGAGAAATGGGAGTGAGATGCATAAGAAGGCATCAGTGGCTGACTCACTGGACAAGCCCTTCAGTGTGGATCCTCCAACAACGGAAGGATACATCTTAATGAAGACGCGATGGCCTACCGTAGACGCTAAGAGTGGAGCCTCAGAAGTCAGACAGGCTGAGAATGAATTCCAGCTAACCAACTCTGGAAACTTAAGTAACCTTACCTGTTATGTCCCCATATTCTCATCTATAAAGAGAAGTACAGCAAGTTTCTCCCACTATGTCTTTTTAACTATCTCACAAAGTGAAGAGTAAAAGTACAGTTTCACTGGGTTGAGTAGTAAAACTTATATTTGAAACCTAGTAAAGCAGCTAGGACTTTAGGAGTAAGATCTTGAAAAGAGAGACTTCGGGAAAGGGAGCTTGAAAGTCACATGCAACTTCCCTCTCAAAACTTACTTCTAAGTTAAAAGTGCACAGAGTAAGGTTTCAATAACTCCAGGTAGAAACAGTGACTGAAAAATTAAAGAACCAAGGAGGTTATTTAGCAGTTACAAAATGTTCCGAAGGCAAACATTGGAGTACAAACCCTGCTACTGTGGGGCAGAGAAGCCTTGGTAAAACCCCTGGGCTTTTGTTGAGGTTCCAAAAAGACCACACAGTGGAAATGAGAAATTATAGCCTAGCATACATTCTTCATATATGCTACCTCTGAAAAATCTGAAGTCTAGCATTTTAAGAAGATCAAGGGCATATCTGACACTCTAAAATCTTTTGAAAAGAAAAAGTTTCCCTTTTGGAAGAAGATAATATCATCTAGGTTTTTTTTTCTTATCTAATGTCTAGGATTCAACTTAAAAAATACAGCACTGTCTAAAATATATTACTGAGTGAATCGAAATCAAAGGAAAAAAATGACAAGAGCTCCATGGTTGATTGTTATTGAAGTTACCAAAAGAAAAGGAATTTAAGATAAAATTTTGCTTTTTAAAAATAAAATGTCTTCCCCTGGAGAAGGGAATGGCAACCTACTCCAGTATTCTTGCCTGGAGAATCCCATGGACAGAAAGGCCTGTCAGGCTACAGTCCATGGGGTTTAAAGAGACAGATACCACCGAGAGACCAACACTTTCACTTTAAGAACAATCAGAGGGCTCCCTTAGGTGGCCCAGTGGTAAAGAATCCCTCTGCCAATGGGAGAAGTATGAGGTCGATCCCTGGGTCAGAAAGATAGCCTGAAGAAGGAAATGGCATCCCACTCCAGTATTCTTGCCTGAGAAATCTCATGGCCAGAGGAGCCTGGCAGTCCTGAATCTGCAAGAGAGTAAAGAGATGGAGTGAAGAGAAGAGACCTTGAATATGTGTGTGACTGATGAATAAAGTAAAAGATGAGTGATGTACAAAGAGTTTTATCAGCAGTCCATGAAGTGGAGATGAAATGCAAGCAAGTTTTGATAATTCAAAAAAGCAAGGTTAGAAGCATCATCTTTCACTTCCTTTGAAAGTTGAATAATGGAAGAGGAGATGGATAGCAATAAGGATGGAAAGAGAGCAAAAAAGAGAGAGAGTACTAAATGTTTAAAAGCACATTATTAGTTTATATTTTCAAATCTACATCTAAAGTCATAGGTAGTTTTTATTATTAAAGGTATCATGTGAAGAAGTTTACAACTAATATTTTACTTCAAATTTTTCTTAATACAAATGAAAAAATGGTCCATCATTTTTAATTTTTATATGATGAGAAAATTTCTTTTTTCCTACATAGGAAAGTGGATAGTATCTTCTATGTTCTAATTATAATGGTTGGAGTGTATCATGTCATTTACTTGTGTGGATTGTTACTGACACACAGGAGAGAATTATTTTTTGAATTAGTAATTATTCATTGGTACAAATTTTAGTTACTTTTCACTTTATTTTTTTCTTAAATTTTCTAAAATTCCTACAATTATCATGTATTGTTTTTATGCTGAGAAAAAATAAAATAAAAGCATAATGAAACAGAGTACATCTTGCCTCATTCTTTTTTTTTTTCTAATTTTTACTTAGTTCAGCTTTGATTTATTTGAAAAGCTAAGAGCTCTTGCTAAGAAGATATGCCAGTGGTGGTAGATTTATAAACACACAATACTAACGTTTTCAACATTACTTACTTCTTCATGATACCTACTAAGAAAGGCAAATATATCAAAATTTTTAGGCCATATGAAATAATTTGGGGGATTAAAAATAAATGCTTCTAATCCGTCCATATGGATTTTAATTTAGCATATCCAGAGATATGCCCAGAAAATATATGTATCTTTGGGAAGATCATATTCTTTAGGACACTGAGCAGCTGTAAGTGGCATGGAATCAGGGAGGTGCTGAAGAGGGAATTCATAGGGCCTGGACTCCATCTTAGGCCTGTTCATGCTGGTCATGCTCGGTCGCCTCTTCAATGGACTCTAAACTTTGCTTAGTGCTGTGGAAATTACAATGGAGGGATAAGACCCCCCTCTGGACAGGGGAATCTCAAAGATTATATCCAGGATACTCAACACCTAAGAGAAAACATGCACTAATCACCCCTGGCTCTGGACAGGTCATAAACCATGGCTCCGGATAGGTCATAAACTTTCTGATAGTAACCTTGGGCTTATCGACTATTAACTATTTGGAATGTAACCTCTGGTTTATTGATTATTGACTGTTCGAACACATGATACTTGAATGATGGCATTATTGTGATTGTATTTACCTTTCCCTTGTTTATGCAAGTTTCGGGTGATTTGGGGTGGTGGGTTTAGACATGTACACATGGGTATAAAAGATCCTCACAAATGCTGGTCGGGGTCCTTGGCTGAGAGGAGACTCTGCCTTGGGCCCACCGCTGTAGTAAACTGCACTTCACTGTCTGCATTGTCCTTCTGAATGAGTTTGTTTCTCTGAGCGTGTGGCTACAACAGTGCAGGATGCCTGCTAGACAGTCATATTATCTGAATTAACTCCAGTTCTTAGTGATAGTTATTCCTGACATTCGAAAGAGGGAATTCTATAGGTTCTTATTAAACTAAATCACATTTCAAGAAATGCTAATATACCAATTAAAAAGTCAATAGAATATTAACCTGAAAAAGCACAATTTCTGTCATCTTTCTAAAAAGAGATAAGTGCACAAATTGCAACCTTACAGTTCAATAAATACATATAATGATTGGTGACAAAGCTTAGTAAATTATTATTTGTGGAAGAGACTTTTAAGATTTTTACTTGTCCTGATATGTAGTCACTTTGGGGCATTGTGAGTCTATTGGGAGGTCCTGATGGACAGAGGCCTAAAGTTCAAATGACAGTGAGGAGCTGAGGAACTGAAGTGGAATGGGAATGTTCCAACAGATAGATGGAGAGGGAGGAGGAAAGGTTTAGAAGGTGACACTTTAAAGGATTCATGGAGACTAAATGGAAGACTGAAGATGGTAAAGACAAGGTCAAAAGGAAGTGAAGGGGAGAGAGAGGTCTTAGATTAGTCAGTTGGAAGAGATCTTAAGCTTTTCAAAGTCAATGAAGTTCTAAATGATTGGTATTGAAATCACACCAGCAAGAAAAAAGATGGAGAGTTAGCATTATAATGGCAAGGATTTAAGAAGGGAAGGTTCAGTTCACTGAGAGAGCCTGTGATTTTAATTACTTGTCCCTCTTAGACAAAGAAGCCTGGGGCCTCCAACCCAGACTATTTTACAAACAAAGAGTCCTCACAAAAGAGCCAGGCATTTTACCTCAAGCATCAAGATATAAATCCCCTTCCCAAAAGAGCCAGGAAGTCTTCCAGCAAGCAAGATTCTTGCTCAGACAGTTTTTAACCAAACAAGACTAGGACACTAACCTGGCCTCAGAGCAAACACTTAGAGTCTTAAGAAGCAGAATTTGCTCTTAGCATGCTTCATTATGTTGTCATCTGGAGCACAGGATTGGATTAGAAGTTGAACTCACCATTGGATCCCTGATCAGTCAATCACGTGTGAAGACAAAGGCTTGAATGGTGTACACTTGGGGTGCTCTGTGAGAGGCTCAAGTCCACTAATGAATCTGATCCTGTCAAAATTTTGGGACCGTATTGTTTAAGAAATAATTATCCTTATGCTTGTTTAAATGGTAAGGACAACTTTATTCAAGACTATTGCAATAATAGAGAGGAATCTGACTCACCTTCCACTACTAGGACAAGGGGGGATTTATGGCCAAGTAACAGGATCACAGGGAGAAGGAAATGGCAATGCACTCCTATATTCTTGCCTAGAGACTCCCATGGACAGAGGAGCCTGGTGAACTGCTGTCCATAGGGTAGCTCAGAGTTGGACATGGCTGAAGAAACTTAGCATGAATGCATGAATTGAAGAAGAAAATGGTAACCCACTCCAGTATTCTTGCCTGGAGAATCTTAGGGACAGGGGAGCCTGGTGGGCTGCCATCTATGGGGTCGCACAGAGTCAGACACAACTGAAGTGACTTAGCAGCGGCAGCAGCAGCAGCAACAGGATCATGGAGTCAGTGGATGGAAAATGACTATGGAAAGGGAAATTCTTTATAAACTGACCTAAAAGAATTCTTGCTAAAAGCAAGCCAAGGACTTAGGCATCAAAGACAGGGGATGAAGAGCTTGATCAAATATCAAGGAGGATCACATACTAAGGATCCTAAAACTGAGCTGGGAAGGCTGGCAATAAGATAGCAGCCTAGTCAAGGCAAGATCTGAGAGCAACATGACTAAAATTTATTTAAGAAGATTCTTTGTCCAGTTCAAAAGATAGTGGATGGATAAATGGATGGATGGGTACATGGATGAGTATTGGATCAATGGGGCATTCCAGGTGGCACTAGTGTTTAAGAACCTGCCTGCCAATGCCAATGCAGGCAACTTAAAGAGATGTGGGTTTGATCTCTTGGTAGAAAAGGTCCCCTAGAAGAGGACGTGGCAACCCTCTCCAGTATTCTTGTCTGGAGAATCTGTTGGACAGAGTGAAGAGGGAATTCATAGGGCCTGGACTCCATCTTAGGCCTGTTCATGCTGGTCATGCTCGGCCGCCTCTCCAATGGACTCTAAACTCTGCTTAGTGCCTATGAAAATGACAATAAAAGGATAAGACCCCCTCCTTGAAGAGGTTACTCTTATCCAGGTTACTCATCGCCTAAGAGAAAACATACACTAATCACCCCTGTCTCTGGATAGGCCATAAATTTTTCTGTACCTATCAAAGTGTAAGCTTGGGTTTATTGATTATTGCCCAATTGTTTAACTGTTTGAACATATAACACATGAATGTTGAGATTATTGTGATTGTATTTACCCTTCATTTGTTTATGTAAGTCTCAAGGAATTACATGGTGAGTTCAGACACGTACACATGGGGTATAAAAGATTTACACAAATGCTGGTCAGGGTCCTTGGTTAAGAGGAGACTCTGCCTTGGGCCCGCCGGTGTAATAAACTGCACTCCACTATCTGCATTGTCCTTCTGAATGAGTTTGTTTCCTGGAGCGCGTGGCTACAACAAGAGGAGACTGGTGGGCTACAGTCCATAGGATCACAAAGAGTTGGACAAGGCTGAAGCAACTTAGCATACATACACATTGGATCAATGAATGAGTGAAAGAAAAAGTTCCAGAAAACACTGATAAACAACTTCTTTAGCCCTTTGGGGAGAAAAAAAGCTTATTATTCAAAATTGATCTGTTGGCCTAAAGTGTTCATACTTCATTTGACAAAAATAGTTATTAAATCAGACAAATATGAAATATCACCTACACATTTTCTGTCAAGAAAATAATTCCTGTAAGAGTCCTGTGAAACACTACAATTAGAGAAGATACACCTCTGAGCACTGCAAAATTAAAGGTTGCAGCCATAGGAACATAAAAGGTATATTTCTTGAATCTCATTATCACAGCAAAATTGAAAAATAATTAATAACAACTACTCATTAGTTCTTGTATGTCATTCAGGATTCCATATTTTAGCTACCTTTTAGTCTTGTGTGTTATCTCATATCCTGAAAAATAGCTTTTATTCAATTCCTTAGTGTGAATTTGTTGTATCTTCATAGTCTGTTTTTTGCCCCCAATTAAAAAAAAATGAAAGAAAGACATGAAAGAGGAAAGAACAAAAGAAAAATATTCTTTCAAAATTAAAAGTCACTAAATCTTCTTTCAGAAATAAAATAAATAAGAAATAGAGTGTAGGGAGAGAAGAAAAGGAGAAGGGTGGGCTGGAAGAACAGTAGGAAAGACAACAGTAGGAAAGAAAAAAGGGGCCTACACTTTTTTCAAAAGTCTGTAAACTATGTGGCTTTTTCTCTGGCAGTCATACCAGAGGAATATTTTAATTACCTATGGAAAGCAGCTGATTAATTTTTCCATTCTAATTATTTGGTTCCATAGTCACCCCTTTTAGCTCATTCATGAAAACTGATTTCTTTCTACAGCACTTATTGCCCATTTAAGCCTACTGGTTTCTACACAATCTATTCTTCTGCAATTTCAGATTCTGTTCAATCCTATGACATACAGAACATCCTGGAAGAACTCAGACTGGTGGCGGGGATACAATGTGCCAGCTGAAATCCTCATATTATTTGCTTGCAGGTTCCCCCTTCTCAGATGTCTAACGGTGAGTTTGAAGAGAAAACTTCCTCATCAGAATGTCATGTGTTCAAAAAGTTTTTAGAAATGACATGTGTTCTTATAGAGCCTAAGTGACTCCCTCTTAAAAAGAGGAGCCGCCATCTTGCGATAGAAGGCAACACCCAAGTTCCCCCACGCCCAGGTCACCACCCTAGACACGACTGCCAATCAGGGGCTAGCGCGCGAAAATCCCCTGACCTCCCCTCCCATCCTGGCCAGTCACAGGACGCTGAAGCACATTACCCCATCCGAGCCCTCCTGCCCTTTGTCTCTCTCCCTTAAAAGCCTTGTACCATGTGGCTCGGGGCCGCCGCCCTCACTCCGCTGCATCGGTGTGTGTATGTGCGGTCCGGACCCGGGTCTGTAACAAACTCCCTCTTGCGCTTGCATCGGTGAATAGCCTCCTGGTGGTTTGTGGAGACTGGGATCTGGGCACAACATTCTTACTTCCAGTGTCCTTAAGCATTGCATCTAATGTAAGGGAGCGATAACCTGCCACTTAACTACTGAAGAAGCACTTAAGGGAAGCCTTTCATGTAGAAAACATGGCTTGTTTACAGTTGTTTTCTTCACAAAATAATAGTAATAATACTGAAAACTAGGGATATATCCTGTGAAATATTATAATTAAGAAAAAATAATATTCTATCTACAAAGTTATTATGAATACTTAACAAAATAATAAAAAAAAACAGAAAAATAAATTTTAACCTGGCAAAGATGTAGCATATTCACTGCAGGAAGATGCAAGTAAGGATGGTGGCTTGGTTAAGGGAATCTGAAAACTGACAAGAATCCTGAAGACCCTGTGATACTTCCTAAACTAGGTGATAGGAGAGCAATGGGCTTCTCTGATGGCTCAATGGGTAAAGAATATACCTGCAATGCAAGAAATATAGGAGAAACAGATTTGATCCTTGGGTCAGGGAATATCCTCTGGAGGAGGAAATGGCAACTCACACAATATTCTTGCTTGAGAAACCCCATGGACAGAGGAGCCTGGCAGGCATCAGGCCATGGGGTTGCAGATAGTCAACCAGACTGAGCACGTGCAAGCAGAGGGTCAGTGACTAAGTTGGGTATGGAATTGTTAACCAATTATTAATATTGACATTTGTTGCATGCACTTTCCCATAGAAATAGAAGATACACAGACATAACCTGGTACTAGGTGTTAAGTAACAAGGTTCTGATATGTTGCATACATTTACTTGGAGATGTCTTTTATTAAATCCAAGATCTATTAATGATTAGTTTTGCAAATACGATAAGGTTATTTGAAAAACCAGTAACTAAATTGCATCACTTATTCATAAATACTCGGTGAGTTCATATACCTACTTAAAAATTCAGCAAGTATACTGAGCTCCTCTTTGCATCTAGGAACTGGGATAGGGTGCCACAGGGTGTCAAAGTGATGACAGTTGCACTCCTGTCATTTCAAGGAGAATAATAAATTCATGAGCAATTAAGTTCAACAAGAACAGTAGTGCAATGATGGAAGAATGATGTGTTGTAGAAGCAGAGAAAATGAACCCAAAATTAATTGTGCTATTCATTTTCCAAAAAAAGTATGCATTTTCGTAGCTTTGGAGCTTCACCGCAATTTTACTGCATTGATTCAAGAACTATTTATTGAATATCTAGAAATTCAGCAGAGAACCTGATGAGGCAGATACATTCTCTGCCCTAATGAAGCTTCCTTTCTTATGGGAATGCATTGGCAATGAATATGAAAGCATAAGATAATTCCGTTTTTGTCAAGAGCTTTTTAAGAAAAATAGATCAGTGGAACAGAGGCTGCTAATGGATGGGTGGTACTCTAGGATGAATAGAGAAGGCTTGGTGGAGGGAGTGGGGCTAGAAGTCAGCTCTTGAAGATGAAAAATGACCTTTTTCCAATATCTTAGCATAGAAATAAGGCAGGCATAAGAAACAGCAAGAACAGAGGCCTTAAAGCTGGAGTGAATTTGGCTTGTGTAATAGTAGGATTCCCTTCATGAATCACTGCCTTGTCGCGGCCAAAGGGCTTATGTGACTCATAAAGCTATGAGCCATGCCCTGCAGGGCCACCCAAGATGTTTCGGTCATAGTGCAGTGTTCTAACAAAACGTGATCCGTGGAGGAGGGAATGGCACACCACCCCAGTATACTTGTCGTGAGAAGCCCACAAAATATTGGGAAGGGAAGAGTTGGACATGATTTGATGACTGAACAATAGTAAGGTTTGGACTTCATTGGTGGCTCAAACAGTAAAGAATCTGCATGCAAGGCAGGAGACTTGGGTTCAATTTCTGGGTCAGGAAGATTTTTTGGAAAGGAATGGCTACCCAATCTAATATTCTTCCCAGGAGAATTTCATGGACAGAGGAGACTGATGGGCTCCAGTTCATGGGGTCTCAAAGAGTTGACATGACTGAGTGACTAACACAAAAACAGTAAGGTTTAGTGTCTAATCTGACTGGAACTATTATTAGAAAAATGTTCATAGAAACATTATAAAACTTAGACAAGGAACTTTCAGGAACGTTTCCACCCTCAAGCTTCCCTTGCTCAGAAACATCTTCAGTAGGAAGATCTCTTTTATAGGAACCTTCTGCTATGCCATGAGTCTTATTATATTAAAATAATTTTGTGTCTTTTATGGCAAAAAAACTGCATTTGAAGAGATATTTATAATTCCATTAATGTCTTAAGATAGCTAGTTTGAGGAACAGTAAAAAATCCAGTGGCCTGAAAAGACATTGTCAGACAAGTATATAGATTATGATGTGTGTCCAGATGAGGTTAAAAAAAAAAAAACAAACAAGATATCTCAAGAGAAAGACAGGGAATATTGATATAATATAGCAAGAGATTGGGAGCTCTAACTTAAAATCCTGAATCTTGGTTAGCATTTTAATGAGAGAAATGAGGGTAAACAGGCTGCCAATCACATGAACTGCTGCTGGAGAATCCAGATCCAAGAAATCTGACAGAGGTCTTTTCTATGACCTTGTTGGCAAAGATTGCCTGAAAGATGCAGTGAATGTGGCTAGTTCCCTTCATAGTTTATGAGAAGGAACCTGGAATGTTTTATTAAACTTTGAGAGGGAGTGGGCAAGGGAGAGACCTGGAGAATCACAGCATTCCAGGGACTGAAGCAACCAGTGCCCATGTTGTGGTAGAGATGAGGAATTTTAATTTTCCTAACTAATTTTCATGTTGGACTTTATTCGAAAATAAATGGTGGTGGATTCTATTTAAATAAATGGAGTAAGTCAATATGTAAGGAAACTATTGTAGTCAGAAATATTATTGATACAGTTGGTTAACTCAATGGTCATACAGCTTTCCCACTCCTCCACCTCCCGTAAAATGAGACAGTAGAAATAAATTTGATTTGTTTAAACAGACATGCACCAGTGTTGCTCCTAGAAAAGAAGTAGTATTAGTCACGCAAGTGTGTCAGACTCTTGGCAATCCTGATGACTGTAGCCCACAAGTCTCTTCTGTCCATGGGATTCTCCAGGCAAGAATACTGAAGTACGTTGCCATTTGCTTCACTGAGGGATCTTCCCAACCCAGGAATCAAACCTGGGTCTCCTCCAATGCAGGTAGATTCTTTTAACGTCTGAGCTACAGGCAAGGCCCACCCCACCTCCAACAAGAAAGAGAGGAAAGGTATTAAGTAATATCCTGGTACAAGTCGGCTTTTAAACAAAACAAAATACAACAAAATGCTACATGTCAGTTAATCTCCCTGATGCACACTATTCACACTTCAAAGTAAGAGTTATAGAAATAAAATGTTAATGTTTCAACTTGAAGGTTATTTCAGAAATCTGATAATTATGCACATCAATCACTAAATGCAACGTGTCATTTAATATCCTTAGGTAATGCACTGTTCCATTCATCGAGAGAGATATGTGTCAGCAATTTCTAATTTTGATTTAATTAACATTTTGCTTAGTGCTTCTTAGACTTTGCCTGTACCAATAAATAAAAGCAAAATGCCAAAGAATTCTTTTACTCTGGAAAAGCAGTTTGCAAATGTTCCACTAATTTTCCTTTTTGTTCAAGGAAATTTGTTAGTTGATAATTTGAATCATTAAAGAAAAATATAATCGTGTACTGCTTGGCTATGAAAAGCTTAAAATTGTTTAGATATAAAGTTTCAAATTATTCTTGAAAGAAGAAACATCTTTGAGTTAATTATTCATATTTCATGATATGAATATATGGGTGTGTACTGTGTTCAGTTGCTAAGTCACATCCAACTCTTTGCAACCTCATGGACTGCATAAGGGAGGAAAATTAAATTTATCTTTTATGAAAGACTTCTAAGGAATGTTTTTTAAAGTATGTATGTGTGTATTTATTTGGATCTGCTGAGTCTTGGTTGCAGCATGCAGGATCTTTTTATTTGTGGCATGTAGACTCTTAGTTGCAGCATGTGGGATCTTGTTTCCCAACCAGGGATCAAACCACGTCCCCTGTTCTGAGGGCATGGAGTCTTAGCCACTGGATCACCAGGGCAGTGACCTAGGGAACATTTTTGAAATGTAGGACAATAAAATTATTAATAAAGATAGTGAGGCTAGGTAGTAAAAATACTATCCAAAACCTAGATATAGAACATAGTTCTTATATCTGAAGAGTGTAACTACAAAAGAATCTATGTCTTTCTAAGAAGCAAATAGAAATAAGGTCAAATCTTTGGAATAATAGAAACGAAGAAAACTACCATAAATAAATGACAAAAGCCAAAATGTCTGATAGAAAATGAATTTATTAGAAATGAAATCAAAGAAAATTTCACACAAAGGATCAGTTCTTGATCAGGATCCTGACACACAATTTACACTTGATAAACATCTACGTATGAATGGAGAGATGACAGCTCTGACATGCAGTACAAGTTATGACAAACCATTACTGTGTGCACGCTTAGTCTCTCAGTTGTGTCTGACTCTGCAACCCCATGGACTGTAGGCCACAAGGCTCTGCTGTCCATGGAATTTTCCTGACAAGAATGCTAGAGTGAGTTGCCATTTCTTACTCCATTTAAATGTTGCTACTTGATTTTTAATAGTAATATTTGGCTCAGGGGGTAAAGAATCCACCTGCAATGCACGAGACCTGGGTGCAGTCCCTAGGTTGGGAAGATCCCCTGGAGAAGGGAAAGGCTACCCACTCCAGTAATCTGGCGTAGAGAATTCCATGGATTATACAGTCCATGGGGTCACAGAGTTGGACACGACTGAAGGACTTTCACTTTAAATAAGTCTAAAATTGATTATCATGCCATTCAATCTGAAAATTTCTGGTTATTTAAAATAATTTTCTTCTAATAAGTGGTTGAGTATTTTTGTTTGCATAATATATTAGGTTTGTTATCACATTGTCAAAGTACAAAGTACACTGAAAATAAATATTTAAAATTTTATTAACTAAATCTGGTACTTCTGGGACTCCTGTTCATAAAATACTTTTTGAAGAGTATGGAAACATGAAATTTCAAATGCTTAATCCAATTAGTTAGGTCCTTTATTGTCATAGACACACATCACCACTGCTTCACCCTGGTTTAGGTGCTTTACCTAACTTAATCATGAGACATTTGCTATTGAAATGTTCACCCTGGTTAAAAAACTGTTAAAAGTGATTTGACACTGCCCAAAGTTTTCTTCTGTAGAAATCAGAAGGTGATTTTTTTTTTTTTTCATTTGGAAGATGGAAACTTCTGGTTAGGAAAAAAAAAATGTGTACAGAGCTAATGACTACATGACTTTGTTTTTACTCAAGTGTTTCAGACCTGGGTGGTGTCAAGTTCATAATAACCTAAAAGTCAACATCATTGGAATTTGAAGGCGATGATTACAAAGAACTATGTATATTGTCAGAAATCAGTTAACAACATGCAGTTTCTGCTGAGCATCTTCATCCTTGCTAAAGTGCAACATTTTAGTGAGAAATTGCTACTTGTTTTCCCCCTTTATAGCCAGTTATCTTACTTTTAAGTCATTGTCCTAAACTAAAAATACAAGAATGAGGCAAAGATGATTTGCTGCCATTCTGTTCCTGACTAGAAATATTAGAAGTTAATATAGAGGCAAAAGTATCACTATAAGTAAAGTCTGAGAGAAAAGAATAGAAAAATGCATTTGGATTATGATTTGTGAAGTTCAAAATGACATCAATTATTATCAAATACTTATGACATGGATAGAATATATTCTTAGGTCATGTTACACTGGAAAGAGTTTGATTTTTGTCTCACAACATTACTTTAAAAATCTAGTAATATTAGCCTCAAAAGTAACCTTAGCTAGAAGTACTCCAGAGTCAAAGAGGAATTTATATCCAAGAAAAATAAATGTGATTTTATTCTTTGGTTACATATGTATGAAAAAATATACTTTGTCAATGGACATGGTAAAGAATTTGAACACTACAACCTGGAAAAAACTAAATACATTTTTTTTTCTGATATTTAGACCCACTTTCTCATTTCATAATTTAAAAACTGTAAGAGCCTTTTGCAAACTATGCCTCTAGCATTTTTTGTTCAACTTCATCTGTGCACAGGGTTATGACCTCATAAACAAAAATGAATAATTCAAAGTTAATGAACTGAACCATAGGCCTGAGGGGCATTCCCTGTGTGATCTCCAAGGAGCTCACAGGGCACTGGAGATATCTTCTTTGTAGTTCAAATTAATCTTCAAGCATACTCTTTGACATAGTCAATGGCAATTGTTTTTCAAAATTAATAAATAGTGTTAAAGTAAGCACAGAGTATGCAATATATCAAAAAATTTATATTATGGTTAACTTAACAAAAAAGGTGCAAATAAGATATCATGTAATACATAAAATATTTATATATAACCTAAAGTCAATATTTACATTATAAATGAAGTGATTCTTTACTGAAGCCATCATGCTTACCTTAATGACAATGTAGAATCTTCAAGTAATGAAAAACATATTTGTTATGTTATTTCAAATTGAAAAGCACTAGGATTACACCTAGGGAAGAAGATATTTCCAATTCATTATCAAAATGTATTTAAAATTGATTCTATGTTCAACATATTATTTGGTAACTTGGAGAATAACATGATCCAAATTCATGAAACAAATCTGTGACATCTTACTTTATAAGAAATTTCTTCTTCAGTGCTTTACCAAGAATACATTGTTAAATGTCTATACCCCAATACAACATAAAAAGTTCAAAAAAATATATATAGTTGAAAAACAGAACATGAACAAAAGAAACCTCTTTTTCTTTAAGACTGTTAATTGCAAGTCAATCTCCCTTGAATTTCATGTGCTATAGTCACCAAGAATCTGAACACCTCTGCTACTGGACATAATTAGAGCAGGCTTTGTTTCAAAAATTCTCAGCATACTGCAGACTGCAAGCAACTAGATGATGATGTTTAAATAAGGACTGTCATATTATATACTGTTTATTCAACAGATATTAACATATTTTGAGTTTATGTAAGAACAAGGACCATCTTTTGTATGGTGGAAGTATTATAAAAGCAGATTGTAGTGATGGTTGTACAACTGTATAAATTTTATACAAATTTATCAAGTTCCATCTACAGTGGAGGAATTTTTTTATGCAAATTATATGTCAATAAATCTAAATAAATATTTGTGGAGTTAAAGATAAATAATTGTGAAGTGTTTGAGGATAGGTAAAGGTATTAGATGAATTCATATGCAATGAAACAAGAATAAAAAAATAATAATGGGTTTATGGATGTTTATAGCAAATATTTTTTAAGTTGTATCTATGTTTTAAAATTTTTGTAACAACATTTTGGAAAAGCTAGAGCACAATTAGTAGCAAATATTAGGGAAAATAATACCATTTCATGGTTTAAAACAAGAAGCTGAAACACTGTAGTTAATCAGATGTGTTAAAAAAAAAAGTCAGTGTGTCTTCATTTTTTGATTTCTGGAAATACCCAAAATTAGTAGAAGGAAAAAAAACCCATAAAAATCAGAGCAGAAATAAATGAAAAAGAAGCAAAGGAAACTATAGCAAAAATCAACAAAGCTGAAAGCTGGCTCTTTGAGAAAATAAATAAAATTAACAAACCATTAGCCAGACTCATCAAGAAAACAATGGAGAAGAATTGAATAAACACAATTAGAAATGAAAATGGAGATATCACAACAGACAACCAAGAAATTCAAAGGGTCATAAGAGGCTACTATCAGCAACTATATGCTAATAAAATAGACAACTTGGAAGAAATGGAAGAATTCTTAGAAAAGTATAAACTTCCAAAACTGTACCAGGAAGGAACAGAAAATTTTGTCAGACACATCACAAGCAAGGAAATAGAAATAGTAATCAAAAATTTTCCAACAAACAAAGGCCTGGGACCAGATGGCTTCACAGGTGAATTCTACCAAAAATTTAGTGGAGAGCTAATATCTATCCTATTCAAGCTCTCCCAGAAAATTACAGAGGAAAGTAAACTCCTAAACTAATCCTATGAGGCCACCATCATCCTATTATCAAACCAGACAAAGATGCCACAAGAAAAGAAAACTACAGGCCAATATCACTGATGAACATAGATGCAAAAGTCCTCAACAAAATTCTAGGAAACAGAATCTAACAGCATATTAAAAAGATCAAATAATATGATCAAGTGGGCTTTATCCCAGGAATGCAAGGATTCTTCAATATTCACAAATCAATCAATGTGATATACCACATTAACAAATTGAAAATTAAAACCATATGACTATCTCAATAGATGCAGAGAAAGCCTTTAACAAAATTCAACACCCATTTATAATAAAAAAAAACTCAACAGAAAGCAGGCTTAGAAGGAACATGTCTCAATATAATGAAAGTCATGAATGATAAACACACAGCAAACATATTCCTCAATGATGAAAAATTGAAAGCATTTCCTCTTGTCAGGAACAAGACAAGGGTTCTCAGTCTCACTACTACTATTCAACATAGTTTTGGAGGTTTTAGAAACATCAGTCAGAGAAGAAAAAGAAATAAAAGGAATGTAGATAGGAAAAGGAGAAGTAAAACTCTTACTGTTTGCAGATGACATGATCCTCTACATAGAAAACCCTAAAAACACCATCAGAAAATTACTTGAGATAATCAGTGACTATAGTAAAGTTGCAAGACATAAAACTAATACACAGAAATCCCTGAATTCCTATATGCTAACAATGATAAAACAGAGAGAGAAATTTAAAAAATAATCACATTCACCTTTGCAATGAAAAGAATAAAATACTTAGAAATAAATTTACCTAAAGAAACCAAAGACCTATGCATAGAAAACACTGATTAAAGAAATCAAAGATGACACAAATAGATGGAGAAATATACCATGTTCATGGTTGGAAGAATAAATATACTGAAAATGAGTATACTATACAAAGCAACCTGTAGATTCAATGCAATCCTTATCAAGCTATTTTTCACAGAACTAGAACAAATAATTTCACAATCTGCTTGGAAACACAAAAAACCTTGACTAGCCCAAACAATCTTGAGAAAGAAGAGTGAAACTGGAGGAATCAACCTACCTGAATTCAGACTATACTACAAAGCTACAGTCATCAAGGCAGTATGGTCCAGGCACAAAGACAGAAATATAGATCAGTGCAACAAAATAGAAACCCAAGAGATGAATCCATGCACTTCAAACACCTTGTTTTTGACGAAAGAGGCAAAAATATGCAATGGATAAAAGATAATCTCTTTAACAAGTGGTACTGAGAAAATTGGTCAACCACCTGTGAAAGAATGGAACTAGAACACTTTCTAATACCATACACAAACATAAACTCAAAATAGATTAAAGATCTGAATGTAAGACCAGAAGATATAAAATTCCTAGAGGAAAACATGGACGGAACACTCTCTGACATAAATCACAGCAAGATCCTCTATGACCCACCTCCCAGAGTAATGGAAATAAAAGCAAAAGTAAACAAAGGGGACCTAATTAAACTTAAAAGCTTTTGCACAATGAAGGAAAGTATAAGCAAAGTGAAATGACAGCCTTCAGAATGGGAGAAAATAATAGTAAGTGAAGCAACTGACAAACTGTTAATCTCCAAAATATATAAGCAGCTCCTGCAGCTCAATACCAGAAAAAGAAATGACCCAATTAAAAAAAATGGTCCAAAGAACTAAACTATGCCTTATTCCTCCAAATAAGACATACAGATGGCTAACCAACACATGAAAAGATTCTCAACATCACTCATTATCAGAGGAATGCAAATGAAACCCACAATGAGGTACCATCTCACGCTGGTCAGAGCAGCTGCCATCAAAAAGTCTACAAACAATAAATGCTGGAGAAGGTGTGGAGGAAAGGGAACCCTCTTGCACTGTTGGTGGGAATGCAAACTGGTACAGCCACTGTGGAGAATAGCCTCAAGATTCCTTTAAAAACTGAAAATAGAACTGCCATAAGACACAGCAATCCCACTGCTGGTCATGCACACTAAGGAAACCAGAATTGAAAGACACATGTATACACCAATGATCATCACAGCACTGTTTACAATAGCTAGGACAAGAAAACAACCTTGATGTCATTGGCAGATGAATGGATAAGGAAGTTGTGGTACATATAGATAATGAAATATTACTAGCTATTAAAAGAGAATGCATTTGAGTCAGTTCTAATGAGGTGGAGGAAACTGGAGACTTATACAGAGTGAAGTAAGTCAGAAACAAAAACACTAATACAGTGTATTAACGCATATATATGGAATTTAGAAAGATGGTAATGATGACCCTATATGTGAGACAGCACAATATTGTAAAGTAATTAGCCTCTAATTAAAATAAATTTATTAAAAACAAATAAATATTAATAAATATCAGAATATTTTGGATAACTGGCTGATTCATGTCCATAGCAGGAATTGTAAAATATGAACATGGAAGATCCATATCAGATGGCAGAATAGCTCTTAAAATCAACTAGAGTCACTTTAAAGAGATACCAAGTCAATCTGAAGAGGTCTCAGTGACCAATTTGAGATTTTCATGCCTATATGAAATTATTATGGATATCAAGCTACTAGATATTAATAATAATAAGCTTTTAATAAAAGAAAAAAGCAAACTTTTGAGGATGGGAAGAAAGTAATCCATTCACCTGAAAACTGAGTAAATAAAAAAACATCTTTCCAATATGAACTATATCATGAAGTAAGCAAATAATACGTGCAAAAACATATTTTAAAATTACCTAAGCTGATTAGTAAAAGCACAATTATTTTAGAGCAATATCATCTATGAGTGATGTCTCTAAGTCCAAATTTAAAATACTCCATATGATTTTTTATAGTGTTCTAAATGCTCAAATTAATCTCAATTTGACTTAATCAATTTAAGAACAATTCAATCAAAAGTTTAAACTTATTAATTGATTGTTTTGTAACCCAGATGGCAATATGGGGCTTAAAAGCACTACTGTATCTTCCCAAATAACCGACACCCTTTCATTTGGAAAACACATAAAACAAACAAACAACAACAACAGCAAAAAAACTTTTACATATTTTATATGTGAAAACTTTATTTGTTATTTTCAGTCACCCAGTTGTGTCTGATTCTTTGCAACCCCATGGACTGCAGCATGCCAGGCCACCCTGTCCCTCATCATCTCCCAGAGTTTTCCCAAGTTTAAGTTCATATCCATTGCCTCAATGATACCATCAAGCCAACTTGTCCTGTGTCACCCTCTTTTCCTTCTGCCCTCAATCTTTCACAGAATCAGGGGCTTTTTCCAATGAGTAGACTGTTCACATCAGATTACCAAAATACTGGAACTTCAGCTTCACATCAGTCCTTCCAATGAATATTCAGGGTTGATTTCCCTTAAGATTGACTAGTTTGATCTCCTTGCTGGCCAGGGACTCTTAGGAGTCTTCTTTAGCACCAGTGTTCAAAGGCACCAATTCTTTGGTGCTCTGCCTTCTTTACAGTTCAGCTCTCACAGCCAGACATGCCCACTGGGAAGATGGTAGCCTTGACTATATGGATCTTTCAGTCACCATCTGCAGTGATTTTGGAGACAAGAAAGGAAATCTGTCACTACTTTCCACATTTCCCCCTTCAATTTACCATGAAGTGATGGGGCCAAAATGCCATGAACTTAGTTTTTTTTAATATTTAGTTTTAACCTGTCCTTTTCACTTTTCTCCTTCACCCTTATTAAGAGGATCTTTAGTTCCTCTTCACTTTCTGCCATTACAGTGATATCATCTCTCTATCTTAGGTTGTTGATATTTCTCCTCCAAATCTTGATTTCAGCTTGTAACTCATCCAGCCTGGTATTTCTCATGATGTTCTCAGAGTATAAGTAAGCAGTGTGACAATATACAGCCTTGATGTATTCCTTTCCCAATTTTGAACCAGTCTGTTGTTCATATCCAGTTCTAACCTGCAAACAAATTTCTCAGGAGACATGTATGATGGCATTTACAGATATTTCCATCTCTTTAAGAGTTTTCCACATTTTATTATGATCCACACAGTCAAAGGCATAGCATAGTCAATGAAACAGAGGTAGATGTTTTTCTAGAATTCCCTTGCTTTCTCTATGATCCAGCAATTGTTGGCACTTTGATCTCTGGTTACTCTGCTTTTCCTAAATCTAGCTTGGACATGTGGAAGTTCTTGGTTCACAAAATGCTGAAGTCTACCATGCAGGATTTTGAACATAACCTTACTAGAATGGGAGATGAGTGCAATTGTCCAGTGGTTTGAGCATTCTTTAAGTACTGCCCTTTTTGAAAACTGGGATGAGGATTGATCTATTCCAGTCCTCTGGCCACTGCTGGACTTTCTAGATTTCCTGACATATTGAGTGCAGGCAGCACTTTTTTTGTAAAATTTTTTAGGATTTTTTCTCGTATTTTATTTATTTATTTATTTTAATGTTCTTTACATTATCGTGTTGGTTTTGCCATACATTGACATGAATCTGCCATGGGTATACATCTTTTAGGATTTTAAATAGCTCTACTGGAATTCCATCACTTCCACTAGCTTTATTGACAGCAAGGCTTACTAAGGCCCACTTGACTTCATACTCCAGTATGTCTGGCTCTGATTGAGTGACCACACTATCATGGTTATTTGGGTCATCATGATCTTTTTTTTTTTTTTTTTAACAGTTCCATGTATTCTTTCCATCTCTTCTTGATATTTTCTATTTCTATTAGGTCTTTACCATTTCTATCCTTTATTGTGCCCATATTTGTATGAAATGTTACTTTGATATATCCAATTTTCTTGAATAAATCTTGAAGAAAACTGTATTATTTTATCTTCTGTGAGTAAATTCATGATAGGCAGTAAATTCATGATGGGCTTCCCTGGTGGTTCAGATGGTAAAGCGTATGCCTGTTATGTGGGAGACCTGGGTTTGATCCCTGGGTCAGGAAGATTCTCCTGGAGAAGGAAATGCCAACCCACTCCAGTACTCTTGCCTGGAAAATTCCATGGATGGAGGATCCTGGTAGGCTACAGTCCATGGGATCGCAAAGAGGTGGACATGACTGAGCAACTTCACACACAGGCAGTATACAAATCAAATTTATAAATGGTTAAGAAAATTAAATCAATACATGACTTAGAGATTAGAATATTTTGGGCGTATGTTTTACTTTTTATCCAACTCTTTTTGTATGTTCAAAATAGCATTAATTGTTATTCAGACACATGCGATACAATTTTTTAAACATTTAAAATTTATATCTTTTCTTTGATTCTTCTAGTGGTTAACTTGAACTAATATGCTTTATATTAAAGTTGAGAGTAATATCTATTTTCACTGTCTCTCATTACTTCCTGATATCATACTCTATCTTCATTCCTATTTGTTAAAGCAAATTTTTATTTATATTTAATAATACATGATTACTATTTTTATCATTGCTTTATGTATCATTGAATATATTTTGTATTGTGAAGTATGTTTGATAATCATTCTCATTTCAAAGGTGTTAGGGTCATGGTGAACAATTCTGAGTCTTTTCATTTCCAATATGAGGAATATGATAGTGGTGGAGGAGACTGCATAAAATAGAAATTAAAATTCACAGTAGCTAAACAAGATTCAGGGAGTTTTTTCACCCTTCAAATAGCATAACGTACAATATGGCAGCTCCAGGGTAGTCTTGGGGAATAAGATTTCTTCTATATGTCTAATTTGTTAAGCTAAAAATATGATTCCTCTCCCTTCTCTAAAGGGCCATGACAACTGTCAAAAATAGAGCACTTAAAACAAGAATTAGGAGGAAGAAATGAAGGAGTGTTTATCAAGTATTTGGTTTTCTGTTAAGAAATATTCTTATCAACTATTAAATCTCCTTGGCCAGAACATAATCGTGCAGCCAAACTTGGTGTAGAAGAGTCTGGGAAATGTTGTCTTTTAGCTATGCATGTTACCATCCTGAGTATAGTTGGAATTTTGTCACCGAAGAAGAGTAGAATTAATACTAGGTAGACAACATCATTCTTTCACCGAGTAGTTTTACTTTTTCCAATTAGGCAGACCTATTGATGCTATCTGGTTTTATCTTTTGCATAAATTTTGAAAGGATAACATGAGATGCTCCAAAACATATGAAAAGAAGAAAGATGTGCTTGTGGTAAGGAAGCATCAATCACATTTTCAATGTCTTTGATCAGGAGTCCTGTCTCTCCTTTCCTTATTAGGAAATTCTTTTACTTTTATTGCTGCTGCTGTTACTATTTAAGGTCTGTAACATTGCCTGGGTAATTTTCCCAGCAAGAACTAATGGAATTAAACTCCAGGGAAGCTATGAGTCCATCTGGTCATTAAACCACCACATCCTCCCCCTTAGCCACAACAATGTACAACAGGTAAAAGAACACTCCCTCCATCTGTCAGGTTATTATGGCCTAATAATAACCCTAAACTGTGGTCCCTAAACTGTGGGTTAGGCCCTAAATTGTGGGCACCAACCCTGTTTGTCTACCTTCAACATGAATAAGCCACATCAAGTCTCAGGACTTTTCAGATTTCTTACATTTTCTACCTTCATGAAGAAGTAAAATTTAAGTTTGGAGGACATTGTGACAATAAGGAATAAATGATGTATACTGTGCTCAGACATTTCAGTCATATCTGACTGTTTGTGACCCATGGACCATAGTCCACCAAGCTCCTCTGTTCATGGGATTCTCCAGGCAAGAATACTGGAGAGAGTTGCCATTTCTTCCTCCAAGGGATTTCCCAATCCAAGGATCAAACCCACATCTCCTGTGACTCCTGCATTGCAGACAGATTCTTTACCATATTTAAAAAAAAATTCTATTAGTGATTTCAACAGTTTTCTGTGTCAATATTTCTATCTCAAATAGTGATTAAAAGTATAAAATTGTAGCTAAGTTTAGAAGAGAGGTTAACAACTTTTCCCACAAAGATCAGATAATAAATATTTCAGCTTTGTGGGGCATGCAGCTATATTCAGTTCAGTTCAATTCAGTCATTCAGTCATGTTCAGCTCCTTGAGACCCCAGGAATTGCAGCACACCAGACTTCCTTGCCCATCACCAACTCCTAGAGTCTGCCCAAAGCCATGTCCAATGAGTCAGTGATGTCATTCAGCCACCTCATCCTCTGTCATCCCCTTCTTCTCCCATCTCCAATCCTTCCCAGCTTTAGGGTCTTTTCCAATGAGTCAACTCTTCACATGAGGTGGCCAAAGTACTGGACTTTCAGCTTCAACATCACTCCTTGCAATGAACACCCAGGACTGATCTCCTTTAGGATGGACTGGTTGGATCTCCTTGTAGTCCAAGGGACTCTCAAGAGTCTTCTCCAAAACCACAGTTCAGAAGCATCAATTCTTTGGCACTCAGCTTTCTTCACCGTCCAACTCTCACATCCTACATGACTACTGGAAAAACCATAGCCTTGATTAGACAGATCTTTGTTGGCAAAGTAATGTCTCTGCTTTTCAATAGGCTATCTAGGTTGGTCATAACCTTTCTTCCAAGGAGTAATCATTTTTTAATTTCATGGCTGCAATCACCATCTACAGTGATTTTGGAGTCCAGAAAAATAAAGTCAGCCATTGTTTCCACTGTTTCCCCATCTATTTGCCATGAAGTGATGGGACCAGATGCCATGATCTTGGTTTCCTGAATGTTGAGCTTTAAGCCAATTTTTTCAGTCTCCTCTTTCACTCTCATGAAGAGGCTTTTTAGTTCCCGTTCACTTTCTGCCATAAGGGTGGTGTCATCTGCATATCTGAGGTTATTGATATTTCTCCTGGCAATGTTGATTCCAGCTTGTGTTTCTTCCAGTCCAGAGTTTCTTATGATGTACTCTGCATAGAAGTTAAATAAGCAGGGTGACAATATACATCCTTGACATACTCCTTTTCCTATTTGGAAACAGTCTGTTGTTCCATGTCCAGTTCTAACTGTTGCTCCCTGACATGCATACAGGTTTCTCAAGAGACAGGTCAGATGGTCTGATATGCCCATCTATTTCAGAATTTTCCACAGTTTATTGTGATCCACACAGTCAAAGGCTTTGGCATAGTCAATAAAGCAGAAATAGATGTTTTTTCTGGAACTCTCTTGCTTTTATGATGATCCAGCAGATATTGGCAATTTGATCTCTGGTTCCTCTGACTTTTCTAAAACCAGCTTGAACATCTGGAAGGTCATGATTCACATATCGCTGAAGCCTGGCTTGGAGAATTTTGAGCATCACTTTACTAGTGTGTGAGATGAGTGCAACTGTGCTGTAGTTTGAACATTTTTTGGCATTGCCTTTCTTTGGGATAGGAATGTAAACTGGCCTTTTCCAGTCCTGTGGCCACTGCTGAGCTTTCCAAATTGGCTGGCATATTGAATGTAGTACTTTCATAGCGTCATTTTTCAGGATTTGAAATAGCTCAACTGGAATTCCATCACCTCCACTAGCTTTGTGTATAGTGATACTTCCTAAGGCCCACTTGACTTCACATTCCAGGATGTCTGGCTCTAGGTGAGTGATCACACCATCATGTTTATCTGAGTCATGAAGATCTTTTTTGTACAGTTCTTCTGTGTATTTTTGCCACCTCTTCTTAATAGCTTCTGCTTTTGTTAAGTCCATACCATTTCTGTCATTTATCGAGCCCATTACATCTATTCAACTCTGCCACTGCAATATAAAAGTGACCACAAGAAATTTATAAACAAATGAATATAGTTATATTCTAATAAAAGTGTATTTACCAAAGCAAACAAACACAGATTTGGCATTCATGCTGTATTTTTATGGTTACTAGCTTTAAAAAGTTATTAACTCTTAATTTGGGGGATATTCCATAAAGAAAGGGCTAGAAGTGAAAGGGCATATGAAAAATAATGACAAATGTTACTCCATATTATTAATAGATATGTTTCTTGTACTTTAACCTTCGTGCTCTATTGCTTTTACTACAAGCAAAAAAAATATTGTCTATACTCTGAAATATATAGGATAACTTGTTCTTAAGGCTCTAATCTTTAAAGTTATATTTTTTCATCCATATGGAGACAGAAATTTGCAGAACAGAGAATAACGTTTATCTTGTTGGAGATTCACAAGAACATTGTGTCCTGACCTACATAGACAGTTGCAAGACCAAGGATTCTGACACAAAGAAGTTTGCAACAACCAATGACACTGTCTCCCCTTTTGGTATGAAAGAAGCCTGAATTCTTACTGAGATAAGTTGGTTCTTTGAGACATTAGCCCGCCATATTCTCTGTGGGCTGATTTTTCAAATAAACTTGCAATTCCTTGCCCCAGCAATTCATCTCTCAATTTACTGGCCTGTCATGCAGTAAGCAGTATGAGCTTGAATTTGGTAACAGACATATGGTTGCTTTTAGTATTCATGGCATATAGGTTTCCCACTGCCTTGGAAACAAAGAATCAAAAATTCACTGATTAAAAACCACAAGAATTGATATTCTTGTGGTCCTGGAGATTGGAAGTCTAATATCAAGGTGCTGGAAGCGTCAAGTTCTCTTTGATGGCTCTAGGGGACAATCTTTTCTTTGCCACTTCCCAGTTTTTGATATTTTCCATCAGTCTTTGGGATTTATTCCTTTGTAGGCATAACACTGTAATTTCTGCCTCTGTCATCTCATGACTATCATCTCCGTGACCAAAATGTCCTCTTCTTATAAGTACATTGATCATATTGAATTAAAAGCCTACTCTATCTCAAGTATGACCTTAATTACTTACATCTGTAATAACCCTATTCCCAAATAAGTTTACATTCCAGGGCACCTAAGACTAGAACTTTAATACCTTTTATTGAAGAGACACAATTCAATCAAAAACAAACTGTAGTATTATTTAGAACCAATTAATCACCAAGTTTTCTTGTCAACCACTATTTTTTACAGTGAGGCACCTCCCTCAAATGAGACATCCAGAAGTAAACTTAGTGAATGGGGAGATGTGAAGCATTTTATTTTAAATGGGGCCAGCCCCAGTACATCATGTTCAGATGCAGACTTCTCAGTAATCTTTATTGAAAAGTGGGGTTAGGTCAGTCTCAGTCAAGGCCTCTACACTCCCAGTTTCTCTCTGTTCTAGATACTAATGCCTAGCTATATATGTTCTGGAAAGAAGCTAGAGAAGAGAAAGAGGTTTATTTATCAACTTTAGTTAGGGTAGTGCAATGTAAGTTGAGTCTCATATTTTTTGCTATTTTTCTCCTTTTGTATTGCTTCTAATCTTATCTCTCTCTGATGACTGCTCTCTGGCTGTTACCAAGTCCTAGCTCACTCTGCTTACTGCATGATAGAGCAATGAATCAGAGACAGGTGTTGAGGCAAGGGATACGACTTTATTTGGAGAGCTGGGTGACTGAGAAGATGGCAGACTAATGTCTCAAATAACCATCTTCTTGGGGTATGGATGTTAAGTTGTTTTATGGATCAGAGATGGGGATAGGTGAGGAAACAAAGTAGAAAGACCAGTTAATTCTTGTAAATATCTTCTAAAATAGCAAGCCTCAGGCAGGGGGGCCTGTTAAGTTCTTTCTTCCTGCCATGAACAGGGTTATGAACAAAGGCACCTTAGCTGAGCAGTCAGGCAGAGTTGCAAGATTTTCTGAGGCAGGCCATTGCCATGCCATGATGTCACTTCAGTTGTGTCCGACTCTGAGCAACCCCATAGACTGTAGCTTGCCAGGCTCCTGTGTCCACGGGATTCTCCAGGCAAGAATACTGGAGTGAGCTGCCATTTCTTTCTCCAGAGGCAGGCCATTGTGTATGATTATAATGACAAGCCTGGCAAAAAATAAATAAATAAGGGTCAAAGTCAAACAAAGAGTTTCAGCATCGAGTCAGAATTCTTCCTGCAACTTGACTACTCATGTATGTCGGCTCAGTAGCTCAGACATGTCTGACTCCTTGCAACCAAATGGACTATGACCCATCAGGCTCCTCTGTCCACAGGATTTTTCTGGCAAGGATTGCCATTTCCTACTCCAGGGAATCTTCCTAACCCAGGGATAGAAACTGAGTCTCTTGTGCCTCTGGCATTGCAGGCAGATTCTTTCCTGCTGAACTACCTGGGAAGCCAATCACACTTCTTAATAATTTTAGCTTTTCCTGTAAAAAGGGACAGCACAGTGTGTTAAAGGCCAATTAACAACTTTCTTGGTTAATCACAAAGCTAAGGAAATAGCACCGGAAAAACCAGAGCTCTATAGATAAAGTAGAGTCATTCAAACCATTTTTGTCATAAAGAATTGTTGGAATAGGAATCTAATTTTTATGTAAGGTAAAGAGTTGCTTACCTATGCTGAATGGCCTCAGATTGGTGCTCTATCATTTTTATTTTATCTTCTATTAATTTTTTTTCTTTTTCCATCACCAACCTTTGTATGCAGATAAAACCAAACAATAATTTGCAGCCTATGTATATAAAAGCGTCACACTTAAAACATGCTAAGTTTGTCTTTTTTTTTTAAATAACAGTTTTTTTTATTGAAAACTTAGCTCTCTGCCTAATAAGAAGCCCATTTTTTCCCCAAGGAAATATCCTTTCCCTGTTACTCCCTTGAGCCCAAGGGCTTCCTTACCTGTGTTATGAGATTTTTTTCTTGTGTTTCTCTTTTCAACAATCTGAGTCTTTAGCTCCATCCTTCAAAAAGCCCTAGGAGTGAGGGGATTTCCTTGAGAGTTATCAGAGATACTCTATTCCACTCCGCAACCTGTTTACTGGCTATTGTCAGCCTGCTGCCTATAGGTTATTGAATATTCATTCAATTGGCATTCATATTACCATTAATCTTTTGCCTATATTGCTTTCTTCTTTCTGCCCTGCTTGCTTAAAAAAATTCATCTTTCATGATCACTTCTTTCATAGGGTTTTTCTTGATCTTTAAGAGACTCTATAACACAAAGTTCTCTCGTTTTACCTAAGACATCTGCATTCACAAGGTTTAAGATATTTGCTGGCAGAGTGGGGAGTAGATTTGGGTTGAGGAATGGCCAAGAGGAAACTCATTTGTTCCTGGTAGTTCAGTTCTGTTTCTCAGCCCCATCTACTCTCCCAGGTTGATCTTCTGATGTTTCTTTTTCACCACTGCTCTGATATTCTCTTTTCATTGAATACAGCATTTTCTTACCTCTCATAATGCTTATCTTGTTTTCCCCAGTGAAGCATTAAAGTTTTCTTTCTTTAGAACATAGTTGCACAAATCTTGATTTCCCTGGTGGCTCAGATGGTAAAGCGCCCGCTTACAATGCAGGAAACCCAGGTTCGATTCCTGGGTCGGGAAGATCTTCTGGAGAAGGAAATGGCAACCCACTCCAGTATTCTTGCCTGGAAAATTCCATGGACTGAGGAACCTGGTAGGCTACAGTCCATGGGGTCGCAAAGAGTTGGACACAACTGAGAAACTTCACTTTCACAAATCTTGTATGCTCCCACTTTCCTAGTATAAATAAGCAGGCCTGATATTTGAATGAAGTAGCTTGCTGGAAAAGAATGGCTATTACTTCAAGAGAAGAATGAGATTCTGATTCTCACTTTGCTCAGAGCTGACTTCCTAGCTTGGGTAAATCTAGTGACCTGAGCCTCACCTCTGTTAAGTGACAGGGTGGGACTAAGGGAATCTCAGGTCCCTAAATAAAGATAAATTTAGCTTATACTATAGAACTATTTCATTTTACCTGTTAATATTAAATTCTTTCTTAAGCCTCATTCTATTGTGTCCTCTTTTATAAGGGCTGGGCTGCTCAGACTTCATTGTTCATTTTTCACCAGAGTTTTTAGCTTACTTCATTATTGAGTTATATGAAGTAGAGAAAGTCCAGCCCCTGTTAATATTTAATCATAAATCAATATATGCATAAAGATCAATAGAAAAGCCAAAGGATAGTTTATTAATTAATTAAGTAAAATACAACTTGCAATAACTATCATTATAATATGATAAACAGTAGGAAACGTAGTTTTTCTCCAAGAACAAATGTTTTGCACTGACATTGTTTTTTGTCCCCTCTCAGCATGGACTGGGGGACAGCACCAAATACCATAATTCATTTGCATTCTATTGGATAAATTATTCTTCTGGGATTTGTACTTCATCTGAGGTCTCTGGTGGAGAAAGAAATAAAAAATCTTACATCTTCAAAGACTATGTGAGTTTCAGGATAGTAGGAAGAGAGAAAAGGCAGTTACAGCTGTGTCGATGCCTCATTGCTTTGAATTAGAAGGTCTTTCCCTATATTGGTTCTTCTTTAGAAGCTTTTAAATGTGACAATATGAGGTGAGCAGATTGGACAGTAACTCCAAGCTTTTCATAGGAAACTCTGGCGTGGCCTTTGTTTTAAAAGTAGAGGCATTTTAGTAATCACTGGGGGAAGCTTCTCAACATACATTCTTCTGAGAGAGCACACAGACTGGGTCAACAGAAGCATTTGGCACCTTGTATGTGACAAAATCTCAGAGTTCAGTGTATGGCATTGTACTAGATGTCATGTCTGATCACATTCCTTATTTAAAGAGCTTGTCTACCACCTTTATTTCAAAATTCTCAGTATATGTCATGGAATATCACTTAGAACTATTTGATCCTTAGACAGTATTATCTGTTTGTTTTGTGTGTTTTACTTTGAAGTCTTCCTAACATCAGAAAATCTTAACTTTTGCTTTGTTTTGAAACCACAAGAATAGTTTATTCAGTTTTTGTCCTTTTCAATCAATGAGCATCAATCTGTCACCACTGTCTGCTGCTGCTGCTGCTAAGTGGTTTCAGTCGTGTCCAACTCTGTGCGACCCCATAGACGGCAGCCCACCAGGCTCCCCTGTCCCTGGGATTCTTCAGGCAAGAACACTGGAGTGGGTTGCCATTTCCTTCTCCAATGCATGAAAGTGAAAAGTGAAAGTGAAGTCTCTCACTCGTGTCCGACTCTTCGCAACCCCAGGGACTGCAGCCCACCAGGTTCCTCCATCCATGGGATTTTCCAGACAAGAGCACTGGAGTGGGGTGCCATCGCCTTCTCTGCACCGCTGTCTGAGCAGTATTCAACTGTAACTGCCTCTGAACTCTGGCCAGCCAGTTATGATACTTTCTGATTACTGAAGATAATTTCCTTTTGTTTGTGATAATGCTTCCATAATTGCAGTTATAAGTGAAAGGGCAGAACAAATTCCTTCTCAACTGGAAATCCACAGATTTTATTATCTTCTACTCAATTGTATTCAATTTTGTTTCCAATGTTTTTCACACCATGGGTCACATAAATGAAGCTGCATGGTTCTGTTTTATTTTTACTCTCTGTTTTGATCTCTTTTGTCTAACACAGTTGCTGTTTTCAGGGAAATTTCTCTTTCTTAGGAAGCAAGAAGCAAATCTGGTCACAAACATGGTCATATATCTAGAGGCAGACCAAATAAATGTTGGAATGCCGAACTTAAAATGGTTCAATAGCTTGCAGAAGTGTGGTTTTCTGTCCAGACTAAGGGAACAATTTTTGATCAAGTCACACTCCCTTAAGTCCTATCCTCTAATGTGATTACTTCAGAGAGAAGTGATCTGGATTATACTATTAATTACTGAATGAAATTCCAAAAAATAGTTCTGGAGGGAGAAGTTAGAAAATCTTATAGCTTCTTTGGCTGTATTATTAAATGCTTCTTTGACAAATTTTCTCATAGTATGAAAAAAAAATCATTGACATATTCTAAAGAAAACAGTATGACAAACTAATGACTATAAAAAGCTTTGAAAATGTTAAACTAGATTTATTTAAGAAAAGAAATCATGAATGCTAAAAATTTTAAACATCCTCCATTATTATTCAAAAACTTCAAATCCCATATTTCTGAAGGTAATAGGGGATTTTTAGGTTGCCAATTTGCTTTTGAGTTTCCTATGAACAGGTTATTATCTTCAAGCATAGAAAAAAGCATATTTCAGTGTCTTTGTACTCTGGAATCCTTCTAGTGATCCAAATGTTTGAAGCTAGAAATAAAAATGAACTTGTCTAAGGGAAAAAGAAAACTTCCTAAAAAATCCATTTAGTCTACATGATTTAACTGCTTTTGTCAACAACACATTTCTTCATACATTTCTAATTATAAAATTTTAAAAGTCTCATAAAGGCTTAAACTCTGTAAATCTTAACTCATAAATATCAAAAAAGAAAAAATAGACAAAATAGCTATCAAACCTTTAATAAGTGCTTATTATATTGTCAATTTTCCAATAGGTACACAGAAACGTTTATATGGAACAACTTTCTGAATTTGGGGTATAGTAAGTAAATGGAAAATTAAATTGTAAATGGTTTTATTAAAACATTTCCTCCTCTGAACTACCATAATATTTTCTAATAGTATCTCCCTTTAGATTTCAAGCACATATTCTAGTCTTCTAAAGCAAAAGTATTATTTCTTCATTTATTTAGTAGATTTTTAAAGAAGTTTCTAAGCACCCCTTACACAGATACATTAGGAATGTTGCCGAAACTTGGCATCTCTTCACCAATGCAGAATTGAAATATGGAGACAGAGTTTGGATTGAAGTAAAAAGGAATACTTTGTTGTTTTGCCAGACATAGGAGGTCTCATCGAGCTAATGCCCTCAAAACTGTTTTCCACCCTGGATAGGCTAGTGAGGAGTCTTATAGTGTTCAAGGAGCAAAGCACAGTCAGCTCATGGACATCCTTCTCATTGGTTCGTTGTGAGGTAAGTGAAAGTCAGCATCATCAACCTTCTGGTTCCTACTGGTCTGGGGTCTACATGCTTGTGGGGAACACACAGTTAACTTTTTCCACGTGATGGGGTTTCAGTATCTGCCAGAATAGTTCCAAGATGTGGCTCAGACTATTATCTATAGTCCTTAAGAAGAACTAAAGGTCTTTGACTTTGTTTAATGGCTAAAGTATTATTATTTTGTCTTGCTTGGCTGTTTCCTTTCTTTCTGTGTTTTCTATTTTTAATTAAATGTATTCTTTGCTTAAAGTTTTTCCACAGACAAAAGGTAGGTGGACATTGGTAGGGTCTATTCTGAGAAGGCCATAGCATCCTGCTCATTACAGGAACCAATGAAAAAGTATTATACGGGAGGCAGATAGGAATGTGATATGCTCTAAGTCTGGAATCTAATTGTGAATTCAGACATATGCATAAAATTCATGAGTTAAGAAAAAGATACAGCATTTAACTTAGTTATAAAGACATCATTTTGAGGGATTAATTAATGCTATTGGTTACATTATTTTGCCAACAAAAGTCCACAATGTCAACACTATGGTTTTTCCAATAATCACATACAGATGTGAGAATTAGATCATAAAGAAGGCTGAGTGCTGAAGAACTGATGTTTTCAAAGTGTGGTGCTGGAGAAGACTCTTGAATGTCCCTTGAACTGCAAGGAGATCAAACCAGCCAATCAATCCTAAAGGAAATCAATCCTGAATATTCATTGGAAGGATCCAATACTTTTTCCATCTGATGCAAAAAGCCAGCCCACTGGAAAAGACCTTCATGATGGGAAAGATTGAAGACAAAAGGAGAAGAGGGCAGTAGAAGATTAGATGATTAGATAGCATCATTGATTCAATGAACATGAATTTGAGCAAACTCCAGGAGATAGTAAAGGACAGAGGAGCCTGGTCTGCTGCAGTTCATGGGGACACAAAGAGTCGGATACAACTTAGTGACTGAATAACAGGAACAGCAGAAAGTAGTTGAAAAGGCAAGCCTCCTTGTTGAGCTCTTATGAGCAGAACTTGTGGCAAAAGATGGTAACATATCAGCCCTCCATATGGTAATGGTAGGTTTCCAATCAGAAATGGGACATGATATGTACAATCTACTATGAACAAAAAAGTGCTCCGGGACTTAGAGTTAAATTAATCATGTTCATCAATATTGAATCCCAACCTATGGAAGAATCAGAAAACAAAATATTTAGAGATAGATATTTCCCACCAAGTGAATATCTAAAAGAAATAAAATAGTAAAGCAATAAGGTACTGATGCATAACATTTTCCATTGAGACTTTGTTTCAAACCTAATTGCCCAGTCCATTTGTCTTGGATTGCTAGCCTCAGAATCAAAAAAATTATTTGAAAGTTAACTTTTTTTGAAATGGAAGGAATGTTCAGTGAGTTGATTTATAGCCAATTTCCTCCCCTTTTAATACCCCTTATAAAACTGTTGCTTTTGTGTAAAATTATTGATCAATTCACCTGTACTTCCTTAAACTTCACTTAAAACAATGTTTTTCAAGAGGATTTTTAAGGAAGTTTTTATTCCCTTACACACATATGCTCCTGAATACCTGCTTCAAATCTCTTATTTCTCCAGGATTAACTTTCATCAGTTTCTACTGGGTTCTGAGTCTGCGGATCACTGTGCCACAGTACTGGGCTTCTATTTCTATTTCCATATGCTCCAGAGGTCACTGATGTAGGACTATCTAGTCTTTAAAGTAACAAGATTTCTTCTTTATTTTTTCTGGGGAAAATATTTTAATTCACAAATACAAAGATTTTTTTCTACAGTGGAAACTACTACATATAACCAAAATCCACAGGATTAGGTGGGCGTGGTAGCTATACATAGTTTAAAACCTCAGTAATAGCCCAGTGATTATCATAGTTCTTCAGGTGATATTTCATTACCTTAAAGCAACAGGTAGTGATATGGATAAACATGACTGATGGTTTTGTGAGGGAAAAGTGAACAGTGAGTGAAAAATTTTGGAAACTTGCTGTTGACAGAGATTAAGTGGTCCTAAGCCTATAAATATATATGCTGATATATATATATATATATATATATATATATATATATTATAAGCTACTGCCAGTGTCTTTGTGCTGCAATCTCTAGTTCTCACAAATTAATAAGTAGTTAATATTGATGTCCATATTTCACAGTATGTTTCTGTTTGCATAATAGAAGCCAACAAAAATAGAGAAATATTTGGGGGATATTCAATTACTATTTTTATTATGAAGGTGAACTGAAGTTTTCAGAAGAAGCTTCTTAGGGATTCTTTCTTATTGTAAACAAAAGATTTCTTCTTACTGGGATCCCAGGTAAATATAGATTTTCCTAATGAGTATAAGCTTTCATTCTAATTTCGGTATGAACCGCATCATCGGGATATAAGGTCGGAACTAAGGAGACACATCTATTTTGCTCACCACTACACCCCCAGTACCTAGAACAGGATCCAACTCATAGTAGGTGCTCACTTAATATTAGTTGACTGTTTAACAAGTAACTCAAATGTCTCCATGACTGAATAAGCCCAGGAGTGATATTTTTTAACTCATTTTCACCCAGAATCAGATACATTACATTGAACATAGGCTTGGCTCTCACACACATTTGATGTTTATTCACACATTTGTGAATAAATCTGAGTGATAGAAAAGATGATGCTATAAAACCCAGTATGAAGTAACTCTTGCTTCATTTTGCTGACATTTTAGTGTAGAAAAAAAGACAATGAAGGCACAGATAAAAAAGCCAAGATAGATCATGAATGTGATGAGAGAAGTTATGAATACAATGTTTAAGATTGTAAGAGATGCCAAACCTAAAAGAAAGGTATATTAAATGGAGAAGCAGTATGTGAAAACCTGGGGAAAGATCACAAATAGAGGGAGGAGTATGCACAGCATCTGAAGTAGGAATAAGCTTGGCAAGTCCAAAGAACAACAAAGAGGCTATGTGGTTGGAATGAACTGAACCAAAAGGGAAGTGATAGCAGATGACTTCAGAAAGCAAGCTAGAGTGAGATCATGTAACACTTTAGATTTTTTTTTAACATAACAATGATGAAATATTATTTATTTATTTTTATGTGAGAAAACCTGGTAACTCAATGGAGACCAAAAAAAAAAAAAAGTGTTAAAGGATAGATGAAATGTGGGCAAGATATTTGAAGTCCAGCTGTAAGCAAGAAGGTGAGCCCTGTATCTGGATTTGAGGATAAGATAAAGTGAGGTTCCATGAACCGAGGCTTAAAATGTAATGCAGTTTGGAATTTAGCAGATGCTAATTCATTTCAGGCACTTATAGGTCTACCTGTAGTAGGAAAGAAATAGGTATCTGCAGCTCTGTGCTTTTAATCCTTTGAATTTAAATTATTTCATATGTATTATAATTTCTGTACTATAGCCAAATGTACACTGAAAAGGATTCTTACGTTAAATCATCTAGGACTCCAGTAGTTGGAACTGAAAGGGTAAAATACTTTCCCAATACTGAGAATGGGTACCACTGTCAGGAGTCAGGCATGTGAATGGTCTACCTGGTAACTTTATTGCTGCTCCAAACTTCCAACTAGATTTTGCACCAGTCTATGATTGGAATCATCGATCACCACTGTAACACAAGTTGCCAAGGTAAAGATTTATGAGCTGCCTGAAAAGTTGGTCTTCAACGATATCCTTAATCTTATTTTTCTCACTCAGTCTATGCAGACCTCTCCCACAATGCAATTAAAATCATTAAATAACACATACCAGGAAAAATTAAGGGGCACATAATTGAACATGAAGATTTTCAATGAAAAGCGTTATTGGTATCAAGTACTTTGGCTTCTTTCCCAGTTTAGTAGTGATTAGTGAAGTCGTGTGTAGAGAATATTTGCTGTATGTAAAATTTCTGAAGTTATCACTAAACCAAGTGAAGTTTGCAAAGCTTCCATTAACTAAACCAGAAGAATGACTATTTGCATTGGTATGACAGGACCTCTGAATGGATACTTTTAAATTGTGATAGGCCAATCTGGTTACATCATTAACTAAATTTTCTTCTATAAAAATTAGAAAAATGGGGGCTTTTCTTTTTTTTCATTCAGTCATTCAATGATGCAATCCCTGAGTACCTTCTTTGTACAAAATCAATTTTCTCATTAATATATGGACTACTTAAATGTTGATTTTTGATAAAATGGTATTTCTTATTAATGAATCACAATTGATCTTAGGAGTGAAATAGCCCAGAGTCAATGATACTAACATTCAAAGATATTCTTATTCAATATATTTAATTTGGCACAGTTTCTTCAAGTAATCCCCCATTCTTATCAATCTCTGCCATTTAAAGAGGAACTGAAGACTATTTTAGAAAGATCATTTCTAAGGCAGATACATACAAAGCATATATAAGTGACATAGAATAAGATTACAAATAATGGACATGCATAATAAAATATAGAATGTTATGAATATGTAACTTCACAAATTAATTTGAAGTTTAATAAATTATTAATAAAATTCTAAAGGGAATTTAAATTAAAGTAGAAAAATTATGTGAATTGTATGTATAAAAAATTAACAAGAGGAGCCTCCAAAAATGTTGAAGAACAAAAGCAATCAATGAGGTCGTGCCTTTCCAAGGTCTCGTATAGTTCATATGATTATAAGATGCATTCAACATGTCACTGAAATAGAAGAGAGAGCAGAAAAAGTAATTCTTGTACTGTAATAAGTTAAAATTCACTAAACTTTTATCACAAATCAGTGAAGAAATAACTAGACAGATAGTAAATTATTACAGACTTATAATCAAATATTTACTCCTATAACTTACCAAAATAAATTTCAAATATTTTGACATAAATGTGTAAAGATTTATTTAGAATTTTTTAAAAATGTATGTTAACATGCATCTGCTTACAGGACAGGGAAATAAAACATCAGCATAATTGCCATGGAGTAAATTGCTAATTAATTTATAAATTCAGGGCAATTCAATTCAATTGACTGGAAGAAGTTGTTTTTATTGATTTGTCTTTGAGAACTTGACAAAATGATCCAATATATATATATATGGAAAAATAAAGATCTTTGAAGATCTACAGCAATTTTGAAAATGAAGACCTAAAGTTTGGGGGAAAATACTTGCCCTTCTAGACATTATAAAGCAAAAATGATTAAAGCAGTGTTGTATTAACAAATAGGCTTGTAAATGAATCTATTGAACAAAATAGAAAAATTAGAAAAGTATAGGGTGGCATCAAAAATAATTATAGAATGTAATTGACTATATAGTTGATGATGTCAAAAAAATAACTTGCAATCCAAAGAAAAATAAAATTGAATTTCTACATCACACAGTATATAGAAATAAATTTTAAATGCATTATAGTTCTAAATATGAATATAATAGTATTAAAAAGACAAAGTGTAAGAAAATATCTTTGTGAACTTTGGGTAGGGGAGATTTCTTAAGAATCTCAAAGCATACGGTATAATGGGATAGATAGGTGAATTTTACTTAATCATGAAGTTGTCTGTTCCATGATTATTTCACACAACATGAGCAATTGTAACATGAGAAAGGATATTTGCAATGTTAAAAAAAAAAAAAATAAATCATATAAAATCTGTCATATAGGAGTTCCTGTAAACCAGCAAGAAAATTAAGAACTTCAGTGGAAAAATCAGACTAAGAATAAAAATAGAGAATTCATGGAATAGACCTCTCCCCTTCAGAAGACAAAAATAGGAAAGAAAAATGCTTAAATTCACTAATAAATAGAGATATATTCAATACAAATCAAATGATAATAAAATACTCCTTAATATCAAACTGTGAAAAAAAAATGTTGGTGAGGATGTGAGAGGAACTGAGAAGACAAATGGTATTTGTGAGACTGTAACTGGGTGGCAATTTGCAAGGCAATTGAAAACACAGAGAATAAATTTTATACATATTCTTACAGTTTTTCCCTCCTTGGAATGTTTTTGCTTTCAAATAGAGATAAAACCCAGGAGAAATTTGCTTCCAGCCGCTAGCCCCTGGTGGGATTCTTACTAGCTAGGATTCCTGAATTTCATCCAGGCTACTCAGGTTCAATTCCTGGGCAGGGAACTAAGATCTCTCTTCAGGATGGCTTACTGCTGTCTGTCTAAGATAGAAGTAGCCAATAATATTTAAAAGCCAGTTACTACAGTGGGCAATTGAAGCATAATCCCACCAATAGACTCTGAAAAACTGTGCGGAACACACATCTCAGAATAATCTCAGTGAAGGGTGAGGGATCACAAGTGTTTATGCACCCATATCCAGTGCTGCCCAGTGGAGGCTGATTTCCAGGCACTCTGGCCTGCAACGCGCTTTAGCAGAGTGAATTCCTGTAGCACAAAGGCAAGCCCCGCCTAGTGAGAATGTAAGTGCTAGCAACACAAAAAAGGTAACACCCTCTGAGGGGATGGGCAGAATACCAAGAGAATATGCTACAGTCATCACTGAATGTGATTAAATACTACACTGTCATTATTTATATTTACACACAATAATGTTGGTAGATTTCAAAGTCAGCTGAATGAAAGAAAAATACTGAATTTTTAAATAAAAACAGAAGTATAAATTAAAATATTGTGTATTTTCTGACTACACAAACACCAAATAAATATTCAGGAAGAAAAAATTGTGTCTTATACACGTGGATGACAGCATGTCATAAGCTGAGGGGTATAATGAACATATTTCTCAACTTATGAAAAAATAAAGTTATCTGTTTATAATATCAGTAACAAAATGGGAAAATACCACAAATGTAGCAGAGATTTTATATATTTTATTTATTTAAAAAACTAGGAACATTAAAACTGGAATAAGTCAATACAAAATTGAAACAAAGACATGAAATATAACATATGAAATTATGAATACGCTTATCAAAGATAGCCAACATGAAAACTTTGATTACTCAAATTAGTGATATTTTAAAGTCAATACTCACTGTTTCCAGGATTATGATCCTGCTTTGATAAAAACTGCAGCAATATTTTTTGTATCTGTCTCATAAGGCAAAACAAGCCCATAGAAAAATAGGGACCTAATTAAACATAAAAGCTTTTGCAGAACAAAAGAAACCATTAATAAAATGAAAAGACAACTTAATAAATGGGGAGAAATATTTGCAAATGACATGACCAATGAGAAACAACTATTCAAAATATATAAACACATTCTACAAACAAATATTAAAACAAAAAACAAGACCTAAATTGACATTTTTCAAAAAAGGCTAATGGATAACCAGCAGGTACATGAAAAGATGCATAATAACATAATTAAATGCAAATCAAAACCACAATGAGTTAGCACCTAATACTTGTCAGGATACCTGAAAATAGAAAAATATATAGAACAACATTTGGCAAATATGTGGAGAAAAGAGAAGTATTGTACAATGGTGATGGGAATGAAAATTAATGCAGTCAGAAGGGAAGACAATGTGGAGGTTTTCTTAAAAAAGCAAAAATAGAACTACCATATGATTCAGTAATTTCATTCTGAGATAAAGGAAATAAAGAAATATTAATTTCAACACAACATGTGCCCCAAGGATGAGCAAATAGAAGCAGAAGATATTAAGAAGAGGTGGCAAGAATACACAGAAGAACTGTACAAAAAAGATCTTCACGACTCGGATAATCACAATGGTGTAATCACTCATCTAGAGCCAGACATCCTGAAATGTGAAGTCAAGTGGGCCTTAGAAAGCATCACTACAAACAAAGCTAGTGGAGGTGATGAAGTTCCAGTTGAGCTATTTCAAATCCTAAAAGATGATGCTGTGAAAGCGCTGCACTCAATATCCCAGCCAAATTGGAAAACTCAGCAGTGGCGACAGGACTGGAAAAGATCAATTTTCATTCCTATCCCAAAGAAAGGCAATGTCAAAAAATGCTCAAACTACCACAGAGTTGCACTCATCTCACATGCTAGTAAAGTAATGCTCAAAATTCTCCAAGCCAGGCTTCAGCAATATGTGAATGACGAAATTCCATATATTCAAGAAGGTTTTAGAAAAGGGAGAGGAACCAGAGATCAAATTGCCAACAACCACTGGATTATTGAAAAATCAAGGGAGTTCCAGAAAAACTTCTACTTCTGCTTTATTGACTATGCCAAAGACTTTGACTGTGTGGATCACAATTAACTGTGGAAAATTCTGAAAGAGATGGGCATACCAGACCATCTGACCTGTCTCTTGAGAAACCTGTATGCAGGTCAGGAAACAACAGTTAGAAATGGACGTGGAACAACCGAGTTGTTCCAAATAGGAAAAGGAGTACGTCAAGGCTGTATATTGTCACCCTACTTATTTAACGTATATGCAGAGTACATCATGAGAAACGCTGGGCTGGAAGAAGCACAAGCAGGAATCAAGATTGCCGGGAGGTTATTGCATATCAATAACCTCAGATATGCAGATGACACCACCCTTATGGCAGAAAGTGAAGAAGAACTAAAGAGCCTCTTGATGAAAGTGAAAGAGGAGAGTGAAAAAGTGGACTTAAAGCTCAACATTCAGAAAACTAAGATCATGGCATCTGGTCCCATCACTTTATGTGAAGTAGATGGGGAAAGAGTGGAAACAGTAATTGACTTTTTTTTTTTACTTCAAAATCATTGCAGATGGTGATTGCAGCCATAAAATTAAAAGATGCTTACTCCTAGGAAGAAAAGTTATGATCGACCTAGATAGCATATTAAAAAAGCAGAGATGTTACTTTGCCTACAAAGGTCCATCCAGTCAAGGCTATGGCTTTTCCAGTGGTAATGTATGGATGTGAGAGTTGGAGTATAAAGAAAGGTGAGTACCAAAGTATTGATGCTTTTGAGCTGTGGTATTGGAGAAGACTCTTGAGAGTCCCTTGGACTGCAAGGAGATCTAACCAGTTCATCCTAAAGGAGATCTGTCCTGAGTGTTCATTGGAGGGACTGATGTTGAAGCTGAAACTCCAATACTTTGGCCACCTCATGTGAAGAGTTGACTCATTGAAGAAAACCCTAATGCTGAAAGGGATTGGGGGCAGGAGGAGAAGGCGACAACAGAGGATGAGATGGCTGGATGGCATCACCGACTCAATGGACATGGGTTTGGGTGGACCCAGGGAGTTGCTGATGGACAGGGAGGCCTGGCATGCTGTGGTTCATGGGGTCACAAAAATCCAGACACAACTGAGCGACTGAACTGACTGAGTTACTGATGTCTACTACTGTGAGCAAGAATCCCTTAAAATAAATAGGGCAGCCCTCATAATCAACAAGAGTCTGAAATGCAGTGTTTGGTTGCAGTCTCAAAAATGACAGAATGATTTCTGTTCATTTCCAAGGCAAACCATTCAATATCACAGTTATTCAAGTCTTTGCCCCAAACACTGATACCAAAGAAACTGAAGTTGAATCATTCTGTGAACACTTACAAGACCTTCTAGAACTAACATCAAAAAATAGATGTCCTGGGGTGAAACTAAGATGGCGGAGGAATAGGACGGGGAGAACACTCTCTCCCCAATAAATATACCAAAAGAACTTTTAAAGGCCGAGCAAACTCCAAAAAACAGGAACTGAATGCTGGCAGAGGACATCGGGCATCTGGAGAGGCGACCCATTGCCGACGTGAGGAGGTAAAACAAAAGAAAGAAAAGAAAAAAAAAAGTAGAGGGAGAGACAAAGAGCTGGGGACGGGTTCCGTCCCGGAAGGGGAGTCTGGAATAAAGAGGAAAAAAAAAAAAAGAGGAGAAAGGTTTCTGAATACCAGGGAGCATTCTCTCTGGCAGATCTGCGGTGGATCTTGGAGAGCAATATAGCTGAGAGCAGAAGCAGATTAATAGCTAAGCCCTGTAAGGTTCATCTCTGCCTACAAGGAACAGCCGAGCGCAGCAGCACAGCCGAAGCAGACTGCTCCTGCTCAGGGAGGGGCGGGCCTCGGGCTCAGGGAACGGAGCAGCCTGAGGGACCTAACCTCCCAGGAAAAGCACCCCCTCCCCCAGGCCCGTGCACAGAACAAAGGGCGGTGAGGAGGAGAGGCTGGGCAGCTGCGGGCTGCGGAACAGCCCAGCCCCCGCCTGAGAGCAGTGGGCATAACCCAGCCCCGGGGAGGCTAACCAAGACTTCTGGGGATTCTGGACAGATCGGTGCTGTATACACCTTAGAAGAAGCTCTCAGCTGCACGCCGAGAAAACAGAGCAGCCGGGCCGGGGGAGAGGAGAAGCCCCACTCCCCAACTGTGCTGGGCAGACTACAGAGAGCCTGAGCAGAGGGGGCGGGGGAAACCCTCTCACCAGGAGCAGGGCAAACTCCAAAATTAAATCCCTGCCGGTAGAACAGACTGCATAGAAAGGAGACTGTAGCCTGTGAGAAGGACAAGCCTGACCAAGAAGGCCTGCTTAGCTGCACGCTGAGAAAACCGAGCGGCTGGGCCGGGGAAGGGGAGAAGCCCCACTCCCCAACTGTGCTGGGCGGACGACGGAGAGCCTGAGCAGAGGGGGCGGGGGAAGCCCTCTCACCAGGAGCAGGGCAAACTCCAAGGCGCTGAATAGACACTTAAAAGACCAGCAGACAGAAGACGCTAGCCAAGCAAACAGCTTCGAAACAGACAGGAGAAGCAAATTAAAGCCCTGCAGGTGGCGCTAACTGCATAGAAAGGAGTCTATAGACTGTGAGAAGGAGAAGCCGGACCAGGGAATCATCTGAAAATCTACAGACCCTTCCCTTCACCGAATGCACCAGCACCAGAGAAAGCCTTCATTATAACTGTACTAGGAACATCTTTTAAATTTTTAAAACTTATATATATATATATATATATTTTTATTTATTTTTTTTTTCTTTTTTAGAATTTTTAAGTCCCATATGACCTTGCTATTTTTTTTTCTTTCTTCTTCTTATTTCTTTTCTCTCCTTTATTTTTATTTTCCGGTTTTTTTTTTTTTTAAAGTATTTTTGAGAACCCAGTCTTTACTCTAGATTTTTAAGCTTTGCTCATTAGTACCTGGTATCAACTTTGTACCTTTTAAGATCCAAGCTCCAGTACCCACTGCTACCTGGGAGTGAGATCATTGGCTTGACTGCTTTCTCCCCATTCTTATCTCTTGCTAGTAACAGTGGGGAAACCTAGACTCACCCACCAGAAAACCACACAAGCCTTTCCATCCAGGAAACTTCGACAAACCACGCATCCAACCCCTCCCATAGAGAGGAATCCCCACAATAAAGGAACAACACAGCAAGATAAACAAGATGAAAAGGCAGAGAAATACCCAGCAAGTAAAGGAACAGGATAAATACCCCCTAGACCAAACAAAAGACGAAGAGATAGGAAGTCTACCTGACAAAGAATTCTGAATAATGATAGTGAAAATGATCCAAAACCTGGAAAATAAGTTGGAGTTGCAGCTCAATAACCTGCAGGCAAGGATTGAGAAGATGCAGGTAAGCTTTAACAAGGACTTAGAAGAAATGAAAAAGAGACAAAATACAATGAATAATGCAATAAATGAGATCAAAAACACCCTGGAGGGAACCAACAGTAGAATAACAGAGATAGAAGACAGAATAAGTGAGGTGAAGACAGAATGGCAGAAATAAATGAAACAGAAAGGAAAAATGAAAAAAGAATTAAAAGAAATGAAGACAATCTTAGAGACCTCTGGGACAATATTAAACTCACCAATATTCGAATCCTAGGAGTCCCAGAAGAAGAAGACAAAAAGAAAGACCATCAGAAAATTCTTGAAGAGATAATT
>ML662442.1:15188023-15223195 GCA_007570785.1 Antilocapra americana
AAAAAAAAATTCATTTGAAGCAATTCTACTCAGGTGGACGAAACTGGAGCCCATTATCCAGAGTGAAGTAAGCCAGAAGCAAAAACAACAATACAGTATATTAACGCATATATATGGAATTTAGAAAGACAGTAACGAGAACCCAACATGGGAGACAACAAAGGAACTCAGATGTATAGAATAGACTCGTGGACTTTGTGGATGAGGGTAAGGGTGGGATGATATGGGAGAAGGGCATTGAAGCATGTTAATTGTCATGTGTCTAATCAATCGCCAGCCCAGGATTGATGCTCGGGACTGGTACAGCGAGATTTCCCTGGGGGAAGGGAGGAGGGAGGGGGGATCCGGAGGGGAAGCATATGTAAACCCATGGTGATATCATGACAATGTATGGCAAAAACAATAAAAAAAAATAGATGTCCTTTTCATCATAGGAGACTGAAGTACAAAATGAAGCAGAGTAAAAGCTAACAGAGTTTTGCCAAGAAAATGCACTGGTCATAGCAAACACCCACTTCCAACAACAGAAGAGATGGCACTACACATGGACATCACAATATGGTCAATAGTGAAATCAGATTGATTATATTCTTTGCAGCCAAAGATGAAGAAGCTCTATACAGTCAGCATAAACAAGACTGGGAGCTGACTGTGGCTCAGATCATGAACTCCTTATTTCCAAATTAAGACTTAAATTGAAGAAAGTAGGGAAAATCACTAGACCATTCAGGTATGACCTTAATCATATCCCTTATGATTATACGGTGGAAGTGACAAATAGATTCATAGGATTAGATCTGATAGACAGAGTGCCTGAAGAACTATGGATGGATGTTCATGACAGTGCACAGAAGGTGGTAATCAAAACCATCCCCAAGAAAAAGAAATGCAAAAAGGCAAAATGATTTTCAGAGTAGGTCTTATCAATAGTTGAGAAAAAAGAGAGGGGAAAGGCAAAGGAGAAAAGGAAAGATAAACGCATATGAATCCAAAGTTCCAAAGAATAGTAAGGAGAGATTAAAAAAACCTTCCTCAGCAATCATTGCAAAGAAATAGAGGAAAACAATAGAATGGGGAGGACTAGAGATCTCTTCAATAAAATTAGAGATACCAAGAGAACATTTCATGCAAAGATGGTCACAATAAAGGACAGAAATGGTATGGACCTAAGAAAAGCAGAAGATATTAAGAAGAGGTGGCAAGAATACACAGAAGAACCATACTAGAAAAAATCTTAATGACCCTGATAACCATGATAGTGTGATAACTCACCTAGAGCTAGTCATCTTGGAGTGTGAAGTCAGGTGGGCCTTGTTCATCACCATGAACAAAGCTAATGAAGGTGATGGAATTCTACTTGAACTATTTCAAATCCTAAAAGATGATGCTGTTAAAGTGCTGCACTCAATATGTCAGCATATTTGGAAAACACAGTGATGGCCACAAGACTAGAAAGAGTCAGTTTTTATTCCCATACCAAAGAAATTCAAATGCCAAAGAATGTTCAAACTATCACACAATTTCACTCATTTCACACACTAGCAAAGTAATGCTGAAAATTCTCAAACTAGGCTTCAACATTAAGTGAACCAAGAACTTTTAAATGTTCATACTAGATTTAGAAAAATCCGACAGCAGAGAAACGAGAGATCAAAATGCTGACATCTGTTAGATCATAGAAAAAGCAAGAGAATTACAGATAATCATCTACTTCTTGTTCATTGACTATGCTAAAGCCTTTGACTGTGTGGATCACTACAAACTGTGAAAAATTCTCCAAGAGATAGGAATATGAGAGTACCTTGCCTGCCTTCTGAGAAACCTGTATGCAGGTCAAGAAGCAACAGTTAGAACCAGACATGGAACAACAGACTGGTTCCAAATTGGGAAAGGAGTATGTCAAGGCTGTATATTGTCACTCTGCTTATTTAACTTATATGCAGAGTACATCATATGACATGCCAGATTGGATGAAGTATAAGCTGGAATCAAGATTGCTGGGAGAAATAACAATAACCTCAGATATGCAGATGACTCCACCCTCATGGCAGACAGTGAAGAGGAACTAAACAGTCTCTCAATGAAGGTGAAAAAGGAGAGTGAAAAAGCTGGCTTGAAGCTCAACATTCAAAAATCTAAGATTGTGACATCTGATCCCATCACTTCATGGCAAATAGATGGAAAAGCAGTGGAAACAGCCACAAGTTTATTTTCTTGGGCTTGAAAATCACTACAGACAGTGACTGCAACCTTGAAATCAGAAGATGATCACTCTTTGGGAGAAAAGCTATGGCAAACCTAGATAGCATATTAAAAAGCAGAGGAGTTACTTGCAGACAAAGGTTTGTATAGTGAAAGCTGTGGTTTTTCCAACAGTCATTCATAGATGTGAATGCTGGACCATAAAGAAGACTGAGTTGGGAAGAACTGATGCTTTTGAACTGCAGTGTTGGAGAAGACTCTTTAAGAGGCCCTTGGACTACAAGGAGATCAAACCTCAATCATAAAGGAGATTAATCCTGAGTATTCATTGGACATTCTGATGCTGCTGCTGAAGCTCCAGTACTTTGGCCACCCATTGCGAAGAGCTGACTCATTAAAAAAGACCCTGATGCTGGGAAATATTGAAGGCAGGAGGAGAAGGGGATGACAGGATGAGAGGGTTGGATGCATTACCAACTCAATGAACATGAGTTTGAGTAATCTCTGGGAAATGCTGAAGGACAGGGAGGCACGGCATGCAACAGTCCATGGGGTAGCAAAGAGTTGGACATGACTGAACGACTAAACAATAACAAATGATCATAGCAACATTATTTACAATAGCCATGATATGGAAGCAACCCAATTGTCCATTAGCCACTGAATTAGTTAAGAACGTGGTTTTATATATACAATGGAATACACTCGGTCATAAAATAGAATGAAATTCTGCCATTTGCAACAATGTGAGTCAGCCTAGACAGGATTATACTTAACAAAATTAGTCAGAGAAATGCAAATACTCTAAGTTATCACTTTTACATGGAATCTAAAGAAATAGCACAAATGAGTGTATAACAAAATAGAAAGAGACTCATAAGCATAGAGAAGAAACTAGAGGTTACCAGTGGGAAGAAGGAAGTAGGATTGGTATTAAAAGATAGAAAGTACTATCTATGAAATAGATAAGCAGCAAGAATACATTGCATAGCACAAAGAAATATAGCCATTATTGTAAGAACTTTAAATTCAATAAAAATATGGAATCACAATACTGTAAACCTGAAACTAATATTGTAAATCAACTGCACTTCAATAAAAAAAGAAGACTACTCACTCTTTCCAAGAATATGATCACAGAGGTCCTTCCACAAATTCTGAAAATAATGATTTGATATGACATTTCTAGAAAATATCTAAAAAATATTAATCAGGAGTCTTAAAAATTCACTGATCATTCAACTCCACATTTTAATTTTAGGAATTTAATACAAGGATAAAAATCAAGGCAAGAAAATTTTGTAAGATATTATTCTCACTGTTATTTTTAATAGAGGAAAAGGAACATGAGGATTTATTGGATACAAAGCCATGAGAAGATAGTGAAAATATTTTTTGTATATAGTTGTAGCCAGTTCTGCAGAATCTATGGTGTAAGAGCAGAGTTGGTTAAAGACCTGGTCTTACCCGACTCCCATGTGCCCTCTTGTATGGAAATAATTTTAGCAATGGTTCATTGAATGGCTGTTTTATAGATTTTCTACTAAATGTCAAATTCCACCTTAGTTGTGGTGCTAAAAAAAATGATCAAGAGGAATATCATTCTTGTTTGCAGGAAACTTAACTCTCTTTGAGTATGAGAGGAGAAAGTGCATAACAACTGAATAAAACTGTAAACATCATATTGTATGTTTATTAGTCCCATGAGGAAAATAACAGCTGATATGATAAAGAAAGAGCATGAGGCTAAGGGTAGGACACTGTTTAGACTCGAGTGTCCGCTCATCCCTCCTCTGAAATATCTTTGAGCCAAGAACCTGAGGACAAAAAAGCGATTGTTCTTTATTCTACATTTTTTCAAAGCAGCTGTGGTCAAATTAATATTTATGCATCTAGCATAAAGCAATTTTCCTAGTATATCTTCAAAATATTCTATTTTATATTTATATGCAGTGTGAATCTTATAAAGCATCTTTAGAAAGTCATTTGGGAACAATAGTTTTGTTTTTAAAACATTTCACTGAGTTTGAGGTCTGAGTAAATGAGTAAAATCTTTGATTTTACTCTGTCAATTATTGATTTTCTGACCTTTTTCAAATGGTAAAAATCTTTGTCCTCTCTTTTTTTAAATTTATGAAATGAGGATAGAATATGATAATGTATTTTTGATAAGCTGAGTAGTTCTCATCTAAAGATGAGCATGTCCTAATCTTAGAAATCTGGGAAACTATTGTGTTACCGGTGAAGGGGAACTAAGGGTACAGAATGGAATTTAAATTGTTAATAAACAGACCTTAAAATGGGGAGGTCATCCAGATGTGAACAGTGTTCACAGGATCCCTAGTAAGTGGAAGAGAGAGATGGAGGAGAGGAGACGTGACAATGGAAGTAAGGCTGGAGTTATGCGATGGGAAGTCTCAACCTGCTACTGCTGGCTTTGAAAATAGCAGCATGCATGACCCGAGGAATGATAGCAGGTTCTAGAACCTGAAAAAGGCAAGGAGCCAGGCCTTCTTAGAGCTTCCAGAAAGAGACCAGGCTTTCAACACGTTGATTTTAGCCTGTTGAAACCTTTATCAGTCTTCTGGCCTTCTGAAATGTAATATAATCTATTTACATTATTTTGAGCCATTACGTCTATGGTAATCTGTTAAAGGAGACATAGAAAACTATACACTATTTTACCACATGGTTTTCTTGAAGGGCCAAATAGCTAACTTATTGTAATATACTGGAAATTACTTTGGAAATAATGTTGAATATATAATAATTATGCTAAAACAATGAGTTGGAAATGTGTATCATACAACATTCAAGAAGAGTGGAAGAACGAAATATGCCCATAATCCCATCTATCTATATTATTTCCTAAGCTTAACTCCATGAAACTTTCAATCTATAGTACTACAATAGCTGACACTGTACACAAGCCCACTTCTACCATCAATAGCCATCACGTCTAAGGAGAGCAATCCATTCTAAGAATGAAAATTTGGTTTAAGCATTAGAAATAAGGATAAATCAATAATAAAAAAAAGTCACAGTTTAGTAATAGAGTAAGAAAGTGATTTGTTAATTAGCCTCTGGATATAGTTCCTGTCAGCATAGGGTAAATAGTACTTCTACAGCCACAAGGCTAAAGATAAAGCTAACACTGTTGCTGGCATAATAGAGAGATGAGAAGAACCTGAGAATTCAGTTTATTGCTAAACGAAAGGATGAATCAACCTGCCATCAACCAACTTCAGGTAATGTCATATAGCCAATGTCTTTACTATTAAAGTCAGTTTCACTAAAGCATCCTTACTGAGATTACTACCAAGGCCAGCTTGTTTTGTGTCTGTTCACAAAGCCACTTTTCACAGATTTCCTTTAACATTAAATCTGATATTCATCAGCCATAGCTGGCATCACACTTAGCCAATGTTTACTGGATTTACTATACTTGTAGGTATGAGACAAGTGTGGCGTATGATTTTGAGAAACTGAACAGGATGGCTCTTAATGTCTGCTGGCAGACTTAATTTTGTTTATTGGATGCTTTCATTGGTGGATTGGATAGTATTAAAATGCTGTATCAACTAAGAAGCTTTTCAAGACAAATTAGAGAAAGGATGCATATGGACATAACAGTAAAGCATATATTGTAGTGTTTCAAAGAACATTCTGGAGGGATAGAAAACATGCCTTCTTTTCTTATGTATCACATGGATTGGCAATTCTGTGCATTTTTTAAAGTGTTAGTCTCTCTGTTGTGTCCAACTTTTTGTGACCCCATGGATTGTAGCCTACAAGACTCCTCTGTCCATAGAATTCTCCAGGCCAGAATACTGGAGTGGGTAGCCATTCCCTTCTCCAGGGGACCTCCCAACCCAGGGGTTGAACCTGGGTCTCCTGTACTTCAGGCAGATGCTTTACCATTCAAACCACCAGGAATCCAATTACATCACTATGCTTTTTACGTCCAGAGAAAATTCAGTATGGCTCTTTCCCATTTAGATCGGCATGTCATAACCAACAACCATGCCAATGTTAGCCACTGAGACAGCTAAATGAAATCAGGTACAAAAGAAACAGGAAAAAATAAAACCTAGCAAGAAATTAAATGTATGATGAGTAGAAAAAAAAAGTGCATTTCAAACTAAAATAAAATTTCTTTCAAACGAAATCTGATACAGTCTTTGATCTTAAGTAAAGATAAAAATGTAGAGGCAGTAAAAGAAGGATGATGTAAAAGCTTGGAGTTCTGTCCTTGTTGAGCTATGAGACTTTAGACAATGTTTTCACCATCTCTGGGTCTTGATTTCTTTATGTAAATGAAATCTAATATGTTCTTTTTTGTGATATACTCAAGACCTCTTGTCTGTATCTTTCTGTGGTCAAACCCCAAGCAGGTTAACTTCAATGGCTGAGCGTCAAGCACCTCTGTGTGTGTGAGCTCCAGACCAGGCAACCACACCAGCAGGATGTGTGGCTGGCCAAGCTGTGATCAAGGCTCTGCTTGACAGGCATTGATTTGATCAGAGAGGTCTGATTTGGGTACTTAAGTTTGGATTTCTCATATTCTGCATCTGTGATTCACAATATTTCCCTAGATGCAGAGGTATGTGACACTTCAGTCTCTAGAGTAAGTTAAATTAAACACATTAAGAAGCATTATTTTCAGATATGTTTCTCCTTCATTTCTAGAGCTATAAAGACAACCAGTACTCAGAGAGAATGGTTAGTTTTCTTCCCGTTTACCTTTATAAAAAGTTTCATCATTGGGAGAGCTTCCTCACATTACACATTACCTTTAAGAAGAGATTCAGCAATTATGGAAATAAATATTATTAAGCCTTAAGAAAAAGAAGATCCTGTCATTTGTAACAACATAGATAAACCTGGAAAACAATATGCTAAGTCAAATAAACCAGACACAGAAAGAAAAATAACTGCACATCTTCATATATATATAGACTCAGAAAAAGCTGACTATATATAAGGAGAGAGCAGGTGGTTGTGGGGAGCATGGAAGAGATGTAGGTCAAAGGGTACAAAGTAGGAATAGTTATCTAGGGTAAGACCAGGAATCTTATGTAGAGACTGATGACTATACTTAATACTACTTAACCGAATCCTGGTAACTTGCTAAGAGAGTAGATTTCAGGTTCACTCACCCCACAAAAATGGTAACTATATAACAAGATGTGTTAATTTGTTTGACTGTAGTAATCATTCAGGGTTTCGCTGATGACACTAGTGGTAAAGAATCTGCCAGTGCAGGAAATGCGGATTCTATCCCTTGGTTGGGAAGATCTCCTGGAGAAGGAAATGGCAACCCACTCCAGTTTTTGTGCCTGAAGAATCCCATGGACAGAGGAGCCTGGTGGGCTATGGTCCATGAGGTCACAAAACTGCTGGACACAACTTAACTACTAAAAAACAATAATCATTCAGTCTTGTCTATGTATGTCAAATCATCATGTTTTATAGCTTAAACATATATGAATTTTATTTAAATGATAAATGCTTACATTTTAAAAAGAAAGCATAAGAACAGAATCAGGACTTTGGAACACACAGACCCACTGAAGCTTTGCACTGCCTCCTGTGTGTCAAGGTTAGATCCTAACATATGCCCTGAAGCTGCCCTGATGTAAATAGAAGAGAGGAAGGACTGTGTCACAACCTTGTGACTGTTCTAAGTCCTACTTTCTCAGCTGCATCCAAATGGTTTTATATGTTTAAGTTATGGCTGAATGCTTTCCAAGAATTCAAGATGGCTCTTTTTGGCTATTTTCCTTTTCAGTTTATAATAAAGTGGGATGATATAACTTACTGAGCTCAGAGTGCTTGAGAATAAATACTGCTTAATCATTTATTAGATGAGGGACTTCAGGTAAATGGATTCACCTCTCAACTTTCCTATCTGTAAAAATATAATAATAAAGTTAGGTGCTTTCCTGAATTCTTACAAGGATATAGTTCATATAGAGTGCTAGGCTTAAGGCCTGCCACATGTAATTATTAACTTTTACTATGATCTGTCCAGGTGGAATGTGCCTGATGACATTTCAGTATGAAAATAAAACATTTTCACGTATGTTCATGAGAGACAAAATATGTGACATCATCATGAGGGAAAGAACCAGAATAATGAAATTTCAGCAGCATAAAACCTTAGTTTCCAAGTTGGTGAGTGTTTTAAGTAGGAGAGACTAAAGTGGTATTTTACACCAGATTTTGCATAATTTTAGGGTGAAAAAAATTTGAGGTCTGCTGTCTAGAGTGTTTGCTGGTGATCCAGTGGTTAAGATACCGCATTTCCAGTGCAAGGGGCCCCAGTCCCCATTCTTGGTTGGGTAAGTAATATCTCACATGCTAGGTGGCTAAGAAAGAAATAACATTAAAAAAAATTAAAAGAAAGTGCTTTATAAATAATCTGTCTCAAAAAGACAATAATACTAGGCACAAGAATTATAGCTTTCAGGAAACTCTTAGTGACTTAGACTAGACTTCTGCCTCAAAAGAGAGGATGCCATAGTTTATTATAATTTGCTTCTTCCAACTTTTTCTCTTTTTCTTCATCAACATTACATATGTTTCCTTACAGCTAGCACCTGTATAGATTTTGACTCACATACACTGCCATAGTCCTCTAATACTGTTCTTCTCTAAGCTTTATTCCACTTGTGAAATCAACAATATTTGATACCTCATATCAGCAACATAAGGGCCTCCCCAGTGGCTCAGTGGTAAAGAATCCACCTGCAGTGCTGGAGACCCAGGTTCAATCCCTGGGTGGGGAAGATACCCTGAAGGAAGTCACGGCAACCTACTCCAGTATTCTTGCCTGGAGAATCACGTGGACAGAGGAGCCTTGCGGGCTATGGTCCATGCAGTCACAAAACATCAGACACAACTGAAGTGACTGAGCTCACATGCAGGCATCAGCAGCATAAAGAAGGCTGAGAGCCAAAGAATGAATACTTTCTAATTGTAGCACTGAGGAAGACTCTTAGAGAAGCCCCTTGGAGTGTATGGAGATCAAACCAGTCAATCCCAAAGGAAATCAACTCTGAATATTCATTGGAAGAACTGTTGCTGAAGTTGAAGCTGCGATACTTTGGCCACCTGATGAGAAGAGTCCATTCAGTGGAAAGGATCCTGATGCTGGGAAAGATTGAAGGCAAAAGGAAAATGGGACTGACAGCAGAGGATCAGATGGTTATATAGCATCACTGACTCAATGAATGTGAATTAAGCAAACTCCAGGAGATAGTGGAGGACAGAGAGGAGCCTGGTGTGCTGCAGCCTATGAGGTTGCAGAGTTGGACGCAATAACAATCAGCAGCATATCTTGATTAAATTCCTGTTAATAAATACTATTGCCATAAAACTCTTATGAGTCCTGGCACCTGGCACCTCTAGGGCCATGCTAGAGGTTGGGTACCCAGGAAGAGTGATGTGGTCCCTGCACTGCAGAACTCACTCACATCTAATGAGAAAGAAGCATCAGACAGATAGCATCAATGCCACAGAAGTGTTGAAGAGAATGGAGGGTATGTAGTTTGGGCACTCTGAGTGGAGGAGGAAATTGTAGAGGATACCACAAAGGCAGCCACCAAGGGCCACCAAAAAAGAAAACTTTGAACAGATCACATGGGAAAAGAAGATATTTTCACCAGATACTGGACTCAATGTCTACTTCCCTTCCCATGGTCCTGAGTTAGGCAAAGGGGTTTAGCTCCTAAGAGATTCTGCTCCATGAACATTAGGGAGGCTTCTTCTAGTCAAAATAGTTCCTGACTCAGTTCAGACTCAGGTCACAAATTCTTTAGAGTGAAATCTCATAGACTATTTCCTTAGAGAGTTTTGAACTAACTCTCCTAATATTCAAATATGTGCATGCAAGGGCATTTGCTACCTTTGTTTGAGCTTTTGTGTGTTAACTCTGGAGTCACACTGTCCAGTTCTCCAAAGCCTGGTTTAGGCACTTTGAGCAAGTCATTTAACCAGTCTCTGTCTCAGTCTGTAAAATGCCTCTGTAAAATGCAAAAAAGAATGGGTGTCACTTAGGACTCGGTGAGGATCAAAGTTAGTACTCTTAAGGCAGAGTGCCTGCCTGCAGTAACTTCTCACTGGTTGTTTAAATAGTCGTCCCTATGATTTCATGTCATTGATTGCATTCTTTGATGAGAGGGAAACAGAGAAGGAAGAGATTGTTTCTTTTGCAATGTTGCTTGCTGCCAGTCTAGGAAGAGCCTTTTTCCCCCATGAAAGATACTGATAAAAGACAACAATTGCAACAGTTATTTTAAAATTCTTATTGCTCTATTATATGTTTAAGCAAAATGGGAAAAATTATTTTACCTACTACTTCATCATGAGTCTGAGGACAAGTGACTTGGAACATCTCTGGCAAATGAACACTAACACATGATAAACTGTTTGAGTCACTGGATAAGAATGTCTATATATTAAAATTACTGCATTTCTAGATTTGTTTGTTTGTCTACAAAGACAAACAAATCTAGTATATTTATTTATTCCATTGGTTGATCAGCTGATTTCAAAATAACGAAACTGGATCACCTGCATTGCAGGCAGGTATTTTCCACTCTGCCATCGGGGAAGACCAAAGTCACCTCACTTGTGCTCTAAGCTCTTTGTGGACCAGGGAACTCCCAGAGAGGAGCCCTCCCTCCATCTCTGGGTCTCCAGCCCTACTGCCTTTGTCATGTGGATCTAGCAAAGTCTCTGGACTTTTCCTGGAGAATCTTTCAATATTTCAATCTACTGGTAGCCCTTTCTTCCAGGATAAGCTATTCCCAGACTGTGTTAACTGCCAAATATCTCTTTTTGAATAGGTCAGGCTGTAGCTGCCAAGACCTCTAGAGCTACTGTATCCTGGAAAGGCATGACATTTTGTGGTTCACTACAGCCAAATAGCATTCTCAGCAGTTGAGACTACAAACTTAGTCTTTGACACAAAAATTAGCAATTTACACTATCTGAGCTGATTCCCAAACACTTGAGCAATTTTTTAAAATAGTCCAGAAAGAAATATGCTTTCTCGTATAATGAAAATAACCTTAGTCATCACTTTCCTTGTATTTATAGAGAAACATGTAATTAAATATGGAACTTCATTATGTATAATGTGTGTGTATTATTAAAATCAGACTTTTAAACAAACCTAACAGAAATTGTCTTTCAAGGTCAATATTTTCCCTCTCCTCTGCAATTTTACACTCATTCATTGCTTAACGTAGTTTTGAAGTTTCTATTTATGAAATGTTTTTATATCTGTTGTCTAGCCACATTTATAAAACTTTTACATTTAAATTACATGGCTAAATACTCATTTATGTTTTCTTCATTTAACTATTCATTTATTCTATCACTTAAGAAGTCTTGATATAGGCTTTTACATACCAGGCCCAAATAACGGGAATTAGAGAAACCAAGATGTAGATATTCCTATTCTTATAGACTGCTGAGCTACTAAAAGTACTGAAAAGTACTACTACTAAAAGTACTATTTTTAAAATAAATCCCACTCAGAAAACAACATGACACTACTGAGAATACAAATTTATCTCTGAAACTGATGCTGATTTCATAAATTCCAAAAATCCAAGGAGAAGCCTATTTAGGAATATCTAAACATTATACTCTTTAAGATGATAATTCTGAAGTTAGTAAGTAAAGTTTGGAACTTTGCTCAAAGCAACTATGATTTCTTTATAGCTGTACTTCATCTTTACACATGTATTATACATTTAGCACTTAAAGCCCAAATGGTATTTACACAGTCTCTGAAATACAGAGCAAATCACCAAATTTTCTTCATTTTTGGTAAAAAAAGATAATGGACTTAACCCCAGAGGATTAAACAAGTCAATGGTGAAACCAGAATTACAGCCTAAATATCGAACTGCAAAATATGTCTGGATCTTAGGGCAGAATCCCATATACCTGTGCACAAAATTATACTTGCGTTCATCAAGGATTCAGAGACCACAAGTTAACAGTTATTCCTCTTATAAAGGTGTCAGAATATCTGGATAAATCAACAAAATCCTCATGAATTTCTATATATGATGTCATATGTAGGTAATCTTCAGTCAGCTTCATCATCTCAAAAAACAGAAACAGACTAGTGTTTACTGAAAATTAATGTTGCTTGTGATATGTAGTTAAGGGCCAACAATGGTAGGTTAGAGTAATTGCTAACCTTCAGGAAAGAATTCAAATTACACATTCCAAATAAGAATGTATATTTAGAACATCTGCTGAATGACAGCTTCTCATGTTTGAATGTTCTAGTGAATCCTGAAGCACAGAAGATGAAAAGGTATATCTCATTAAGATACAGATTCTTATTCTGTGAGTGATCTGTTAACTCTAAGCTCTCTACCCTCTCTTTAGGATTCTGTTTACCATATTGTTCTATAGACCAATATATTGGTCTATAATATAGAAACTAAAATAATTAAGTAGATTCCAAAATAAGTCCAATATATTTAGAAACAGATGCTCAGATGACAGAAATAAGACTTTATATGTATAAGGATCATTGGAACCCAGAAGCACCTAGTATTGGCTTCTGATTCAGCCTGTTAAACTGAAAAAATCCAAGCATGAGCCAGGAATACTTTGTATTATCCATAAAGACTGTAAGTTCATAAAAGACATGAGTATGAATGATTCCATGACAAAATGTACTCATAACACATTCAGTAGACTTATTGCTTGTACTTTGCTGTACTAGGCCAGCAGGACTGCCAAATCATCACAAAACACCCAAGAACATTTCTTTTTATAGAAATGTAAAGAAACCCACAACTCCAAGATAAAAAGAATAGGCTTAGTTTCTCAAAAGAACTGAACAGGATTATCATCCCAGTGAGGTGGTTATAGAACTTGTGGGTCTACTTTCTGTATGAATGATGCTGCCTTTACAGAGTTACATAGTTATATCCTTATATACATTAAAAGAACTAGCATAATTTATTTGTGATGTTTATCATCTTTCCTTTGATCAGCTACACTTGTGACAATTGCATTGTATTCTAATATGTAGGCTTTCCTAGAATTTAGACATTCATTCAGTAGAAATCTGCAAAATATACTGTCAAGAAATCCAAGTAAAATGTTTCCCTAGAGAGCCAGATAACCTGTTTGGGAGTTTGTATACTTTAGGATGGATCAGAATTCACTTAATATACCTTGTCTGTGAGGATATCCTCCACCTTGCTTACCAAACACTGGGCCTGGTACCTGGAAAATAGTAAAGATTCAATATCTAAGCTTCGAAACATCATTGTGAATCATCCTAATTCAAGAAATGAGTGTATGGTAACTGTATGTTGGTGATCTTAGGGAGGAAAGTACCTTCTTTAAAGTACTTTGGTATATTATATATATAATAATATATATATTATATAACACATATTTTATTATATTTACTATAATATTTTTATTTATTTATTATTTGCAATTTATAATATTTATTTATTATATTTTATTATATATTATATTATATATGTATATATGTATATTATATATGCATATGTATATATACATAATATATGTTTGTGTATATACATAATATATGTATATGTATATATGTATGTATTTATAATTATATATATATACATATACATAATATATGTATATGTATATATTGTATACATATACATAATATAGGAATATGTATATATGTATGTATTTATAATTATATATATAATTCCCTGCGGAATTAGCTCTGTTGTACCAAATGTCCACTGAATCTGTTAGTTATGGTGACCAGGTTGGAAAGAGTGCCAATGTGAAAATAAATACTCTATTAGAAAAGATGGCAGAGAGGCTAGAAATGAGTAAACATATAATAAGTTAGAGGAAGAAGGCATTTCACATTGGAATTTTTGAAAGGATTGCACTTACAGCCCAAATAGTTGTTCAGGTTCCCAAACCATTTTGAAATATGAGATTGCCTACTTCATAAAATGATCCATTTCATTGCTGAACATTGATAATTCTTACAAAGATTTTCCTTATAGTAGTCAAAATATGTCTCTTGGTACTCTTTAGTACTAGCTCTGCTTGTTAGCAGAGCTGAGAGCCAGCAAGTCTTTTGCGTAACAGGCATCAATATTTGAAGACAGTTTTCTGAAACTTTCTCTCCTCCCACTGACTCACTTACTGCTGGAACTCTCTACCAAAGAACATAGTGTCTGAATCTTTCTCTTCCTTGGGATTTATATTTTACTTTGTCAGTCTCTTTTCCAAAGTCTACTGCTGTCCCCAGACTGGCTAGAATATTGAACCTCTTTCAATATTCTTAGATGAACATGAGATTGATATCTTTTCCCCAAGATATAAATCTATAATGATAGAACTTCCTTGTGTTCATCTCAATTTAGTCCATCATTCAAAAATGTGTGTTTTGAAAGTAAGGATGGATGAATGTTTTAATTTACTGTTGTTATGTAAGTCTGGAAACCTTTAGGTGAACTGGATTAATTTGGTGAAAAATAGAAGTTTACTCGCTGCTCAGATTCTTAACTTACAGAGAATATATTACATGCAATCCAGGTCTTCAGTGTATTTCTTCAAAATAGATAAATGGGAGACTTAGATTGAATACAGATTCCTCTGAAATTTAAAAAATGAGAATTTTAATAAAAAGCTTTGGGAAAAGGATTGCTAAAAAGATTTTCACTAGTTAGTCTTAAGAGTAGAAAAAAACAAGAATCTTTTTGAATCATTAAAATATCTATGAATGACAGCATAAGGAAGTAGTATAAAAATGTCCAAAGATATTGAGCACAAAATGACAATTTGTCTAAAAATTTTATCAAGGTTATAATACCCCAAAGAATTAAGACTTTCTTGAGTTACTACAAATAATAGTGAAAATGACCTATAAGACTTTGTTTATTTACTGCACATTTTAAACATCCCATGATTGTAGAATATTAGGCTTTTAGTTAGCTGTATTCAGATCATTCTTCTTCAACCTGCATGAAGTGGGAGATCCATCAAAAGTTCTTACACCTACCAACGAATTTCCCCAAGGATTTTTTCATGAGTTATATCAGTGGTTACTGTCATTCTTTAGGTGTTATAGTTTGATTATGAATCCATTTAAACTCAAAAGTCACAGCTTTCTCCTTTTTACAGTGAGGAAACTCAGTGAATCTGTGACATCAGTGAATATGTATTGCTTCCTTTATATTTATTCTTTTTAGTCAGGGCATCTTTCTCATTAGAGATTTGGAATGACTTAATGCATTATAATAATCTAATTTGTACTGCTGTAACATTTCAAGTGCTTAGGAGTTAGAATTCAAGCACAAATTGGGTTATACCAGAAAAGAATAGTAGTGGTTGAAACCTGGCAAGTGGAAAGGAATAGTTTTTCAACCTCAGGTGAAGCATTAACATTAACAGTGCAAACAGCATTACAAGGATTTTTAGCATACATTGGCGATAAACCTGAAGGGACTAAGGCCATACACCATTCTAAACAAAGGCAATCCTCCCCCATTCTCAAAGATTTTAGAGAATTGGAACTATGACAGTCCCTAGGGTGGCAAAGAATTGGACATGTCTGAAGCAACTTAGTATGCATGCACTGAACTATGAGCTGTTATATTCTGATATTCCTTCATTAAACATAAAACCCAAAGCAAAATCATGGAGGCTTAAAGATCCTTTGGGATGCTAGGAAACAAATTTTTCCATTAGGCCAACTCGTAAAATAAAAGCCACAAACAAATGGTCTACTGTTCAAACTAGTGGTCTCCTTGCTCACGTGATTGTGTCTTTTGATGAGTTGCAGTGAGTTTCAAAAAAATTAATGACTTACAAACAATAAACATTACTGTATTTTACTTATAAATATCAGGATTCTTTTCAAAAAGAAAAAAGTCTCAAACCTTAGATACTGATTTCACATGTAGCTATCTCCTGGAGCAGAGTAGGAGCTACGTACTTTAGAGATGAAGCATTCAGTTGGCCATTCAATATTCTTTATTTCTTTGTCTTACTTTTGTTTCACTGTTGGGTAGGGTGAGAAGGGAAATAGTAGAGTTATTTATAGACTACCATGGCGGTATCTACAATGGGAAGATATTGGTCCAAAGTTTAGGGACAACAGTTTTAGAAGACACAACTTTGCATACACTGAATTTGGAGCTATAGAAAACCTATGTGTGTGACCTAGAGCAATATATTTCCAGTATGATTCATCTTGCTGCAAATGTTTCTCATTTAACTGCATCTCTCTGGTTCTACCTGGGAGAATAGAGGGAGCCAGGTTATAGCATCTCCTAGAGAAGGAGGAGCAAGAATCCCAGAGACTTTGTGAAGCCAGCAGAGCACACCAAGGGTGGCTGAAGCCTGTGGCAATAGCACAGGGATTTTGAACTATAGTGAAATGGAAGCTGAGATTGTAAAGGAGCAGCCACAGGGTAGGACAAATGGGAAATGATGTAGCAGGTATATTGTAGCAAGCTCAAAGACCAAGACAGAAGAGAATGAAAGAATTACTTGAGTTGAGCTGTTCAAGAATTTGGCTGCAAAAGAAAAGCATGTTTTGGTGGCAATTCAGGAGATGCTTGGATTAGGTTCCAGATGCCCATCTGTATGCTGAGGGAATCTGCCAGTTGAACAGCTGCACTAACAGACTGAAACTAAACCATTCTCTCGGGTAGGCAGGAGAAAGGGCAGAGAGTACAAGGAATAAGCCATGCGTCTCTCATTCACAGTTGCACTTTCAATTGAATATTGAGTCAATACAGAAAAGATCAACATGTTAAAAGGCAATTATAACTTCTTTTTGCAATAGTAAAAAAATACCCTAGCTTGTTTGTTTTTTCATAAGAGAATAAAAGAGCATATTTTACTTGGGAATCATTTTACTTCTGAGATTTTGGAGTTGGGAGGGAGGTGGGAGGGGGGTTCTGGAAGGGGAACACATGTATACGCATGGCGGATTCATGTCAATATTTGGCAAAACCAACACAATAATGTAAAGAAAAAAGTCTTTCTTGAATTTATTACAATTAGAAATAATAATAAAAAAAAGAAAATTACCTTATGGACATGTTTTAAATTTAAGTGAAATATTTTGCCTGTTTGGTTGAATTATATAGTAAAGGAGGAAAACAAAATGAAATCTAAAAATAATCATTGCTATAGTTGATAATATTAGTTATTTAAATAATTATAGATTATGAATGAAGCAGAAGGCATACATTATGTTATTTCTTCCCTGCAACAAATCTGCATGGTAAGTATAGAGGCTCTGTTTTGCAGCTAAGCTTAGAAAAGGCATTCACCTACCTTGTGAGTGGTGAAGTCATGCAATCAAAGATGGTCTGATAATACGACACTATATATACACAAAAGGAGGATAAAGAGAAACGTAGAGTTGGTACATTGGTTTATTTCAAAAGTTACTTTTAATTTTCACAGTTTTGTTAATAATAACACTACATAGGCATGTGCTTGAATATTTTATAGGAAAAGTGAATACATACCTTCACACATAAATCCATGGTTTAGTTATTTGTTAAAAAATATGTTAAATAGTAAGTACAAATATTCCTTTTTTAAAAATATCCTGAGTAGCCTATAATAGTACTGTTTTAAAAATTTTGAAATTAGAATCTATAAGAAATGAAACTTTTTCTAATCTTATATCATGTATTTTTTTTTTCTTGCGTAACTAAGCCACCTAAGACCTCCAATAAAATTATGGCTAGAAGTAGCTGAAGTATGCATCTTTGCTTCATTTCTGATTTCAGAACTATTTTTTAGCATTTTATTATTGTGGTGACCCACAAATGAAAGAACAGATAAAACCAAGGAGGGTCTTGGAATGCAGAAACTGAAAAACCAGACTCTTATCATCCTTCCCTCCCCCATGTTGTAATTATTAATGAATTTCACATCCTCTTGAGTAATATAACCTGTTTCCCCTCCTATCCCACACAGGGAGAAGTTATTTGCCTTACTCTTTCCTCATCCAGCATATGTGCCTCATCTAATCAGCAAATGACCCACAAGACCCCCATCCCACTCCTTGTACACTGGGTATAAAAGTGGACTAAGGAACCCTGTTCAAGGTTGGTTCTCCCTGGAACTCACCCGCAGTTCTAACAGCATCTCCCACTCTCAATTCAGTTCAGTTCAGTCACTCAGTCATGTCTGACTCTTTGTGACCACATGGACTGCAGCACACCAGGCCTCCGTGTTCATCACCACCTCCCGGAATTTACTCAAACTCATGTCCATTCCAGTCGGTGATGCCATCCTACCATCTTATCCTCTGTTGTCCCCTTGTCCTCCTGCCCTCAACCTTTCCCAGCATCAGGGTCTTTTCAAATGAGTCAGTTCTTCGCATCAGGTGACCAAAGTATTAGAGTTTCAGTTTCAACATCAGTCCTTCCAATGAACACCCAGGACTGATCTTCTTCAGGATGGACTGGTTGGGTCTTCTTGCAGTCCAAGGGACTTTCAAGAGTCTTCTCCAACACCACAGTTCAAAAGCATCAATTCTTCAGTGCTCAGCTTTCTTTATAGTCCAACTCTCACATCCATACATGACTACTGGAAAAACCATAGCCTTGACTAGACAGACGGTTGTTGACTGCGCAGCGCTGGAGCTGCTGTGTGGAGATACCCCACATCTCCCACTCTAATAAACTTTATTACTCTCTCATTCTGTCTCATGTCTGGAAATTCTTTTCCAACCCACACCTGGAGCACAATTATTAAATGTGATGTTTCCATAGGTCTTTGTAGACACCTTTAATTAATGTTGTTCACTTTTCATAAAATTATGGTATAGATATTTCATAAACTGATCTGTTATGTTCCTCACATACTTTCACTGAATCTAATTAATAGATTAGAAACTTTTATTGACACTAATCTAATAAAATTAGTTTATGGTTTACTGTTTTACTCACCTAGTATATTACTAAACAACTGTCACTAATAAAATAAGCTAAGTTAATGATAATAAATTATATTTTTGTATATTGATGCATTCAGACAACTAAAATTTTGTTTAGGGTATTTATATCTATTACCGATAAACAATATGGTCCTGTGATTTTCCTTTAGAAACATTTTTTGTTGAGTTTTGATATCAAAATTATGTAAGCCTGTATTAATGAGGATGCTATAGAGAAGCAGAACCAATAGAAGATATATATATATATATATGTGTGTGTGTGTGTATATATGTATATATATATATATATGTATGTATATAGAGTTGACCTAAAAGTTCATTCGGATTTTTCCATTGAAGTGTTATGTAAAAAATATATATGGTCTTCCATGATGACTGAGTGGTAAAGAATCTGTTTTCAATGCGTGAGATGCAGTTTTGATTCTTGTTTTGGGAAAATCCCCTGGAGAATAAAATGAAAACTTACTTCAGCATTTTTTCCGGAAAATCCTATGAACAGAGGGGCCTGGAGGGCTCCATGGGGTCACAAAAGAATTGTAGCTAAAGGACACACTTAGTGACTAAATGACAACAACAACAAATGTGTGTGCATACGTATACATGTGTGTATATATGTATATAAAGAGAGATTTATTATAACAAATTGTTTCACATGATCAGGGAGGCCACAGTTTGCCTCCACACGTTGGATGCTTAAGAAAGCCGCTTATGTTGTTCAAAGTCTTGAGAGCTGAAGAGCCTAACGTAGACTCCAGTTCAAATCTGATATCCTGGGAATCAGGACACTGAAGGCAGAAGATCATGTCCCAGTTCACACAGTCAAGCAGAGCTTTAATTCAACTTTCTTGAAATTTTTTATTTTATTCAGGGCCTCTCTGGATTGGCTGGTGCCCATTCATATGGAAAGTGGCCCTTTGGTTTACTCAGTTCACCAATTCAAATGCTAATCTCATCCAGAAACATCCTCACGGACACACACAGATACAATGTTTAAACAGATATCTGACCATCCTGTGAGTCAACCAAGTTGACACATAAAATTACCATCACAAAATTGAAAAACAAACAAAAAAATGAGTTAATGCATATTCTCTCCTTTTAGAATAGTTTTGTGGAAGTAGAATCTTGGGGTGAATCATTTGCCAGGATGGACTGTTCTAATATTTGGTGAAATATTGCCAGTAGCATCTCTCTTTGTAGCATATGTTTTACTAATTCAATTTATTCAATTATTATAAGACAATGGCTTGTCATTTTACAGCAGTTTTACTAGTTGTATATGTTAGTTGTAACCCTTTTATTTGTTTTTCTAACTATACAAAAATATTGACACAAAAACACATAGTCCATTATGACGTTTTATGTTTGCAGCATCTGTATTCATGTCTCATTTTTAATTTATTCTATTTCAAGCCATTTTTGAAAGTTTCTCTTGATATGTAAGAAGATGGACCACTCATTAATATTTTTATTTTTTTTAATTTTTATTTATTCATTTATGTATTTATTTATTTTTTATTTTCTTTACATTATAGTGTTGGTTTTGCCATACATTGACATGAATCTGCCATGGGTATACATATGTTCCCCTTCCAGAACCCCCCTCCCACCTCCCTCTCTATTCCCTCTCTCTGGGTCATGCCAGTGCACCAGCCCTGAGCATCAAACCTGGGCTGGCGATTGATTTCACATATGATAATTAACATGTTTCAGTGCTGTTCTCCCATATCATCCCACCCTTGCCCTCTCCCATAGAGTCCAAAAGACTGTTCTATACATCTGAGTTTCTTTTGCTGTCTCTCATACAGGGTTCTCAATTACCATCTTTCTAAATTCCATATATATGCATTAGTATACTGTATTTTTGTTTTTCCTTCTGGCTTACTTCACTCTGGACAATAGGCTCCAGTTTTGTCCACCTGAGTAGAACTGATTCAAATGAATTCTTTTTAATGGCTGAGTAATATTCCACTGTGTATAGGTACCATAGCTTTCTTATCCATTCGTCTGTTGATGGACATCTAGGTTGCTTCCATGTCCTGGCTATTGTAAACAATGCAGTGATGAACATTGGGGTACACGTGTCTCTTTCAATTCTGGTTTCCTCGGTGTGTATGCCCAGCAGTGGGATTGCTGGGTCATATGGCAGGTCTATTTGCAGTTTTTTAAGGAATCTCCACAGAGTCACTATAATCTTTTCAATTCTTACTGTTGTACATTTGTTTTATATTTAATATATCCAATTGAAAATCAGTTGTTCTTAGAGCATTTTTAAAAAGATTTCTACTTCCTAATGAACTCCCTTAGAATCTTTGTTAAATATGTAGTAGAAAACTAATACTCTAACAATGTTAAAGCTTCAAGTCCATGAAATCTGTATATCTCCTTTTATTATGACTTCTTTAATTTTTTAAAAATCAGTGTTTTATAATTTTCAACATAGAGACGTCTCATGTTGATCATGTTCAGCATAGAGATCTCTCAATCTTTAGTTAGATTGTATTAATATATTTCACTTAATACAGTGTTATTTTAAATATCTTTTAAAATGTCTAGATTGCAATTGCTTATTGCTAGTATGCTTATACAATTGATTTTTATTAGCTTTCTTTTATTAAGCTTCTTACTTATAACAGATTTGGGAGGATTTTCTACTTAGCCATCTCATGTACTCTGCAAAAAAATAAACAATATTGTTTATTCATTTATAATGTCTACCCTTTATTTTGTCTTTCTTATTTTGTTGTTTGAAAAGACCTGGTGTGACGTTGAAAAAGAGTGATGAGAAAGGACAGCCTTGTCCTCTTGATTTGTTCTCTTCCCTCTTGATTTGAGGGGGGAAAAATCATTTTATTGATATTATATTTGATACCCGTAGGGTTTTTATAGACATCTTGTGTCAGATTAAAGAAGTATCCTCTGACTCCTTCCCAGGCCTCACATGTAAAGTCTTTTGTAGGGGAAACAGAAAAGGATACAGGAGGAGTTTCTTATTCTCTTGCAGGACTGCTATTCCCCTCCCTCACATGTGAATCACAAGTGCATTTCTTCGGGATTTTTTGTTTGTTTTAATCTCTCTCTGAATGCTCTGTAGGATTCAGGCAGAGAAAGTCTGCAGAGAGAGCAGAGTCCCCAACACCTTTGTTTGCCTAAAGTTTTACTTTGTCCCCTCAACCTTCATGAACTATTTCAGTTTATTTATCCATATGGCTGCCGGATTGCATCTACTCCAGGTGAGTGCCTATATTCAAATCTTTCCTGTCCCTAATGTCACTGTTACTTCTGCTTTTTGGTTGGTTTGGTTACTCTGAGATCTCAGCTGTGCAACAATTTTTAATAAAGTCATGATTTGAAATTAGTCTGATTCTCTTTAAATTGTATGCATGGAAACAACACTCCTTCCAGCTTTCTACATCCATGGACAGAAGCAAGATTACAACACAGATTTATAATCCAGTGGTTTTGAATGTTCTCAGAGGGAAAGAACATCCAGTTACTGAGCCCAGTATAGCCCGCTGACCCTACCGGTTTGTGTATGATCTGGGTGGTGCAGCATCTTCATAACAAGAAAATCTCTCCTTTTGCTAATTTTAATCACTTTGTTGCTGCTATTGTTTAGTCGCTAAATTGTGTCCAACTCTTCGAAACCCCACAGACAGTAGCCCAGCAGGCTCCTCTGTCCATGGGATTTCCCAGGTAAGAATACTGAAGTGGGTTGCCATTTCTTTCTCCAGGGGATCTTCCCGACCCAGGGATTGAACTTGTGTCTCCTTCATTGGCGGGTGAATTCTTTACCACTGCACCTCTTGGGAATTTAACATATCACTGTGATGGGTCCCATAGAAAAAGGATGGGAATTGAGATTAGAGTAGTCATCCAGGAAAGGACAAAATGTCATCCTGCATTTACGGGTATCATGTAATTAAAATGTAAATTACATGAACTTATTTACAAAACATAAATAGAGGTGTGGATGTGGAAAACAAACTTATGGTTACCAGAGGGTTAAGCAGGGGGGACGGATAAATTGGGAGACAGAGACTGACATACATACACTGCTGCTGCTGCCGCCTAGTCGCTTCAGTTGTGTCCCACTCTGTGAGATGCTATGGACCGTAGCCCACCAATTCTCTAGGCAAGATTACTGGAGTGGGTTGCCGTGCCCTCCTCCAGAGGATATTTCTAACCCAGGGATTGAAACCAGGTCTCCTGCATTGCAGGCAGATTCCCTACCACTGAGCCGCCAGGGAAGCCCATACACACTACTATGTATAAAATAGATAAATAATAGGAGCCTACTGTATGGCACAGGAAATGCCACTCAATGCTCTATAATGGCCTATTTAAGAAAATAATAAAATAAAAGTGGGTATGTTTATATGTATAACTGATTCACTTTCCTGTGTGCCTGAAGAAACCAATACAACATTGTAAATGAACTATACCCCATTAAAATGTTTTAATAAGCAAATTGCAATCATTTCTAAGCTGTTGATTCATTCTTAAAGTATGATTCCTTGAACAGCAGCAGAGAAATCACTGAGAACTTGTTAGAAATGCACTCCAGACCTGCTGAATCAGGGACTATGATCATGGGACCATATTTTGAAGTTTAACATGTCTTTCAGCTGATTCTGATGAATACACAATAATTTGAGAACCACAGGCCTAAATGATACCCTAAAATCTGTAATATATTTGATTATTTAACAAAATAACACAGCTCATGAGGAAAGCATATGTATCAAATTAAGAGAATGTTCTCAATAGCTTTGCAATCATGTAGAGACCTTAATCAGTTTGTGCTCATAAGCTCAAGAAACCCACACATAGATATCAACCAAATCTGAGCATAAGGAAAGAAATCACTTCCATTTCATGGGGCTCTACTTTACCTCTCTGTGTAGAGTTTAGAACTTTCTTGGGTAAACAACAACATCCTACTCTATAGCACAGAGAACTACATTCATCATCCTATGATAAACCATAATGAAGAAGACTAGGTAAAGCTATATATATGTGTATAACTAAGTCATTTTGTTATATAGCAGAAATTAGCATCGTATGGTAAATCAACTGTAAGTCAATAAAAATTTTTAAAAAAGAAGTAGTTTGATCAAAACAAAAGCAAAGGAACACTTTCTCTTGCTCTGACATCTTAAACCTATCTGCCCTTTATTAGCATAGGACTTCCTTTGTGAGTTCCTGAATTCCTTCCTGTTCTGACCCGATAGTCACTCCTGTCAACAACGTCTATAGGTTTTGGCCTTTGGATTCTGGCAGAACATCAAAACTGTTGATGCTAAATAGCTTAGCAAGGTAGTTCTCACAATTTGTTAAAAGCAGCAAGATTACTTCTTCAAATGAAAACTTGTAGGAATTTCTATATATGAAACTAATATCAGTATCAGTGCCAGTTCAGTCGCTCAGTCATGTCCAGCTCTTTGCAACCTCATAAACCGCAGCACGCCAGGCCTCCCTGTCCATCACCAACTCCCGGAGTCCACCCAAACCCATGTCCATTGAGTCAGTGATGCCATCCAGCCATCTCATCCTCTGTCTTCCCCTTCTCCTCCTGTCCCCAATCCTTCCCAGCATCAGGGTCTTTTCCAATGAGTCAACTCTTCGCATGAGGTGGCCAAAGTATTGGAGTTTCAGGTTCAACATCAGTCCTTCCAATGAACACCCAGGACTAATCTCCTTTAGGATGGACTTGTTGGATCTCCTTGTAGTCCAAGGGACTCTCAAGAGTCTTCTCCAACACCACAGTTCAAAAGCATCATGCAGAGCCTTTTCAAACATTTTAATCTTTGAAACTGATGCATCCAGAGCTGCTTTTAGAGAATGCAGCAGCAGAGTGGCCACATAGGGGTACCACTGAGTCTTTCTTCTATTCTTTGTGTTTCTCTCAGATGTGCCCCGCAGAAGTGTGGACTGTATGAAAGCAACTGATGACATGATCACTCTGAACTGGGAGAGCTTGGAAAACAGAATATCAAAATACATGGATACTGGTAACATGTCAAGCCCATTATCTTTGGTCATTAAGATATATTTTCCTTTGAAACTCATCCATTAAATGACTTTTTAAACTTTACATGATGTGGATTTTAAAAGGGGTGCTTAATTTATTGGGTCACAATCAATGAATACATAACCATTTTGAAGAGATCTTCCAGGTGTGCTCTTTCCTACGGGGATGAAGGTAGGGAAGCTCTGGTTCACTTGTTTTATGAGAACTTTTGCAATCATGATATCTGCATACTCACATCAGATGTTGTTCATGCATATGATATCCATGTACTATGTGAAAGAGAACTACTAGTGAATTCCTGGGGTTCATCAGCCTAAGGTTAATGACCAACAGTTTTTAATTTTCATTTGGATATTTTTTCAAAATATCATTTGGGAAAAATAATGATAGTAGAACAAGCCCAAAAACTAAGAGAAAAGCAATGAATATGGCCAGGAAAATATGATGATATTAATCATAATAAATCTATAGTCCTTTATTTAAATATTCAGTGGGAAAAGTGCACATAGTCCTCTTTCAAACATTTTGATGAAAGCTATTGTTTTCTTTAGGGAAGCTAAAGAGTATTTATTATACAGAAGTTTCCTTTTGCTTCCAGTCTCTAAAAGCACTGAACAGAAAATATGCATTTAAAAGTCATAACAAAAGGCAAATTACCAAAACAACAGACTGGCTAGCTACTGAAATTTAACAGTACTTTCAGGTATTTTAAAATAAATTCTTAAGCAGTTTACTTTGATTCACAAAAGTACTCATATCTGTCTACTTCTCCCAGATTTCTGGGGTAAAATAACACAGAAAACTTTACTAATTGTCTTTCCTCCATTGATGTAAACAAAAAGGCATTTAATACTTTTGCCTACCTAAATAATTATTTCCATAGATCACATTCTGCTTAAAATTACCAACAAATTAAATCTCTTGATAAAACTTCCCATAGTATTGTCTGAGTCACCACTGTCCAAACATAATGGCTCAGATAGGTATTCAGAAATCTCTATTTTAGGAGAGAGTTTATATAATGCAAAACATTTATCATCTTACTTGACTCGTGTATAACAACAGAGGGATATATTTTCTAAATGCTTAAATAATGAAAGAGAGCTTCTTATAGCATCTCTGCCAGGCACATGACATCTTTGTCTTAGAGTAAGGAACAAAAGTAAAATACAAAGAAAGATCAAAGACTTTGTAAGATTTGAAAAGGAATACTTTTCCAGGCCTCCACTCAGAAGTGCGTCATCTGCATTCACTGAAAAAATATTGGGTTGGCCAAAAGTTCTGCTCAGGTTTTCTGTAACGCCTTATGGAAAATGTAAGAATATGAACACACTTGGTAATAACACTGAATCAAGAATTCTTATTGCCCTTTGGAAACTGATGAATTAACTTTTTCAGCCTCAGGATGGGATTTGGTTTCTCCAGAAAACTCTACATTTATGGCATTTCCCAAATTAAGTCATGTGTCTAGCCTGATAGATACACAAGGAAAGGCATTAAACTTTCCTTGTTGAAATCCAGGGAAGCCCTATGTCAGCAAGGAGAGTTAAGACTGCTAAAGTTTACTTCTCACCAGCTATCTATTTTACACGTGGTAGTGTATATATGTCAATGCTACTTTCTCCATTCGTCCCTTGCTCTCCTCCCCTCACTGTGTCTACAAGTCCATTCTCTGTATCTGTGTCTCCATTGCTTCCCTGCAGATAGATTTAGCAATACCTTATGGCTGACTTGCATTGCATAGCAGAAACCATCACAACATTGTAAAGCAATTCTCTTCCAATTAAAAAATAAATTAAGAAAAAGAAAAAAAGCATGAAATGAACATTTCAATGAAAATCAACTTATTTCTTCTCCTTTAAGAAGGAAGAGTGGGGTCAAAAATGCTATTAATGGGTTCTTTTGCAATTAGCATTTCACTTGAAAGTTGCTCCACATGTTTTCTTGTGAACAGGACTGATGTTGTCAATCAAAATACAACAAAATATTTTTTTGTCAGAAAATGAACATGAGACAAAAGCAAATATGGAAAGTCTACACTGACTGATTTTTTTAGTACATCTTCCAACCACTGGTTTTACACAGAACCTTGATTCTATTTCCACACTCAATTTCTTCTCCCAACACCTTTACTCATTCCTTGTCACTTTTATTTTATTCACCTGAACAACTCTCAGATCTACACCTATGTGGAGAATATGAAGAGTATACAAAACCTTGAGGAGTAAACCCAAGGCTGGATCACTTAAATAAGGCCTGAAACAGGCAACAGGGATACTTCCGATTGAAGACAAGAAATAATGACATGACAGGAAAAGGATGTATAAGTTGAGAGATCTTCAGTTCATGTGTGATCAGATTTACATTTATCACATAGTACTGCAAAAATCTATAAACTGATTTTCCATAGGGGGCAGAAAAAAAAAATAGGTCCCATATACCTATGGCATCCATCATGTCATTTGTCTAATAACAAAGTCACTCAGTCAAGTCTGATGCTTTGAGACCCCATGGACTATACAGTACGTGGAATTCTCCAGGCCAGAATGCTGGAGTGGGTAGCCTATCCCTTCTCCAGGGGATCTTTCTGAGCCAAGAATCGAACCAGGGTCTCCTGCATTGCAGGCACATTCTTTACCAACTGGGCTATGAGGGTAGCCCAAACTATTATAATAATAGAGAACATTTATTGAATTCTTGCTGTATGCCATCTACCAAATGGGAACAGCTATCCATATTATAAAGGGGGCAGAATTAGAAGTAAACAGTTGAGTACCTGGAGAAGAAAGTCTGTTTTAAGGACCAGGAAGATCATGGCCAAGCCTAGGCAGAAAATCTTTCTGTAATTAACAAAAGATGCCCAAGAGAGCACAGGTGGACTATCGAGATGATGCGGGCTTTTATGAGTTGTGTTACAAGACACTGCCACATGGTACAAAAACTGTCAATACTATCATAGGATTAAAAGTAAGGGGAAGGCTGAGAGGAGAATAAAAATCAGCAGTTATAAGGACTCTATTGGTATTTCCTTAAATACTGACTTTAAAAAATCAGGAAATAATATTATTCTCCTCATTCTACAGATGAGAGCCTCAAGCTAACTATGTGAAGGCCAGAACTGGAATTCAAATTTAGCTGGGCTTCTCTCCAAAGCTAGTGTTTGACTTTCCAAATGATCTGCCTCTGGATGCCAACCAGAGCAGAGATACTGCTTCAGCCAGTCCTGGAAAATGTCCTCAGCCCAGTCCTGGCACAGATGGACTGTGGTAAATATCCAAAACTACACTGTAGTTACACAGGTTACATTAGAACAGCAGAAGATCATGTTTCTAGCTGCTACAGACCAGGTGGCTCAGGGGTAAAGAATCTGCTGCAAATACAGGAGACACAGGAGATGCAGGTCCAATCCCTGTGTTGGGAAGATCCCCTGGAGGAGGAACTGGCTACCTACTCCAGTATTCTTGCCTGAAAGTCCCATGGATAGAGAAGCCTGCTGGGCTACAGTCATGGGATCACAGAGTTGGACATGACTTAGTGAATGACTTTAGCTTGTTGGATTTACCCAAAAGATTATACAACTGCAGGGAGAAAATTCTGGAACCAGGTTTTCTGAATTGATGCAAAGTTGAATAAAAGCAGTTCATGCTAATAGTCATCAAAGTGTTAACTCCTAATTGGTGATGACATTAATTAGGATTCAAGTTAAAGAGAAGTCTATGTTGAATAGTATCATTCCAGGTTGCTCAGGCTACAAACTTTACTATCATCCTTATCTATTGTTTTTCTCTAAAACCTTTTATTTAATCTCTGAGGAAATAATTTTGGCTTTATCTTCAAAATACATCCACTCTATAGGTTCATTTTTTGCTTCATTGAAGGTTTATTTTGCTTTACAAAAGGTTTTTAGTTTGTTCAAGTCCCATTTGTTTATCTTTGCTTTTGTTTCCCTTGTCTGAGAAGACAGATGCAAAAAAAAAAAAAAATGCTGCTGAGACTGGTGCCGAACATCTTACAGCCTATTTTTCCTTCTAAGACTTTGTGGTTGCTGGTCTTACAATTTAAGTCTTTAATCTATTTTTAATTTAATTTCATATCTGGTGTGAAAAAAATGTTCTAGTGTCATTATTTTATGTGTGACTGTGACTGTCCAGTTTTTACAACACCACTTATTGAAAAGACTGTTTTTTCTCCATTATATATTCTTGCCTCTTTGTTGTGGATTAATTGACCATATGTGTGTGAGTTTATTTCGGATCTCTCTATTCTGTTCCATTGATCTATGTGATTGCTTTTGTGTCAGTAAGTACCTTAAAAAATGAAAACATTAATTTGAAAAGATATGCACATCCAAATGTTTATAGCAGCATTATTTAAAATAGCCAAGATATGGAAGTCATTGATCAATTAATGGCTAAAGACATGTATATATATATACACCATATATATCTATATCTATATGGAATACTGCATGCTAAGTAGCTTCAGTCGTGTCCAACTCTCTGTGATGCTATGGACTGTAGCCCTCCAGGCTCTTCTGCCCATGACATTTTCCAGTCAAGAATACTGGAGTGGTTTGCCATGCCCTTCTCCAGGGGGTGTCCCCAACCCAGGGATCAAACCCACCTCTCCTGTGGCTCCTGCATTGTAGTGGATTCTTTACCACTAAGCCACTAGGGGAGGCCCCAGAATGGAATATTACTCAGCCATAAAAAGAATGAAATCTTGGTCTTTGTGACAACATGGATAGATCTAGAGGTATCATTCTTAGTGAAATAAGTCAGACAGAGAAAGACAAATACTGTATATCTTCACTTATATATGGAATTTAGAAAACAAAACAAGTAAAACAGAAACAGACTCATAGACACAGAGAACAAACTAGTGGTTTCCAGAAGAGAGGGTGTGGGGAAAGAGACCAAATAAGTAAAGGAGGTTAAAAGGTACAAACTACCAGTTATAAAGTAAATAAGTCACAAGAATATAATGCATAGCACAAAAATACTCAATATTTTATAATAACTTTATGTGGTGAAATATGTGTGTGTGTGTGTGTGTGTGTGTGTGTGTATGTTAATTGCTTAGTCATGTCCGACTCTTTGCAACCCCATAGACTGTAGCCCACCAGGCTCCTCTGTCCATGGGATTTTCCAGGCAAGAGTACTGGAGCGGGTTGCCATTACCTTCTCCAAAATATATATGTATGTATACATATGTGTATACATATATACCTCCAAATCTGACTGCTTCTCATCATCTCCACCGCCCTTATTTTAAGCCATGTCACCTCTTACCTGATGAATGCAGTAGCCTGCCAGCTGATCACCCACTTCCATTTTTCACGCTACTCTCTATTCTTCACACAGTGCCCAGTTGATCCTTCTACATCTCAGTTGCCCTCAGTTCAAAACTATTGGCATTTCATCTCACTCAGAATAAGTCAAATCCTTATAATGGCTCATAGGGTCTGACATGATCTCTACTCTCACCTCCTTTACTCTCCATTCTCATTTCTAGTTACTCTCTTTTTTGCTCCCTCTGTTCCAGCCACACTGGTCTTTGCCATTCCTAATACCTGAGCCATACTTCATCTTAGGGACTTGGAAAGAGGTCTTCCTTGTGCCTGAAATTCTCCCTCTAGATAGCACATGGTTATCTCCTTTACCTTATTCTTAATTTTTTTTTTACTTAATATTTTTTCTTAATATTCTTTACCTTATTCTTAATATTCAAATGTCACCTTTTCCAGTAAGGTCTACCATCAGTACCCTATATACTGTTGCAACATCCCTTTGTTACAAATCTACTTGGGTACTTTTGAATTATTATCTTGAGTCTCTGTAATAATGTTTTTGATAGTGATCCAAGATAATCCATATACTTCAGGAAATTTAAAGAGGGATTTGAACCAGATAAACTTAACTGTACTTCTTGACTATGCGTTTTGGCCTTAACAGGTAAACATCCTCTTTGAAAAATGACACCCAGTGTGGAACTATTCTTTATACTGCCATTGGGAAGCCAGTATTCCCATTTCTTGTGGAATCCCATCATTCACCAAATTTATTTTTTTTTCCAGAACATTCTCATGAATAAATGCAAAATAAGGTTCCCATAACTGAATATATTAATTCATTAGTATAATAGTAGCATGATAACTTAGCTTTCAAAATAGCCTTTCAGAAACAGAGAAAAATGTATTTCAATTCCTAGAAATTCTATAGCTGCTGAAAATACATCATTGCTTTATGATTTTGTTCAATTATCTGGATTGAGAGAAGATATGTATATATATATATATATAGTAAATATACATATACATATACTAATAGTATATGTATATTGACTATATACATATAGTAAATATACATATGTATGTATGTATATATATAGTATATGTATATATTTACTATATATATATATTTACTATATACATATACTATATATATATATATAGTAAAGAGGCCAAAATATTTTATGATAATGGAAATGAAATAAACCCATTTTGGTTGTTTATAGGAGTTCTGGAAGCTTCCAAGGCAATGAGAGGGTAAACAAAATAAAGTGTTAACAAAAATGAAGAAGATCAAGTAGCTTTTATTTGACTGAACTATATTTTCATTTTGTATAACAAGAGGTGAGTCTTTCTTGATGGCTGCTTTCTCAACAGACCTCAGCACTGTAAGATGGTTTCACTGATTTCAGTTTTGTGATTATGTTACTAGCTCCTTAAATATTGGTTTCCTTCCTTGCTGACTTAAATTTAGATTGCCCTCGATTTGAAGCTAAAAGGGGGAAAAAAAAAATCCTGGTGCACTAAATATGTTCATCCAGTCCTTGAAGCTTCAGCAATACTTTTTTAGTAAAGTGTAGCACAACAGGCTACACACAACCAGAAAAGTACCTTGTTGAATGATCCGTAAGTGGTCACTTCTATCATGGAGAAATTAGAATGACCAACTACACACTCAAGAATCCACTAGTATATTTCAGTCAAGTCAGTGAACTTGGTATTGATCACTCTCAGCCTCCCATCCCTCATCACAGCCTTTGTCTCCAAACAGGCGGCTTGGCTGAGGGTCTCAGGGATGAGGCCCTTCCCAGGCATCCCATCTCCTTTAGAAATCCACCCAGATGGCCCCATCAGGGCTTTTCTCTGGATACATCTTTCTCTTTTAACCTAGTTCTTATCCTTAGTTTCACTCCAATGACTTGGTTTCAGATAGTCTTGTCCTTGAATGCCTTCATCTAAAACAGGCTGTAGTTACTCCTTACATGAGACCTTCTGACTAAAAAATACTCCCACCTATTGGCAAGAATTTTTTGGGCAACTCAGGGTCTCTTCCAGGTGGCACTAGCACTAAAGAACCAACCTGCCAAAACAGGAGACTTAAGAGATGTGAGTCCCATCCCTGGGTCTGGAAGATCCCCTGAAGAAGGGCATGACAACCCACTTCATAGGGTCTCAAATAGTCAGACATGATTGAAGTGACTTGTCACTCATGCTCCAGAAGGAATTTTTCAGAGGCCCAGGGTCTCAGCTTTCCTCAACTGGAAGGTGAGAGTACCTGGATCTCTTAGACCACTGTTTTTAAGATTCCCCAAATGCAGGCTTCAGAGCAAAGGAAAAAGGAGTTCTTGTCAGAATTGTCTCACCTTATTTGTGACATTAATTGAATCTATTTCACTTTGGAATTTTAGCATCAGTCTCTTTAGTAATGATTTGGCAGAAACTTTTAATTCTCACTCATCAGTGATCCTTAACTTACTGTTTCTATTTTTAAGTCACAGACCTCCTGCACGTTGTTTTTGGTGTTGTTGTTTAGTGAAATCTCTAGTGGCTAAATCATATCCAACTCTTTGCAGTCCCATGATAGCCCATCACGCTCCTCTGTCTATGGGATTTCCCAGGCAAGAATGCTGGACTGGGTTACCATTTCTTTCTCCAGTGGATCTTCCCCACCCAGGGATCAAACCCATGTCTCCAGCACTGGCAGCCAGATTCTTTACTGCTGAGCCATCAGGGAAGCCAAGCATTGTTTAACAAAGTATTTTTCAAGAAGTAGCAATAGAGTTTTAATCGATGTTACATTAGTATAGTTTCTGTGGATAAATATGCTTGAGAAACGTCGAGTTTAACCAAATTAATACATTTGCCTCAGATTTTTGAGTTTTATTTGTTTTGCTAATGTTTCAAAAATCTACACATGGTGACGTTTATAGAGCAATTCCCAAAGTTATATAAACTAATAAGTATTTTTCAGTTAATATAAGAAATAATTTGGAAATACTCTTAGAAGATTTAATCATGCAAATATCCATCCTCATGTTGTTTTTAAGTTTATTTTCCTGGAATTCCCTCCTTAAATGATCTGATTAAAAAAAAAACCAAAATCAGAGTACTGTGCAAAGTTATTTTACAATGCCAGCAATGGCATGGTAGTTGATAGCTCATGGGTAAAGAATTCTCCTGCCAATGCAGGAGATGCAAGTTTGATCTCTGGGTTAGGAAGATCTCCAGGAGGAGGAAATATAATCAACTCCAGTATTCTTTTCTGGGAAATCCCATGGATAAAGAAGCCTGGTGGGCTACAGTTCATGGGGTCTTAAAGAGATTGACATGACAGAGACTAAACAACAGCAATACAACAGAATATTACCCAACCATAGAACGTGATGATATTCTGTCATTTGAAGCAAGGTGGGTGGACCTAAAATTAGTATGCTTAGTAAACTATGTCAGACAGTGAATGACAAATACTGTACAATATCACTTATATGTGGAATCTAAAAAGAAAGAAAAACAAAGGAATATATATAGCAGAAAAGGAACAGATTCACTGAGGAAAAAAATGTAGTCATTACTAGTTGAGGGATGGAGGGAAGGCAAAATAGGGATACAGAAATAAGAGATACAAACTATTAAGCATAAAATAGATAAGCAGCAAAGATACAGCAAGAAAAATTATAGCTAGTAATATGTAACAACTTTTAATGGCATATAATTTGCAAAAATACTGACTCACTGTGCTATACACCTGAAATTGATATAATATCATAAATCAACTATACTTCAATAAAAACTCTTTTGAAAGAATATACATGCATACAAAGTTAAGCACAGAATAGTGCTGTAAATCCATCATTTAGAACCCATGTTTATTTTTTAGATTCAAGTACAAAATCCTCAAAAAAGCTTTTACTAATTTAACTCTTTGAGTTCATAAAGAACTCCTAAATCATTTTGTTGAAAGCTGTATTCACAAAGAACTTCTGTAATTTTGCGTCCTCTATCAACAAAACAGCTGAGGATCTAGAATTTTGTAATAATGATGCATGTTAGAATAGTGATACATTTGTATTTTTTCCTAAAGTAGGATCACCGACAAGTATATCAAAGTTTTAACAGTTAGTATTTGAAAAGTTTTGTCTCATGAGAACAAGAGAAGAATCAAGAATACAAAGTGAGACACATGGAGAAAGAGTGTGTTGCCATTGTTCAGATCTCCACGAGGAAGAGACAAATAAACTTAATTAAAAATTCAATTCTGTCCACATTGGAGCCTCCAAAATCCACCTGAAGCTTGAATGCTAACCCAGGCTTCTCATGAAAATGCCTGCATCTGGTAGACAGTAGAGTTAGAGAGAACCCTGGTTACTTTTTTAATAAGTGATTATTTGATAATTTTAGTAGTTGCAAATGAATAATACTTCTCAAATCTCAAAGAATCAGAAAAGTACTAATGAGAATAGAATCTAATCTAACTTCCTATGCAACATCCTTTTGAGCAACTACTAAAGACTAACATTTTTATCTCCATTTATATGCCTAAGTTAAATATGGCATGCAAACACATACAAAATGGATTTAATGGTACATGCTGAGAACTAGAGAAAGCTGTGATATTAATGAATATTAGCTCATCTTGTTCTCTTAACTCATTATTTAATTATTTCACTT
>ML662442.1:15223205-15261918 GCA_007570785.1 Antilocapra americana
CACGTGCTGCAAATTAGACCCAATGCATGAGACCTTTTAAATTTAGCCTTTAAGATTTTCAATAACCAGGAAAAACAGGAAAAGCTAGAGAAGACCCTATGAGATCAGACCTAATACCACCTTTTAGCCACTGCCCTACATGGCTCAAAACCTCCATCAACAAACAAAGACAGAAAGCCACCTGGTCTCTGCTTCAAATGCAGCAAAGAAGGCCACTGGGCCAGCTCATGCCTATAGCCAAGGGCCCCTCCAGGTCAATGTCCCAGCTGTGGCATAAAGGGATATTGGACCCCTCTAGGGATCTGGCCACCCCCTCCTGGTCCTGAGCAGGAGTCCTCTGATCCAGCTCTGCCCAGCCTCCTTGGACTCATCACTGAAGACTGAAGATGCCCAGGGCCACAGGTCCTGACTCTCATCACCTCTGTGGAGTCCAGGGTAACTCTTACAGTGGCAGGTATGCTGATTTCCTCTATCATTGACATGTGGGCCACTTACTCTGCTATGCCTGCCTACTCTAGAAAAACCAAGGTCTCTCAAGTCTCCGCTATGGGGGTTGATGGTTTGATATCTATGCCATGAATAACCAAGCCTTTACCTGGCACACTCCAAGATATCCCATTTTTCCATTATTTTCTCAAAATCCCCAAATTCCCTACTCCTATTCTTTGGAGAAACCTCTCAAAATTCAGTCTCTGTTACTACCCCAAGCCCACCTTCTGATCTAGCTGAGCTAGTGTTCCTTAACCCTACCTCCTCTTCCCCCACCACATTGTCTTCCTCAACCATAAATCCCATAGCCAGGGATACAGACAACCCAGCTGTTGCCTCTCACCATGCTCCAATTCATATCTGACTCAAAGACCCCTCTAAATTCCCCAGTCAACCACAATACCCCCGCTCCAAAAAATATCAACAAGGGTTAAAGCCTATGTTGAAGAAGGAATTCATAGGGCCCGATCTCTGTTTCAGGCCTGTTCATGCTGATCATGCTCGGGCACCTCTCTAATGGACTCTGAACTCTGTGCTTAGTGCCTATGGAAATTACAATGGCGGGATAAGACCCCCCTCTGGACAGGGGAATCTCGAAGATTATATCCAAGATACTCAACACCTAAGAGAAAACATGCACTAATCACCCCTGTCTCCGGACAGGTCATAAACCCTGGCTCCAGACAGGTCATAAACTTTCTGATAGTAACCTTGGGCTTATTGACTATTAACTATTTGGAATGTAACCTCGGGCTTATTGATTACTGACTGTTCGAACACATGATACTTGAATGATGGCATTATTGTGATTGTATTTACCTTTCCTTCGTTGATGTAAGTTCCGGGTGATTTGGGGTGGTGGGTTTAGACACGTACACATGGGTATAAAAGATCCTCACAAATGCTGGTCGGGGTCCCTGGCTAAGAGGAGACTCTGCCTTGGGCCCGCCGGTGTAATAAACTGCACTTCATTGTCTGCATTGTCCTTCTGAGTGAGTTTGCTTCCCGGAGCGCGTGGCTACAACAGTGTCACTAAACTCCTACACCAGGGCCTCTTGCACCCACCTCACTCTCCCTATAACACCCTATCCTACCTGTCAAAGAACTAAATGGCTCCTATCGCCTGGTACAGGACCTGAGGCTTACCAATGTAGCTATTATCTAGTAATTCCAAATCCCTATACTCTTCTCTCTCTCTCTCATTCCCTCTTCACTGTTCTAGATCTCTACTATCCCTTTATAGCCAGACTCTCAAAATCGCTTTGCCTTTACCTGGACTGATCCAGACAGTCATCACTCCCAACAGCTGACATGGACAGTCCTCCCATAAGGCTTTCATGATAGCCCTCATTTCTTTGGCCTAGTTCTAGCATCAGACCTAACCTCTCTTGACCTTATTCTGAGTACTGTCCTCCAACACGTGGATGATCTCCTCCTTTGTAGTCTTTTGCTTACACATTCTCAACAACACACTATACAACTCCTCAGTTTTCTAGCTGATTGAGCCTATCGAGTATCTCCCACCAAGGTTCAGCTCTCTCTTCCTGGAATGACTCTCTCAGAGTCCTTTTAACACCAACACATTTCTAGCATATTACCAGTGATAGAAAGTCCCTTATGTATACCCTACCACTCCCTGTATCAAAAACAGAGATTCTGTCCTTGGGGTTAGCTGGATATCTATGCCTCTGGATTCCTAATTTCACCCTCTTGGCACAATCCTTATATCAAGCCACCTGAGGAGGTCTTTCAGAACCCCTAGAGCTAAAATCAAATATCCATTCATCGCTGCATTGTTTACAATAGCTAAGACATGGAAACAACCTAGATGCCCATCAACTGATGAATGGATAAGAAAGCTGTGGTACATATACACAATGGAATATTACTCAGCATTAAAAAAAAATTCATTTGAAGCAATTCTACTCAGATGGACGAAACTGGAGCCCATTATCCAGAGTGAAGGAAGCCAGAAGCAAAAACAACAATACAGTATATTAACACATATATATGGAATTTAGAAAGACAGTAATGAGAACCCAACATGGGAGACAACAAAAGGAACGCAGATGTATAGAATAGACTTGTGGACTTTGTGGATGAGGGTAAGGGTGGGATGATATGGGAGAAGGGCATTGAAGCATGTTAATTGTCATGTGTCTAATCAATCGCCAGCCCAGGATTGATGCTCGGGACTAGTGCAGCGAGATTTCCCGGGGGGGAGGGAGGAGGGAGGGGGGACCCGGAGGGGAAGCGTATGTAAATCCATGGTGATATCATGACAATGTATGGCAAAAACAATAATAAAAATAAAAATAAAAATAAAAATTAAAAAAAAAAATCCATTCAGCCTTTAACACCCTTAAGCAAGCCATTCTCTCAGCCCCAACTCTAATACTTTCTGACCTTTCTCACCTCTTAATACTCTATCCTCCTGAGACACAAAATTGCCCTAGGAGTTTTGGGACACAATCAGGGCCTCTGCTTCACCCCTGTCACTTGTCTATCAAAGCAATTAGACATCACAATTCGAGGATGGCCAACCTGCCTACGTGCTCTGGCAGCAGCTGAACCCCTTGCTCAGGAAAGAAAAACTTACTTTTGGAGTAAGTTTTTGTCCACTGTCATTTGTTCACCATGTGACTTTAAGGATTTAATTTCTTACAAATCCATGACCCTTCTATCTTCTTCACACATCCAACTAATTCATGTTACCCTTCTCAAATCTCCTGAGTTCTCCATTAAATGCTGTCCTCAGCCTTGCCACCCTTATCCCTAATTCTTCTGAGTCCCCCATCCATACTTGCAAAGAGACATTACAAGACCTGGTGCCCCATTTCTCCCACATTTCCTCAACCCCTTTAAGTAACCCTACTTTACCTGGTATACTGATGGCAGCTCCTCTATGACATCAGAAGGGAAAAAAAGTAACTGGATATGCAATTGTCTCTGACGCTGAAATTATTGAGTCCCACCCTCTCCCCTTTGGAACCTCTTCCCAAAAGGCAGAACTTATTGCACTAGCTAGCGCTCTTACCCTCACAGCTAACAAGAGAGAAAACATATACACTTATTCTAAATATACTTTCCCACTGTACGTTCACATGCTGTCATCTGGAAGGAACAAGGGCTCCCATCTACTAAAGGTTCTGCCATAACTAACACTCTGCTTATACTCCAACTTTTAAAAACAGCAGACATGCCAACTGAAGTAGGCATCATCAAATGCTGAGGTCACCAGGTGGCCTCAGACCCCATTTCATGGGGCAACAACACTATAGACAGAGAAGCAAAACAAGCCTCACTCCGATCATCAGCTCAACAACTTTTAGTAATCCCCAACACAAAGCTCCTTTACCTCCCCAAAGAAAAAACATGATTATTACAAGAGGGAACACAACCACAAAGTAATTGTTTACAAAAACAGGACTGCTATGTGCTTCCCCAATCTCAGGCCACACAGATGCTTACAGACATTCATCAGGCCCTACACATAGGCACTAAACCTCTTTGTCATCTCTTAAGGCATTTTATCACCTATCCTAACATTCTTTCACTCCTACAACAAATCCCTCACTCTTTCATTATCTGCTCCTCAGTCTCACCTCAGGGAGCCCTGAAGCCTATTCTCCTCATTCCCAACACATCACACTCGAGGACATATCCTAGGAGATGACTGGCAAATTGATTTCACTCACATGTCTCCAACACAAAAAATAAAACTCATGCTCACTCTGGTAGGCACTTTTTCAGGATTGTGGCTTTTCCTACAAGATTAGAAACTGCCTCAGAGGTAACACAGTTTCTCATATGAGAAATCATTCCTCAGCTTTGGCCTCCCACTCTCTCTCCAATCTGATAATGGGCCAGCTTTTATCTCCCAAATCACTCAAGAAGTAGTCCAATCCCTTGGCATAACCTGGAAACCACTTATTCTTTACAGACCCTGATCCTCAGGAAAAGAAGAGAAGGCAAATTCTATACTCAAAATGCACCTAACCAAACTCTCTCTAGAACTACAAAGGCCATGGAGCGAACTCCTTCCCCTGGCCCTGTCTTTGCTTAATCCTTCTGAGCTCATATATGGACGCCCTTTACTCTTAGGTAAGTTCTCTACTGCGAGCCCCTTGCTGAGAGATTATCTTCCACGTTTAACCTTTTAGACTCCTCATGAGAGAACATGCAGATTGCTCTCTCTCAAAGCCTCATCAAACAAATCGAGCTGACTTAACACTCATACCGGGGATTGAGCCCTGCTTAAGACCTTATGCCATAAGGATCTCCAGCCTCGATGGTCTATCTGAGGTCGCTCTAACCATACCAACAGCTGCTAAACTAGCAGGTCATTCCTCTTGGTTTCACATCTCTAGACTAAAGTCATTCCTTCCAGATGGCAGCATGTGAGTGTACAATATGGAAGGTGTATTTAGAATAAGTGTACATGTTTGCTCTCTTGTTAGCTATGAGGGTAAGAGCTCTAGCTAGTGCAATAAGTTCTGCCTTTTGGGAAGAGGTTCCATAGGGGAGAGGGTGGGACTCAATAATTTCAGCGTCAGAGACAATTGCATATCCAGTTACTTTTTTCCCTTCTGATGTCATAGAGGAGCTGCCATCAATATACCAGGTAAAGTCAGGGCTACTTAAAGGGGTTGAGGAAATGTGGGAGAAATGGGGCATCAGGTCTTCTAATGCCTCTTTGCAAGTATGGATGGGGGACTCAGAAGAATTAGGGATAAGGGTGGCAGGGCTGAATGTCTGTAAAGGGCCCCAGGAGACTCTCCATCTCTGCCAAGAAACATTCTCTGCTCAGATGCTGGTTGCTACACCAGCACTGTTCTGGGACCCACCAGGCTTTGACAGGATCAAATGCCTGAAGAAACAGAACAGTCAAAAATGAATACTGATAAGTAAATCGAAATAGATGTATTGGTTACTAACTGGACTGGGATTTCCCCTACTCGTCCTATTCACAATAGGACTTTACTCTGTGTCTGCCCCTGAGTGGACTATCATTCAGAAGTTTTCCCTCTGTTTTCCCTACTTCTCCATAGTTCTTGTTTTTGGGGGCATGGCCCTCCTCTTACTGTGATCAGCCTAGATGAATTCATTATCCACTTTCCTTCACATAGTAACACAAGCCCTTACCTTTGCTGAGAACACCACTGCTACTGATCTCCCTTCACTCCTCGACTTTATAATCGAATTTTGACTCCAGGGAGATTTCATAGAGTTCACACCAATCCAGATTTACCTCTATACTTGGATTCTTATTTTTATCATTTTCTCCCCTTAGACATGAGACTTCACATCATGATTTTACTCTTACACTCTCTTTTACAGTTCAAACTTCACATTAATACCCTGCCTATAACTCACCCTGCCCCAAACCTTGCCTACCTATTCAGAGCTCTAAATCCGACCCATTGTTTACTCAATACCTCAAACCCAACCCTGGTCAGTGATTGTTGGATTTGTTTATCCATCTCTTCACCCAGAGGATCAGCACTCCTTATTCCCACAGATAAATGGATTCACATAAATACTTCTGTTTATCACACATACAGAGGAGAATCTCTCTTTTCATTGTATATACATTGCTTATATTCAATTGATTAAATTAGCAATCCTGATAAGATACTGACCTCCCTCCTTATAGATCTCACTTCTAATCATCAAGGACCACCACCACCTCTGACATTTGTCAACAACAGGCTCCTTTCTGTTTTTCCAGATAAAACTCTATAAACAATTCTTACTCCGGACTAGGAACTATACCACCACACCTCTGTAATCACACTTCACATCTCTCCTTCCCTTCAGGCTGGTCCATCATCTACTAAGTCTCTGGAATTGCGAGACATTTTCTTACTTTCTCATATGCAGAGACTCCCTTCAGTATATGCTGTAAATAATCCTGTAGGGGCTACACTGTCAGTTTCAGAGACTACTAACAAGTTCCCAGTAAGACTCATATTTGTTACCAGTTTTACTTCTATTTGTGATCAGTTTCAGCTGTTGTCTTCTTACTCTTGGAATATTTTTCTTAAGTGGAACCATCACCTATTTATGTCATCCCACTAACTGGACAGGAACATGCACCCTGATATATCTGGACCCAGATATTTATATTGCTCCCAATAATCAGACCCTCCCTATCCCACTAACTCATAACCAACCCAGATGGGCAATTCAGTTCACTCCTCTATTAATCAGTTTAGGAATAGTGGCTGGGATTGGGACAAGGATGGCAGGACTCACAACCTCTTTAAGTTACGATTAAAGCCTTTCCAAAGACCTCACTGAGAGCCTAGGAGAAATAGCTACCAGCCTTATCATTATCCAAAACCATCTAGAGTCCCTGGTAGCCATTGTCCTCCAAAACAGAAGAGGATTAGATCTCCTCACACCAGAAAAAGGAGGCCTATGCCTATTTTGGGGGGAAGAAATGCCAACCCACTACAGTACTCTTGCCTGGAAAATCCCACGGATGGAGGAGCCTGGAGGGCTATGGTCCATGGAGTCACAAAGAGTGGGACATGACTGAGTTACTTCTCTTTCACTTTTACTTGCTGCTTCTATGCCAATAAATCAGGCATTGTATAGGAAGTAGCAAGAAATCTGACAAACAGGGCTTCAAGAATATGTCAATACATCAATTACCTCAGTAATTCATGGGAAAACTGGTTAAGCAATTGGATTTGGATGCCATGGGTCCTACATTTTCTAGGCCTTCTCCTTCTACTTACCCTCATTCTAACTTCTGGCCCTCATTTAATGCATCTTTTTTCAAAATTTCTTCAGGACCACTTACAAGCCTTCACCAACTCAACTATCCATGAGCTACTTCTAACTCGCTCAAATTATCAAAAACTTTGACCTCATACAAATCCCCTTGACCCACATTCCAGTCTTTTTTTTATCTTACCCCCACGATGCCCCTGTCCTACAGGAAGCAGTTACAAAAGACTCACCTTTGGCCCTTATCCTAAATCAAAAGGCTAGGATGATAGGGCTCACATGGGGGCTCATTGTTAAGATGGCTCATTGTGTTGACCTCAAATACAAATAATAAAATCACAGGAACCCTCAAGACTGACCAAATTGCCCAGACAACATTCTGTTTTCTTACTGGTGCCTCCCTTCTCAAAGGTAGGAGACCACCCAATTCCAAACCTCCAGCTACATGACCACAGGACTCAACTACAGGCTAAAAATTAACTATCCTTTCAGAGAAGTTTTCATTGGTGGGATATAAGAAAGACCACATCAGAAACGGAGGACACTGGTTCTCCTTAAGGGCCAGTCACCCTCTCATTTCCCTCTAATAAATGTCCCTTTTTCCTTACTGCCCGGCTAGCTCTCTTTTTCTCTGTACTTGCTTTACAATAATCTTTCAGTTGGTCATAGCATCACTTGTCTGCCAAAGATCATAACTCCTGTCCCACAGCCCCATCCACCTCTACAGTCTGTCTCTCTGAATACTTGTAACTGCTCCTCTTTCTTAACCACTCAAGAATAGGACAGTAATAACTTTCTGCCAGCCCCAGGGTAATTACCCTGTTTGATTGATTTGCTGAAACTCTGCCAAATTCCTTCATCAATTATATTTTCTTTAAATTTTTCAACTATATGCACCTAAAATCTCACTTGAATCTATCATGTTTTCTATTGGAACAGTTAATTCTTTTATTTTTACTAGTAAAATTTATTTCCATAAGAATAAATTGCCTTCAACTAATATTCCTAATATTAAAAATTTCTGTGCCATCCTTTTATGGCAATATAGTTAATTAGACCAATTTCAGTTAGGTCAGATTGAGCAAATTATCAGAGTTGGTAGGTAAAATTAAGCACTTTTGGCAAAGACAGTTCACAGCTTTCAGTGAACAGTTGCCTTCAACAAACATTCATGCAAATGTGGGTTTCTATAATGAAAAAATTCTAGTTTAAGTGTACAAGTCAGTAAGCCTTGAAACTGGTAAAGCATATCATTTATAGTAAATAATAACTTTTCACTGTGGCTTTCAAACAGGCTTGGAAACTCATCTTTATGATAGTAAGCATGAAGTACATCTTGAATTGAAATTTTATTATATTAGGTATATAAATATCTATTTATTTCTAGGAAAAGGCAATGGCTAGATAAGAGCTTGTCTTCTCAATATTTCTAAGCATAGATCTTGTTCTTTTTTCTTTCATTGCTCATTATTGGCTCCGATCTATAATTTATGTTTCATTTTATTACCAAAACATAAAGAAAATGGAGCTTATAATTTTCTGCTTAAATATAAACATGATCAAATTAGTTATTCATTTGCTTTCAGTATTTTTATCTATAAAAAGAGATTAATAAAATCTGTCTCACAGATTTAAGAAAAGGATAATTATTTTTTACATATAATAGTGCTTAGGAAAATATTATGCATATAATGCATTAATAATAGAAAAAGTATATATTTGAAGTAAAGTAACCAAAATTGAAATCAAACTGTCTCTGCACTTTAATCTTTTTTATATTGAACAAGCTGCTTCATGTCCCTTCAGCTCATTACCATTTGCAAAAATAGGATTAATAATGCCTTATTTATAGAGTTAAATAATACAGCAGTTAAACAAGATTATTAATAAAAATATTTAGTGTAGTTCTTTGTACATGGAGGGTGTTTTAGTCATGAGTCTGCCCTCCCTGATAGCTCATTTCTCTAAGTCAACTGAAAAAATACATGCTGCCTATAAGTTGAGAGTTAGGTTTATTTGGTGGGAATAATGAGGACTTCAAAGCTATGGTTTTTCCAATAGTCATGTATGGATGTGAGAGCTGAACCATAAAGAAAGCTGATGCTTTTGAACTGTGGTTTTGAAGAAAACACTTGCAAGTCCCTTAGACTGCAAGGAGATCAAACTAGTCAATCCTAAAGGAAATCAGTCCTGAATATTCATTGGAAAGACTAAAGCTGAAGCTGAAGCTCCAATACTTTGGCCACCTGATATAATGAGCCATCTCACTGGAAAAGACCCTGATGCTGGAAAAGATTGAAAGCAGGGAGAGAAGGGGCCAACAAAGGATGAGATGGTTGGATGGCATCACCGAATCAATAGACATGAGTTTGAGGAAACTCCAGGAGTTGGTGATAGATAGGGAAGCCTGGCGTGCTGAAGTCTATGGAGTCACAAAGAGTTGGGCGCAAATGAACTGATGAGAACTTCAAGCCTTACAGACAGCATCCCAGGTGACCCTGAGAGAACTATTTCCCAGGAGATGGGGTGATGGGAAAGGGAAGGAGGAGTTAGGTTATATAGAAGTTTGTAGCAAGGGGCAGGTATTATGAATATGGAAGATTCCTGTCAATTAAGGTATTTTACATTTAAGGGATTTGGCACTCTTCTGTGTATGGGAAGATGCAAAGGACCAGGTTTACTTAAATTATTTCTTTTATATGCATCTCAGATACCTGGGGCCAAATCCTGCTTTTTGACTGATGGGTGTGGTGGATGGCTTTCTTTTACTTTCTCTCATTCTAAGTTCCTTACTGCTTGCCAGTGAAGAAGTGGCTCATGGCAGCCTAATGGCTGGTATTGTTTCAACTGCACTCTGAGATTTACATTTGGAAGTCTGGAATCTTTAGTGGCTGTGACATGGTTTATTTAATATTATAGCAGGAAATATGCTATTTCACAGAAATGTTTCATTTTACATCTATGCTACTCTATTGTGGCATCAAAGAAAACTTGCACTGGGCAAAGTTAAACAAAATGAAGACTTATCTAAGACTATTGCAACAGGGCAGAGAGATTGCACTGAACTCCACGTAACAAAATGCTCTTTAAGCACTGGAATGAGCTAGAGGAAAAGTACTAGAGGATATCGGAGTGGAGGTTGATCAACTGGGACCACACTGAATTATTCAAACTTTGTTATCCGTGATTATCCCATCTGGGTTTGCTAATTGGTGCCATTGAAGGCTGCTTCTGCCCTTCCACAAATTGGGAAGAAGACATGCTATCTCCCTTGATGATTATATTTCAAAGGGATGGCTTCCAGGTTCTTGAGAAAATCATCTTTGGTTGTAAAACTGGTGAGCTGTTTGGGAGAAGGTTGATCTGCATTTCAATGAGGCAGAGAATGAATTTGCAATTACAGGTTTTCTGAAGTAACTGCCCTAAGAAAAGGCAGGCCAGGAAAATAGAGTCAGTATAAGCCCTTCTGAAGCTTGAACCTCTGAGGGGAACATTGATACCATCCTGGTCAATTTTTCCAAATTTGCACACTCAGAGAAACTTTTTCTGAAGTTCGATTTATATTGATTGAAAACAGTGTTATTTTTAGGTACACGTTTATGAAAGTGTTCAGAGGGAAAATTAGACCTGAGTAGGACCTTATGAATGAGGGTTCACCAGAGAGAAGTGTTAGGTGGTTAGAATAGGGAAAAGGAGTCCAGAATGGCGGTGGTGAAAAGATAAGGAAGGGAAAAACCCACAAAAATAGAACAAAGGTAGGTCCGAGGACCAGATGAGGACCTCAGGTAAAGCAAACAACACTCCTGGCTAGCCCAATTACAGCAGGCCCAGGGGGAGGAGAAAAAAAAAAATCATATAAAAAGAGGAGCCAGAAATGGGCTGGGGGGCCTCTTTTCCCTTCACATCTTTTGGGTCGGCATGCCTTCACAACTTGAGGATATATTTTCCTTTACTTTCTAAATAAAGCTGAGCTGTAACATGGAGCTGTAACACTGGTCCATCTGAAGGCTGTAACACTGGCTCATTGCTTCAAATTTTTGTTGTGACAAGACAGAGTGGAGGAAATTACAAACTCCCCCAAAAGAAGTAAAGGCATTTATGGCAGAGATCAGATCAGCTCAGTTCAGTTGTTCAGTCATGTCAAACTCTTTGCAACCCCATGGACTGCAGCATACCAGGCCTCCCTGTCCATCACCAACTCCCAGAGTTTACCCAAACCCATGTCCATCAAGTCGGTGATTCCATCCAGCCATTTCATCCTCTGTCATCCCCTTCTCCTTCTGCCTTCAATCCTTTCCAGCATTAGGGTCTTTTCCAGTGAGTCAACTCTTTCCATGAGGTGGCCAAAGTACTGGAGTTTCAGTTTCAACATCAGTCTTTCCAATGAATACCCAGGACTGATCTCATTTAGGATGGACTGGTTGGATCTCCTTGTAGTCCAAGGGACCCTCAAGAGTCTTCTCCAACATCACAGTTCAAAAGCATCAATTCTTCAGGGCTCAACTTTCTTCACTGTCCAACTCTCACATCCATACATGACTACTGGAAAAACCATAGCCTTGACTAGACAGACTTTTGTTGGCAAAGTAATACCTCTGCTTTTCAATATGCTATCTAGTTTGCACATAACCTTACTTCCAAGGAGCAAGTGTCTTTTGATTTCATGGCTGCAGTCACCATCTGCAATGATATTGGAGCCCAGAAAAATTAAGTCTGACACTGTTTCCATATCTGTAAATGTGTGTAATGAATCTACCCACAGAAAAGGCTTGTGAAGATATCGGAATACAAACCATAGAATGTAAGAGATAGACTAGAAATTTATATTTTCCTTTCTGTTAGTTTCTCCTTTTTCCTTTCTCTTTGGTTGTGAAGCTTCTTCTTTTTTAATATCTTTCCTTCCTTGACTTCTACTTGATTTGCTCTATCTTTGCTATACAACAGAAATAATTTTGTCACCATACTTGTGATAATTAGTATCAATGTGTTTGCATTTCTACCCTACAATTGAAGTCTTTTACTTTTTAATATTAATCCTAGTGGAGTATTGCCTCAAACTGTAAGAAAAGGAAAAACAAAACAAAACCACCATCAAAACCCAGTTCAGACTCAATTGCCAAAATGTTGCAGACACCTGGCTCCTGAATCAGGCCCCAGAAGGCATCTGTACTCTCCTAACCAGGTCTGATATGAATATCCTACAACCAGGTTTTTCCACTGCCCCTCAAAACCTTGGGCTAAGTGTACATTTCTGTGATGACTATCTATCACCTATGCCTATTCCCCAATACTTGCTCATTTTCCTTGCTTCCTCTTTGTATTTAGAGAAGTTATTACCCCCTCTTTTCTTTTATTTAATTGTTCTAGGCCTCTTAAAACTTAAAATTTCTTCCTTAAAACTCTTGCTTTTTCCTTTCTGTCCTCATGACAAATCCAAGTTCCTTTGCTATACTTCAGACTTCTTTCTCATTCTATCTTTAGACAGTGAAATATGTTAGACCTGTTAGGTAGTTAGAATAGGAAAAAGGAGTCCAGAATGGCAGTGGCTAAAAGATAAGAAAGGGGAAAGCCTGCAAAAATGGAACAAAGGAAGGTCCAAGGACCAGAGTGTTTGCTTTACCTCAGGTAAAGCAAACAGCATTCCTGGCTAGCCCAATTTACATATGGCAGCCCCAGAGGGAGGAGAAAAAATATATTAAAAGAGGAGCCAAAATTGGGCTGGGGGCCTGAGTATAGGGCCTGTGCACTGATGGATGAAAAGGGTGGAATTAATACATCACGAGTATTAATTCCCTTTGCGTCTTTTGGGTCAACATGCCCTCACACCTCGAGAATGTATTTTCCTTTACTTTCTAAATAAAACAGAGCAGTAACACAGAGCTGTAACACTGGTCTGTCCGATGGCTATAACACTGGTCCATTCATCACTTCAAATTTTTGTTGCGACAAGACAGAACCAAGGAAATTATGACCTCCCCTGACATCTATGGTGCCATAAATGACTCACACCTAAGGAAGTCCACCCATGGAAATTGAAAGAGACCTATTAGGTTTTCCTATTAAAGGAAAAGATAGTCAAAGATAGAAATACAGTAAGAAAGCTCTCAAGATGTTTTCAAAAGGTTTTCTTTTTCTCTGTCTCTCATATTCCTTCAAATAGGACATTTCTCTTCACAAAACTCTCATACTCCCTGTAAGTGCAAAGAAATTTTTCTCAGATTCTAGGCCTTCACTCTTTAATCTTGCATTTAGGATATTCGGATAATCAGAGTTTCTCTGACATTACCGCTTATGTTTCACTAATCAGTTTTTCCCTGGGATTCTCTTCTTCTCTCCTACTCTGCTTCTTAGGGTTTCTTGATGGCCCATTCCCCAGTTCTGTTCATAATTATTTCCATCCTATTTATGAAGTCAGTCTCACTATCTCTCATACATTCAGTTACCAAAATCATTTGGGATGGGAAGAACTCTTGAAATTTTCTTATGAGGACAAATAAATGAGTCAATGTATGGAAAGAACAAATATAATTGTCTCGACATATTTTACAAAAGAGGAAAGGACTTACAAATATATAATGGTTTGCCTTTCTGAGGTAAAAATTCCTTAAGGGCAGAGATGGTTGTTCTTTTGATCTATCATATTCAACATGACACCGAGGAAGGACAGAATAGATGTTACACAGTAAATGCCACTGTTAACAGGCATTGTGAACACTTTGAAATATAACTTTTAAGATATAGAAACTTTTCATTTGAAGCATCCAGATTATTATAAAATTATACTGCCTGTATGTTTATGTATAAGGTAGCTTTTCCCTGTCCAAGTGACAATTAGCAAAGACCTGTCTCAGTCACAAGTGCAAATCATCATGAGTTGTGACATCAATTATGCTTTTATTCATAGTTACCATAACCTGACAATAAAATACAAAATTATTGTGACATAGTAATGATAAACCTGGTGAAAAACAGGTTAAAATTGAATTCTAATTTCCTCTCTATTTTGTTGTTGCTGTTTAGTTGCTAAGTTGTGTTTGAATCTTTGCAACCCCATGGAGTCTAGCCCAACAAATTCCTCTGTCCGTGGGATTGCGCAGGCAAGAATACTGGAGTGGGTGTCGTTTCCTTCTCCAGGGGATCTATTTGATCTGCATCTCCTGCATTGGAAGTCAAATTCTTTACCACTGAGTCACCAGGGAAACTCATCCCTAAATACAGACATATTGAACTGCCTTTTCTCAGAGAAGAGACTTCCTAAATATATTGTCAGAATGTTTCTAAGGCATTGTAATATACTAAATGCTTATGTTCTGAGCTACTTAGGGTCAGGAGAGATCTCCTTTAAAACTCTCCCTGGTGCAGCCCACTCCATTCTTAGCTGATCTCAATTTTATCCCAAGTTACAAAAACTAAAGGGAAGTGTTTAACTGTTTCTTCTTCAATTGTATTTAGTCTCTGCTACACTGAGCTTCTTACAGTGAAAAGCAAAGAGGAACTCAAGAGCTCCTTGATGAAATTGAAAGAGGAGCGTGAAAAAAGGTGGCTTAAAAGTCAATATTCAAGAAACAAAGATCATGACATCTGATCCCATTAGTTTATGGCAAATAGATGGGAAATGATGGAAACGGTGACAGACTATTTTCTTCTACTCCAAAATCACTGCAGATGGTGACTGCAACCATGAAATTAAAAGCTTCCTCCTTGGAAGAAAAGCTATTACAAACCTAGACAGCATATTAAAAAGCAGAGACATTACTTTGCAAATAAAGGTCTGTCTCGTCAAGGCTATGGTTTTTCCAGTAGTCATGTATAGATGTGAGAGTCGGACCATAAAGAAGCCTGAGTGCTGAAGGATTGATGCTTTTGAACTGTGCCTTTGAACTTGAAAGTCCCTTGAACTGCAAGGAGATCAATCCAGTAAATCCAAAAAGAAATCAACCCTGAATACTCATTGGAGGGACTGATGCTGAATCTGAAGCTCCAATACTTTGGCCATGTGATGAAAAGAGCTGAATCATTAGGAAAAAAAAAAAAACCCTCAGGTTGGGAAAGATTGAAGGCAGGAAGAGAAGGGAATGACAGAGGATGAGATGATTAGATGGCATCACGGACTCAAAAGACCTGAGTTTTAGCAAGTTCTGGGTGATAGTGAAGGACAGCAAATCCTGGTGTGCAGCTGTCCATGTGGTCGCAGAGAATCAGACATGACTGAATGAATGAACAGCAAGCAACAACACTAAGCTTCTAGAAAACAAGACTATTTCCCTCATTACTGAGTCTCCCTCCTAGCCTAAATTGTATGTTCAATACAATATGGTGGAATTCAATCAAAAATGAGTGTATGATCACACAGCAGTGTCTCAAATCAATTTTAGATGATCATTCATTCTAAGTCAATATAGAAAAGTCAATAATCGTAAGATATTAAAAAACTATTGCAATTTAAGTTATGAAAATAGATCACAGAGAAATGAAGCCCAGTCTTTGGGAGTAAGCGTTATGATTGTAGTTTCTAGAGCAGACAGAGATCCTTCATATCATAACCCATCATCAATCAACTGCGTGACCTGGGGGTAAAACAAACAAACAAATAAAAAAACCCTATCTTCTCACTTGAAACATGTGAACAACAATAATGTATCTGCATTCAGTTTTAAGAGTTAAGTGAGATGATATATGAAAAGCATTAAGTATACGATTGTGGGATTTCCTAAGTGGCCCAAGTGGTAAAGAACCTGCTTGCCAATTCAGGAGATGTAAGAGATGCAGGTTTTATCCCTGAGTCAGGAAGACCCCTGGAGGAGGGCATGACAACCCACTCCAGTATTCTTGCCTGGAGAATCTCATAGACAGAGGAGCCTGGCAGGATACATTCAATAGAATCACAAAGAGTTAGACATAATTAACATGGCTTAGCTTGCATGCATGCGTACAACTGATATAAACAGTAAGTAGTGAAAAGTGAAAGTTGTCATATTGGTGTGATACAGAATTTCTAGCTAGGTGAAATATTAGACACTGATAAACTGAGTCAGCATGGTAAATCTGGGCAATAGCAGTAGAAGGAGTAGCAGTTCAATAAAAAATACTATCATAGAACAAATGCGTTACATAAGTAAACTTGATAAGATATATTTTTTAACTTCACAAAGTAAGAACTAGGGATGTATACTAAGTAGTAATAAATATTAAGGTATAAATTTGGAGAAGATTAGTTAGACAATGTACTACTTGATGCACCTAAGGAAGCAATAGGATATGTTAGGATGTTCCCAGAGTAAGCCCAGAGCAAACGATGAAACTCATGAAATTTTGAAACTGCAAAACTGAGGAAACAATTTCATATTTCAAAACATTACTAATAAACATCTGGGATATTTTAATGAACTTTTGCAAAGTTAGTCTTTGCTCAAGCACCAGATTGTACAGAGTCAGACACGACTGAAGCAACTTTACATGCATGCACATATACACACACACTGAAATACAGATACTATGAACTTTAAGAATGTAGCCTTCATGACTGAAGATGAAGGTCTATTTCGGTGAAATATACTAGGAAACTGTTGATTAAGAGAATGTTGATAACTCAAGGATATTTCCAGTAGTGTGGTGCAGATCTTAGCCTTAGGACATATGATACTTAATAATTCTATCTAATTAGATAATAAAACACAAAGAAGATTTACAATGTTTGTGGAGTTACAAACATATGAAAAAGATAATTTATTTGTTGAAGGATCAAAATTAATTCAATAGGCTAGAGCATAAGCTTAAATGTATCTTTATCAATCTATCAACTATCTATAATAGTAGTAATACACATAGAGATTTCCATTTAGTTTCTAGAAATTTATTACATTAGTCCAATGTGGGAACACTTCATGTAAAGTAGACCTGGGAAACATTTTAGTCATGAGGGATTTTTAACTAACAGAAAGCTACTGAAATTACTTAAGGAAATATCAGTAATCATATGTACTTGATGAAACTTCAGTTATTTCATAGAAGCCAAAGACACGATTAAAACTAACAACCAGAAAGTTATTAGAAACTCAACAGTCATCCTTCTCCATCTCTCATCTTTTCATCTCTCCATTGTCTCATTCATTCTTCTTTTCTTGCATAATGGTTTACTCTGATTCTTCATGTGCATTCTAAATCATTTCAATCGTGTCTGATTCTTTGAGACCCTATGGACCATAGCCCACCAGGTGCCTCTGTCCATGGGATTCTCCAGGCAAGAATACTGGAGTGGGTTGCCGTGCCCTCCTCCAGGGGATCTTCTTAGTCCACAGACTGAACCCGTGTCTCTCATGTCTCCTACATTGGCAGGCAGGTTCTTAACCACTAATTCCGCATACCAGGAATACCCAGTTCAGTTCAGTCACTCAGTTGAGTCCGACTCTTTGTGACCCCATGAACTGCAGCATGAGAGGCCTCCCTGTTCATCACCAACCCCCGGAGTTTACTCAAACTCATCTCCATTGAGTCGGTGATGTCATCCAACCAGGAACACTGGCTTCCCATATTTTACAGTATACATTTAATTCATTTTCTTCATCTAAGCAAATTGACTACAAATCTCTTAGTCACTATACCAAACTCCAGGTAGAAAAGTAATAAAAACTGTACCACCAGAAGTGAGTGTCCACACTGGTTCAGTTAACGATAGGCAAGGCAGCAGGTAAGACGTTAGAGAAGAATCATGACTGTGGGAGCATGCTGTTCCTACGGAAAAGGGCTTATTGAAAACTGGACAAATGTACCATTGTTTTCTAAATCATGTTGTTTATATAGTCAACATGAGACAACAAATGCAGTGAAATGTTGCCCCAATGAAAGGGCAAGGGCAGAGATTCTTTGTATGAATTCTCCACTGATAAAACTATACCAGTGGTCCTAACTTATTTTAAGAAAGTTTAGACAAACAAGGGCACATTCATTGACTCAGGGTTAAAGATTACTCCTTAACAATTTTCTTTTTTTTTAAATTAATTAATTTTTTTACATATATTTATTTATTTATTTATTTTTTATTAGTTTTGCCATACAATGACATGATATCACCATGGGTTTACATATGCTCCCCCTTAAGAACCCCCCTCCCTCCTCCCTCCCCCGGGAAATCTCGTTGCACCAGCCCCGAGCATCAATCCTGGGCTGGCGATTGATTAGACATATGATAATTAACATGTTTCAATGCCCTTCTCCCATATCATCCCACCCTTGCCCTCATCCACAGAGTCCACGAGTCTGTTCTATACATCTGCATTCCTTTTGCTGTCTCGCATGCAGGGTTCTCATTACCGTCTTTCTAAATTCCATATATATGCATTAATATACTGTATTGTTGTTTTTGCTTCTGGCTTACTTCACTCTGGATAATGGGCTCCAGTTTCGTCCATCTGAGTAGAACTGATTCAAATGAATTTTTTTTAATGCTGAGTAATATTCCATTGTGTATATGTACCACAGCTTTCTTATCCATTCATCAGTTGATGGGCATCTAGGTTGCTTCCATGTCCTGGCTATTGTAAACAAAGCAGCGATGAACATTGGGGTACACGTGGCTCTTTCAATTCTGGTTTCCTTGGTGTGTATGCCCAGCAATGGGATTTCTGGATCATATGTCAGGTCTATTTGCAGTTTTTTAAGGCATCTCCACACTGTTTTCCATAGTGGCTGTACTAGCTTGCATTTCCGCCAACAGTGTAAGAGAGTTCCCTTTTCCCCACATCCTCTCCAGCATTTATTACTTGTAGATTTTTGGATTGCAGCCATCCTGAGCGGGGTAAAGTGATATCTCATTGTGGTTTTGATTTGCATTTCCCTGATAATGAGTGATGTTGAGCATCTTTTCATGTGTTTGTTATCCACTTTTATGTCTTCTTTGGAGAAATGTCTGGATCCTACATGACCCACCTCCCAGAATACTGGAAATAAAAGCACGGATAAACAAACGGGACCTAATTAAAATTAAAAGCTTCTGCACAACAAAGGAAACTATAGGCAAGGTGAAAAGACAGCCTTCAGAATGGGAGAAAATAATAGCCAGTGAAGCAACGGACAAACAATTAATCTCAAAAATATACAAGCAACTCCTGCAGCTCCATTCTAGGAAAATAAATGACCCAATCAAAAAGTGGGCCAAAGAACTTAATTAATTTCTTTTAATTGGAGTCTACTTACTTTAAAATATTATGCTGGTTTTCACCACACATCGACATGAATCAGCCATGAGTGTACAGGTGTTCCCCCATCCTGAACCCCCCATGCACCTCCCTCCCCACCCCATCCCTCTGGGTTGTTTCAGAGCACCAGTTTTGAGTACCATGCTTTATGCATTGAACTTGCACTGGTCATCTGTTTTACATATGGTAATATACATGTTTCGTTGCTATTCTCTCATAGTATCCCACCCTCACCTTCTCCCACATAGTCCAAAAGTCTGTTCTTATATCTGTGTCTCTTTTGCTATCTTGCATTAGGGTTGTTGTTATCATCTTTCTAAATTCCATAGATATGTGGTAATATACTGTATTGATGTTTCTCTTTCTGACTTATTATACTCTGTATAATAGGCTCCAGTTTCATGCACCTCATTAGAACTGACTCAAATGCATTATATTTTATAGCTGGGTAATATTCCATTGTGTATATGTACCACAACTTCCTTATCCATTCATCTGCCAGTGGACATCTAAGGTAGCTTCCATGTCCAAGCTATTGTAAACAGTGCAGTGATGAATACTGGGGTACATGTGTCTCCTTTAATTCTGGTTTCCTTGGTATGTATGGCCAGCAGAGGGATTGCTGGGTCATATAGCAGTTTTATTTCCAGTTTTTAAAGAAATCTCCACACTGTTCTCCATAGTGGCTGTACTGGTTTTCATTCCCACCAGCACTGTAAGAAGATTCCTTTTTCTCTGTACTCTCTCCAGCATTGATTGTTTGTAGACTTTTTGATGGCAGCCATTCTGACTGGCATGAAATGGTACCTCATTGTGATTTTGATTTGCATTTCTCTAATAATGAGTGATGTTGAGCATCTTTTCATGTGTTTGTTAACCATCTGTATGTCTTATTTGGAGAAATGTCTGTTTAGTTCTTTGGCCCAGTTTTTGAATTGGGTTGTTTATTTTTATGGTACTGAGCTTCAAAGGCTGCTTGTATATTTTGGAAATTAATTCTTGGTCAGTTCTTTCATTTATTATTATTTTCTTCCATTCTGAAGGTTACCTTTTCACATTGCTTATAGTTTCTTTCATTGTGCAAAAGCTTTGAAGTTTAATTAGGTCCCATTTGTTTATTTTTGCTTTTATTTCCATTACTCTGAGAGGTGGACCATAGAGGATCTTTTTGTGATTTACGTCAGAGAGTGTTCTGCCTATGTTTTCCTCTAAGAGTTTTATAGTCTCTGGTCTTGCATTTATAACTTAAACCTATTTTGAGTTTATATTTGTGTTAGAAAGTGTGCTAGCTTCATTCTTTTACAGGTGGTTGACCAACTTTCCCAGCACCACTTGTTAAAGAGATTATCTTTTATCCATTGCATACTTTTGCATCCTTTGTCAAAGACAAGGTGTACATAGGTGCCGGGATTTATCTCTGGGCTTTCTATTTCGTTCCATTGATCTATATTTCTGTCTTTGTGCCAGGACCATACTGCCTTGATGACTGCAGCTTTGTAGAATAGTCCGAAGTCAGGCAGGTTGATTCCTCAAGTTCCATTCTTTTTTCTCAAGATTGCTTTGCCTATTCAAGGTTTTTTGTGTTTCCATACAAATTATGAACTCATTGGTTCCAGTTCTGTGAAAAATAGTATTAGTAGCTTGACAGGGATTGCATCGAATCTATAGATTGCTTTGAGTAGTATCCTCATTTTAGGTATATTGATTCTTCCAATTTATGAACATGGTATATTTCTCCATCTATTTGCATCATCTTTGATTTTTCTCATCAATGTTTTATAGTTTTCTATTCATAGGTCTTTTGTTTCTTTAGGTTAATTTATTCCTAAGCATTTTATTCTTTTTGTTGTAATGGTGAATGGGATTATTTCCTTAGTTTCTCTCTGTTTTTTCATTGTTAGTGTATAGGAACTTGCGGGGTTTCTGTATATTAATTTTATATCCTGCAACTTTACAAAATTTACTGAATAGTTCTAGTACTTTTCTGGTGGTGTCTTTCAGTTCAGTTCAGTTGCTCAGTCATGTCCAACTCTTTGTGACCCCATGAATTGCAGCACGCCAGGCCTCCCTGTCCATCACCAACTCCCAGAGTCTACCCAAACCCACGTCCATCAAGTCGGTGATGCCATCCAGCCATCTCATCCTCTGTTGTCCCCTTCTCCTCCTGTCCCCAATCCTTCCCAGCATTAGGGTCTTTTCCAATGAGTCAACTTTTTGCATGAGGTGGCCAAATATTGGAGTGTCAGTTACAACATCAGTCCTTTCAGTGGGTTTTCTATTGTAGAGGATCACGTCATCTGCAAGCAGTAAGAGTTTTACTTCTTCTTTTCCAATCTGGATTATTTTTATTTCTTTCCTTCTCTGACTGCTGTGTCTAAGACTTACAAAACTATTTTGTATAGTAGTAGTGAGACTAGGCACCCTTGTCTTGTTCCTGACTTCGGAGGAAATGCTTTCAATATTTTACTATTGAGGATAATGTTTGCTGTGGGGTTGTTGTATATGTTTTATTATGTGTATGTATATATGTTTTATTATGTTGCAGTATGTTCTCTCTGTGCCTGCTTTCTGGTGAGTTTTCATCATAAATGAGTGTTGAAATTTGTCAAAGACTTTCTCTGCATCTATTGAGATAAACATATAGTTTTTATCTTTCAATTTGTTAGTATGGTGTATCACATTGATTGATTTACAAATATTTAAGAATCTTTGCATCCCTGGTTAAATCCCACTTGGTCATTATGCATGATCTTCTTAATCTGCTGTTGGATTCTGTTTGCTAGAATTTTGTTAAGGATTTTTGCATCTATGTTCATCAGTGATATTGGCCTGTAGTTTTCTTTTTTGTGCCATCTTTGTCTGCTTTTGGTTTTAGGACAATGGTGGCCTCATAGAAGCAATTTGGTTGTTTAACTTCACCTGCAACTTTCTGGAAGGGTTTGAGTAGGATAGGCGTTATCTCTCCTCTAAATTTTTGGTAGAATTCAATTGTGAAACCATCCTGGACTTCTGTTTGTTGGAAGATCTTTGATTACAGTTTCAATTTCTGTGCTTCTGATGTGTCTGTTAAGATTTTCTGTTTTGCCCTGGTTCAGTTTTGGAAGATTAGAATTTGCTAACAATTTTCCATTTCTTCCAAGTTGTCAATTTTATTGGCATATAATTTCTAATAGTAGTCTCTTATGATCATTTGTATTTCTGTGTTTTCTGTGAGATTTCTTCATTTTCATTTCTAATTTTATTAATTTAACTTTTCTCTTTTTTTTTCTCAGTGAGTCTGGCTAATGGTTTGTCTATTTAACTTTTAGTTTTAATGATTTTTTGCTATGGTCTCCTTCATTTCTTTTTAAATTTATTTCTGTTCTGATTTATATGATTTCTTTGTTTCTGCTAACTTTGGGGTTATTTTTTTTCTTCTTTTTCTAGATGATTTAGGTGTAAAATCGCTTATTTGATGTTTGTCTTATTTCTAGAGGTGGACTTGTATTGCTATGAACCTCCCGCTTGGGACTAGTTTACCTAGTCCCATAGGTTTTGGATTATCATGTTTTCATTCTCATTTGTTTCTATGCATATTTTGATTTCCTTTTTGATTTCTTTCATGTTATTTTCATTATTCAGAAGCATGTTGTTTAACCTCCATAAGATTGAATTTTTAATAGTTTTTTTTTTTTTCTCTGTCAATCAGTCAGTTCAGTCAGCTCAGTCACTCAGTCGTGTCTGACTCATTGAGACCCCATGAGATGCAGCACGTCAGGTCTCTCTGTCCATCACCAACTCCCAGAGACCACCCAAACCCATGGCCATTGAGGAGATGATGCCATCCAGCCATCTCATTTTCTGTCATCACCTTTTCCTCCTGCCTTCAGTCTTTCCCAGCATCAGGGTCTTTTCCAATGAGTCAGCTCTTTGCATCAGGTGGCCAAAGTATTGGAGCTTCAGATTCAACATCAGTCCTTCCAATGAACACCCAACATTGATCTCTCTTAGGATGGACTGGTTGGATCTCCTTGCAGTCCAAGGGACTCTAAAGAGTCTTCTCCAACACCACAGTTCAAATGCACCAATTCTTCGGCACTCAGCTTTCTTTATAGTCCAACTTTCACATCCATACATAACCGCTGGAAAAACCATAGCCTTGACTAGATGGACTTTTGTTGACAAAGTGATATCTCTGCTTTATAATACGCTTTCTGTAACTTTCCTTCCAAGGAGTAAGCATCTTTTAATTTCATGGCTGCAATCACCACCTGCAGTGATTTTGGAGCCCAGAAAAATAAAGTCAACCACTGTTTCCCCATCTATCTGCAATGAAGTGTTGGGACCAGATGCCATGAATGTTGAGCATTAAGCCAACTTTTTCAGTCTCCTCTTCTATTTTCATCAAGAGGCTCTTCAGTTCTTCTTCACTTCCTGCCATAAGGGTGGTGTCATTTGCATATCTGAGGTTATTGATATTTCTCCTGGCAATCTGGATTCCATCTTAGGCTTCTTCCAGTCCAGCATTTCTCATGATGTCCTCTGCATATAAGTTAAATAAGCAGGGTGACAATATACAGCCTTGACGTCCTCCTTTTCCTATTGGAACCAGTCTGTTGTTCCATATCCAGTCCTAACTGTTGTTTCCTGACCAGCATACAGGTTTCTCAAGAGGCAAGACATATGGTCTGGTATTCCCATCTCTTTCAGAATTTTCCACAGTTTATTGTGATCCACACAGTCAAAGGCTTTGGCACAGTCAATAAAGCAGAAGTAGATGTTTTTCTGGAACTCTCTTGCTTTTTCAATGATCCATCGGATGTTGTCATTTTGATCTCTGATTCCTCTGCCTTTTCTAAATCCAGCTTGAACATCTGGAAGTTCATGGTTCACGTATTGCTGAAGTCTGGCTTGGAGAATCTTGAGCATTACTTTACTAGCGTGTGAGATGAGTGCAGTTGTGTGGTAATTTGAGCATTCTTTGGCAATGCCTTTCTTTGGAACTGGAATGAAAACTGACCTTTTTCAGTCCTGTGGCCACTGCTGAGATTTCCAAATGTGCTGGCATATTGAGTGTACCACTTTCACAGCGTCATCTTTCAGGATTTGAAATAGCTCAACTGGAATTCCATCACCTCCACTAGCTTTGTTAGTAGTGATGCTTCCTAAGGCCCACTTGACTTCACATTCCAGGATGTCTGGCTCTAGGTGAGTGATCACACCATCGTGATTATCTGGGCCATGAAGATCTTATTTATACATTTCTTCTGTGTATTCTTGCCACCTCTTCTTAGTATCTTCTGCTTCTGTTAGGTCCATACCATTTCTGTCCTTTATTGAGCCCATCTTTGCATGAAATATTCCCTTGGTATCTCTAATTTTCTTGAAGAGATCTCTAGTCTTTCCCATTCTATTGTTTTCCTATATTTCTTTGCACTGATCACTGAAGAAGGCTTTCTTATCTCTCCTTGATATTCTTTGGAACTCTGCATTCAAATGGATATATCTTTCCTTTTCTCCTTTGCTTTTCCTTCCCTGTCTTTTCACAGCTATTTGTAAGTCCTCCTCAGACAGCTATTTTGCTTTTTTTGCATATTTTTTTCTTGGGGATGGTCTTGATTCCTGTCTCCTGTACAATGTCACGAGCTTCCATCCATAGTTCATCAGGCATTCTGTCTATCAGATCTAGTCCTTTAAATCTATTTTGACAGTTAATCTTACCACATTGTGATCAGCAAATATCCTTGGACAACTTCAATTCCTTTAAATTTACCAAGGCTACATTTAAGGCCCAGAATTTGATCGACCTTGGAGAAAGTTCCATGTTCACTTGAGAAAAAGGTGAATTCTGTTGTTTTGGGGTAAAATGCCCTATAGATATTAAGTAAATCTAACTGGCCCATTGTATCATCTAAATCTTGTGTTTCCTTGCTAATTCTCTGGTTGTTTGATCTATCCATAGGTATGAGTGGGGTACTAAAGTCCCCACTATTATTGTGTTACTGATAATTTTCCCTTTCACATTTGTTATCACTTGCGTTATGTATTGAGGTGTTCCTGTGTTGGATGCATATATATTTATAATTGTATCTTCTTCTTGGATTGATCCTCTGATCATAATGTAGTATCCACCTTTGTCTCTTATCTCAGTCTTTATTTCAAAGTCTATTTTATCTGATATGAGTATTATTACTCCTGCTTTCTTTCTGTCTCCATTTCCAGGAAATCTTTCCAACCCTTCACTTTCAGTCTGTATGTGTCCCTAGGTTTTAGATGGGTTTCTTGTAAAAAGCATATATAGGGATCTTGCTTTTGTATCCATTCAGCCAGTCTTTGTGTTTTGGTTGGAGCATTTAGCTCATTTACATTTAAGGTAATTACTGATAACTATAATCCCATTACCATTTAGTTTGCTGTTTTGTGTTCATTTTTATAACTGTTTACTGTGTTTCCTGTCTAAAGAAGGTCTTTTAGCATTTGCTGAAGAGCTGGTTTGGTGGTGCTGAATTCTCTCAGCTTTTGCTTGTCTGTAAAGTTTTTGATTTCTCCTTCATATCTGAATGCGATTCTTGCTGGGTAGAGTAATCTTGGCTGTAGGTTTTTTTGTCTTTCATTACTTTAAGTGTCCTGCAATTCCCTTCTGGCCTGGAGAGTGAAACATCAGCTATTATCCTTATGAAGTTCCCCTTGTGTGTTATTTGTTACTTTTCCCTTGCTGCTTTTAGTAATTGCTTTTTGTGTTTGATCTTTGTTGGTTTGATGTATATGTGTCTTGGAGTGTTTTGCCTTGGGTTTATCTTGTTTGGGACTCTCTGGGTTTCTTGGACTTGGATGGCTATTTCCTTCCCCATATTAAGGAAACTTTCACCTATTATCTTCTCCAATATTTTCTCATGCCCTTTCTTTTCATCATTTTCTTCTGAGACTGCTTTGATTCAAATGTTGGGACATTTAAAATTATCCCAGAGGTCCCTGAGGTTGTCCTTTTTTCTTTTAATTCTTTTTTCCTCTTTGTTTCTGTTATTTCCACCATTCTATCTTCCATCTCACTTATCCTCTCCTCTGCCTCAGCTTTCCTAGTGTCAGTTCCCTCCAGAGTGCCTTTGATCTCAGTTATTGCATTATTCATTATTGATTGATTCTTCTTTATTACTTCTAGGTCCTTGTTAAACATTTCTTGCACCTTCTCAATCCTTGACTCTAGTCTATTTATCAGTAACTCCATTTTGTTTTCAAAATTTTGGATCATCTTTACTATCATTATCCTGAATTTTTTTTCAGGTAGACTCATTATCTCCTCCTCTTTTGTTTGGTTTGGTGGGTTTTTATCATGTTCCCTCACCTGCTGAATACTTCTCTGCCTTTTCATTTTGTTTAGCTTGCTGTGTGTGGGGTGCCCTTCTGCAGGCTGGAAGTTTGTGGTTCCTCTTAATTGTGGAGTTTGCTTCCTGTGGGTGGGGTTGAGCTAGTAGCTTGTCAAGGTTTCCTGGTTGGGGAGATTGTGACTGTGTTCTGGTGGTTGGAGCTGGATCCCTTCTCTCTGGAGTGCAATGAAATGCCACTAGTGAGTTTGGAGGTGTCTGTGAGTTTGGCATGGCTTTAGGTAACCCATCTTTTAATGTTCAGGGTTGTGTTACTGTTTTGCAGGATAATTAGCATGGTATGTCTTGCACTAGATCTTGTTGGCTCTTGGGTGGAGCTTTGTTTCAGTGTAGGTGTGGACACTTCAGGGTTAGCTCCTATCTATTGTTTCCTGGAGTCAGGTGTTCTCTAATGTTCTAAGGTTTTGGAGTTAAGCCTCCTGCTTCTGTCTTTTAGTCCTTCTCTTATCGTGTTCTTACCAGAACACGGTCACTTCTCCATTCATACAGCATAGAAGATAAAACCCCCAGATTTTTGTTGAAACATTTCTCCACAGACAGGAACATCCAGAAAGATTCACAGACATATATAGAGAAGAAAAAAGGGAGGGGGGAAATAGAGGTGACCAGGAGGAGAGAAGGGAGAGTCAAAAGAGGAGCGAGCAATCTAGTCAATAATCAATTCTCTTAGTGCTCTCCACAGCCTGGAAAACCCAGAGAGACTCACAGAGTTATGTAGAGAAGAGAAGAGGGAGTAAGGAGATAGAGGTGACCTGTAGTAGAAAAGGGAGTGTCAAAAGGGGAGCAAGCAATAAAGCAATAATCAAATCCCTAAGTGAAAATGAATACTGAAGATTAGATTATCAGGGGTACAAAATTGATAACAAATATCAAAAGCAAAGACTAAAAACCTAGAAATAGAGTTTAGACTCTCAAAAATACAATATAAAAATACAAAACATAATCAATCACAAAAAATTAAAGAAAAAGTATATGGAATTTGTTTATCTCTTAGTCTGTATACCAAACTCCAGGTATAAAATTAATAATTGTACCAGCCCAAAGAAGTGTCCACACTGGTCCAATTAATTGTAGCCAAGACAGTAGGCAAGATTGTAGAATAAAATCTTGACTGTTGGAGTATGCTGTTCCTACAGAAAGGGGGTTGTTGAAAACTGGACAAATGTACCATTGTTTTCTAAATCATGGAGCCAGTTAATTACATAGTCAATATGAGACAACAGAATGCAGTGAAATGTTGCCCCAATGAAAGGGCAAAGAGCAAAGATTCTTTGTAGGATTTCTCCATTGAAAAAAACTATACCTGGTGTCCTGACTTATTTTACGAAAGGTTAGACAAATAAGAGCACATTCATTGACTCAAGGTTAAAAATTATTCCCTAACAATTTTTTAAATGCCTAGACACATATAGTTTCATATAATTTCAAATCCTGTTTTATTCATGCACCAGAGTAAATGTATAAACAATATAAGACAAATCTCTCAATGAGTTTGATGAAAGAATTGCTTTAAGTACAATTCCTTTGAGTTAAATTATAAATGAACTGTATATATAAATTAGAAGATAACCAACATGTTCAACAAGAAAAATATAAAAATTTTTCATTTGCTCTATTTTTTACATTCAGATTTTTTATTTTTCAAGACTAAGAGGCTCCCAGAAATTAAATATTTATCACTCTTTGCTTTCCTCAGGAAATAAACATAAGACATGGGGATTGAATTTTTGCCTAAAAGTCTATTTTTGTCTTGATAGTCAAGATTGCATGTGGTATAATACTAGAAGAGGGCACTTACAGGAAAGTAATCCTTATGCAAATGCCATTTTTTCATTAGACAACTTCAAACAAAAAAACGTAAATAATTTTCACCACTTTGTTAACATTACAGAGGCTTAATTGATAAGCTTTCAACAGAGGCTGAGACAATTAGTCTCTCACTGTGGATATAATATGGGTTTCCACCTTTGCTTTCCTTAATAATTATATTATTGCAACATCAAAAACATATAAATCTGGAAACATATTGGTACTATTAGGAATTATCTTCTAATTAGCTATCAGGTACTTGAGTCTCTGATTTCTGTGGATTGAGCTGAAATTTCTAGAACAGGAGAAAGAGATTTTTTCATCCTACCACCTTACCCTACTTCCTGCCACAGTTCCCAATCATTACATAGTTCACCTCTCTCAGGCATCAAAATAATCCCCTGGAAAACGTATGCTTTTTATTCTTATGCACATTCAGAAAATAGAGTTAAGAGGAGTACCAGTGTGTGTGTCTGTGTGTGTTTGTATATTTGTGTGTATATGTGTGTGTACTCACACATGACTGTTGGTGTTGGCAGATATGTTATGGATTATGTGTTATTATTCAGTCATGTCCAACTCTTTGCAACCCTTTGGATTGTATCCTGCCAGGCTGCTCCCTCCATGGGATTTTTCAGGCAAGAATTCTGAAGTGGCTTGTCATTTTCTTCCTCCAAGGGATTTCCCCCACCCAGGGCTGGAACTCCACCTCCTTTGACATTCTTTCACACACTGAGCCATCAAGGAAGCCCTGTCGGGAGTTATGAAGGAGGTTAAAAAAAGATATGTTGAAAAAAAATGTTGAATTTATGAAATGCTAATTTCAACACATGGTACAATTCCTGGCCACCATACATGTTCTTCCATAAAGATCAAATTACTTATTGATTGGCATTTCTCCTTGATCTCATGGATAAATTGATCTTGTGTGAGTTTGCTTTTAGTTGACAGATACCCAAGGTTACCTCTTTGAAAGCATCTTCAATATATAGACAAAATCATCCATTTTTTATTTTTACTCAATCAGAACTTTGAACTATATTTTAGAGCTTATATTGTTTTAAGTTATTTGCATACCAAGCAAGTATGAAATCTCTTAAAATACAGATTGTATTTATCTCCTTCTATTCCTTAACATGTGTTTGAAACATAGTTGATAACACCATATTATTTCCATATGTAACAGTATTATTTCAAAACAATGCATGTTTTAAATGCAGTTTAAAACAACGCATGTGTATAATCTCGCAGCTTCAATGGATCAGGTGCACAACGTCAGTGGCTCTTCCACAATGTTTCAATCATTGCATCAGCAAGAGTTAGGTTCTCAACAGAAGTCTTTTCCAGGGAAGGATTTACCTCCAAGCTCATGTTAGTGGTGATATTCAGCTCCTTGCAGGATTTTGGATTGAGAGCTTCAGTTTCTTTCTGTTTATCAGCAAGAGGCAGCTCTCCGTTTCTTGGCCACTTGCTTCCTCAGAGACAATAAAGGACAAAGTCCAAAGGTAATTGTTATGGTCTTAAATAATGTAATCACAAAGTGCTGTTCCATAAACTCTTCCATATTCCATTGGTTTGAAATAAGTTATAGGTCCCTCCCACATCAAACAAGGGGTGTGAGTACAAAGAGGTGGGGATAACTAAAGGAACTTTTATTAATAAAATGTATTCATCACAACCACAGAAAGTTTTGTTTTATTTATTCAATATTTTGATGGAGTGTGGAGGAGTGATGTATTTGGATGCTGATAAGAATACAAAGAAGCATCTCCAGGAGTTGAAAATTTCAGTATCACTGTCTTTCTGTTACTCTTTTCTTTTGATTATTATTTAATAAGGCCATCTTTGGTATTCTGTATGTCTGTTTCGCTGCCTCATTCTCCCAGGTATAATGGAAAAATCTAAAAGATAATATCCAAGTGTCTATAAAACCTATAAGGGTAAAATAGTAATTTTCTAAATAAAGAGTGCAAAGTCTTATATACAGTGTGATTATGGCTCCTAAATGTAAATAATAAGTCATAGGAAAAGATTAGAACAATATAAAAAGAAAAATCCATAGTAGGTATCTCTGTAGTGTGGGGCCATGGGTGATCTTTGGCATTGTTGCTGTTATTTTTTCTTTCTATTATATGTATGTATAATTCTTAATATAATAAAATAAAAGATAAAATGTTTTTATAAATAATTGCTTTTTTATATTTGCTGGATATTCCTGTTAGTTTGATGACAGTAAAGTGAAAATAAACCAGAACGTTTTTTCTAGTAGCATTTTTTGCTGGATATGATCACATACAACACTTCTGGTAAACAGAAGAATTTCTAATGCATTTATAATTGTTATCATTTTTTGAACATAAGGTTTTGTACTCTTAAGGATTACTATTCCAGGGTCACTGGCTTCTTGAGGTTGCATATAATTCTTTCAGACTTCAAGCAAAAAGAAATGTTAACACATTACTTGGGGCCAATGAATTCTCTGATAACTCTATTTGAAAGTTAAATTTAAAAAAAAAATTATTCAAAACTATCTTATTATCTTAAAAGTGGAAAATTTTAACAGAGTTTCAGGTCTTATGAAGTTTTCTAAATTCTCTTCAGAAGCACAGTGAGTTCTACAATTACTTCTCTGAAGTATGGGAATTCTATCTGGTAGTAGCCATGTCAATTATAAGCACACTGCCAGTCATTCTATAGAAACCTTTAAACCCTGGATATGTCTGCAGGATTTATTATGGTTTCGAGTGACAAGAAATAGCACTATTGCTGTCATGTTCTACCTCCCTCAGAATGGTTGCAAAAAACCGATATCATGGCAAATATATATTGTTATTTTTTTTGTAGGCCTCAGAAAAGCTCAAAAGTGATGGATAAAATGAATTCCACATGGATAATTTCTCATCAATTTATTAAATTTAAATAAGATGTACTTTGTTACAATAGCAAATATTAACTACTGCTGTGTTCATTTTCTCAACTTAGTAGGTGACAAAGGAAACTAAGTTCTAATGTGTTTTCCCTAATTTTAAAAATAGTGAAAGTTGCACCCAGGTTCTGTTATCACAGTTTCATTGATATCAAAATGTCCTCAAAGTTTAAAAGTTTTGATCTTTAATGGAAATTTTCATGTGAATTTTCTTGGTGATTCTGTACCATTTTTTATCACATTACATAAAAGTATGAAATAATAAGAAATATCTAAAAATACATCTATATTTGTATATACTTACGCACATATATACACATAAATGTATGCTGTGGTTCTTAATACAGACCTCCTACAATCCTTGTAAATATGGGTTTTAGCATAATCTTTTGTTCAAATATTTAGTCTTTGGCCCCAATTTCTGACATAGAGCTCCTAAGATCATTGTAATTTCCTGAGGATAGGAGCATCTGACATCAAACTCTTAAATGCTTCAGAATTTCCTCGATGATTGGAATGTCTTTCCTTGTAAGGAAGTAACTCCTGGTAGGTTCCAGATGGAGCTAGTCATCAGAAAGACCAAGCCATGATTAGAAACTTGTAACTTTCAGTCTCACCCTCCGTCCTCCACAAAGGGGAAAGGGTTTGGAGACTGAGTCAATTCCTACATGATGAAGCCTCTTGCTGCTGCTGCTAAGTCGCTTCAGTCGTGTCTGGCTCTGTGCGACCCCATAGATGGCAGGCCACCAGGTTCCCCCGTCCCTGGGATTCTCCAGGCAAGCACACTGGAGTGAGTTGCCATTCCCTCCTCCAATGCAAGAAAGTGAAAAGTGACAGTGAAGTCGCTCAGTCGTGTCCGACTCTTAGCAACCCCATGGACTGCAGCCTACCAGGCTCTGCCATCCATGGGATTTTCCAGGCAAGAGTACTGGAGTGGGATGCCATCGCCTTCTCTGATGAAGCTTTCATAGAAATCCAAATAGTACAACGTTGAAGAACTTCTAGGTTGGTGAATGTATCCACGTGGTGGGAGAGTGGTACAACCCAACAAAAGCTCTTGCATTCAAGAACCTTCCAAACTTTGCCTTATATATTTCTTCACCTGACTGTCCACTATACCCTTTATCAATCATATCCTTTACTATATAATAAACTTGTAAATGTAAGCCAGTGTTTTCCTGAGTTCTGTAAGCTCTTCTAGCAAATAATAAAATCCAAGGAGGGCACTCATGAACACATCTAATTTGTGGTCAGTTTGTACAGAAGCTTTGGGTAACTTGAGAACTTACTATTTGCAAGTGGAAGTCTTGTGGAACAGAGCTCTTAAACTGTGGGATATGAGCTAACTCTGTTAGTATCAATATTGAATTATAGGACACCTTCTGATGTAGTAGAGAATTGCTTGGCTTGGGCAAGTGTCAGAAATGAAGTGTCAGAAGTGAAATGTTCTGTGTGGGTAATGGAAAAAAGATACACAGCAGTGTTCTTCCTATCACACTATTCCAATTTATAGATGTTTTTCTTCATTATGTTTTATTAAACATATTCAGCACTGAATCAACCAACATTTCTCTAATTCAGGACATTTAACAAAAATCAGAATCATTTTACCATTTGGAGGAACCGGGAGGAATATCTAGAATCTTTGAGATGTTTCAGGAGCACAGGAAAGGTAAATATATATATATATATATATATATATATATATATATATATATATATATATATATATTTATATAAATAATAAATGTAATATAATTAGCTTCCCTGGTGGCACATCAGTAAAGAATCTGCTTGCTATGCAGAAGACTCTGATTCTATCCTCAAGTTGAGAAGGTCCCCTGAAGAAGGGAATGACAACACACTCCAGTATTCTTGCCTGGGAAATCCCATTGACAGAGGAGGCTCGCGGGCTATAGTCCATGGGGTGGCAAAAGTGTCAGACACTACTTAGCAATGAAACAGCAATAAAAATAATATAATTATGCATACAAATCTATACAGTGAGTGCAAGTGTGTGTATATACATATACATGCTGCTGCTAAGTCCCTTCAGTCGTGTCCGACTCTGTGCAACTCCATAGATGGCAGCCCACCAGGCTCCTCCATCCCTGGGATTCTCCAGGCAAGAACACTGGAGTGGGGTGCCATCACCTTCTCGAATACATAAACATATATACTTTAAATTGCAAAAGAAAGCTGCAAAACTAAAATTAATGAATATTTAACTAAACATCTACAAAATGATTAATTAACAGTTTATCACCTACAAACATTGGTTAGTATTTATCAAAATTTAATCACACTTAGAAAAAACTCCATTCATTACCAGAAAAACTCAAGGGTGACAGAGATTTCTCTGTGTTGTTTCCTGATGTATCTCAGACTTCCTGAAATAATACATGGTACAAAGTAAAATGTCAATAAAAAAGGAGAGGATATATGTATACCTATGGCTGATTCATGTTGACATGAAAGGTTTGACAGGAAAAAAAATTCTGTAAAGCAATTATCCTTCAATAAGAGAATAAATTTAAAAAAATAAATGAATGAATGAATTTTTAGTAGTAACTTTTCTTGCTTACTTATTTCCCTATCACAATGTTTTCCAAGAAATCATAAACTGATATTCAAAAGAGAAAATTTGGAGCCTAACAATTTCAAAAACAATATTTAGAAAAATGATCTCAACATTTCTAGAAAAAATAATTGCATATGAGAAAGCTACCTAAATATTGGTATGCTTAGACCTGAAGTTCCTTTCAATGATACCTATTAGGGCATTATTCCTATTAACAGCAGTACCCATTAGTTCTAAAAGGAACATCTTTCCAACCTTCCTCAGGATGCTAAGGAAACTAGATATATACTTATATTAGCACAGTGAAAGGTAATGCTTTGCAATTTATTTGTATAATACAAAATGCAGAATTAAATGTGACCTCACTAGCAACCCACTCCAGTATTCTTGCCTGGAAAATCCCATGGATGGTGGAACCTGGTAGGCCACAGTCCATGGGGTCGCAAAGAGTCGGACACAACTGAGCAACTTCACTTTCACTTTCACTAATGTTCAATGGGTGTTTGGCATGTGTCTGACACTATATAAGCCTCAGGTGTTACACAAAAATAGACTGAAGGATAGCTCCTGTCTTCAGAGTGCTTGCTTTCAAATTGGGGAGATAAGAGAAGTATACACAGAAACTGTTCCCCTGTAATTTCTTTGTTTTATTCTGGGGATCTACACAGAGAAAACTTCAAAGAACATCATGATAAATATGTAACTAATTCTCAACATCTCATTCTATATTTAAAGACATGAAATTGTGTAAATCTGGCTATAATTAGTAATAATCTGTCCACACTTTGATTAGTGTGTGAATTTCTATTGTACATGATTGTTCCTGGCTATGTGAGCAACTTACCTTCAGTGGGCATAGAAGAACCAAACACACACATACACACACACACACACAAAGCAAAGTCAACAAAACAAAATTTCTTCCCCATCTTATCCAGATCTCTACTGAGACAGAGACTGGAGATGAAAATGGCTCTTGGACAAGAAATTAATAGAGAAAGGCAATTGCAAAATTTGGATGTCTCTTCATGTAGTAGCCAGTAAGAGACATCTGGCTTAGCAATGAGCTTGTCTATTTACACCCCACGGGACTAAGGAAGCACAGTGTACAAGTGAAGGGGGATGTGGACTTTAAAAAGTAAAGAACTAGCACTTCAATGCTTCATAATGGGACAGACAAACTCCATTTGGGGAAGAGAGATGATTTCATAACTTGAACTAGTTATGAACCAGATCAAGAGCTAGAGGTCATGAATGTTGTCATGGATTCTGCTTTAGTTGACCAGTCTAGTGATTTTTTAACAATGATTCTGACACATTCTCTCTGGTGACTCTGGACTTCACCACTTTATGTTGTTTAACATGAATTTCATTCTGAAATATCCATTATTTATGTGCGCTTCAAAGTACTCTTGTGAGATGATTTGGTTTCTGAGATGTAATGTTCTAAGATGAGTGTGTACGGGATGGGGCTGCGTGGGGAATGTTTACAAATTTGATTTATGCAACTTTACCCCTTGGAAAATCTGAAAAATATTGAAATAACTTTATAATCCATGCTGATCAGTGCATGCAGTTGAGTGAGAAACCTTTGAGAGTATCTGTTTGATGTTCCCATGTACAAGAGAAACTGTGTTGTGGGACCCACAGCCCCGAAATTCCTCATTGTTCTCAGAAACTGGATTGCTAAAAGTGACTGTACTGTGGTTAGTCGCTCAGTCCTGTCTGACTTTTAGTGACCCCATGCACTGTAGCCCACCAGGTTCCTCTGTCCATGGGGATTCTCCAGGCAAGAATACTCGAGTGGCTTGACATGCCCTCCTTCAGGGAATCTTCACAACCCAGGATCAAATCTAGGTCTCCTACTTATTATTTTGTTAGAACAATTATCCAGCCTTGTCTCATTCCCAAGACATGTCAAGACTGTGTTTCTCAACCTGTCTGTACCTAAGAATCACCTGAGATGAATTTTTAAAATCTTTAATTGCTTGATCGACCTCACAAAGAGTGGGGCACTAAACAACTTCAGTTCAACTTAACGACTGAACAACAACAAAACTGCTTCAAAGATACGGTTTCCAATTATGTGGATGCAAATTGGGCCTTTGTGTTATAAAACAAAACCAGGGATCCAATCAAGATGGCAGCTACCCTCCTCCTTGCATGCGTGCTCAGTCACTTGAGTTGTTTCTGACTTTTTGCGACCCTATGGACTGTAGCCCATAAGGCTCCTCTGCCAATGGGATTCTCCAGGCAAGAATACTGGCGTGGGTTGTCAGATCTCCTCCAGGGGATCTTCTGACCCAGGAATCAAACCCACGTCTCATGCAATAGCAGATGGGTTCCTTACTGCCCATTCCCATGGCAGAATTTGATGCTGGATCTGTAGCAAATAAACTCTGGCAGAAGACTCAATTTATAGGTGCAGAGATGGCCCGGAGGCCTAGGGTGTGGTCCAAATAGGTGGAAGGTGTCCATTTCTGGTGCTTCCTCTGGCAGTGCCTCAGGAGTGACTAGCATGCCAAGGTCCATCTCCAGGCTGAGCAAGTAATCCAGGTCTGCCCACCAGCCGCAGCTTGATGATGGATCAGGGATTGACATCATCAAGGAAGTCCAGATCTTTGGCAGCAGTGTGCTGCCTCAATTCTTGAAGCCACAGCACCCTGCCCTGACAACCAGGTCTAGCCTTGCATGCACTCTGGCCCTGCCCACACCACACCATAGTCATGCAGTGGACCTGGGACAACCACATCAGGGAGAATGAGCCTCAAACATCGACTTATGTCATGCATCAGACCTCTGTGAGTGAATGGACATCCCTTGCTTCAGCACTCCTCTTTCTTAATACAGGGAACCCACTCAAGCCGGATGGAGCCTGATTGATACTGATCCTCATGGGTACTACTCCAACTAGGGGACAGACCCAACCCTTAACAGAAGCAATAGCCAGGGAGCAGACAGGACGTTTTGCCTCACACCTGCACAAGTGTTAGATACCCCAGTAATAACCACATCTCCTCTAAAGGTGACGGCAATCAGCATACCCTGAGGAAAGACATGGCCCACATCAAAACCAGCCCTCACACTAATAACACTGAACATACACAGTATGCACAAGGACTCCTACGTAAAACATCCCTTTGAGACCACAATAGATAACTTAGAATTGTTCCTAAATTCATAGGGACAGAGTTAAGTAAAATGAAAAGGCAGAGGAACTATTCCCAATTAAAAGAGCAAGAGAAATCCTCTCAAAGAATAAATAATGAAGTGGAGATCACCCATCTACTGGACTCGTGAGTTCAAAAGAGTGGTAATAAAAATGCTAACTAAATTAAGCCATATTATCGGTATAAATGCAGATCACTGTAAAAAAGAACTAGAAACTATAAAGATGAACAAATCAAAAATAAGCAATTCAATTTCTTAGATAAAAAGCAATCTAGAAGCAATGAATAGCTGATTAAATGACACAGAAGAATAAATAAATAACCTAGATGGTAGAATAATGAAAATCATGAATCAAAATGGCATAAAGAAAAACAAGTGGGGAAAATGAAAACATATGAGATGTTTTTACAATAAAAAATGTGCCAACCTATTCATAACAGGGGTTTCATAAAGAGCAGAGAGAGAAGGGGAGCTAAAGTGTATTTGAAGAAATTATCGCTGAAAATTATCCAATCCTAAATAAGGAAACAGATATTGAGGTACAGAAAACATAGGGTTTCAAACAAATTGAATTTGCAGGTTATTTGACCAACAGGGGTTAATATTCAAAATATACATTATACAAAATATAAATTTCATACAACACAGTATCCAAAAAAAAAACCAAATAATCCAGTCAAAACATACAGAAGTATCATGACAATGTATGGCAAAAACAATTAATAAAAAATAAATAAATAAATAAAAATAAAAGTAAATAAAAAAAAAAAGATTATTCTGGATACAGTTCTCACTGCTTTTATAGACAAGGCAAAGAGTAGATAATCAAAATACTAAAAAAAAAAAAAAAAAAAAAACATACAGAAGACCTGAAGAGATATTTGTACAAATAGGGGCATGTAGAGGGCCAACAGTCACATGAAATGATGCTTAACACTGACGATTATTAGAGAAAAGCAAGTCAAAACCAGAATGCGATATCATGTCACGTTGGTCAGAATGGCTATCAAAAACTCTGCAAATGGTAAATGATAGAGAGGGTATGGCAATGTAAACTGGTGCAGTCACTATGGAAAATGGTATGGAGTTTCCTTAAAAAATTAAAAAAAGAGCTATCAAACCATATGGCTCAAGAATTCCACTCAGGTATATATTTGGAAAAAACAAAAACTCTAATTCAAAAAGAGACATACCCCAATGTTCATAGCAGCACTATTTACGATAACTAAAACGTGATAGAAAATCAAGTGCTAATCAAGAGAAAATGGGCTTAAGATGTAAGATAATTAATTATATAATTATAAATATATACACACTTGAATATATACACATATACAGACACATACATATGCATATAATGGAATATTAGTCATAAAAAGAATGAACTAGTTGGGAGAAACTAAGATGGCGGAGGAATAGGACGGGGAGAACACTCTCTCCCCAA
>ML662442.1:15267976-15291983 GCA_007570785.1 Antilocapra americana
AGTGAAGTAAGCCAGAAGCAAAAACAACAATACAGTATATTAACGCATATATATGGAATTTAGAAAGACAGTAACGAGAACCCAACATGGGAGACAACAAAAGGAACGCAGATGTATAGAATAGACTCGTGGACTTTGTGGATGAGGGTAAGGGTGGGATGTTATGGGAGAAGGGCATTGAAGCATGTTAATTGTCATGTGTCTAATCAATCGCCAGCCCAGGATTGATGCTCGGGACTGGTGCAGCGAGATTTTCCGGGGGGGAGGGAGGAGGAAGGGGAGTTCCGGAGGGGAAGCATATGTAAACCCATGGTGATATCATGACATTGTATGGCAAAAACAAGTAAAAAATGAAATAAAATAAATAAATAAATAAAATAAAAATAAAACAAAAAAGAATGAACTATTGCCATTTGCAGCAATGTGGATGGACCTAGAGAGTACTTCTGCTTAGTGAAACAAGTTAAACAGAGAAAGAAAACTGTTATATGATACAACTTATATGTGGAATTTAAACAATAATACAAATGAATGTACATATACAACAGAAACAGATTTACAGGCATAGAAAACAACCTTTTGACTACCAAAGAGGAGGTCAGGGAAGGAACAATTTAGGAGTATGGGATTCATGGATACAAACAACTAAAAACTAGTAAGCACCAAAGTTTTACTGTGTAGCATTGGGAACTGCACCCAGTATCTTATAATAACCTATAATGGAATATAATCTGCAAAAAAATCGTGAATTACTATGCTATACTTGAAACTAACAATATTTTAAATCAACTTGAAAAAATAAACAAAAATCAAAGCAGACCACACACAAAAAAAACTCCAGGCTTTTTAATGGGCAACCAGAGTTGGGAATCATGAAATGCATGTGTGCGCTCAGTCATGTCTGACTCTTTGTGACTCCATGGACTATGCCCACCAGGCTCCTCTGTCCCTGGGATTTTCTAGGCAAGAATACTGGAATGAGTTGCCATTTCCTTCTCCAGTGGATCTTCTAGACCTAGGGATCAAACCCACGTCTTACCTGCATTGGCAGGCAGAAACACTGCGCTTCCTAGGAACCACTGGGTATTTACAACCAAGTTGCACCAGAGGCCAGGAAATTTCCATAAAAGGATGTTTCAAGAGCACTTTATTTTAGGAAGCTTTTCCTTGAGCACTGGGAAAAGACACAAATATGTGGTTTTATTTCCTCCCCCCTACCCCGGATTATAATTCTCTTTAGTCATTCCAAAACCCTAAGTACCAATACAGATTTGTCTGTTGGAGTCACAGACCCCCCAGCATGCTATATATCCATAGCTACTGACTTCCCATGTGAAGGATGTAGGCTTTCACAAACAGGACTTTCCCGAAAGCTCTAGAGAGTACATAACCTCCCACAGAGTGAAGGGAAGCCCATAGATGAGGTAGGATTACTACAGATTCATATATCCAATCCTGAGGAGAAAATCCAGTGGAAAATTTAGGGGTGATGTTGTTTTAACTTTCTGGTCCCCAATATATAATAAAGAGATACAATCTTTCTTGGCAGCATACATATGTGATATTTAACATTATCACATCTTGGGAAAATTGTTTCAGAACATATACTATATAGAACTAGAAGGAAGTCTATTCCTGGGATCACACTGCCTAATACCCAGTTAATATTGCCCCCTAGGCATCTTCCCTGGTAGCTCAACTGGTAAAGAATCTGCCTGCAATTCAGAAACAGCTCGATTCCTGGGTTGAAAAGGTCCCATGGAGAAGGGATAGGCTACCCACTCCAATAATCTTAGGCTTCCCTGGTGGCTCAGCTGATAAAGAATGTGCCTGCAATGTGGGAGACCTGGGTTCAATCCCTGGGTTGGGAAGATGCCCTGGAGAAGAGAAAGGCTACCCACTCCAGTACTCTGGCCTGGAGAATTCCATAGACTGTACAGTCCATGGGGTCTCAAAGAGTTGAACATGACTGAACAACTTTCACTCCCACTAGGCATCTTACTATTTACTTAATATCTTCAAATTTAATACAGCCAATAATGAATTAAGTTATTTTTCCCTGTATTCTCTTTTAAACCTCAGCTACTCAAGATCCATTTTCTCATGTGCAAAATGGGGAATCTAAACTAAGAGAGTCTCAAAGGGCCCTTCTAGCTCTGAAGCTATAATTTGCTGGGCAGTTCTCAGTTCATTGCTAATGGCTTTACATGGCTCTAGAACATTAGCTTTTTTTTTTTACTTTTGTTAATGACATATGGTTCACATTTTTTATCTCAGCAAATAAAGCACGCTGAGCATTTTCATAAATTACTGTGAGACCAGAGACTGAGAAGAGGTAAAGCAGTGAAAGTGATAGTTGCCCAGTCATATCTGATTCCGTGACTCCATGGACCATAGCCTGCCAGGCTCCTCTGTCCATGGGATTCTCCAGGCAAGAATACTGGACTGGGTAGCCATTCCCTTCTCCAGAGAATCTTCCCAACCCAGAGATCAAACCTGAGTCTCCTACACTGTGGTCAGATTCTTTATTGTCCGAATCATTAGGGAAGCCCCAATTACTTCATTTTGCTTGAAAGTGAAAGTATTAGTGGCTCAGTCATGTCCCACTCTTTGCGACTCCATGGACTGTAGCCCCCCAAACTCCTCTGTCCATGGAATTTTGCAGTCAAGAATACTGGAGTCAGTAGCTATTCCCTTCTCCAGCAGATCTTCCCAACCCAGGAGTTGAACCAGGTCTCCTGTACTGCAGGCAGAGTCTTTATCATCTGAGTCACCAGGGAAGAGGTAAGACACCATCAAAAGAGGGTTACCAGTTTAGGTTATGTTCAGATCTCCAGGCATCATTGCCCTGCCTAAGTCCAGTGAAAGTGGCCAGGGCTACCCAGAGATCCATATAGCAGAACTGAAGCAACCATTCTCAATGGTCCACTCCACCTCATGCCTCCTAGGGTATTTCTTATTTCAGTAGACAAAACAGTCTCTCTGATGACAACTGTTTTCAGAATACTGAGTTCAGAAGCCTATGGCAATGGTCTTGCAGGAGTAGGGCCCTAGGTTTTACATCAGATGCACAGCAGTCTAAGCTATCTACGAGTAGGGCTCAATGCTGGCAGAATGGAGACACCATGTAATTCTCAACCCACTCAGGGATGGAGAAGCTCTTTCCACAACCCCCATTCCTGCTCTCTCTGTGATCACAGAGGACCCCAGGGTTTTATTTGTACATCGGAGTTTGAAATAAACCTTGAATACAGGTCTAATGGGATACTGAGAGGAGTCCCAGAATTCTAGTATGTTTACTTTTCAAACATCTATTTCTGGAATAGGTAACAAAGTAAATAGCAATTGCTTTTATGTTCTATGTTTAATCTTTCCTAGCTGGATTGTATCTTTATTACAAGAACATTTCTTCCTCGCCCCTCTAGTTAACACAAGTGATATCAAAGTGGGCTTTAGTTTCCTTGAGATAATCGTCAATTTGCCTTTTTTTTTTTGGCTTTTTGCCCAAATGCTAAAGAAATATTAACTATCTTTTGAGAAGCATAACTTATCATTCCCCTTATATGTTTATCCCTAAACTGTAACTGCCTTAAAGTTAGCATCATGTGGAACATGAAATATTCCTGAAAAAGTTTTAAAAAGATGGCATGATACCTTACAATGAGAAATATAGCTGTCCAAAAATATAACTGCCTCACATTAGCTTGACTGAGATTCTCTTTTAATGGGCAGCTCATGTTGAAGTCAAATTAAAATGTGTTCTTGGTATGTACAGAATAAGAATAAAGAGGGTCACTCGCGCACTTTGGAGTCTTGTGTTTTTTCAATGCTAATGACATCAGTCACTTCATGCCTTGCTGTTCATGACGGAAACAATCTGCGCACTTTATTATTACACCACTTTAATAATTTGGTTCTTCCCTGAACCGCCGTTGCATGGATGTTGTCTTTCTTCCCTACTCTTGTATATGTTCACATACCTTGCAACCATTCAATGGCCTTCAAGAATCAATTGTTTTTTCTCTTTTAATAATGTTCATTATATCAACTCATTCTTTATACTTTCTTTAAAGAAAATTTAGTTTTCCTCATTTCCAAACTCTGAGGCTGCAACATACTGCCCTTATCTTCTGTTTCTATTTTGTTAATTATTTTTTACCTAATATTTAAAATGTGTAATTCAAATTATTGTGACAGATGCACAGCTTATTCCTTTAATCCTGCTGGAGCATGGAAACATTTTTTTGTTTCCTTGGGTAAAACAAATTCCAATCCCACCTTTTTTCTTCAAATAGCCTCTAGTTTCCTACTCCATATCTTGTATTCCTTCTTGTAGGGAAATATGTAATGTGATATTTTTTTCCCAAGAAGTCTTTTATTCCAAAAAATAGAGACTTATAAGAACTCTGGCATTTTATCATCCCCATTTGGTGTTAGGCATATCCAAGATCATGTCATCATTGATAGAAAACAATATATTTTTCTTGCTTTTTATTGTTATTGTTACATAATGTTGGGATTATTGATCTTAGTTATTAGCATAATCAGAATTTGAGTTGCACATTAAATTATTGGACAATGAATGGACAACATAAAACCTTGTTTTATCTGTTCTATTCCCTTCTCCCCATCCCACCTTGTAATATCTTGTAACATCTGTTTGTTTCCACATCATTCTACTGATAGTACTGAACACTCACCTCCATTATAGCACATATTACTCTGTAGCCTTTCTACTCTCTGTCTAACTCTGGGCTCTTACAAAATAATACGCATTTATTGCTCATTTTGACAACACAATATCCAAATATTTGCTTTTGAACAGAATTAGTTTTTACTGTATCTTCATCACTTTAGCTGAAAGCATCCTTTCATTTTTTTCTGATCTTTAGAAGTGATCCACATCTTGTTTATTTGGGAAGATTCCTGATGGAATACATTAGAGCAAACACTGTTTTGTGATATCAGAGTCAGTTCTCATAATTTTATATAATCCTTAGGAGCTTGCAGATTCAAGCTCTAGAGTCAAAATGAATGTATTATTTCAGTTTTTTCAGTGTCAAACCTATCCCTGAACGAAAATGTGAAACTATGTTTAACACAAAATACTAATTTGAACAAAAATTTTAATTTGCCATTGAGACTTTATCAAATGCACTTTGAAGTAATTTAAAGCAATTACACTTTCCCCAGAGCTATCAACAGGTGAATTCTTCAAAGCAACACTTACTGTGATGGAATTAAGATATGAAGTTACCTAGTTATTTACATAAGGATGATGGTGTATGTGCATAGAATCTCTTCTCACTTTGCCTGAATGTATCCATTTAACAATCCTTGTCACCAGTTTCCATACTTTAGTTTGTGCTGAGCCTTGCCTAGTTGCTCAGTTGCGTCTGACTCTTGGCGACCGCATGGACTGTAGCCCACCAGGCTCTTCTGTCCATGGGGATTCTCCAGGCCAGAATACTAGAGTGGGTTGCCATCTCCCCCCTTTGTACTGTAGGTTAGCTGTTCCCATTTTCAAGTGCATTGGAAGCTTTTCCATCAGGATTGAATTGCTTCTGTGGAATTCTCCTGATTTTATAAATAAACTCCACTTCCCTAGCAAGTTAAACCTAGACTCTAACAATAACAACAAAATCCCCTCCAAGAATGAACATTTTATGCTACTGAGAGATATTTTCTCTTTTAATAGCATTTATTTTTATTACCCAGTTTGGCCTTCATCTCTGGAATCTCTTTAAAATCTTCAGAACACAGCCACTCTGCTACAAATGCCACTCAATTTAATACTAGTAGTAATAGTACAAGCAATAGATTACATAAAAAGACAAGCTTTTTACTGGGCACAACAGAAGTACTACAAAGAAAAGATTCAATTCCTATTGTCTGAGAGACACTTGGAAAAGAAAAAGAGCAATGAAAGAGTTAAAAGTTTAGATATTTCATCTGTGGAATGGTCTACTGTATCTAAATATATCTGGAAACATTTTTTTCAGGATAATCTAAGTTTTGCTATGGTAAAAAACAATTCCAAAATATCAATGCCTTATATCAACCAATGTTTATTTCTTGCTTATGCAACATGTTTTATATGTTTGAGGCAAGCTCTGTTGTTTTTAGTCTCAGCCCAGAGTGATGGAGAATCCACAGCACCAGGACAGGAAAAAAAGATGTGGAAATAAATCTCACAGTGGTCCTAAAAGCCCAGAAACAATGCACACTGTTGCCTTTCACTTTCTTTGGCTAATTTATGCCAAAGGTATAATTATGGTAGTGTTATGCCTGATGATTATCACAGTGAGGAAAGGTGAGGGGAAAAAAATTGGATGAAGCAATCAGTGAAGAATAGAAATTCCAAGATTAATTAAACAAGTCCATCAGCTTGGATACAATGCCATAGCGATGCAAGACATCGCCAAGGGTTTTAAATGGGTACAGGCTTATATAAACCCATTCAGCCACCCAGTTCTTAAGTCAGTTTATAAAGTCTACGCTGCCTTGTATAATCATAATGCCTTTTTATAAGGCATGATGGTCAAAAGGTCCCTGCCCATTATATATGTCCTTGCTATCGAGAATACATCAGGCAATGTGAGCACATTACCACTTATATTAAAAGCATGGCAGACTGCTTAAAGTGATAATTTTCTGGAAATGTGCCAACAAGCGAAAGTTTAAGTAATGTATCTAAAAGTGACTGAAACCTAACTGAAGTTTTTGTTTATTAATTGCTTATTAAATAAGAGCAAAGTGATAATTCCAGATGTGCTGCCTTCCCTTTGGGACAGAGAGAACTACAGAGTCATGAGTGATTTCTTTGTCTCAGCCCACAGGAGAAGTGTTACTGCCACTTACTGCCTGGCTGCAAAAGTGTTGGGATGTGTGGACTTCGCCGAGCCTCAGAAAAAGCAGAGGATTGGATGCCACTGAGCATGATTCTACTATGCATGAACACTGTGGGCTTAGCAAGGAGAGAGTTCACAGAGAAGCGGAGGCATCCTAGGTGAGAGTAGGCTGAGTGTGTGTTAACCTGCTTCATTTGTGTCCGACTCTGCAACACTAAGGACTATGATATATTCTGCTTATTCTTATAAAAAGCTCTGCTTTCAGGTTGCTTTTAAATATAGCCAAAATTAAATTCACTAATCTTTGATTTTGGTTGATGATCTATGCCTTAGTTTTCTTATTTATTATGTTCAGTTCAGTTCAGTTCAGTTGCTTGGTTGTGTCCGACTCTTTGCAACTGCATGGACTGCAGCACACCAGGCTTCCCTGTTCATCACCAAGTCCCAGAACTTACTTAAACTCATGTCCATCGAGTTGGTGATGCCATCCAGCAATTTCATCCTCTGTCATGCCCTTCTTCTCCTGCCCTCAATCTTTCCCAGCATCAGGGTCTTTTCAAATGAGTCAACTCTTCGAATCAGGTGGCCAAAGTATTGGAGTTTCAGCTTCAGCATCAGTCCTTCCAATAAATATTCAGAACTGATTTTCTTTAGGCTGGACTAGTTGAGTCTCCTTGCAGTCCAAAGGACTCTCAAGAGTCTTCTCCAACACCACAGTTCAAACCCATCAATTCTTTGTTGCTCAGCTTTCTTTATAGTCCCACTCTCATATCCATACATGACTACTGGAAAAACCATAGCTTTGACTAGACAGACTTTGCTGGCAAAGTAATGTGTCTGTTTTTTAATAAGCTGCCTAGGTTGGTCATAATTTTTCTTCCAAGGAGTAAGTGTCTTTTAATTTCATGGATGCCATCACCATCTGCAGTGATAAAATAAAATCCTTCACTGTTTCCATTGTCTCCCCATCTATTTGCCATGAAATGATGGGACCAGATGCCAAGATCTTAGTTTTCTGAATGTTGAGTTTTAAGCCAACTTTTTCACTCTGCTTTTTCACTTTTATGAAGGGGCTTTTTAGTTCTTCTTCACTTTCTGCCATAAGGGTGGTGTCATCTGTATATCTATGATTATTGATATTTCTCCCAGAAATCTTGATTCCAGCTTGTGCTTCTTCCAGCCCGACATTTCTCATGATGTACTCTGCATATAAATTAAATAAGCAGGGTGACAATATACAGCCTTGATGTTCTCCTATCCTGATTTGAAACCAGTCTGTTGTTCCATGTCCATTTCTAACTGCTGTTTCTTGACCTGCATACAGATTTCTCAGGAGGTCAGGTGGTCTGGTATTCCCATCTCTTGAAGAATTTTCCACAGTTTGTTGTGATCCACACAGTCACAGACTTTGGTGTAGTCAATAAAGCAGAAGTAAATGTTTTTCTGGAACTCTCTTGCTTTTTCGAGGATCCAATGGATGTCGGCAATTTATTAAGTGAAAGTTAAATGCTTACAAAATTCCTCTCCAAATATACTCCTCTGAGTTGCGAAAAAACAGTTCCGTAAACATGAGTATATTGCTCTACATTCATTTTTATAACAACTGAGTTTCTCCAGCAGAGCTCCCCAAAACAAGGAGAATGTACCAATGGAATACCTAGCCATAATAAAGGCTCTGTGAGTGCATCAGCGAATGCATAGCCAACTAACATGCGGATGCTGATGAGTTTCTATTGTTTGGGGGAGACTTGAAATATAAATAAACTGCCTTTTAAAAAATTTAGAGGCAAAGTGGGTTTTAAATATCATCCAGTCCAATTGTCTCACTCTAAAATAAGGAAACTAAGGGGATTTTTCTAAGATTATACCAGCTACTCACCCAGTGTGCATCCTGAGAACATGGGTCTTTCTTCATGTGCTGGAAATGAGGCCACAGATGACCTTTCTCCCTTCTAGCAGCACTGCAGTCTGTGCTATTACTAGCTGACCTCTCTGGTCTCCCAGCAGCACTCAAACTTTTTGTTTTTAACATTAGATCCTAACTGCAATCAAAAGGTACTTTATCCCACAGCATCAGTGAAGATGGTTATTTTGCCTCTCATCTGCATACTGAGAGACCGCTACTAAAGTGGCCCACTCCTTTGTTAATCAGCCCTATTACACATGATCATAGTTGAAAGTAAGCTTGTTTCCATATTTACACATATTGGTTTGGTCCTTCCCTTCATAGTTACTGAAAATAATATTAATTGCTCTTGCAGCTGATAGACTTTAAAGTACACAATGACAGTGGGTATATTTTCCTTCCCCTGTCAAATGCTTTATTCCAGGCTTAACTTTCTAAACCTGTTTTCAAAAACCCCTTATATCACATGCTTTTAGAGGCCTTCAGTATTCAAATCTTATCATTCTAATCATGCTTCTTTTTGTAGAGATCTCTCGTATCAAGTTGTACTCAGAACCAAGTATCATACACCCCTGTCTTCTGACCTGTGGAGCTTGTGATGACATCACCTTTTATCTTCTGAAAATTGACCTGGGTTTGTATCAATTAATGTAATCTAGGTTTGCATTCTTTTTCTAGGTGGCCATGTCCCACAGTCAGCTCATCAGAAATGTTATAACTACAGATTTCTTCTGCTGTATTCTTATTAAATTCTTTGCGTGTGGTTTTTGTTTTGTTTTTAATTATTTTGATGGCTTTTTCATTGTTCTTGAGGGAAAAAAAAAAGCCCTGAGTAAAAGAACTGGGTTGGTATAGCTAATTAGCATTATTTTTGATTAGAAGGACAGAAGCCTTGAGGCAGGATCCCAAGCATAATCCAATGGACATTGGTCAGGAAGATAAGTAAGCCATCTTAGAGTGAATATGGAAAGAGAGGAGTCAAGGAGGGAAAACTTTTCCTTAAGGCAATCATGTGCATGACAAGCATGTTTTCTCAGCTGATTATAAGCACTTGTTGTGGAGTCCCTCCAGGTCACAGCTTCCTCTTCTCTGATGCCTACCGCATCTCTAACCCACAGTAATGGGGACCAAGCTTGCACTGGGATTCACACTCACCATGCTTTTATTCACTGGAACCATATCTGTTTGACTGCAGTTGATGGGTCAAGCTGCATGCATCCAAAATCAGTAGTCCAATCAGAATCCCTTTCCTAAGAGTCTTGAATTCATATGAAGAGAGAAATTTCATCTCCCACAGGTAGCTGACCTATAAAATGTAAACTTGAGAGATAATGGTGACCATACCTTTTACTTTATCCCAAAACCTCAGAAACAGAGAAAACTGGTGGCCCAAAAGACAGAGACAAAGAAGATGTGATGAAAAAGTAAGGATGAAGGGCAGAGAGAAAATGTGGATGTCATTTCAGTTCCTTGTGTATCCTTCCTTGTCTAGAGTTGGCCACGTTCCTGGTCTTTTAATTGGTCCTTCTCCTTTTTCTCTAAAACTAGGTCCCATTTATGTCTGTTTTTGTAACTAAAACATAAGTACACAAAATAAGGATTTTCCTGTTTTTGTTTAGTTTTCTCTTTGAAATTATATTACAGATATCATACCACTGTTTTACATTTATCTTTCTTTCTTTCTTTCCATCCCTTACATATATCTTTTTAAAAAAAATCATCTCAGAAAAAAACGTTGGCTTCAGCATTTTCTTCCTCTTGTCTTTTACTTCTTTATAATTATTTGTCATTGAATAGTCAATTTCTTTTTTTATTTTTTCATCATCCCTGTTTTCATGAATTATTATCATTTTATCTGTTTATACTTATGAAGCCAACCTCATTTTAGGAATATTTATGAGGACTGATTTCCTAATGTCTATAGTAAGTTTGTGTTTATCATTTTTAGGGTACCATAGACTTTAAAATGATGATATAGCTTCAACATTACACTGTCAATATTTTTTCTTTCTTGTTTATGAAGAGAATATGTTTCTTTCTCAGCTTCTTATCTAACAAGTGAATAAAAGGAATTTATATCATATTTAAATAACAGAGATTTAGGTAAATGAACTTATCACCTTAGAGCTAAATTACATAAAGACACATTTCCAAAGTTAAAATATTAATTGAAAAATATATAAAATTAGTAATACTTCCAACTAATGTTTATAATTATATGTTGAACTGTAGGATAGGAATGTCTCATAAAGTGGAAGAAAAACAGAAAGAAACAGCTGAAACATTTACTTTTTAAACTTATTTTGTCACTCATTGCCCTTTAAAAGTCATTCTTATGGATTAATGCTCCCCTATAATTGAATGAAAATTCCAATAATCTCATGACTTCACTGTTGTCTTCTAGGTGATGAATGTGTGTATAGTCAATTGTTTGCAAACAAAGCCCAATTTGGAAATTCAAACATTCAATCAAATCTACGAATCAACCTTCAATCTTGCTGCAAAGGCTGATTACAGGGCAGTCACCTCTATACTGTGGCTCCAAACAGTATCAGTTTTCTTTCTTACCAGACTTCTCAGTATTTCAACTATAAGCATTATATGCTAAGATGTCACATAGAAACACCCATCACAAGGCTTAATATGGATCACACACACAGAGTAGACTCACAGATCAGCAATAGGTTTCTCCAGATAAATCTTCTAACCAATCCCCTATCTCTGTTGTCTCCTCATCCAAGATAAATAACACATTCCATATCTTTTTTTGCCTAAAAAACCCATAAGACATGGAAATGTTACCTGTGAAAGTTTGTGTTATAGTCATTTTGATCTTTATTATTTATTTTGTTGCTCTTAATATATTAGTAAATATCAAAATAGAGAAGGAATCATTCATTTTTGTCATTTGATTATACCAATAGCTAAAAGTAATTTTTAAAATAAAAATAGTTAAAATATTCCTCTTAAAACAGTGGGTTCAAAGAAGAGGTATAATATAATAGATTGAGTTAATCTCTGATTGCTAAATTTGTTTATTCCCAAAGGCTGATACTGGCCCCTGTTCTTCTCAGGCCACGGTGTTTCTTTGGTAAACTGAATCTACTTGTGATTACCATTGGCTCAGTTACTTGCACTAGAAGAGACTATTAGACTACATATCAGACTTGATTTTCTTTCTCTCTATGAGCTAAGTTATAGTCTTTATCAAATCTTGAAAAAAGATTTCTTAATTATAAACTTTTTTCCCAAGATAACAATAAAGATGACACCTATGATTTATATGATAATTAATATTGACTCTTAAGCTTTAGATTTTTTTTTCTGTATTTTGACTTAAGTAGGCATTTAATGCAATTCTTTCTAGAAGGTAGGTTTTGGATTAGGCCCCACTTTCCCTAAAAAGGCTAAGGTTTGTGAGATAGAATGACCAAAATTTTGCAGAGAAGAACTGAAAAAAAGGCCATGATTTTCTGTTTACTTATATGGTATTTTCCCTGTACTTCTTTATCTTTTTTTAGTGCATACCACGAGCTTTTAAACAATTTAGCTTCCATTGAGTTAACCACTCAAAGATTATTTTCCCATGAAATGTTGAGCTTTAATACGTTAAACTTTAGGTAGAAACACTCCTAAGTATTTTATTCTTTTTGTTTCGATGGTGAATGGAATTGTTTCCTTAATTTCTCTTTCTGATTTCTCACTGTTAGTGTATAGGAATGCCAGGGATTTCTGTGTGTTGATTTTATATCCTGAAACTTTGCTATATTCACTGATTAGCTCTAGTAATTTTCTCGTAGAGTCTTTAGGGTTTTCAATATAGAGGATCATGTCATCTGCAAACAGAGAGAGTTTTACTTCTTCTTTTCCAATCTGTATTCCTTTGATTTCTTTATCTGCTCTGATTGCTGTGGCCAAAACTTCCAAAACTATGTTGAACAGTAGTGGTGAGAGTGGGCACCCTTGTCTTGTCCCTGATTTCAGGGGGAATGCTTCCAGTTTTTCACCATTGAGGATAATGTTTGCTGTGGGTTTGTCATATATAGCTTTTATTATGTTGAGGTATGTTCCTTCTATTCCTACTTTTTGGAGGGTTTTTATCATAAATGGATGTTGAATTTTGTCAAAGGCTTTCTCTGCATCTATTGAGATAATCATGTGATTTTTATTTTTCAATTTGTTAATGTGGTGTATTACATTGATTGATTTATGAATATTGAAGAAACCTTGCATCCCTGGGATAAAGCCTACTTGATCATGATGTATGATCTTTTTGATGTGTTGTTGGATTCTATTTGCTAGAATTTTGTTGAGGATTTTTGCATCTAAGTTCATCAGTGATATTGGCCTGTAGTTTTCTTTTTTTGTGGCATCTTTGCCGGGTTTTGGAATTAGGGTGATGGAGGCCTCATAGAATGAGTTTGGAAGTTTACCTTCGTCTGCAATTTTCTGGAAGAGTTTGAGTAGAATAGGTGTTAGCTCTTCTCTAAATTTTTGGTAGAATTCAGCTGTGAAGCCATCTGGTCCTGGGCTTTTGTTTTTTGGAAGATTTCTGATTACGGTTTCAATTTCCATGCTTGTGATGGGTCTATTAATATTATCTATCTCTTCCTGGTTTAGTCTTGGAAAGTTATACTTTTCTAGGAATTTGTTTTGTGCAAAATATACTTGGGAAAATATATTGTTCAACTCAATTTGATTAATTCTCACCATAGATTTGTATTTATTTATGTTAATACTATACTGGAATACTTAGTTCATTAACTTCTAATTTATCTAAAACAATGAGTAAAACTGTTTTCCTTGCAAATCATAACAAATTTTCAAATGGCACAATAGTTGAGGTTTGTGTAACGTACATTTATTTTTAATGTCATGAGAAGTACACTTAAGAACTTAACAGTTTTATCTTGTATTTTTAAATTTCCATAATGATTTGCTTTTGAAATCATGGAGGGTAACATTTAGTTAATCTTGCACCTTGCATTTAAAATTTGAATATGATAAGTTGTATATTGTTTTCTGCTTTTAAAAACTAACATTTATTTCCATGATCCTGAGAAATCTCTGGTTCTAATAATTCTTACTGGTTATCACTGAATTTTGAACACATATAGATACTTTCTAATACCAGTTTCTGGGGGGAAAGAGGTTGAATGCATTCTACTACATTTAAGAGAGTCTGAATAAAAAAAAAGAAATTGTTTTAGATAAAATTAAATAAAAAAAATAATACGTTAAACTTGAGTGAACCTGTGAAACCCTAGGCACCTCACTCTTAACCTCAATGAAGGCAGAACCCTAGGTTCATGCCCCTCTCCCCACTCTCTGTGTCTCTCCCAGTAGCCTCAGTCTCTTCACTGTGTGGTCCCAGGCATGCCATGTTCTCTAGGATCTGTGATGTTTGGGCTTTCAAGGTTCTCTGATTGTTGCTGCTGAGGTGCGCTTGCAATCATAATAAGACCCACAAGGGCTGGTCCCGTTACAACGTTGTCTCTGGTTGGGAAGGTGTGTCTTTTCATCACAGGTAGCATGGGAAAGGTTCAGTAGGCGCTAGTGTTAAAGAACTCACCTGCCAATGCAGGAGACAGAAGAGCTGCAAGTTCTATCCCTGGTGAGGAATAGCCCTTGGAGGAGGAAATGGCAACCTGCTTCAGTATCCTTGCCTGGAAAATTCTATGGGCAGAAGAGCCTGGCTGGCTACAGTCCATGGGGTCACAAAGAGTAGGACACAACTGAGAGATAAAATCAAAATCAATCAGCAATGACCCAGTGCCCTCAGGCATTCTTAAATCAGAGAATCATTATCAAAATGCTGATACTCGCATAAAACAGCGTGCATGCATGGGTTAGTACACACGATATATTCCCTTGCTCTATTAGTTGACAGGGCCTAGAAGAAAGCATTCCCTAGAATTCCCTAGTAGCAATGAGCAAACCCAGTGCCCAGATCTTGTTTTCTAATACCATTCTCCAACTAAATTAAAAAAGGAAAATCGGCTGATTCTAGGTCTGAGTCAATGACTAGGCACGATGAACCTGGGGGACATCTTATGACCCCATAAAATAAGGAAGTGTTTAACACACACACAAACACACACACAGAGTGATTGGGGTTTATAGCAAATGGAAATAGCCAACTAAAAATTTCTCAATGGTTGAAGCTGGAGCAATTTGAATAATCAAAGAAGTAAAATAATATTGGATTATAACCCAAATATAAAATAAATACACATGAGTTCATATTAATATAGCTAAATGATGGAACAAAATAAAGAATTGGAAGATTAATGCCACATGTAGAATTCTAAGTAATTTATATACATAAACTACATAAATTTATGGTGGAGCATAACTTCCCACTCTGTAATTTTAGTCTGCAAATAGATTAATTTTACACTTAAAAAAATAGAGTAACTTTAAAGAAGTCTGGCAAGCACTATATCAACCATGTGAGCAAGGTTATTAACATTGATAATTCATACTTACAGCCTGTGCTCTTGATATGGTATGACAAAAAGGTCAGAACACCTCTGCATTCTCCATCCCCAAAGTTTAGTATCTCAGTTTACTACTGAGAAAGCATAAAGACCTTCTATGTTCTACAAAAACCTGGCCAGTACACCTCAATACTGTAAAAACGTAAGAAGTAAGTAAATAAGTAAAGTCACTCAGTTGTGTCTGACTCTGTGACCCCATGGACGGTAGCCTACCAGGCTCCTCTGTCCATGGGAGTTTCCAGGCAAGAATACTGGAGGAGTATTTCCTTCTCCAGGAAACACACACACACACACACACACACACACACACACACACACAAACCATAAAAACTATAATAAAAAAAAAAACACAAAAAACAAAGAAAGTCTGAGAAACTGCCACAGTGTAGGGAACTCTAATACAAGGTTATGCTTAAATGTAATGTAGCATCTAAGTGAGATTCTGAAAGAGAAAAGTACATTAGGCAAAATCAAAATTGATCGAATGGACTCTCGCTCATTGTATAACGATATGTAGTCATTACTTAGAATGAATGTACCACACTGAAGTAAATTAGGGAAACAACAGAAAGAATTATATAAAGCATATGGAAACTCTTTGTGCCTTTACTGCAACCTCTCTGTGAATCTCAAACTATTCTAAATAAAAACATATTAAAAACAAGCAATCTCCTATGCTGGAAATAATTTCCTTAAGATTGAAACTGCTTGCTAGTTGTGTAACTTAGGACAAATGAATTTTGATTCCTCAGTTTCCTCAACTGTAAAATGCAGATAAGACCTAATCAATAAGCTTGTTGAGAGTGTTAAGTAATTTAATATAGATAAAAACTTATAGAAATGCTTACCATATACTAAGTACTGCATATGTTAAATTCTTGCTCCTATTACGACTCTATGCCATACCTACTCCATCACTCGGCTGCTATGAATCTACACTCTCCAGCAATGTTTTCTCTAATGGGAACCATGTTATATCCTCTAGCAAAGTGTTTCCTGACTTGACAAAACAGAGGGTAATTTTATAGCTATCTCACCTTCTAGGAGATATTTAGCAATGTCTGGAGACATTTAAAATTGATGCACTGGGATGGATAGACACTTTCGGCATGTAATGGGTAGAAGCCAGAGATGCTGCTAAACATCTAATGATATACAGGACAGCCTATCACAAAAAGCAATTATCCCATTCAAAATGTCAATAGTGCTGAGGCTGAGAAACCCTGACTAGTTCCTTCCTTTCCAAAAGGATCTTGAAGGATGAAGAACACTGAAGGACCCTCATTTATATGTTTCAAGGATAGCCTGAGTCTTATAATAGCAGGTCATATGTTTTCTATAGATCAGGAGAACAAAGACCTTCTAAGATACATGGTAAAACCTCACAATGCAATAACCCAAATCAGCATATCTCAGTAAAGTTATATGACTGCAAAAATAACCGCAGTGTTTCCTTTTATTAAAGCATTTTTTTTCTGAGTCAGAAATTGTTGGAGTATGCTTTTCCCCACATCAAATGAGGTAATTATTAATAAAATGTATTCCAAAGAATTTGTGATATTAAAATCACATTGTGAAAAACACAGGCATTGCTCTAATTCTGCTGATGGGTGAGTAACTTATTTCATTGCTAAGTAGGAAATAGTCTGCCTTTAGATAGTATTAGTAATGACAAAGTTCTTATGTTACCAAACTCTCAGATAAAAATACCCTGAACCCAGGGTAGGCAAGGTGTGAATTAAGAAGCTGGAAGAAGGCTTGAGGAGCCATAGGAACTGCAGATACATTTGTCATCTCCTGGATGGCACAGATGCCATAACACAGCCTCTCTCCTGGCTGGAGCTGCAGCCATAACATAACCATAACACAGCCAGAACATAACCTCAGATAGCATACCCACAGTGTCTCTTCAATGTAGCTCCGGTGCAGCAGCACCCGGGGCCTTCATGGTGAAGCTCATACAGGCATACGGCACAGAGTAGCCTGCAACGAAGCAAGCACCTTGTGACACGCATGCACAGTGCTGTAAGTAGTCTCAGCCACTACATAACCATGAAAAGTCACTGTTTACAGAACATGGGGCAAGAGGTCATGAGAGTGTGGAGCAAGAGAGCCTGACCGGCACCATCTTGTTTATTTCCCCACAACATGCATCTTACTTTGCATGCCGCCTGATGTGAAGAGCAGACTCACTGGAATAAACCCTAATGCTGGGAAAGATTGAGGGCAGGAGGAGAAGGGGACAACAAAGGATGAGATGCTTGGATGGCATCATTGACTCCATAGATGTGAGTTTTAGCAAACTCCTGGAGATAGTGAAGGACAAAGAAGGCTGGTGTGCTGTAGTCCATGGGGTTGCAGAGTTGGACTTGACTTAGCAACTAAACAACAACAAATCATTTTTCCAAATTCTTTTTCTGTTAGGTTATTACAGAATATTGAGCAGAGTTTTCTGTGCTATACAGTAGGTCCTTGTTGGTTATCTATTTTAAATAGAGTACTGTGTATATGTCAATCTCAAACTCCAAGTCTATCTCTTGCCCCTATCTTTCTCCCCTGGTAACCGTAAGTTCAATATCTATTAAATTCATTTGTATCATATTCTTTTTTTAGATTCTGCATACAAGCGATATGAAATGCTATTTGTCTTCTTCTGACTTACTTAGTTTGATAGCATCCAGGTCCATCCATCTTGCTGCAAATGGCATTATTTCATTATTTTTATGGCTGATTAATATTCCACTTTGTATATGTACTGCATCTTTTATTCATTCTTCTGTCAATAGACATTTAGATTGTCTCCATATCTTGGCTATTGTAAACAGCACTGAAATAAATTTTGGAGAGCATGTATTCTTTTGAATTGTTTTTCTTTGGGTATATGGCCAGGAGTGGGAATGCTGGATCATATGGTAGTTCTGTTTAGGTTTTTTGAGGAACCTTCATACTGTTCTCCATAGTGGTTGTATCAATTTAGATTTCATCAACAGTGTAGGAAGGTTCTCTTCTCTCCACACCCACTAGCAGGTCTGGACCAGTCTCTTATGACGTCACTGCTTTTTTCCCTGGGTCCTGGGACACACAGGCTTTTGTATCTACCTCCCAAGAATTTCTATTTCCCACAACCCTGTGGAATTTCTGTGATTAAACCCCACTGGCTTTCAAAGTCAGATTCTCTGGGATCTTCTCCCATTGCCAGACCCCAGGTTGGGAAGCCTAGTGTGGGGCTCAGGACTTTCACTCCTTAGAACCTCTATGATATAATTATTTTCTAGTTTGTGAGATGAACAGGTATGAGATTTGACTTTATCATGATTACTTCCTCCCTGCCATTCTATTGTGGCTTCTCTTTTTGTCTTTAGGTGTAGGGTATCTTTTTGGTAAGTTTCAACATTTTTATTGTTGTTGTTGTTGTAATAAAGTTGATAATTTAAATACAATGGGAAAATTCTATAAAGCAATTTTTCAAAATAAACAAAAGAACAGTTGTAAACTTATTGAATGGAATTATTATTAAATTCATTAAATAAAACAGACATGTATTTATTGAACACTTTAAAATATATTGAATAAATTAAATAAATTGAGTTCATAAATAAATCTTCTTACAACAGTAACTCCAGTTCCAGGTCTCTTCACTGATACATTCTATTATGTATTTAAGGAATAAATGACACATATCTTATATATTTTTGCTTTAGAAAATAGAGCAGAAGTAAATACTTACCAATGTATTATATGAGTCCCATATAATTCTTATATAGGAACATTATAAAAAAATTGCATACTAACTTTACTCTTGACAATAAAAGTAAAATAATTGCCAAAAATTTAGCAAAGCAAATCCAGCATTGTTCTTAAAATGTCCAATAATACAAAGTTGATTCAACAATAAATAATTCTTGTAACTCACACTACGTTAACAGAATTAAGTGTGTATGTATGTATACATTTCAGTAGCCATAGAAAAACCATTTGACCTATTTCAACACTCATTCTCAATCCTAAAACCTCAGCAAATATTCAATAGGTGAAAATTTCCTCCATTTAATGAAGAACATCTAGTGGAAAAATACATCTAATATCATATTTAATGACAACATATTAAGATTGGGAATAATGCAAGGTCATATCTTCTCACTACTCCAACATTGTGTTTGAAACTGACAGCACTAAGGGAATGAAAAACTTGCACAAAAGTTGGAAGGAAAAAAGTAAATATAAATATATACATAATATATATGCATGCATGCTGATGCACTTCGGTCGTGTCTGACTATGCAATCCTATAGACTGTAGCCCTTCAGGCTCCTCTGTCCTTAGAGATTCTTCAGGCAAGAATACTGGAGTGGGTTGCTGTGCCTTTCCATGATAATCATAAATAAATCTATATAGAGATGAACATAGGAATAAAGAGCTATGGATACTGAAGTTGGAGTGATTTCATTTTCACTATCCAAGAAGACAGTTAAGAATTAACCTAAGAAAATTTTAAAAACATGAAGCTGAGAGTCTTAAATGCCCTCTTCCAAAAGGAAATTCAATTTTCTTACATTTTCTATCAATATTTTTTACCATAGGGAAGGCAATATATGAAAATAAATCCCAGGATTTTCTACAAACATGATTTATAACAGACATGGCTTGCTGGGTCCATTTGTTTTGACAATAATGTATTCTGCTACATGTTGTATTGAATAGATGTAAAAAAAACATGGTTCCGATTAGGAGAGATAACAAAAATTTATTTTGTTGCCAATAATAGAACACTAAACTATTTAATGTACCTAAGACTTGCTAGCTCATGCTACCCATATTTGCGTAAGTGGACAAATGTTTAAACTACAATAATGCTTTTTCTTTTTTCACTAAAATAGAAATGAGATGTTGGTCAGGGATTTCTAACAATTTTTATGATTCCACACAATAGAAATTTTTCTCCTTTTAACTAAAACTAGTTTGTATTTTCATCAGCTTAATGTGTAATTCATAAGAATTATTGTATTAACCCTTATCATTTAAAAGAGTTTTTAAAAATCAATTGTCCATATGTTTGAGGACTCAAAGTTAGTGATCTTTCTAAAAGAATAAGGGTTTCCATTCCATGTTTTATTGTGATCTTCTCCAATGGGGCAACTTTCTTCTGTTAATTTTTTTTTTTTCAAAATGTGCTCCTTCCAATACAAACCTTGCCAGCTAACCCAATGGGATTAACATTGTATCAATTATTTCAGGAATTATTGAGGACTCTCATACATGTCTGTTCCATAGTGGAGGTCTTTCTTATATACTCAGTGTCACCTAGATGATTTTTCAAGTCTCTTTTATTGCTTTTTTCTTAATTTAATGTTTTTATTAGTTGCCTATCTGCTAGATGTCATAGTAACTAATGAGGTGATTCTGGAACTGGACTACTTGAATTTGAATTCTCATACCTACCTGTACAAGTGTGATCTTGCTGCTTGATTCCTAAATGCCTTTGTTTTCTAAGTTGAAAAATAAGGGTAACAACCGACCTACATCATAGAAATATTTTGAACATTAAATGAGATAATGTGAAATGAGAAAACACATACAGAACATTGAATATTTTAGGTGCACAAGAAATGCTGTTTACTGTTATTACCAATTGCTACGACTAATACCATTAAAACTTTTAAACTATTAGACATTTAAGAGAAGGGATTTTGTCTTATTTATCTTTATATCCTCATTAAAAAAAAGTACCTAGTACATAATGGATGTAAAAAAACATTTATTGAATAAATAAATACATGAGTGAATGTGATTACAAGGTAAATTTTCTATAGATTTTTTGTATGTGTATCTTTTTTTGGACTCTTTGACAATAGGGGTCTTTACTGTCATTATCAGCCTGATCATTGTTTCAAGAAGGCCTCCTTCCACACAAAGCCATTCGTTTGTAATTTCTCATATACTTGCCATTAAGTGATTTTATAGCATGTAAAAGAAATGGGATCTCCAAAAGCTTATTTAGAGGAGAAAGTATTAGAAATTTACATTTTTAACTTCCCTATCTCCTAAATCTGAAAGTACTGGAAAGTAAAATAAACCAGAAGGAGGTGGACCTTAGTGCATTGCAGAAAATGAAAGTACTCAGAGGAAAATTATTTGGAATGTCTAAGAAAATCAAAGATTCCTAAGTTTCCAGTAAAATCTGAAGAAAAACTCAAAGAATACTCAGTTGTTGCAGGTGTCAGAGCATTGTTTTGATGGTATGAAGTCAAAGTTTGAACCTGCCACACTGGTAGGTACTTGGCTATAGGACTCTGCCTGATGGAGCAGATGATGGAAACCCTGGAGAGGACCTATCCCGGCAAACTTAATTGCTTCCTTGTATCTTACAGGATCACATCTCCCTTATTTACACATGAAAAAGCCTGGAAGCATGGAAGCCACCGCTGTCCCCATGCCAGCCAGAGAACCATTGAGAAGTTGTGGTTCTGCAATTGATCTATCATTTTCTGCCAGTGGCTCCACATGTGTTACTTGACAGCATAACCAGTAGGAAACAATATCGATGAATATAAAAGATAAGATTACCCTTTTGCGGGGCTTCCCCAGTGACTCAGCGGTAAAGACTCCGCCTACAATGCGGGAGCCACAGCAGTCCTGGGTTTGATCCTTGGGTGGGGAAGCTCCTCTGGAGGAGGGCACTGGCAACCCACTCCAGTACCTTTGCCCAGAGAAACCATGGGACACAGGAGCCTGGCAGGCTGCAGTCCATAGGGTTACAAAGAGTCGGACACTACTGAAGCGGCTTAGCATGGATGGCATATCCATTTGCAAGGATTTGTGGATATGATGTAAAATTAAACATTATAATTGTTAGATATTAGTGAGGCACTAGAAAAAAAATGCATAAGTGATATTAAGAGCTCCCAAGGAAAGAAGCAATGGTTTTAAGACATAAAAACATTGCATAGGATGAAAACTAATTTCTACATGTAAAAATGTAATAAAATAAACTGGAAAATAAAACTGAAAGGCATATTCTAGGAAATTTCACAAAAAATTTTAAAAGTTTTGAAATTCTCATAACTTATATCAAGGAAAGATTCATAAACACTACCATTCAAGTAACAGTTTTCAGGAAGAAAAGTAGTAAAAGATGATGAGATATCAAATTAAAGAAATGATAAAGACATTTTGCATGAATAGGAATGCTAGTTATCCTATTGGAAATGGATACACAATTTCATATAAGGCTAATGACAAAAAGTCACACACCAAGGTTTCACCTAAATAGATCCTGGTAACATTTCTACAGCTCCTAAATTAAAAGCATACCTTGCAAGCTCCCACATAGAAAAAATTGATTTTCAATCAGAAAAGAAAACAGACTAGCATTGGACTTCTCAACTATCACATTAGAACACACGGGAAAATATTTGCAGGGAAAAAAAAAAAAAGAAAAAGAGAGAGAAATCATCCTTTTTCCTAATGAACAATGTCACCTGAAATCAGCCAACTATACCTAATCTAGTCTACTCAATGTCAAGCATTAATCATCAAAACAAAAAAGAATTTGCACTAAATCATTTCAGCATTATTTTATCTCTAGAATTTTGGTAGACACTTGAAAGTTAAGGCAACCCAAACTTTGAGGTAACTTGCTATCAACAAGTGAAACAGCTAAATCATAAAGGGCTAGAATAAATTCAGTCTCAGGGTTGAGTATCTAACAAATATCTGTGGTGGATTATCAGTGAAGGAAGGGTATTAAAACAATAGCAGGGCAGAATTTCCTGGGAAATGTTCAATATAACAAGTAGAATGTTTCACAATATACCTTTTATAGTCAAAGTCAATCATTCAGCCCAATACTGTACATACAGCTTCCAAATAAACGGTATGAGAAAGCTTCCTTTCCTGAAGATGTGTGATATAGCAAGGGTTCATGAACTTAAAATTAGAAACCAAAACAGGACAACAGAAATAGAGTTGTTGATCCTTTTGGAAACAGAACAGATGTCCTCTACATCAAAGAAAACTAACAATCTTTGCATGAGCAGAAGTCTCTGCTATTAGCAATAGGCTGGAAGCATGAGACGATGAAAAAGGAGAATAAAATCTAGAGCCACAGAAATGTGATGATAAAAGCAGTTTACCTAGACTGACATGAAGGTCACAATTCTACTTCCTCCTAACAAAGAGGCTTCAACCCCAAAGAAACTGGGAATGATTGATTGACATTAACACAGACTTGTGCTGATGTTATCCCAGTGCATTATTTCTAACTTTTATCTCTATATATTTTGTCACTCTTCATTTTTTTTAATTTAAAGATATTTTTACATTTTACTGATGTTTTGTCTTTTACCAACAATGTTACATATTCATTGTTAACAAAACGAACTCTTGTCACACAGTAGGTCCTTATTAGTTATCCATTTTATATATAATGGTGTACATATGTTAATCTCTATTTCCCAATTTACCCTTCTCCCCCCTTTCACCCTTGGTAACCATAAGGTTGTTTTCTGCACTTGCGACACTATTTCTGTTTTGTAAATACGTTAATTTGTACCAGTTTTTTAGGTTCCACATCTAAGCAATATCATATGATATTTGTCCTTCTCTGTCTGACAGTTTCACTCAGTATGACAATCTCTAAATTCATCCATGTACTGCAAATGGAATTATTTTGCTTTTTATGGTTAAGTAATATTTCATTGTATATGTGTGTGTGTGTGTGTGTGTGTGTGTGTGTGTGTGTGTGTGTGTGT
>ML662442.1:15331983-15406535 GCA_007570785.1 Antilocapra americana
TTATAGTTTCCTTTGTTGTGCAAAAGCACAAGTGGTGCTGGGAAAACTGGACAGCCACTTGTAAAAGAATGAAACTAGATCACTTTCTAACACCATACACAAAGATAAACTCAAAATGGATTAAAGATCTAAGCATAAGACCAGAAACTATAAAACTCCTAGAGGATAACATAGGCAAAACACTCTCTGCTATAATCCAAAGCGGGATACTCCATGACCCACCTCCCAGAATATTGGAAATAAAAACACGAATAAACAAATGGGACCTAATTAAAATTATGTAAGGCATTTTAAAGAGCTGAATTATGCTCCCTTCTTTTCTTTCCAGATCCATGACCCTGCCAGTTTCTATGACCCCAAGTATTTCACCTCTGCCACCTGGCACATAAACTCAATGTGCACCACCCAAATACCCCTCAGGTACTCATGAAGTCATACTTCTGTGCTCTCCCATTTGCTTAAGGAAATTATGATAATCCTAAGCCCTTTGATAGTCCTCATTCCCTTACTATGGCTAATTAGGACATTAATCCGACCCTGTATGGTCCGGAAGACTCTATCTGAGTTCTGCTGCAGGCTTGCAGGGAAGGACTAGATTTTGCAGGGACATAGTAGGTCTTAAATGATGAATTGATGAAGTTCTCTAGTCTTCAGTTCTCCAAACACTGCCTACCTAACAGTACAGTGGTTTGCATAATAATTAAGGTCTTTTAGTTTAAACCTCCTGAAAGAAGGAAAAGAAATGAAGGAAGGAAGGAAGACGCAAAGAAAAAATGAAAGGAAGAAAGAAAGAAAGAGGGAGAGGGGAAATAAAGGAAGAAGGAAAGAAAGAAGGAAGGAAGAGATGTAAAGAAAGGATACAGAGGGTCACTGAAAGACAGGAGGATGAGAAGAGGACTTGCTGACACCACATTAGGCAGCACGGTTCTTTGATACGGTGCTTGTTCTTATGAGGGCACTAATGCTGTAGTGAGGGCCCCCATCCTCAACTAAACCTAGTTACCACCTAAAGCCCCCATCTCTAAATCCTATCATACTGGGGGTTAGGGCTCCAAAAATATATGAATTTTAAGGGGACACAATTATTCAGTTCATAGCAGTAAGTCTAAATTATTCAGACTGCATTCCAGCATAGAGCACAAGGCCTGTAATATTTAAATAATAAATATATATTGAAAGAATTCATGTATGAATAAATGAGTAAATGAATGAATTTCTATTGTCATTGGAGAGAAGGGGAAAGAAGGGAAAGACTCAAGAATGAAATTGTAGGGAACTGACATGGGAGAAATTAAAAAGGAAAAAGAGGCAGATAGAAAAGGTTGAGAATGGAGAAAGCTAGAGCACGAAATGTCTTAGAAGATAAGACACCAAGAGATTCAAATGAAGATCATTCAGCTGTGTTAAATAACTGAAAAATGACTGACATAAACATGCTTTTTGTTTGTGAGAGTGAAATTTATTTTTACCTATTGTAAGGTTAAATTCAGAAGAAATAGAGTAATGGAGAGGCAGAAACTATTGGGGTATGGTCTATTTTAAAGAGCAGACTGTGCAAACTAATTTATAGCTTGCTTTGATTCATTTAACAGGATATGGAAATTGTTTCCATGTTATCATTTAATCATTCACATCATTTATAATAATAACATCACACTCCAGCTATGGCACAGAATAAACATTACTAATCCTTTATGGATAAACAGTTGTTTCAAATGTGTTGCAATTATAAATCTTTTTGGGTCTAATATAACTGAAAATAAAGATTTTCAAATATGATTATATCCTTAGAATACACTTTTTTTTGAAAGTACAATGATTAGGTCAATAAGAATACACATTTAAATCTTTTGATTTAAATTCTCTTACAAGCAATGAAAGCCACTACTGATATCCCCACATCTTTGTCATCATTTATTTCTTTTGTTTTTACATTTTGATGTTACTGAAAAATTGCCACCATGTGGTTTCAATTTATATTGACATGACAAATGATGAGTTATTATTCAAAGATATTAATGTGTGTGTGTGTGTGTGTGTGTGTGTGTGTGTATACTCACACAAAGCATATGCATTTAGGATTCACTGAATGGAGAAAAGTAAATGTATTCATTGGCTCAGTTATTCATTGACTATTTATGAAAATTCTTCTATGTTCCAAGCTTTGTTTTATATACTTAAGGTAAATAAACAAAACTGACCAAAGTCCTTGCTTCCAGAAAACTTATATAATATTGAATTTTAAAATATAATAGAAAAGATAAACACATTTTAAAGTCAAGAATACTAAGGAGAAATCAGTATCTAAGAAGGAGACTTAGATAATTTGAGAGGTCACCTGTAAACTAGGTATTCAGATGCAATGGTAAATAGAATTGCTTCCTTAATTTCTCTTTCTGATAGTTTGTTATTAGTGTATAGAAATGCAAGATATTTCTGTATATTAATTTTGTACCTTGCAACTTTACTGAATTCATTGATGAGTTCTAGTAGTTTTCTAGAGATGTCTTCAGGATTTCCTATGTATAGTATCATGTCATCTGCAAACAGTGACATTTATACTTCTTCCTTTCCAATTTTGTTTCCTTTTACTTCTTTTTCTTCTCTAATTGCTGAAGTTAGAACTTCCAATACTGTGTGGAATACAAGTGGTGAGGGTGGGCACTGTTGCTGTGCTTCTAATTTCAGAGATAGCCTACCAAGGTAATATCATTTAAATAAAGACATGAAGGACGTGAGAGTGTTGCAAAGAGTCAGACATGACTGAAGTGACTTGGCAGGCAGGCAGGGGAAAGAAAGCTCTTAACAGGTAACATAAGAAAACTTTTGGAACGTCCTCTCACTTCAGTTTATTAGGGCTTCCCTGGTAGCTCAGATGGTAAAGAATCTGTTTGCAATGCAGGAGACCTGGGTTCAATCCCTGGGTCAGGAAGATTCCCTGGAGAAGGAAATGGCAACCTGCTCCAATATTCTTGTCTGGAGAAGTCCATGGATAGAGCATGGGCTCGCAAAGAGTCAAACATGACTGAGTGACTAACACTTGAACTCAGTTTACCCTCTTAACTGCCAACTGCTTCCATTTCCCAAGACAACAGTAGTCCCAGAAGGCATTTTGACATACAACAGATTAGTTGTGGCTAATGAGACAAGAACTGGACATTTGATACAAGTTGTTATCAAGTTATCAAACATATAAACTTAATGGCAGTCACATTTCACTAAGAAAATTGAGGAGTGTCTGCAAAAAGATAGACACATATACACTTGGAAGACACAAGAAAGAGATGGAGAAATTGGGAAATCATGTAATCTAGTATCTCAACAGCTAGTCCTTCCTCTGACAGGTTTGTGTTTTTAGCTTAAACTATCACAGTTAATTTATATTAAATGCAGGTAAAAATTTTAATACATAAAGTTAGCAGATAAGCTGAAATTAAGTGAAGTCTGAATTAGTTAAAAGTGTCATTTATACACATTTTCAAAGAAAAAGTTTTTTGATTTCTGCCAAATTAAATAGTGCATAACATATAGGAACACCCTAGTTTCCAGCAACACACTTCTTTACCCAAAGTCTTCTGTCCAGAGGACAGAGAATATGTCTTCTGAAGTATGTTCTCTAATTTTATAACAAAGTAGGTACCATTAAAGTCCAGCCTGACATGAGATCTCCCATGTTTCATTCTCTTTATTTGGGATATGTTTAAAGAAGGTTTATCATCTCATCTTACTGTAGACTTTTATTTTCTAAATATCTACTCTATCATTCACTTCTCTTCACTTTATCTGCCTTCATTTTTGGCCCATTAAAATTTAATTCATCCAAACTGTGTTGAATGGAGAAGGAAATGGCAATGCACTCTAATATTCTTGCCTGGAGAATCCCATGGACAGAGGAGACTGGCAGGCTACAACCCCTGGGGTAGCAAGATTCGGACACAACTTAGCTACTAAACCACCACCAACAACAACATCTGTGCTGATTACTTCAGGAGTTCCCCAATGTTCTTAGGATAAAAATCAAACTTCTTCACATAACTCATAAAGACAGTCTTGTCTAGCTCTGCACACTCATATCTCAAGCTATTCTGCTCACTTTCTGCAGTCCCAGCTTCCCTGGTCACCTTTCTGTTTGTCAGGCATTATGGCTTACTTAGATCACAGGGTTGTACATGAGGCTCTCTCTTTAGTATGCTTATACTGCTCCCCTTGAATTTTCATCCTTTTAATATTTCCAATCTTTTTTTTAATTAGAATAGAGTTGCTTTACAATGTTAATTTAGTTCCTGCTGTATAGAAAAGTGAATCAGCTACATGTATATATATATATCCCCTCTTTTTCAGATTTCTTTCTCATTTAGGTTGCCACAGAACACTGACTAAGTTCCCTCTGCTATGCAGTCAGCTCCCATCAGTTATCTATTTTATACATAGTAATGTATATGTCAAACCTTTCTCCCAATCCATCCCACTCTCCTTCCTCACCTGTTATCTCTATGTTTGTTCTCTGTGTCTCTTTATGTGCTTTGCAAATAAGTTCATCTATAGCATTTTTCTCTATTCCACATGTATGCATTAAAATATGATGTTTGTTTTCCTCTTTATGACTTACTTCACTCTGTATGGCAGACTCTCGGTCCATTCACATCTCTGCAAGTCAATCACATTCCTTTTTATAACTGAGTGATATTCCAAGGTATATACAGAATATATACACCTTAAATCTTCTTGATGGATTTAGGTTGGACATTCCATGTCCTAGCTATTGTAAACAGACCTGCAATGAACACTAGGGTGCATGTAACTTTTTGAATTATTGTTTTCTCTGGGTATACGCCCAGGAGAGGGATTGCTGAATCATATGGTTGTTCTTCTTAAGAATAATCTGAAAATCTCCCCAGACCAACACTTATTCACCAATTCACTATGCCTCTGTTTCTACATGCCTCTCTTTGCCATCAAGTTATTTATAAGATTTATAAGCTGCTTTTTCATAATGTCAGTATGTGAATGATGTGTCAACACCTCTCCCCCAACAAAATAAATACCCCAGGAAAAGAAGGAGAAAGTGAGTTTTTGATTGCTAATATTGATAGCTCACCTTTGTGTCCCAATGCCTAGCAAAGCATCCACAATTAAATTAATCAATTAATACCAAAAACTTTAAACATGATGATTTTCTGTGTTTTTCTTAAATTGTCTTTATTGAGCTATAATTTATATAAAACAAAACATATTCTTTCTAAGACCTGTGACAAAGTGTTGATTTTTTATTTTTTTTATTTTTTTGTATTTAAAAAGATATTCAGCTGAATTTTCCTAAATAGTACTCTTAAACTCCTTAGCAGATCATCATATAACTCTGGTACTCTATCAAAAAGAAGGATTTCACAATCAATGACATATGCTTAGGATAAAGCAATTCCACAGGAGGTAGAATTTTATGGTAAAATTCCATGTAGCCTATGAGTAGGTTTATTGTGTGATACAATGAATTATATATGTAAAATTTAAAACTACTTGTTAAACTGAAATATTCATTCTTGACTTAAAAGCTCAAAGTCTAAGACAAGTTCAAATAAACAAAGAGGAAATAGGCAAACTACCTGAAAAAGAATTCAGAATAATAGTAAAGATGATATTAAAAAAGAAAAAAAAAACTTGAAAACAAAATGGAGAAAATGCAAGAATCAATTAACAAAGACCTAGAAGAGTTAAAGAATAAACATGCAGAAGCAAACAACACAATTACTGAAATTAAAAATACTCTAGCAACAGAATATATGAAGCAGAACAAGTCAGTGAGCTGGAAGATAAAATGGTGGAAATAACTTCTGAAGAGCAGAATAAAGTAAAAAGAATGAAAAGAACTAAGGATAGTCTCATAGACCTCAGGGACAGTATCAAACACACCAACATTCAAATTATAGGGGTCTCAGAAGAAGAGAAAAAAGAAAGGCTATGAGAAAATTTTGAAGAGATTACTGTTGAAAATTTCCCCAACAGGGAAGAGGAAATAGCCAATCAACTCCAAGAGGCACAGGGTTCCATACAGGATAAACCCAAGGAGAAACATGCCAAGACAAATACTAATCAAACTAACAAAAGCTAAACACAAAGAAAGAATATTAAAAGCAGCAAGGAAAAAGCAACAGGTAACATACAAGGCAAACTCCATATGCTTAAAAGCTGATCTTTCAGCAGAAACTTTGCAGACCAGAAGGGAATGGCAGGATATATTTAAAGTACTTAAAGGGAAAAGTCTACAGCCAAGATTACTGTACCCAGCAAGGATCTATTCAAAATTGATGGAGAAAGAAAAAGCTTTGCAGACAAGCAAAACTTAAGAGAATTCAGTACCATCAAACCAGCTTTACAACAAATGTTAAAGGGACTTATATCATCAAGAAACACAAAAGAAGAAAAAAGATCTAGAAAATCAACCCCAAACAATTAAGAAAATGGCAATAGAACATACACATCAATAATTACTTTAAATGTAAATGGATTAAATGCTCCAAGCAAAAGACACAGACTGGCTGAGTGGATAAAAAAACAAGACCCACATATATGCTGTCTACAAGAAACCCACTTCAGACCTCAAGACACATATAGACTGAAAGTGAGAGGATGGAAAAATATATTCCATGCAATTGGGAAGCAAAAGAAAGCTGGAGTAAAAATTCTCATATCAGACAAAATAGACATTAAAATAAAGAAGATTACAACAGATAAGGAAGGACACTACATAATGATCAAGGAATCATTGTAAATATCTATGTGCCCAACATAGGACCATCTCAATACATAAGCAAAACACTAGCAAACATAAAAGAAGAAATTGACAGTAGCACAATAGTAGTAGGAGACTTTACCACCCCACTCACACCAATGGACAGATCATCAAAACAGAAAATTAATAAGGAAATAAAAGTCTTAAATGATGTATTAGATGAAATGGATCTCATTGATATCTTCAGGAAATTCCATCCACATTCAGAAGAATACAACTTCTTCTCAAGTGCACATGGAACATTCTCCAGGATAGACCACATCTTGGGTCACAAATCAAACCTCAGTAAATTTAAGAATATTGAAATCATAGCAAGCATCTTCTCCAACAACAGCACAATGAGACTAGATATCAATTACATGAAAAAAACTGCAAAAAAAGAAAAGAAGAAAAGAACTGAAAAAAACACAAACACATGCAGATTAAGCAACACATTTCTAAATGACCAACAGGTTACAGAAGAAATCAAAAGGGAAATAAAAAAATTTCTAGAAACAAATGACAATGAAAACATGATAACTCAAATCCTATGAGATGAGGCAAAAGCAGTTCTTAGAGGGAAGATTATATCAATACAATCCTACCTCAAGAAACAAGAAAAACATTGAATAGACAATGTAACTTTACACCTAAAACAACTGGAAAAAGAAGAAGAACAACAACAAAAAATCGAATATTAATAGAAGGAAAGAAATCATGAATATCTGAGCAGAAATAAATGAAAAAGAAATGAAAGAAACAATAGTAAAGATTAATAAAACTAAAAGCTGGTTCTTTGAGAATATAAACAAAATCGGCAAAACTTTAGCCAGACTCATCAAGAAGAAAAGAGGAGAATCAAATCAACAAAAATAGAAATGAAGGAGAGGTTACAACAGACGATGTAGAAATACAAAGGATTATGATACTATTATAAACAACTATATGGTAATAAAATGGATAACCTGGAAAAAATGGAGAGATTCTTAGAAAAGTTCAATCTTCCAAAACTGAATCAGGAAGAAATAGAAATTATGAACAAGACAATTAAAATTGCACTGAAATTGAAGCTGCAAACAAAAATCTCCCAAAAAACAAACACCCAACACCAGATGACTTCACAGAAGAATTATATCAATCATTTAGAGAAGAGCTAATGCCTATCCTTCTAAAATTCTTTCAAACATTTGCAGAGGAAGGAACACTTCCAAACTCATTCTATGAGGCCAGCATCACCCTGACAACAAAACCAGACAAAGACGACACAAACAAGAAAACTACAGGTCAATATCATTGATGAACATAGCTGCAAAAATCCTCAACAAAACTTTAGGAAACAGAATTCAGCAACACATCAAAAAGTTCACATACCATGATAAAGTTGGGTTTATGCCAGGGATGCAAATATTCCTCAATATACACAAACCAGTCAAAGTGATACACCATATTGACAAATTGAGATAAAGACCATATGATAATTTCAATAGATGTAGAAAAAGCCTTTGAAAATATTCAGCATCAATTATGATTAAAACTCTTCAAAAAATGGGCATGGAAGGAATCTATCTCAACATATTTAAAGGGCATATATGATAAGCTTACAGCAAACATTATTCTCAACAGTGAAAAATTGAAAGCATTTCCCCTAAGACCAGAAACAAGACAAGGGTGCCAACTTGCACCACTATTATTCAACATACTTCTAGATGTCCTAGATATAGCAGCCAGAGAAGAAAAAGAAATAAAAGGAATCCAGATTAGTAAAGAAGTAGAGTTCTAACTGTTTACAGATGTCATGATAGTGTACATAGAAAACCCTAAAGATAGTATCAGAAAATTACTAGAGCTAATCAGTGAATTTAGCAAAGTTTCAGGATGCAAAATCTATACATAGAAATCACTTGCATTTCTATTTACTAACAATGAAAAATGCGAAAGAGAAATTAAGGAATCAACCCCATTCACCATTGCAACAAAAAATTAAATTATGTAGGAATAAACTTACCTAAGGAGACAAAAGAACTGCACACAGAAAATTATAAGATTCTGATGAAAGAAATCAAAGATGACATAAACATATGGAAAGGTATTCCATGTTTCTGGGTAGGAAGAATCAATATTGTGAAAATGATTATACTACCAAATGCAGCCTACAAATTCAATGTGATCCTTATTAAATTAACAACAGCATTTTTCACAGAACTAAAACAAAGAATTTCATAAATCATATGGAAACACAAAAGACCTTGAATAGCCAAAGCAGTGTTGAGAAAGAAGAATGGAGCTGGAGGAATCAACCTTCCTGACTTCAGATTATACTATAAAGCTACAGTCATCAAGACAGTATGGTACTTTCACAAAAACAAAAATATAGACCAATGGAACAAGACAGAAAGCCCAGAAATAAACCCATGCACTTATGGATATCTTATTTTTGACAAAGGAGGCAAGAATATACAATGGGACAAAGACAACTTTTTCAATAAATGGTGCTGGGAAAATTGGACAGCTATGTGTAAAAGAATGAAATTAGAACATTTTCTAACACCATACACAAAGATAAACTCAAAATGGATTAAAGACCTAAATATAAGACCAGAAACTATAAAACTTTTACAGGAAAACATATGCAGAACACGTGATGACATCAATCAAAGCAAAATCCTCTATGACCCACCTCCTAGAGTACTGGAAATTAAAAAAAAAAAAAAGTAAAAAAGTCGGACCTATTTAACCTTAAAAGCTTTTGCACAAAAAAGAAAACTATAAGCAAGGTGAAAAGACAGCCCTCAGAATGTGAGAAAATAATAGCAAATGAAACAAGTGACAAAGGATTAATTTCCAAAATAAACAAGCAGCTCAAGCAAATAAATACCTGAAAAACAAATAACCCAATCAAAAAGTGGGGAAAAGACCTGAACAGACATTTCTCCAAAGAAGACATACAGATGACTAACAGACACATGAAAAGATGCTCAACATCACTCCTTATTAGAGAAATGCAAATCAAAACTACAATGAGGTATCACCTCACATTGGTCAAAATGGCCATCATGAAAAAGTCTACAAACAATAAATGCTGGAGAGGATATGAAGAAAAAAAAAGAACAGTCTTGGACTGTTGGTGGCAATGTAAATTTTTACAGCCACTATGGAAGATAGCATGGAGGTTCCTTAAAAAACTAAGCATAAAACCACCATAACACCCACCAATCCCACTCCTAGGCATATACCCTTAGGAAACCAAAATTGAAAAAGGCCATGCATCCTATTGTTCATTGCAGCACTATTTACAATAGCTAGAACATGGAAGCAACCTAGATGTCCACTGACAGATGAATGGATAAAGAAGTGGTGGTACATATACACAATGGAATATTATTCAGCCATAAAAATGAACACATTTGAGTCAGTTCTAATGAGGCAGATGAACCTAGAACCTATTATATAGAGTGAAGTAAGTCATAAAGAGAAAGATAAATATTGTATTCTAATGCATATATATGGAATCTACAAAAATGGTACTGAAGAAATTATTTACAGAGCAGCAATGGAGAAATAGACATAGAGAATAGACTTATGGACATGGGGAGAGGGGAGGAGGAGAGATGTATGGAAAGAGTAACATGGAAACTTACACTACCATATGTAAAATAGATAGCCAACGGGAATTTGATGTATGGCTCAGGAAACTCAAACAGGGGCTCTGTATCAATCCAGAAGGGTGGGATGGGGAGGGAGATGGGAGGGAGTTTCAAGAGGGAGAGGATATATGTATACCTATGGCTGATTCATGCTGAGGTTTGACAGAAAACAACAAAATTTTGTAAAGAAATTATCCTTCAATAAAAATTTAAAAATTTTTTAAAAAGAAAAATAAATTAATGAAAAATATCACTAAAAAATAACAATGATAAAATACAAGTTTCCATACTATTTTAGCAGTTAAAGATTACATATAAGAATAACTGCACAACTTAAATATAAGGTGTTTCTTAAATATCAGATATTCCTTAAATTTTATTACTTACATAGGTGGATATTTTGTGTTAACATGTATTTTAGCTATGCAAATATATATACATGTATTATCTCTATATGTTTATGTTTAGTGATGAAAACAGCAGTTAAACTACAAAGCTTCAATAGAGAAACCAGAATAATTATAAAACATCACTAAAATATATGAGAATACAGTACAGAAATCAATATTCTTCCTGGCTAGACTCTACTACAATAGCCATTTATATGCAAAATAGTAAAAGTATAAATTAGTATAAAGTATTCCAATGACAGTTTGAAAATCTGTATAAATTGCTTACAAATTTTTATAAAGAGGTTAATGATAACTATCCTGTTAAAGAAAATTTTTCAAAATTTGATAATGTTATCCAAATAATTTTTTTTACTACATTTATGGACATAAACTTGATAGATAACAACCCCCCCAAAAAAATCACATTACTTATTAGAGAATTGTCCAACCATAGAATTAAGCAGAGTAAGACTTATTCATCTATGAAATGAAATGCTATGCAAACAGTTATTAATAAAAATGTGTTCAGTATTTATCATCTTGGCTTCCCTGGTGCCTCAGATGGTAATAAGTCTGCCACAATGTGGGAGACCTGGATTCCATTCCTGGTTTGGGAAGATCCCCTGGAGAAGAGAATGACTACACACCCCAGTATTCCTGTCTGGAGAATTCCATGGACAGAGGAGCCTGGTGGGCTACAGTCCATAGGGTTACAAATAGTCGAACACAACTGAGCATCTAACACTTCCACATTTTTCATGCACCAGGCATTGTTAATTGAGCAGTGAATCAAAAATGCTGTGCTCCTAGAGTTTTGTGGCATGTGTATGCATTTGTGTGTGTAAGATGAGGGAGAAATAGATATTAAGGGAATAAATAAATACCTCTTACTTCCCTAGCTCTGTATTGCCCCTCCATACTTCCCTCTCTGCACTGGTAACCAGGAATAAGAGGTAAAACTATTATATGTAAACTAAGATACAAGGATGTCTTATACAAAATGGGAAATGTTATCAAAATTTTATAATAACTATAAATGGAGCATCTTTAAAAAATCATGAATCACTATATTGTACACCTGTAACTTATGCAATATATCAACTATATTTTAATTTTTTAAAAAGGGATTAGGACCCCCAGGAAAAAAGTAGATTTGTCTCTAGATCATAGAGTAAAATTCTTCATGGAGATGCTACTTAGCATAGTTTCATTCCTTTGTTGCTTGAAAATATAAACAGCAGGCCCAGTTGATGCACAGCCTCATCATTCATCAGACACATTCTAATATTAACTATAATGTAGATATTATCTCTAGACATTGTGTGTCTTGGCCTATAAAATTGCTAATAGAGATATTGAACAAAATCCATAAAATAGAAACTTTGCACATTTGTTAATATCTGGCATAGAAAGTGTTTGGAGGATGGGGACCACGGCTGCTTCTCTTTGAATACTGCAATAGGATAGGGTTCCTCCTATTCTCCGGCAAGTATACTGGAGTAAGTAGCCATTCCATTCTCCAAGGGATCTTCCTGACCCAGGGATCAAATCAGCATCTCCTGCATTGCAGGCAGATTCTTTTCTGTTTGAGCCACCATATACATATATATGGGCTTTTCAGGTGGTACTAGTGGTAAAGAACATGCCTGCCCATGTAAGAGACACAAGAGACATCAGTTCAATCTCTAGATTGGGAATGTTCCCCTGGAGTAGGCCATGGCAACCCATTCCAGTATTCTTGCCTGGAGAATCCCCATGGACAAAGGAGCCTGGCAAGGTACAGTCCAAATGGTCTCAGAGTCAGACACAACTGAAGCCACTTAGAATGCATGCATGCATAGCTATTCTCTTCCCTAGCGGATCTTTCTGACCCAGAGATAGACCCAGATCTTCTGCACTGCAGGCAGATTCTTTGCAGTCTGAGCCACCAGGGAAGTCCCTAGGTATCACCCTCTATATATAGATACATATGCAAAATATTTAAAATTTCTGAATTGAATTTTTTAAAATTAAACATAAAATACAAAAATGCAAAGAAAAAAAAAAACTTTCCCTGTTCTTAATAGGATCTGCTCTTACAAAGCCTACTTCAAAAGTAGTGAAAGTATTAGTCACTCAGTCGTGTCCTACTCTTTGCAATCCCATGGACTGTAGCCACCAGGCTCCTCTGTCTGTGGAATTTTCCAGACAAGAATGCTGGAGTGTGTTGCCATTTCCTTCTCCAAGGGATTTTCCTGGCCCAGGGATTGAACCCAGGTCTCCTGCATTGCAGGTAGACTCGACGGACTGAGTCACCAGGGAACCCCTTTCAAATGTATGCCCATTGAACTTCCACACAGTGTTTTTACTGTATGGGATGTGTGAACTTACTCTGAGTGAAGCTGTGAATTTATTTCATCTTTGTCAAGCTCACAGAGGGATATGGGCACAAGACAGAAAGACAGAGGAAAAAGGGAAGCGTAAGGTTTCACATATACAGTAGGTATAATTCCAGGTTCCTTAAGAGTACATTCATCAAATCGTCATGTTGTACATTTTAACCTTACACAATATGTCATTTGGGAAATTAATGGATTTACAAGGTAAAGTAGAAGTTGCTGTTTTTTCAGTTAAAAACTTGTCTATATCTAGTTCTTACATCTTTTCCTTTCATTGACATCAAATTTTATAGAAAGATTCAATTGTTTTAACTATAATGATAAATGTAAGCCTCTACATAGATATCAGACATCACTGTCTATCTATACTTGCTAGGAGCTCCTGAAACTCTTTCTTCACATCTTTTTGTGAATTCATCCATGAGAAGAACCTGCGAATACAACTCTAAAAGAGTTCTGCAGATATAAAAATTCATTTGAATTTAATCTTTAACTTTTTAAAAAACAGCCAGCAAAAGCTCAGCTAAAGACCAGTCCTTCCATAGGAAGCCTGCTCTTTATAGCTAACGAATCAGTTTCAGAGCCCTGGAGTATGACTGCTTCCCTGCAGCTAGGACAATGTATGAAGTTATGTCTAACATTATCTAATGAAACATTCCATCAATGACTAAAAGTAATAGAGTCCGTCTCATGAAAGCCATGTTACAAAATGGAAATGCCAGCCTTGCAAAATGGTAACTACTCTGAGGCAAAAAAGGACCCTTAATGAGTAATGTTCACAAGAGAGAAAGGAAAAGAAAAAATATAAAAACTTCTGTGAAAACAACTTTCCATGTCATTCAACCAATAGAACAAAGATTATAAAGATCATTGAAAAAGCAACGGAGAAGAAATCTCTGGTCCAGAAAGATTCCACATTCCATGAAGCAGCTAAGCCCATGAGCTCCTAAAGCCTGCTTGCCTAGAGCCTGTGCTCTGCAACAAGAGAAGTCATGACAATAAGAAGCCTAAGCATCACAACCAAGAACAACCCCCACTCACCATAATTAGAGAAAACCTGCACAAAGCAAGGAAGAATGAGCACAGCCAATAAATAAGTAAATAGAAACAGCATAACCTTAAAAAAAGACTTTCTTCTGGTAAGCAAAATATTATTTCTATTAAATATCCCATTCTTCATGAGCTGGCCAGTCTTTAGTCACAGACAGATGTCAATATATCAACTATTTCAGAAGTGGAGCTTAATAGAGAAGAGAAAATGGTAGATTTTTTCTTCTAGAGTTTACATGTTTTTATGCTTTGTTGTTGTTGTTGTTATTTTATTTTTTTACATTATCGTGTTGGTTTTGCCATGCATTGACATGAATCCACCATGGGTACACATATGTTTCCCTTCCAGAATGCCCCTCACACCTCCCTCCCGATTCCATCCCTCTGGGTCATCCTGGTGCACCAGCCCTGAGCACCCTGTATCAAGCATCAAACCTGGGCTGGTGATTGATTTCACATATGATAATTTATGTGTTTCAATGCCATTCTTCCATATCATCCCACCCTTGCCCTCTCCCATAGAGTCCAAAAGACTGTTCTATACATCTGCGTCGCTTTTGCTGTCTCGCATACAGGGTTATCATTACCATCTTTCTAAATTCCATATATATGTGTTAGTATAGTGCATTGTTGTTTTTCCTTCTGGCTTACTTCACTCTGTATAATAGGCTCCAATTTCGTCCACCTCAGTAGAACTGATTCAAATGTATTCTTTTAATGGCTGAGTAATATTCCATTGTGTACATGTACCACAGCTTTCCCATCCATTCGTCAGTTGATGGACATCTAGGTTGTTTGTTTTTATGCTTTTTAAGTGGATCTATTGGCCAGTGCCTATTCCACTCTATATCTCATCAAATCAACAGACCTTTGGGGGAACAATGACCATTTCTCCACTCATTCAATCATTCATCTAAAATGTTTGTATCAAGCACTTGAGGCATAGGGAACTCACTATCTAGTATGAAGTTTTGCTTTATCAAAAACACAGTTAGCAGTATAACTTTATTTAAAAGGAAATATTTTCCCAAAAAGTCAGAGATTAAATATATTATCTTTGGAATATTACCTATTTTATGAAATATTACATTACCATGGGGTCACAAAGAGTCAGACATGACTGAGCAACTGAACAACAACGAATTACATTACCATTCAAAGGATATCTTTAAAATGAAATGACACCAGATAATATTGCTGCTGCTGCTGCTGCTGCTAAGTTGCTTCAGTCGTGTCCAACTCTGTGTGACCCCATAAACGGCAGCCCACGAGGCTCCCACATCCCAGAGATTCTCAAGGCAAGAACACTGGAGTGGATTGCCATTTCCTTCTCCAAGGCATGAAAGTGAAGTAGCTCAGTCAGGTCCGACTCCTAGCGACCCCATGGACTGCAGCCTACCAGGATCCTCCATCCATGGGATTTTCCAGGCAAGAGCTCTGGAGTGGGGTGCCATTGCCTCTCCTAGATAATATTAGGAAAGCAAATAATATCAAAACTTTACATATGCAGATACACAGATAATATCATTATGAAGAACTATATCTTTTAATTTATGTGCCAATTGAGAGAGGGGGAGAGACAGAGAAAAGTGCTAAACACTTTTTTCATAGGTTCCTGGACCTTTTATTCCAATCCTGGATACAGCTAACACAAAAAGGGTAAATTCCAGTGTAATCAGAGAAGCACACCTTCTTAAGAAATATTGGTTATCTGAAATTATCAGATTGCAACATATCATTATAATACATCAGAGTTAAGTATTTTTTGGCCCAATAATTCAAGGATGATTGAATATCAGAAAATATATCAGTGTAATTGGCCACAGATATAAGCAGTGAACTCATGATTACAACAGAAGCAGAAAATCATCTGATGTGGATCAGCACATAGTATAAAATAGGAAACAGAGAGTATAATCATAGGGGTGTTTCATTGATCTGGTAAATCTCTAAAAAAACCCAATAACATATACTTCACTTTTAAAAGGCATTCAAATGTAGACCCTTGTTAAAAGATAGAACAACTCAAGGATGACCATTATTACTTATATTGTTTAACAGAGTACTGAGGTCCTGGAAAATATCATAGGAAAAGAAAATAACATATGTGAGTTTTGAAAATGAAAACATAAACTTATTATTTAGAGATGATAAAATTAAAATATCCAACAGCTTTAATAGCATATTGGAATTAATTTCAGTGTATTTCCTGAAATAAGGTGAACGTTTAAAAATAAATACCATTTCTATACTCAGGCAACAACAAACTAGAAAATATATCCAAGAGCAAGATACAGTTCGTAGTAGCAGTAAAAATATTCAAGTAACTAGGAATTAACAAAGAATATACCAGAGATATGGAAAGTATTACAGAATTCGATTTTATTACAGAAAAGCACTTCCAGATTAATGGAGAGAAAATCTATGTTCCCTTATAGGGATGCTTCAAATGTTCATAATATAAACAATTCAAGTGTTACAAGATTGTAGCAGGAAGTACTAATCAGAAATCTGGCTGGATTTTCTAAAATAAATGTAGTGAATACATTTTCTATTGTATATGAAAATATAATGGAAAGTATTTAATGATGGTTACATAAAATTAATGATTTCCTATTCAGTGAAGGACATTATGAACAAAGCTAACAGACAGGAGGTATACTCAGATGGGATACATGCAGTGTCTATTACTGACAAACAATATCTGAAATATATCTAAGCACCTACAAATCAACCAGAGAGAAAAACAGAATTCTAAAATAAATCAATTAATACAAGATAATCTAAGTGCCATCCTCAAATCCATTCATGATTCGAAGAATAAAACTAAAATAGCTAACACATTTGGCAAAAATTAGAGTTCTATTTTGCAATGTATTAGTAGAGATGTAACAATATAAAGTATAGATATTAGAGATAACATTTAAGGAAGCCAATGAAGTTTTCTGAGGAAATTGTTAATTGATTGTTGCAGATTGAGTTCACCAGGATGAAATGTTCAGGGAGAACATTTAGGATGAAGGAAAAGACTACTAGAAGATTCAAAATGTGAAAGAATGATATGTTTTTAATTAGTTGAGATGAAATAATGTATTTGTTATTTTTTCAAACATAATATTTTTCTCAGAATATGATAAAATAAAATTTAGTTTAAGCTATTTTTCATTTATCTTAACAAAGCATGGCCAATGTTTTCTGTAAGAAAGATAAATACACGTATAACTAATTTAATTTCAATATTCAACTCTAAAGTTATTATCTTTGTAAAATATAAATCAAATTATCACGCCATTAATTTTTCATAATGAAAGTTTATTTTCACATCTCAATGAGGCCATGTTGCATAGCAGATGCTTTCAAAGTTTGAAAAATATCACCACTTGTGAATCTTCATTTTCTACCTCAACCATTCACTTAAGAAATTCAAACCACAACTTTTTCAGATAAATAAAAGTGCCTTGCCTTTGCTTCTCTGGCATATGAATACTCTTAATATTTCCAGTGTGCTTGTTCCTGTTGTTGTTGGTTTTTCACTTTATATCCTCATGCTTTTTAATTCCTAGACCCTTTCATTCTACCTCTTCTGATTTTCAAATTCAAACATCAATCCAGACCTCTCCTCTGACCCTCAGATCCCAGCTCTTCTCTGTGTAGCTTCACCTACCAAACATATGAGCTTCTCATTATAACTGCACAAATTATATATTACCTCTTAACATTTCCTAATTATATTTGCTATTGCAGATAACTTTTTCTGGTCAAAAGCCATAGAGTCCTCCATCCTTTTTGTTTCACACTTCCCATTCAATCCGTCAACCCATCCAGCGTACTTTGGCTGTTAATTACTTCTTGATTCAGTCCTTTTCTCTCAGTCTTTATTAGTCCCTCTCCCCCGTCAAACCCTCATTATCCATCAGTTGGAGAGAGGAACTAAGTACTCACTCTGCTTTTCATGGTCCTCTTAGACCTGTCTTCCGGTGAGTCTTCAGAATGAGCTCTCTGAGAAACAACGTGACTTTATCATTCAGCTCTTCAGCTCTCTTCAGCTCCTGAGAAATGCCACTCAAGATCATTTAAGTCATTCAAGTCTTTCATCTACAGAATAATACAGTTGATTAAACCGATGGCCTTCAAACTTTTATGTTGTACAGGCCTGTTAGTAAATATTTTAAACATAGTCTCATAAGTATCCATTTATTTATAATTATATGCACATAATTGCTAATGTTATTTATATTGCAGAATCTTCACCAAAATGTGAGATTAAAATGAACAGAAATAGAAGCACGACTATTTTTCTGACACTGGCCTTCATATTGTGTACTCCTGAGGAGTTTGTGAACCCACTGTGGTGATCTCTGAATTAAATAGTTTTATTAATAAAATCAAGGACACAGTTTTGATAGCTGTTTCTGCTAGTTAATACCCTTTTATGTATAGCAACAGACTCTGTCCTTCATCTAAGTCAGGCATGTTCAAAATGTGCAATTGAGTCAGAGTACCTTGGGATTTGGAAAAATTTTAATGGTCCAACCATTTTACCTTCAAAATGTAATATGGAAGAGCACAAGATCAGTGGAAACTTACATCCACAGCTGAAAACCAGATAATGCATAGTGCCTCAGAAATGCATGCATCATCTTTATACATAAATCATTACACAGTAGCTCTAAACTTACTGTAAGCCCTTTATTAGCTAGCTATTTGACTTATATTTTTCAAGTATATGTGAAGCTTTCTCCTCACTTCAAACTTTCCCTTGAACCATTTACCTAGCTGGAAACCTCCTCTCTCACTTTTCTGATTACATGGGCACTGATATACCATCATACAATACCTCTCATCCTTCCCTGATTACATCATTAGTGCTCTTTCTCCTCTCTTAGTTTCAGTATAGTCTGTCCAGCTGTCTATTGGACAATGTCACCTTGTCTTAGCTCAGGTTACCATGAAAAAAAAAAAAACATTAACTGGGTGTTTTGAAATTTATTTACCCATAGTTATAGATTCCAGCAAGGTTGAATCTGATGGTGGCTCTTTGCTGGTCAACTTTTCACTGTGTCCTCACATGGCAGAGAGAAAGAAAGTGCTTAAGGTCTCTTCTTATATGGGAACTAATCCAAAATTGGGAATTGGAGCTTTAACACATACATTTTTGAGAGAACACAATTTAGTCTAAAGCATTCCACCCCTGCCTTGTCCAAATTAACTTGTTCCAGAGTCTTAACTTGTTCCAACTTTAACTCTAAATCCAGAGTATCATCTAACTAGGATACAGGTGAAATTCAGGGTGTTTTTTAACCTTCAGGCAAAATTCCCCTTCAGCTATGAACCTGTGAAACCAGAAAAGTTATGTTCTTCCAAAACACAATAGTTGGACAGACATCAGAAGGTCTATACTTTTGAGAGAGCTCATCCTAGGACCTTGAGGAGGAGACAGAGGTCTGGGGTTCACAAGGAGGAGAAAAGGACAAGAGTTTTTTGTTTGTTTGTTTGTTTTCCTACATTGCTTTGTCTTAGTATAACAATGTATCTTTCTCAAGGACGTGTTTCTCCTTAAGAAGAATCTTCTGACTAATCTTGTTATTTTAAGACTTTTATTGTGGGAGTGGGTCTGGTAAGACGTTTCTCTATTGTTAGTTCCAAACTTGTTAATTTAAGATGTATGTTGTGGGAGTGAGTCTGATAAAAGTATATAAGGCCTTGCTAAGACTAGCAATGGGGGAAAGCTCCGTCCCCCTCCTGATGTCTATGTCAGAAGCTTTCTCTCTCCCTTTTTCACTTCTGTAAAACTCCACTACACAAAAGCTCTTGAGTAATCAAGCCTGGAACCTGGTCCCAAAGCTAAATCTTCTTCGGAGATCACGAATCTGACATTGTTCACCATAAGCTATCACTTTCCCATTTCAAAAGAGAGAAGTAAGAAGGAAAAAGTGGGTAATGTGTCCTAAGCAAGTCCAAAATTTAGCAAGACAAATTCCACTGGGTCTTAGAACTCAAGAATAATCCTCTTTGGCTCTATGTCCTGTATTTCAGGCCCACTGGGGTGCGTCACCGTCAACTCTCTGCCTGAAGTCCTGACCCACCTCTTGGCAGGAAGACCCTACAGGCTTTCAATTAATTGAATGAGGTTCACCTACATTAGTGAGAGCAATCTGTTTTACTCAGAGTACTAATTAAAATGTTAACCTCATCCTCAACCAAGCTCACAGACACTCCTAGAATAAAGGCTGACCAAATTTCCAGATACTCTATGGCCCACTCAAATTGACCTTGAAATTTGCCATCACGCACCTGATACTCCAAGTGGCTTGTGACTGGATACAGTTGTTTTCGGTGGAAGGTGGGAGGGAGGTTCAAGAGGAAGGGGACATACGAATATCTATGGCTGATTCATGCTGATATACAGCAGAAACCAACACAATACTGTAAAGCAACTATCCTTCAAATAAAAAGTTTTTTTTTAATTTTATTTATTTATTGAAAATTTATTTATTTATTTATTTTTCTTTACATTATTGTATTGGTTTTTAAAAAGAAGGTCATAGTTTCTGCTTAAGATGGATGAGAACCTCCAGAGTATGAGGCTCTTGAGCCTTTCCCAGTCCACTCTGAATAACATCCTTCACTCAGTAATATCCTTCACTGAGCCTTGTGACTCTGGTCATTAGTTCAAATTCTAACTTTTCTCATCTATTGTAATTCTCCGCTTCATCCTTCAGAACCTCAGCTTTGGCTTTTCTCCCCTCTCTGTTCCTCGAGCAGCCCTAGAACTGGCATCTAGTTAGGTCCATGTCAGTCCTTCACTGATGAAGCTCCTACCTCTTAAACACTGGCCCCTTGGGTGATTACATTGTGAATGCAATGTTGAACAGCATTGCACTGATAGAAGATTTGGCTATTTAACTAATCTGTTATGTTTTCTTCCCAGGATTATAGAGATTATCATATTTTATGCCTCCCCCCTACAACTATACTATAGTGTTGTGGTCTATAAAATACCAGATAGTGACGCCTGATTTTACATCTCAAGTATTTTTCACTATGTACACTATTCGCCACCCTTTCTACCACTAATATAACTCAGTCTTTTAATATCTGGGCAGCTGCCTCCAAAGGCAGATCATTATGTCCAAGATTTCATTCTAAATTTTGAATGACCAGAAATTCTATTTTACCAAGAAATAGAATTAATAAGTCTCTCTGGGATAAATTTAAGCTAAGCAAGCTCAAGGGAAAGGATGTACATAATCGGAGTTATATTATATTCATTTATAGTTAAAGAACACTTCTCTCAAGTAAACTAAATGACTACATCTAGTGATTAGCATAGTCTCTCTCTGTGGAACAACTACATGGATAGTCAAAATAAAATCTGAAGATTGCTTGATGAGTGTACTATCTAACACCCAGAACTAGACCATCTAGCACTGTCCTCCTCAAAGATATTTAGAGGCATACTCTCCTGTTTTGTTGATAGATATTCGTTGGACTACAAATACTCATATATTTGAGGAGCAATACTCTTTCCATGGATAATAATATGGCAGAATGATTAGATAACCTCTCATAAATGTCTTCCATTCTGTATCTTCTTTTGTTTACATATTTATTTTTTAAGGTTAATACAATATGTTGGCCTGCAATATGTTTTTAATTAATTGAATGAGATCTCATTTTATTGTAACCTTGTTCTTGTCAAAGTCAAAATAGCACTAGAAATGGGGTGCTATAAATGGTAATGGTGAATATCACAGTAAGACAAAATTCTCTGGACCATTTCTTGTTTTACAGGTGGGATTACACATAGTTTGTTTTGCTTTTAATTTATTTACAAAACTTACTGTAATTAACAGCTTGAGTTTACATTCACTAGCAACACATTATTTTTGAACTCTTAATGAAAAGATACTTTAAATACCAAACTGAAGAACTGCAAGTTAATATTCTCTTATAATTTTGGTTTGCTTACATGAGAATCTTTCCTGAAAGAATAGACAACTGTCTTCATAAAGATGACTGTAGATATTTTCATGGCTAAAACTAGGACTTTTGCTTGAAAACTTGTCTTCCTCTGCTCCAGGATATGAAGCTTGAATGAAGAAACCTCCTGCCAAAGTTCTAGAGACACAGAGTATGGAAATATTGCCTTAGCCCTATAACACACACACACACACACACACACACACACACATATGGCAGTTCAACAAAATTAGTTAAACATTACCCACAAAATAAGCAAGCTTAATAGAGTCTTTGTGAGCATATCTTTAAAATAGTGTCACAAAAAACATTCCTCAATTATATTTGATACTCTAAACTAATTTAATTTTGGAAGACATCTGCCAAAAGTGTTAATTTAGATGAGGATGACCTTGAGCCATCCTTTCTGAAGTTAGAATACAGGTCAATTGTCTATTGAATTGGCTCCTGTGTTTGACAATTAAAGTTGGGTCACGACAGCAACTTAAAGATCCAGACGCTCAAGAACAAACCATGATAAGAATCATTACTTAAGTATCAACTGAAGTGTGGTTATTCAAGAAGGCCAAAGAGGAATGGTTTTAAACTTTTAGACTCCAAAGGGCAGATGTGTGGGGCTACAATAAGTGAAGAATTAATTTGATGAAGACTTCTCATCATTATGGCCTCAGTCCTACCATGTGGTCAAGGCCGTCTTCAACAAATCTAATCTTCGCAAAGAGTCATCAGTTACTGTGATGAGTGGTTGAAAGAGAGGGGATTGGAAGGGTAGAAGACCATTTCCTAAATGGGAGTATGTGGTATGTTCTTATCTGTGTGAAATGCCATTTTCCTCTTTCAATCAACTCTCTTTGCTTCTTCCCTGCATCCTACTGCATCCTACAGATAGAAACTAAGTCTGCCATTCACTCAGTTTAGCGGATGCTCATTATGCACATACTATGTGTTATCTCAGACAGAAACTACATAGCCGTGCCCTTAATGTTTCAGTTTTACTATATTGTTACCTGCTCAACTCTTTCTAAAAAAATTATTAGGGTATAAATGATTTATAATGTGTTAGTTTCTGCTGAATAACCAAGTATATTAGTTATACATATATCCCCTCTCAATTCTTACTGAAGAATTCAGGAGCAACTGTATTGTTGTGTGTACCTTTCTTTCTTGAAGAGATTTATTACTATGACTCTATATATTTTTAGCATTTCTTTTAAAAGAGCAAATAGATGTTAGAAGGAAATAGTAGGAAAGTTTGCTTGCACTTCACCTTCTTTCTCTTAAATAAAAAAAAAGCATGAAATCATTACTCTGTGGTTTTTTAAAAAATATTTTCTATTTTTAGTTTTCAAATTTTCAGTTTGATGCATGGCACTTAACTTCAACATGATTGCAAATATGTTACATGGTAAAGGAAATTGGTTTGCTTATTTATTTATATTAAATAGGATGACAAAATGAAGCTTGAGTGATTTTATAGAAATTTCTAGGCCTCATACAAATATGTAAATGAAAGTAAAGTAGGGAATGCCCCATATCCTTTTCATGGACCTAAAAATTGAATGCTTTTTTTTATTAAAGAAAAAAAAAACAAGCATTTTATTTATTTCTTTGAAGCAAACTTGTATTATTATTCTTAACTTATATATGTCTCATCACTATAGTAGCACTTTATAAATTGTGACAAACTATGAGAAGAGATATGTACAGCATTTATGCTGGTCCTCAACAAGAGAAAATAGCTATGGAACTTTTTGTATGGATCCCCTGGCCTGATTACACAGCAGTGGGATGGTAGTTTTGGATTAAAAATAATTTTCAAGTTAAACTCTCCCCACAGAACTAATTGCAAAAATTTTCAATTTCTCAGCTTTAACTTGCAGCCATGGCCTTGGCAAATTTACAAGATAAACAGAAAAAATTAAGATTTTGGTGTAATTCAGCTTATTGAAGCTTAGTTTTCCTTAACAGTAATATGTGGACCTCAATTTTCGTTTACTCATTGTCTTCAAAAAAGAGCACACAAAGGCGTCATGTGGTGATAAGAACAAGGCAAAAAAAGGTATGACTAATGGAGAAGATTCTTAACACATCCAATTTCCTCTCACTGCCTCCCTCTCTTTCTCTGCTCTAGCCATCTGAGTACAAGAGTGGCTATATTTAATAATCGCAGTTTGGAATAGATGATGGTGGTTGTGCTGCCGTTCTTTTAAAATCTTGAACTCATGAGTCCTTTAAAAATGAAAGGATAATTTGAAAACTTGAGGGAATTTAGGTAGTTGGAAAATGGATGATATTAAGCTGACTGATGAGGGGAAACATATCATTGAAATCATTGACTGAGGTCATTTTAACTTTCTAAACTGAAAGCTGTGCAGATTAGCACAGGATTTATCCACTCAGAAAGGTAATGTTGACATGGATGCCCAATAAACAACCCATAGGGAACTAAGCAGTAACCAGATATAAGCCTTAGTTAGCAGGTCCTTTTTACAGTAGTATATTTAGTTCTTGGTGTTACTGGAAAGAAATTTCTTTCTAAAAATAAGAAACTAGAGTTCATCCTATCCTACTGGCCCTACTCAGTAAATTAATTGAGCTATCAAGTACTAGAATGCATTCCAAACTAAGCTATATTTAAAAATTAGGACATAATAAAAGAGACAAAATTGCCAATCTTGCACTGCCAGAGAACATTAGAAATACACATTCCTCCATGGTTCTCCAACTATTTTAAGTACTTCCTTTTTATTATTTTATAAGTAGGTCAGTTTGCATTTATCAATTGGTGTTTGATGGGTGTTGATGTCCCTTGTGGCACATGACAGTTTAAAGGTTGAGAGAGCTAATTCCAAAGCCTCATCCAGATTTCTGAAATTACAATAAAAGATTAAGCTACTGAAAACTGAGTCACCATAGAAATATATAAATAACAGAAAGAAAGAGAAAGAGAGAGAAAAATGGGAGATGATTGAGAAACCAGACCATAGAGGCTCTAACTTTGAGGCCACAGGCTATGGTTTCCAAGAAGGGGTGATGAAAAGCTGAAAAAGTTGAATTTACAGAAAAAAGATACAGCCTAGTATTTCCCCTACACTCCCTTCCCTCTTTTAGTTTAAGTACAAAGATAGATAAAAGACAAGCTATCTGAATTTTTATTTTCTCTTGTTTTACTTTGGTCTAAATATGATAAATCCCATCTTTTCTAAACAGTATTCTGTAGATTCTCAAATTTAAGTAGCAAGCACACAATAGATACATGAAAAGAGAGAAAGATAATCCTTTGCAATGGCCAAGTATTAATAGTTCTCACTTCAAAGCATTGAAAAAATACTTTCCCAACTAACATACTAGTCCTCACTGCCATTATTCATAGACCAAATGAGACATTGGCTTAATATTATTCCAGAATAGCCAAGCCTTCAGATTCCCCAAGTTGGACATCTTGATAATAATGCAATAAACCAGAAACCTAAGTAGAAGTTGAAGATAGCACTTCTATCCCTGCAAACCAATTGTAGTGATGGTCCCTCACAGCATGCCTAAGCCAGTGGTTCTCAAAATGTGATCCCTGGACTAAGAATATCCGAACATCCGTATTGGATGGAAACTGTGTGGCATGCAAATTTTCATGCCACGCCCCAACTCTCCTAAAGTAGAACCTCCCAGTTTTAACAAGTCTCCATGTGGCTCTGATGCATGTTCAAGTTTGAAAATCACTGGCCTAAATCACACAAAGTTGATAATAAATGAGCTGTTATTAATAACTATGCTTGTGTGGCTTAAAAACTACCTTTGAATATAGTCTCAAAAGAGAATTTTTTTAAATGACATGAGCATTGAGGAAACTGAGGACTGGGTGGGAGAGATTTAGTCTGACACACAAATGGCAAAGAGAGGTCCTCAGAGGAGAAGCAGAAGAGGAAAATAAGATGGCAAGGAGGCCACTCATGATGATGAGAGAAATAAAAATAAAAAGAAATAAGATAAAAAGGAGACTGATTTTCTTTCCTTTTTGGTTAGACCCTGAAAGTTTGCAGCCACATGGGGGCTTCAAGTGGTGAGTCTACCCATTCCTATGGATATCCCAGAGTTGGAGACCAGAAATGATGCCTCAGCTGAGACACATTTGAGAGTTTTCCTTCCTGCCTTCAAGACATTGTACTGTGTTACTGGGCTAGCTAGTCCTAGTATGAATTAAGACTTTGAAGACATTTCCAGAAGAAATATGTCACATGCCCTGAATTTAAAGGCAAATATACTCAATAGTCTTGCAGACCAGTGAAGGCTGACTTGAGCATCCCTAGTTTCAAATGAGGTGAAAAATCTTTTAAATATAGGGCCTCCATGGAATAGTTATCAGCTATTTATTAGCCACAAAGTGCTTATCAAGTATATTCAATAGTATTCTCCTAGATAAACTCTTTAGTGTGAAACCAGGGTGAACAAATCCACAATATATATATAATATTTCTGGAAGAATTTGTTAAGACAGAAAGCATGAACTGTACAAAATTGTCTGAAATTATTGAAAAATTTTATATAAAGTATATGAGTAGTTAATTAAAATCATAAAAATATTGTGCATACTTCAACATATGCAGCAGTTATTTGATGATATGTTCTTTGGTATGTTTGCTGCATAGTTTTTCCAGTTCTTTACCTCTCTATATAGATTATCTATTTTTCAGAATCTTTTTTATGTCAAGTGAATTTTTGTGAACTGATTTCTTTTGTGAAGAATTTTCCTTTTACTAGAAATGGAAAGAAACCTTCTGAAAATTAATGAGGTCCCAATTAAGAAAATTTTCTAAAAATGAAGACATCAACAAAATAAAATAGGAACCAAAAGCTATATGATGAATTTCCAATGCCCAAAGGTTAAAATGTTTCAGGTTTAAGAAAAACCTGCAAAAACAACTACAAGAAGATTGGTACTCACTTAATGAACTGTGAAGACTCACTTAGCAGAGAAAATTGAAGAAGTAATGGTGTTAAAAGAGTTCCTAGAGACCTGACTGGAAGGGCTTCAGGCAGTGGTTAATTGCCAAGTTCCAGAGGGAAATAAAATAGGCAACTCAAATGGATTCTAGAAAGGAGTAGTAAAGTTGCCCCCAGCCCACACACACAAAAACACACACCAACCAAGAAATAAAATCCCAAAACACTTCTCCTTTCCCTTGGAATTGTGTTATGTAGTCACTATCTCAGATATAAATCTCAGAATCTTTATATACCATAATAAAATCAGGATCATGTGATGCATCAGAAGGTTTCTGACTCCCTCTGTTTATCAACCTGTGAGTGGTGGCTGTGATCTGATATCCAACCCAGGGCCCACTCCTGTATAAATATGTCCCATCCAATGCAAAGACATGCAGGATCCAATGAGCCTCAAGTCCTGAATTCATTCAGTTGGTGGAAATTTACTGAGTGTCTAATGGGTGTTAAGCCCTGGCCTGGGTCATGAGAGATCACACATGAATAAAGATACGTACAAAAATTCTGGAAGAGATAATAACTATCTCTGCTGGGGCCTACTAGGGTAAGAGTACCCAGGAAGGTTTCATGGAAGGAAGGAAGTATGTGAAAAGTCTTAAAAGATAGGTTTTCTGTGAGCAGAATGCAGATATTGGTAAAGTGGATCAATTTTGAGAGAAGCTTCTTCCCTGAATTTCTTATACTGAATCATGTATAAACAGGATGACTATGCACCTTGATTTTCTTAGGACAATCCAAAATGATCTCTGTCCTAATCAGATTACAATTGCGTCCTTTAAATCTCAAAGAGCTTTTTAAAAGCTGGAAACTTTATGGTCACTTTATCTGTCAAATGAGGACTTCCCTGGTGGCTCAGATGATAAAGAGTCTGCCTGCAGTGTGGAAGACCAGGGTTCTATCCCTGGGTTGGGAAGATCCCCTGGAGAAGGAAATGGCAACCCACTCCAGTATTCTTACCTGGAAAATCCCATGGGTGGAGGAGCCTGGCAGGCTAATGTAAATGACCGACTGCTTACTGATAAATGGAACTTAATCACATGTGTGTGTGAAGCAGGTTTTTAGATTCCCATTCACATGGCTGAGGAAGTGAAGTGGATGTAGACGACGAGTACACATATTGTGCCTCGTGGTGTTTTGTGCGATGAAAACAATGAAAGATCATAAAAAGGACAGAGTGAAGCTAAGGAAATAGTGCTATTTTATTAATATATACGGTGCTCAGGGAAGGCACAATTTAACAAGAAACCTGGGAGGCAGGGGAATATCTAGGGGAGATGTGGCTAAGGCAGAGGAAACACCAAGTGCAAATATCCCCCAGATGAAAGGAAACTTGGCTTGTTTGAGGAAGAATAAGGCAGCCAGAGAGCCGGAGAGGAGAGAGCGAGGAGGAGAGTGGTTGTGGATGATGTCAGAGACAACAAAGAACCAGGCTGTGGTGGGCCTTCTAAGTCACTGTGGATAAATCTGGGTGTACTTCTGAGGGATTCGGGGGTCAACTGGAGGACTTCCAAGAAGTGCAGCACAGAATATGACTCAGATTTCAAAGAAAATGCTCTAGCTGACTGAAGTGAAAGGGTGAGGAATGCTCAGAACACTCAAGCATTTTGATTAATATTTATTCACTTGGAAGTTCAGCTTGAATCACTCCATTTCTTTTATTTTTCTTTTTTTATGACATTGTTTTATTGGGTTGGTCAAGAAGAGTTTGCATTTTTCTGTAATAGCTTATGTGGGAACCCACGTAAACCTTTGGCCAACTCAGTATTTCAATATTCTCTTCATTAACAACAACAACAACAAAGCGATTTGCTTACTCTAGTATAACTTATTCCCTGCCTCAAGTCAGTAACAGAACATTTATATTTTCTTATTCTAATATCAGAGTGTCAGAACATAATAAGCTCTACCATGCCCTCATGGTAAGGAATTAAAAGACAGTTGATTACTAACTTAAATAAATAAAATGGGTCATCCTTTCACGCACTCTTCCTCCATCCCTTTATGAATAAACATTGCTGCTTCAAATTCTTGCCCTGGAGTTTTCAATATCTCCCACTTGCTATGCCTTTTCTGTATCCAGGGAAACCACTGAAAGCCTATCTCATTAGACTGCCCTATATTTTAAAACTATTCCTTGCTTCACCTCCCATCACAATGTATCTCCTTTATGGGCTGACAAGACTGTGAAAGTCTGTGGTATTATCATACTTGGAAGTTAACAAGTTAGCCTGCCTAAGTTTTATGGATGCTGATAGAAAATATGAGCTACTGGGTCAGAAAAAAACAGTCTTTATTACAGTATAGCAAGTGGAGTAAGTGTAATGGTTGCATCAGATCCTTTTGACCCTCAAGTCCCATGAAGATGATATAAAGCAGCCTGAGTGGATACTAGACACACACTGGGGTTTTGCTGAGAAACTCCAAGTTGAAGAAACCTGTTGCTGCCATTGAGCTGCAAGGAAACTGACCTCACCTTTGTTCTGATGGAACACATCATCTTTACTACAACTGGACTGAAAGCATGAGAAACATTATCTTCCAAGGTAATTTACTATACAAACTTACTTGAAAAGACTGTCAGAACAAAACTAGCCACCTTCATTTTCAAGACACGCAGAAATCTGAGACCTGGGAACAAGTGTTTCTCAATATTACCTGAAGAGTCTAGTTAGATGAATCCAATTACTGACATGGCCAATGGTGGGATGCTAATGAATAATTATTGATGAGTACCAGGGACACCTGTATCTTAACAAGGGGTTCCCAGACCTTGAAGGGAATAGAATAAATCTCTGGTGCTGAGAATCCTTAATGAATGCGGTAAGGGGAAAGAGAGAAAGAGGCTTTTTAAAAAATGTTCTTTGATTTGGAAAATTTAAATAGTCATCTTGTCAGTTGAAGACTATTAAGAAATCATGCCTTCTACTAGGAAGCTCATTATATAAAAATGTCCCATTGATATACAGGAAGCAAAAATTTTCCTAACATTATTCACTATGGCAATTAACTGGTCCAATCCAACAGCAGTATCCCTCAAATTGTAAATATATACACTGCACATTTTTATTGAAAATCATTTTCTAGCATATATTTGTGTATTTGCAAGTGCTTAAATATTGGCTCTGTGTTGCTTTCCTGCTGTAGTATGTTTCATTTTACTTAATATTTACAAATAGCTCTTGTCTGATGCAAGTAGTTTCTGGTTTATTTGTAAGTAACTCATTTTCATGTAATGGTTGTTTTAGAGAAAATCAAAGCTTAGTGGAAATAATTTCATGCTCTTAAAAAAACTCACTGGAATAAAACATACTATTCATAAAGATTTAAGTAAATTCTGAGATATTCTCATTATAGTATGATTTTAAACAAGTGGTACTAATCATTAACTAAATATCAGAGAGATTGAGATGATTTTCTCAGAATTTTATATATAGAGATTAGATGATTTCACCATATTCTCCAAGTAACGACTTTCCATAGAAGTAAAATTTGGAGATATTCCATTACTTAAAATGTCACATTTCAAAAATTATCATTAATTAACACTTTTTACCTTCACACTTCAGTTGTACACCATAAACTCTCAAAAGTGGCAACCTAATATGCGTATCAAGACACTGAAAGAAAGAAAAACTATCATACTACTTATTGTACTGTATGTACTTAATATGTGCTATATATATATATATATATATTAATGTTTTTTTTTCTAAGAAACCTGAAAAGGTATCTAGTTTATGATTAAGGAAACTCAGATGCAGTAAGTTGTTGTTTCTTTCTCAAGGAAATTGAAATAGTTAGATCAGATCTAAAAATTTACTATTTTATATCATCAAGCTTGATCAGGTAACCATCCTTCCAATTTATGAGGTCACAAAAAGGAAGCCAGGACTTATGTTGCAGTGAATTTCCTGGGGTCTGTTTTATAAACCCTTATCTTAAAATCCTTGGTTTTCTCTTTCCTATTAACTGGCAAAAAATGTAGGTATGTATCTGCATTAAGATATAAAAGAGAAGAGAGAGAAGGTTTCTTTCTCTTCTTTTCTTCATTGAAATTCAGAACAGAGCATGGCACTTTAAAGAGAGCCATCTCCTATTGAGGTTAATTCGATACTCTGTTTCTGGTTCTAAAAATTCATCAAGTAAAAACAATTAAGACAGCACTGAAAGAGATTAGGAAGTTATCTATTTGTGGACAGTTCTAAGTAAAATGCCCTTACTGTTAATTTCATATCAATGAAAGTTAGATGAATATGTAATTGAGTGCAGTAGCACATCCAAGTTCAAAAAGCCCAAATGGGTCTTGGAGAGTTGGCAGAGTTAGAAAGTACAACAGCACAACAGTAAGAGAGTACAACAGTAAGAAAAACGAGTTTTATGCCAAAAAGAGCCTGGTTAGTGATCAATGTATATAACTACACACCTTGTCATCATGAGGTCATATGAAGATAAATAATAGTGATAAACACCTTCTAAAGGAGGTCAGTATAATGTTCACTTCCTCTTTACCATAGGAATGGAAATGAACAATAAAATTATTCAGGGAGACAACTAAAGCCTGTCTTAACTAGACTCCAAAGGTTGGTTCAACCAGGAACCCTCACATCACTTCCAAGGGTTTGCAAGAGCCCAAGCATGATACTCAAGCATGAGTCCAAGTGTGTGATTCTATTTGAAAGCAGAGTTCTAGAGAATAGCAAGGAGAGATATGAAAGCCTTGCTCAGTGATCACTGAAAAAATAGAGGAAAAAAATAGGATGGGAAAGACTAGAGATCTCATCAAGAAAATTAGAGATATCAAGGGAATATGTCATGCAAAGATGGGCTCAATAAAGAACAGAAATGGTATGGATCTGATAGAAGCAGAAGACAGTAAGAAGAGCTGGTAAGAATACAGAGAAGAACTGTACAAAAAAGATCTCCATGACCCATAGAATCATGATGGTGTGATCACTCACCTAGAGCCAGACATCCTGGAATGTGAAGTCAAGTGGGCCTTAGGAAGCATCACTACAAACAAAGCTAGTGGAGGTGATGGAATTCCAGTTGAGCTATTTCAAATCCTGAAAGATGCTGCTGTGAAAGTTCTGTACTCAATATGCCAGCAAATTTGGAAAACTCAGCAATGGCCACAGGACAGGAAAAGGACAGTTTTCATTCCAATCCCAAAGAAAGGCAATGCCAAATGATGTTCAAACTACCGCACAGTGGCACTCATCTCACAGGCTAGCAAAGTAATGCTTAAAATTCTCCAATCCAGGCTTCAACAGTACATGAACCATGAACTTCCAGGTTCAAGCTGGATTTAGAAAAGGCAGAGGAACCAGTGATGAAATTGCCAATATCCGTTGGATCATAAAAAATGTGAGAGAGTTCCAGAAAAAAATCTATGTTTATTTTGTTGACTATCCCAGAGCCTTTGACTTTGTGGATCACCACAAACAGTGGAAAATTCTTAAAGAGATGGGAATACCAGACTATCTTACTTGCCTCCTGAGAAATCTGTATGCAAGTGAAGAAGCAACAGTTAAAACTGGACAGTGAATAACAGATTGGTTCCAAATCGGGAAAGGAGTATGTCAAGGCTGTATATTGTCACCCTGTCTATTTAACTTATATGCAGAGTACATAATAAGAAATGCTGGACTGGATGAATCATAAGCTGTAGTCAAGATTGCCGGGAGAAATATCAGTAACCTCAGATATGCAGATGATATCACCCTTATGGCAGAAAGGGAAGAACTAAACAGACTCTTGATGAAAGTAAACAGGGAGAGTGAAAAAACTGCCTTAAAACTCAACATTCAGAACACTAAGGTCATAGCATCTTGTCCCATTACTTAATGACAAATAGTTTGGGAAACAGTGGAAAAAGTGGCAGACTTTATTTTGGGGGGCTCCAAAATCACTGCAGATGGTGACTGCAGGCTTGAAATTAAAAGACACTTGCTCCTTGGAAGAAAAGCTATGACCAACCTAGACAGCATATTAAAAAGCAGAGACATTACTTTGCCAACAAATGTCCATCTAATCAAACCGGTGGGTTTTCCAGTAGTCAGGTATGGATGTGAGAGTTGGACTATAAAGAAAGCTGAGTGCCAAAGAATTGATACTTTTGAAGTGCGGTGTTGGAGAAGACTCTTGAGAGTCCCTTGGGCTGCAAGGAGATCCAACCAGGCCATCCTAAAGGAAATCAGTCCTGAATATTCATTGGAAACACTGATGCTGAAGCTGAAACTCCAACACTTTGGCCACCTGTGGAAGAACTGATTCACTTGAAAAGGCCCTGATACTGGGAAAGATTGAAGATGGGAGAAGAGGGAGATGACAGAAGATGAGATGATTGGATGGCATCACTGACTCAACAGACATGAATTTGATCAAACTCCTGGAGTTTTTGATGGACAGGGAGGCCTGGTATGCTGCAATCCATGGAGTCACAGAGTCAGACACAATGGATGACTGAACTGAACTGAAAGCATGTGATTGGAAATCCCATTGCTTAGTTTTCTCTTGGGATCAGACAATACAAAGTGTTTGTAGAAATCTACATTATTTTTATTTGTGATGAGAGACAGAGAGAAAGAAAAACAGAGAAAAAGAGACACAGATAAACAGAGAAAGAGAGCCAGTTGGGGAGTATTAAGGGAGGGGCTTCTCTCATTAACACATTAGATGAGTTGAAGCAGTAAATGTCAAAGTGATCTGTGATGGGGAGAGTGTAGCACTCAGATATTGAGGTTTATGATGATCATACTCTTCACTTCACAGCACATTCTCATCACTGGTCCATGTGTCATTCCTCCTTTTGTTTTATTTCATTTTTTTGTTCCTCATTGCCAAGCCCCATGAAAGTGTTAGTGGCTCAGTCGTGTCTGACTCTTTGCGATCCTATGGACTACAGAGCACCAGGCTCCTCTTGTCCATGGGATTCTCCAGGCAAGAATGCTGGAGTCTGTTATTGAGCCCTCCTCCAGGGGATCTTCCTGACTCAGGGATTGAACCCAAATCTCTTTTGTCTCCTGCATTGGCAGGCAGGTTCTTTACCACTATTGAAGCCCATATATGCATATATCTTTATATAGTAAGTAGCACCATTCTACATTGGATTCCCAAGTAACTCATACAGTAAAGAGTCTGCCTGTAATGTGGGAGACCTGGGTTGAACTTCTGGGTTGGAAAGATCCCTGGAGAAGGGCATGGCAACCCACTCCAGTATTCTTGCCTGGAGAATTCTATGGACAGAGAAGCCTGGGATGCTACAGTCCATGGAATCTCAAAGAGGTAGATACGACTGAGCACTGTTTTATTTTGAATTGTACCAAGCTGTAAATCTCACTGTTTATTCTTTCACTAAAACTTGAAATCTAACCATGTTGTATGCACACTTGGTATGCTGATATGTTGATTCAAATTACTGCAGAGCATACTATAAAAATGCAGTGACCACATTTTACTTACTCCTTCCTCACATGAAAGACATCTAGTTTGCCTCTACACCACACTGACTACAAGCAGAATGAATATTCTTGTTTATGCTCCTTAAAATATGTATGTGAATTAATTGGCTTATATATCCAGAAAAGCTATCATAGGGACCTAGATTACATTCATTCTTAATTCTGCCAAATATTGCATACTGATTTCTGAAAACTAAATCCTCCCTCCCCCAAATCTGATTTATTCCAACTCACATTCCCACAAGGTGGGCATGAGAATTATCTTTGCTACAGTTCTTGTCAACAATTGCTGTTTCCCACCTTTTCATTTTTATGAATCCAATAGGTGTTCATGTTATTTCATTTCAATTTGAGTTTCTTAAGTTTACTACTGAGTTTTAGTATCTCCAAACACTTTTTATGTATATGTTTCCCCATCCATGAATTTCCTGATAAAATTTTCTCACTGTTTGACCCCTTTAATTTTTCTATTAAATATACTTCCTTATTATCCCTTGGTTTTGGAAGGATTCCATATATAAAACAGATAAATTCCATTTTGGTTTTGAAGAATGAAAATTTTTTCTAAATAGTTATCTATCTATTAATTTTGCTTGTCCAGGCCTTCATTGACCTGAAAGCTTTCATCTTAATATTAATGAATCAACTTTTTACCTTCTGATTCATGCTATTTGGATCTTATAAAAAAAACTCCTCACTTTTAAGTCATAAAGATACTTAAGTATACATAAAGATACTATATACTTAAGTATATAAAAATGCTCTCACAAATCTTCTTCCATTAGCTTTACACTTTTACTTTTTATATGTAAACCTCTTTATATATGGTACAAAATAAGAACTTTGCTTAGATTTTCTTCATATCTGAGCCAGTTTCCCAAACTTTATTCAATTTTTGTAGCATTAGTTTTACCATTAATTGACTTCCAATTTTTATGTTCTGTTTCTGAAATGAGTATTATGTTCCACTTTTTTTGTTTTTTCTGTTTCTGCCTCAAATCATTCTGTTATAGACTATTCTGTTAAAGAATACTTTTATAGAGTGTTATTGTCATAGATTTTTGAGTAAATAATTATATCTAGTTGTGCAATTCCTCATTCTTTGTTTTAGTTTTTCATTGACTTATTTATTTGTTATACATTATTCTTTTATATAAATCTTAAAATAAGTTTGTCAAGTTTCTAAATTATCTACTTGGGCTTTTGATTAAGATTGCTTCAGTTATAAATGAGAATGAATATCCCTATATTAAGTGTACCCATCAATAATAATGGTACATTTCTGCAAGTATTCTGATTTTAGGTCCTATAGTAAAGTTTGTCATACTGGTATAAAAGGTATCTTGCTTTTGTTATATTGACTGTTAATTTTCTACTTGCATAAAGGAATAATGAAACCAAGTCTCATTAAAATCCTACATTAGAATGAATCATGTTTCTCCTCTAACATATATTAACACCTATGTTGCCTTAGAGTATATAATCCTCATAGAACATTTTAAAATATTGAGCTATTATGTTTATTATCTTTACAATTCCCATGTAAAGAAAGAGTTAGAGAGGCAAGATTATTTACAAAAGCAAAGCAGACCACTTATGAAAAAGTTTTACCAGGGAGTTTAGGCTTTAGAGGAGGTTGAACACCAAATTTAAAAGAAGGGAAAAAAAAGAAAGTTAAAGAGAAAGATTCCCATAAAATAACAAAAGTTATCTTGCATCTTACAGTTAGCCATTTGATGGTAGGAAATATGAGTTTTTTTCAAACACAGATGGTATTTGCAAGGGTTTTTCCACATTTTGACATCATTAATGTGAAAGTCAGGAATAAAATTCTTTATTAAGAAGTCAGTAGCTTTCAGGAAAGTCTCAAAGTTTAATTCATTCTGGAGACTAGAACTACATAGAGTTAACTGTTTTATAGTTATTTCAATCTGAAAACTTCCTTTTTTAACCTATGACTGTGGTATGTTATGGGAACACTGACATGATAGCGGTAAGGTGAGCTGTCAGATTTGCTTCCATACAGAAAGGCACAAACTCAATGAATAGCCAATCAATTTTAAACAAAGTATTCTTAATTATTGATTTTTCATAAGCATGACTGTTCCTTTTTATTTCCAAAGTAGCAGCAGTTTTATATTTTTCTGATTATAAAATGTTGTATTTTTCAGAGCTCTTCTTAGGTACTCTGAAATAGATTGCCTAATTTAAGCCAGATGGACCTCTTCACTGAATCACTCATGATATAGAGACCAATGATAAATAATTTCTTAGTTCACCTGGTGTCTTCTAAGACTTCCTACAAGACCATATTGACTTCTGAGAATAAGCTGAGAATTTATGCTCAGAGAAAACACAAATAAACAGCCAGTATTTGTTTCATCCTGTATCATCAATCATTTTGTCTGTATAGATCCTTCCAATTCCAAGGATTTCTCCCATTGATGCTTTGCTTCTCTGGCTAAATTCTTTCCTTATTCATAAACCCAATCAGTCTTTGCATCAAGCTGTCCCCTTTCCATCCCTTCTCAGCTGTTGAAATATAATCAATCATGAAACCATAAATTTCCTTCATATTAACCAATGGAATCAATGCATTGCAGCAGAAGTTCAACTGTTCAGTTACAATTATTATTTTTATTATTGCAATATAGTTGATTTACAATATTGTGTTAGTCTCAGGTGTACAGAGCAATGATTCATTGTGCCACAGTTCTCAAGGTGAAGTCCCCATAGTGATGTTTGTAATCAAGGTGTGATACAGCAATGGCTTTGGTCATTGTGAGGTAGTTGTCAGAGGTCCCTTGTAGCTATGATCCAGGTGGTGCTAGTAAGGCAATGTGACTTTGCCTTTTGGTTATACAGATTTTGTCTGATTATACTGCAGATGTGTTCTGGAAGGTGGAAGAAAGTTGTGGAGGGGTCCCATCATTAATATATTCTGGATTTGGTCTCTGGTTTAGAGTGTTGGAAGTGAGGGGAGTTCTTCTTAAAGCTGAAGTAGGTAAAATAAAATAAGAAATAGTTTTCCTAAATTCATATATCTAGCATGAGATTTACTCAGAACTTGAAGCAGAGTTTCCAATTTTCAAAAGCATAATCTTGACTAAGACTTTGGAGATTTTCTTTGCCAAAAAATATTCAGAATTTAAATACTGTGTTAATTGCCAGGTCACATGTCTTGATAAAAGGTATGCCTTAATTGAATTTGCCAAATTCTGGGAATAGGGAAAATTAGTGGTTAAAAGGAAAATTTCATGTCTTCCAAAATTATAGGTCAACTTATTTAGATTCCTATGGCAGTTATATGCACAAGCAATTTTGGAATTTAGATGATATCTTAGATGAGAAGGTGGGTATCATTCATGATCAGGTCGTAGATCTGGTTGCATATTTGCAGCCAGTCTTTTCTGAAACTTCATCTATCCCTAGTGACAAAGGTCAGAACAGCACCCACATTTTTCAGCAAATGCTGTAACTGACTCATTATCATTTCCCAAACCCTAGGGCTAGGAGGATAAGAGAGTGGGTCTTGGGTGGATGGCATCACTCACACTTTCATGCAATATCAGTACTCACAGGAGGAGAGGGCCTCCAGCACTCACCCCAGGGCCTGTGACTCTAATAGGGTGCTAAGGCAGCTGCTTCTAGTCACCTTTTCTGATGAAGCATGGCTGCATGTTTGAAAAGTGGGGATTATTACATAGAGCTGGAAAACAAGGCACTTCAAGATATCCATTCCTTCATGAGGTGGGGTATAATTGAGACTCCTATAAGTCACTCAGGTGCCATCTTGTCACTAGGGTCACATATCCAACTTATCAACTAAACACTCAGCCCTGCTAATCCAAAATTTAGAACAACATTTACATCAACATAAAAAAAAAACCCTTTATGAATGAGGGAGAAACCCTAGATGCTTCTACCAAAGTATTCAAGGGTGTAATGATCAATTCTAGAAAGTAACAGAATAGGGGGAAGTAAATCTGAGGAATCCAGAAGAAGCTTCTCCCAGAGTTTCCTCCTCCTGAGGGTTCTTGTTATTGTTGCTCAGTCACCCAGTCATGTCTGACTTTTTGCGACCCCATGGACTGTAGCACATCAGGCCTCCCAGTCCTTCACCATCTCCCAAAGTTTGCCCAAGTTCATGTCTATTGCATCAATGATTCTATCCAGCCATCTCATCCTCTGATGCTCTCTTCTTATGTCCTCAATCTGTCCCAGAATCAGGGACTTTTCCAAAGAGTTGACTGTTCATATCAGGTCTGAAAATACTGGATCTTCAGCATCAGTCCTTCCAATAAGTATTCAGGGTTGATTTCCCTTAAGATTGAGCGATTTGAACTCATGCTGTCCAAGGGACTGTCAAGAGTCTCCTCCAGCACTGCAGTTAGAAAGCATCAATTCTTTGGCGCTGTCTTCTTTACAGTCCAGCTCTCACAACCATATGTTACCACTGGGAAGACCATAGTCTTGACTATATGGTCCTTTGTCAGCAGAGTGATGTCTCTGCTTTTCAACACACTGTCTAGTTTTGTCATAGCTTTCCTGTCGAGAAGCAATCATTTTCTGATATCATGTCTGCAGTCAGCATTCGCTGTGATTTTAGAGCCCAAGAAGAGGAAATCTGTTACTACTTCTACTTTTCCTCTTCTTTTTGCAATGAAGTAATGGGGCAGGATAACAAGATGTTAGGTTTTTTTTTTTAAAAAAACGTTTAGTTTTAAGCTGGCTCTTTCACTCTCATCCTTCACCTTCATCAAGAGACTCTTTAGTTCCTCTTTCCTTTTTGCCATTAGAGTGGTATCATCTGAATATCTGGGGTAGCTCATATGGTAAAGAGTCTGCCTGCAGTGTAGGAGATCCAGGTTTAATCCCTGGTTCAGAAAGATCCCCTGGAGAAGGAAATGGAAACCCATTTCAGAACTCTTGCCTGGAAAATCCCATGGATGGAGGATTCTTGGGGTCGCAAAGAGTTGGACATGACCAAACAACTTCACAGCCACATATCTGAGGCTGTGGATGTTTCTCCCATCTAAGTTAATACAACTTGTAACTATCTAGCCTGGCATTTCTCATGATGTGCTCAGCATATAGGTTAAATAAACAGGGTGACAGCAGACAGCCTTATTTTTCTCCTTTATCAACCCTGAACTAATCAGTTTTTCCATACAGGGTTGTAACTGTTGCTTCTTGACCAGCATACAGGTTTCTCAGGAGACGGATAAGGTGGTCTGGTATTCCCATCTCTTAAAGAGCTTTCCACAGTTTGTTATGATCCACACAGTAAACCATACAAAGCTGAAGCCCATTTAAAATGCAGGTAATGAGTTCTTACAATCTGTATTTATCAAACTGCATCAATTACTTTGTGACTCACTGACTTTTACTTTTGAAATGTGCCAAAGAGCATATGATATTTACATAAGTTTTATACTGACAATCAAAATCAATATCTAAAATCACCTGGAATCAAGATTGCTGGGAGAAATATCAATAATCTCAGATATGTGAATGGCATATCTTATGGCACCACCTTTATGGCAGAAAGAGAAGAGAAACTAAAAAGCCTCTTGATGAAGGTGAAAGAGGAGAGTATGAAATCTGGCTTTAAACTTAACATTCAAAAAATGTATATCATGGGATCTGGTCCCAACACTTCATGCCAAGTATATGCAGAAACAATGGCAACAATGACAGACTTTAGTTTCTTGGGCTCCAAAATAACTGTAGATGGTTACTGCAGCCATGAAATTAAAAGACACTTGCTCCTTAGAAGAAAAGCTCTGATAAACCTAGACAGTGAATTAAAAAGCAGAGACATTACTTTGAAGACAAAGATCCATATAGTCAAAGCTATGGTTTTTCCAGTAGTCACATTGGATGTGAGTGTGCTTAGTTTCTCAGTCGTGTCCAACTCTTTGTAACTCCCTGGATTGTAGCCCACCAGACTCCTCTGCCCATGGGGATTCTCCAGGCAAGAATACTGAAGTGGGATGCCATGCCCTCCTCCAGGGGATCTTCCCAACCCAGGCATTGATCCCAGGTCTCCTGCATTGCAGGTGGATTCGTTACCATTTGAGCCACCAGCGAAGCCCAAGGATGGATGTGAAAGTTGGATCATAAAGAAGGCTGAGTGTCATAGAGTTGATGCTTTTGAACTGTGGTGTTGAATAAGACTCTTGAGAGTCCCTTGGACTACGAGGAGATCCAACCAGGTAATTCTAAAGAAAATCAATCCTGAATATTCATTAGAAGGACTGATGCTGAAGCTGAAGGCTCCCATACTTTGGCTACCTGATGAGAAGACCTGACTCATTAGAAAAGACCCTGATGCTGGGAAAGACTTGAAGGCAGGAAGAGAAGGGGACAACAGAGGATGAGATGGTTGGATGGCATCACTGACCCAATAGACATGAGACTGAGCAAGCTCCAGGAGATGGTGAAGGACAGGGAAGCCTGACGTGCTCCAGTCCTTGGTGTCACAAACAGTCAGACATGACTGAGTGACTGAACAACAACAACAACTACCCAGTTTAAAAGCACAAATGTTCTAATACCGATAAAACAATTACACACTGTTATCACTTATACAGGAGGGAATGAAGAGTATCTCATCAACATTGTTGAAACTAACTGATATGAGGTAAACCATGTCATCCACACAAATTCATCCTTGGACCACTAAAGTGTCTTTAGGTATTTTTCAGAATTCCAGCTTTAATAAGAGTATGTTTACACTTTGCACAGCTATTCAGTTCTTGCTGGGAGTTATATTCAAGAAATATTGAATGCTACTGATTTTTAAATGACTTTTTTAGAGCTACACTTGCTCCAAAAAGGCAAAAAATATGATTCAACAAATATTTGTTGAGTTCATGTTATCTAAGCAATGGAGACACAGAAATGCATAAGTCAGATGTAGACTTTCCTTTAACAAAACATGGAATCAGTGTTGGGGGGGGTGGGGCTTAAGTTTACAAAATAACTAACTAAATAAGTAATATTACAATAATTTGAAAAATTGCTATGAGATGGTGTGCTACGGAGTGCATAAGACCACTTTAGATGTGGAAAGAAGGCCTCTATAAGAACTAATTGACCACAGGACATGTCTGGGGGAAGATCTAGTGGCAGACTTGAAGCAAACCTGGCTGTCTATCTCTTCAGACAGAGAGAAAAGTCCCAGAAAGGATGCTTGGTATGTGATGTCATCAACAAAAGAAGGCTAGGTGGCTGGAGCAATGAGCTGTGGAAATTACCTGAAGTTGAGTCAGTGGGAAGATCGACAAAAGCTGTAACGTGAGATGAGATGAAAAATGATGACTCGAGTCTCCAGAGGGTAAACTCAGGAGCTGGTCTCCAGCATCCAGCACTTTGCATCCCTGTGCACCAGCTTGCCCTGGGGTGAGCTCCATCTCTGGGTTGCTGAACTTCCCAGCTGCAGAGCGTGTTGTTCTCTGAAAACATCACCTTCATTTTGACTGCATCATGAGTAGGTGGCAGTATCTTTATGTCAGCCTTTAGGGAAAAAAAAAAATTAAAAATCACTGAAAGGTACAGAGTGTAGGGTCTGGGAAATTCCTGCTTTAACCAGCCTAGAAGGACTGAATCAAAGAGCCTGGGGCATTTAAGCTTCCTGCTAAGGCTCAGATATACCCTAAAGCTCAGGATTCTAACCCCTTCCATTCTGGTGCAACCCAAGATTACAGGAGCCCTGAAGAATCCAGCTCCTTCTCGATGCAGACCAGGACACTGGCAACACAAATGTCTGTTCAGAAATGAAGCACAACATTCACATTCAAGGCGAAAACGCTCTGCTTTTTTAGCTGCAGCAGACAAAACATTTCTTTGGTTAACATTTGGGGAAGATGAGAACCAAATTGTTAGTGCAAACACTGAATGTTACAGAAAATGCCTTCCAAAAAGGGACTGTTTGTTTCCTTCCCAAATTTGCAAGACAGTGACAGAGGTAGAGGCAGACGTTTTCTGCATAAACGTTTCCTCTAACCAATGCCTCATGTGTGCCACACACATTATGCTTCAAACAGCGTACATGGTGAAGGCATGAGGGAAAAATATATTCTTTATTTCTGCAGGTATCGTTTCCACTCTGTTGCCTGTTGTTTACATAACTAAAGAGATCAAAAATAATTATTTCTCATTCTGAAAGGAAAAGAATATCACAGAATGCATTTTGTGTGTTTGCCATCAGAAGTCGAATATCCCCTTTTTAGTTTTTCTACATGGCAGGAACCAAATGATGATGACTCTGACTAGACCACACACACAATATCTGAATTCAGCAGAAGCACAGGGAGAACTTTTGTGTGTATCTCTTAGACCATACAAATGTTAGGAGTCTGCAATTCAATAAGCTGTAAAAATGTAAATATGCTCCATTCCTGAAGGGACTTGGTTGAATAGTACACAATCTCTCTCCCTGCCTATCAGTTCAGATCCTTTTTATTCTTTTCTCCTTTGAGATCCTTCACCCTAATGCTCAAATTATTGAACTCATCACAGTGGAGCTATCCATTAGTTTCCAGGGTAATTTTATTTTACTCAGCATAAAAAGATACAGGTTATAAAAAGCATGCAGAGTTCACAGTTATTGTTCAATATCTCTTGTGAGTTTTAAAGTACTTTATAATTGCTTCTTGTTAATTATGAGACTAACTTTTAAGAATACAAGAATAAAGGCAAAAAACCTGGACGTCGTCCGACAAATACCACAAGTGTCAAACTATTTAGAGCATTTTAACATTTAGGAGAAGGTAATTACCTATATATTTCTAATATGAAGGACCAAATCAGATGGATGTTTACCTTTTGACCACCAAGAATCTACAAGTTATCTATTTTATTCTGATATCAGTTCAGTTCAGTTCAGTCGCTCAGTCATGTCCAACTATTTGAGAACCCAGGGACTGCAGCACGTCAGGCTTCCCTAACCAACACTAATTCCTGGAGCTTACTCAAACTCATGTCCAACACGTTGGTGATGCCATCCAACCATCTCATCCTCTGTCATCCCCTTCTCCTCCCACCTTCAATCTTTCCCAGAATAGCTTCTTTTCAAATGAGTCACTTCTTCATACCAGGTGGCCAAAGTATCTGAGCTTCAGCTTCAGCATCAGTCCTTCCAATGAATATTCAGGACTGATTTCCTTTAGGATTGACTGGTTGGATCTCCTTGCAGTCCAAGGGATTCTTAAGTCTTCTCCAACACCACAGTTTAAAAGCATCAACTCTTCCGCACTCAGCTTTCTTTATAGTCCAACTCTCACATTCATATATGACTACTGGAAAACCATAGCCTTGACTAGATGGACATTTGTAGGCAAAGTAATGTCTCTGGTTTTTAAAATGCTGTCTAGGTTGGTCATAGATTTTCTTCCAAGGAACAAGTGTCTTTTAATTTCATTGCTACGGTCACCACCTGCAGTGATTTTGGAGCCCAAGAAAATAAAGTCTCTCTCTGTTTCCATTGTTTCCCCATCTATTTGCCATGAAGTGATGGGACCAGATGCCATGATCTTAATTTCCTGAATGTTAAGTTCTAAGCCAACTTTATCACTCTCCTCTTTCACTTTCATCAAGAAGCTCTTTAGTTCTTCATTTTCTGCCAAAAGGATGGTGTCATCTTCATATCTGAGGTTATTGATATTTCTCCCAGCAATCTTGATTCCAGCTTGTGCTTCATCCAGCCCGACATTTCCCACGATGTACTCTGCATATAAGTTAAATAAGCAGGGTGACAATATATAGCCTTGACAGTACCCCTTTCTTGATTTGGAACCAGTCTTTTGTTCTATGTCCAGTTTTAAGTGTTGCTTCCTGACCTGCATACAGATTTCTCAGAAGACAGGTCAGGTTTTCTGGTTTTCCCATCTCTTGAAGAATTTTCCACTGTTTGTTGTGATCCACACAGTCAAAGACTTTGGCATAGACAATAAAAGAGAAGTAGATGTTTTTCTGGAACTCCATTGCTTTTTCGATGATCCAACAGATGTTGGCAATTTGATCGCTGGTTCCTCTGCCTTTTCTAAATACACTTTGAACATCTGGAAGTTCACGGTTCATGTACTGTTGAAGCCTGGCTTGGAGAATTTTTAGCGTTACATTACCAGTGTGTCAGATGAGTGTGATTGTGCAGTAGTTTGAACATTCTTTGTCATTAGATTTCTTTGGGACTGGAAAGAAAACTCATGTTTTCTAGTCCTGTGGCCACTGCTGAGTTTTCTATATTTGCTGGCATATTGAGTACAGCACTTTCACAGCATCATCTTTTAGGATTTGGAATAGCTCAACTGGAATTCCATCACCTCCACTAGCTTTGTTCGTAGTGATCCTTCCTAAGGCCCACTTGACTTCACATTCCAGGATATCTGGCTCTACATGAGTGATCACAACATCGTGGTCAACTGGGTCATAAAGATCTTTTTTTGTATAGTGCTTCTGTGTATTATTGCCACCTCTTCTTAATATCTTCTGCTTCTGTTAGGTCCATACCATTTCTGTCCTTTATTGTGTCCATCTTTGCATGAATTTTCCCTTGGTGTCTCTAATTTTCTTTAAGAGATCTCTAGCTTTTCCCATTCAATTGTTTTCCTCTACTACTTTGCATTGATCACTGAGTAAGGCTTTCTTATCTCTCCTTGATTTGTTTGGAACTCTGCTTTCAAATAGGGATGTATTTCCTTTTCTCCTTTTCCTTTAGCTTCTCTTTTTTTCTGATTTTGCTTATAACATATTTTACAATAGTTTTCCTTACATTGGAAATGCTGTAAAAGAGAAAATTAAATCATAAATTGATTTTTTCCATCTACAGTAAATTCCCAATAATCTGCTTTATTAAAGATAGCAGAATAAGTTACATATTTGTGTTCTACCTGGGGAAACAGAGATAGAAGCTAAGTATTTCTTTTATCTTCCTGAATCCCTTAATAAAAACAGAGAGCAGCTAAAAACAACAACAACAACAAAAAGCTGAAAGCAAAAGAACCGTATCTACTGTGATATAAGGCTCAAACGGAAAAAGGAAGCTATTAGTTTAATTTTGATTATCCAAGTGAAAATTTAAATTAAAAAATAGGAAACTAAAGGCCCCCAATATGGGAGATTTGGGTTCAATCCCAGAGTTGGGAAGATCCTTGGACAAGGGAATGGCCTTCCAAACTGATATTCTTGCCTGGGAAATCTCACAGATAGAGGAGCCTGGCAGGCTACAGTCCAAGCGTTTGAAAAGAATCGGACAAAACTAGAAGGTTAATATTTGCACTTTCAAGAGCATTTTAAGGGTAGTGGACTACCATAAAAATTACCATTGGAAAAAAAATACAGGCCTTCTTGTTAAAATGCAAAAACAATTCAAGAAAGCCAGTAAAATAGAAAATTTAGGGAAAGAGGGCTACCAAAGAATGCTAGTAAATTATACTAAAATAATATATTTATGAGAAGAGATTCAGTTCAGTTCAGTTGATCAGTCGTGTCCGACTCTTTGCGACCCCATGAATCACAGGACTCCAGGCCTCCCTGTCCATCACCAATCCCTGGAGTTTATCCAAACTCATATCCATCCAGTCGGTGATGCCATCCAGCCATCTCATCCTCTGTTGTCCCCTTTTCCTCCTGCCCCCAATCCTGCTCAGCATCAGGGTCTTTTCCAACGGGTATACTCTTTGCATGAGGTGGCCAAAGTACTGGAGTTTCAGCTTCAACATCAGTCCTTCCAATGAACACCCAGGACCAATCTCCTTTAGGATGGACTTGTTGGATCTCCTTGCAGTCCAAGGGACTCTCAAGAGTCTTCTCCAACACCACAGTTCAAATGCATCAATTCTTCGGCTCTCAGCTTTCTTCACTGTCCAACTCTCACATCCATACATGACTACCAGAAAAACCATAGCCTTGACTAGATGAACCTCTGTTGACAAAGTAATGTCTCTGCTTTTTAATATGCTATCTAGGTTGGTCATAACTTTCCTTCCAAGGAGCAAGTGTCTTTTAATTTCATGGCTGCAATCATCATCTGCAGTGATTTTGGAGCTCACAAAAATAAAATCTGACACTATTTCCCCATCTATTTGCCATGAAGCGATGAGACCAGATGCCATGATCTTAGTTCTGTGAATGTTGGGCTTTAAGCCAACTTTTTCACTCTCCTCTTTAACTTTCATCAAGAGGCTTTTTAGTTTCTCTACACTTTCTGCCATAAAAGTGGTGTCATCTGCATATCTGAGGTTATTGATATTTCTCCCAGCAATCTTGATTTCAACTTGTGCTTCTTCCAGCCCAGTGTTTAAGCATATATATGTATGTATCTGAAGTATATACAAACATTAAAAATGAAAGGATAAACTATAGCATGTTTTAATGGCTAGCTGTAAAGGAAGTCAGAGAATAGATTAGAAAGGACCTTGTTAGCAGCTATGCCTCATTATTTATCTTTCTAAATGACTCTAAAAACATTAATACAAATACAAATAAAGCAAAATTAAATTTGAAAACCCATCCCTAATATTATAAACTAAAACAAATAAATCCAAATATGTCTCTAGTTTGTAGCATAACCACACAGAAACTACCTTTTCCAATTGCCTATAAAACTGAGTAATTGGATGTCATTTCTAAAACATACCCTAAAGGCAAACGAAGTAAAAAGGTTACTTGTTTCAATTATCATATTATTGCTGGCAACACTGGCATTTTATTCTAAAAATTCATGTATGTAGCATGGCGTAAAGTAAATGAGCATGTTATATTCAAATTCACTCTTTCCCAGAGTAACTGTCAGGATTCTTGTGGGAGAAAGGAGAAACAGAAGTAAAATAGAAGGGATTAAGTAAAAATTCTATAGTGTCATTTTTATTTGGCAATACTTATTCTTTATTAGTTTATCTTTAAAAATACAAGCATTCAATTCCTTTCTCTGTCTACTGAAGAGGCTGGAAGTAAATATAAATTAATTATTATGAGCACCCTTGGTGTGTAGATTAGATTTTTTGAACATTATTTCCTGTTGAAAGAAATAAGAGTTCTTTGGAGTAAGGGCTAATTTCAACACTGAGACATAAAATACACCAGATGCTCTTCTTATACCAAGTAGCAAGGAATCCATCAAAGTCTGCTAGGGCTCTAAGAGATTCAAAGGCAATTTTAAGAGTTTCCCATTGGCCAAAATTGGGACATCTTGATTAATAGTAACAATAATTGTAATGTATTGGAAATACCAAATATACTTAGACTTATTAGTTCTTTTTGATACCAGAAACAGAAAGCAAAATAGTTGTTATTGATAGATGTTAATAAACTAACTTATTACATTGAAAATGGGTAAGTAAACAAATTAGGCATATAAATATTAGCATAAGCTGACTTTCCCACACTAATTGTTTTACTTGGTGAACAAAGAGTAAAAACGATATTTCTCTTTATAGAAATATTTCAGTCAATAAATGAAAAGAGCTGGTATTTAGAATGTCCCCTTTTCACAGCTACCAATAAATTAATTGATCTAGAAAACAGCATCAGGAATTCTTGGCATCACAAAAATAGACACGATCAGACATTATATATTTCATGATAGAAGATAAAACTGACATTTTTTGAAAAAAAAATACCAATAATGTGGAACCTAAATCCTATTAGATCCAGCCACTGAGTTATAAAAAAACAAAGAGGACAGAAAGTACAAAATATGTAACTGTAGCAGTGCAGCCAGCAAAATCCAGACTTTCAGATTCTACAGAACAAATGAAAAGAGTTAACAATAGATTGCAAGGGAAAATAGTTACAGGAGAAAAAAACTATAACATTGAAGAAAATTTAGGATCACATTAACCAATTTCAACATGTGTAACTTTTTTATGAAGTAAAGTGTGAGTTGTTAGTCACTCAGTCATGTCCAACTCTTTGCGACCCCATGGACCATAGCCCATGAAGCTCCTCTGTCCGTGGGATTCTCCTGGCAAGAATATTGGAATGGGTTGCCATGCCCTTCTCCAGGGGATTGTCTCAACCCAGGGATTGAACCCAGGTCTCCTGCATTACAGGTAGATTCTTTACTGTCTGAGCCACCGGATATCCTGATTTAAACAAAGAAAATAATAATGATGCTTATGCAACAACTGAAAATATGAACATTAAAATTAAAATTTTAGTATAATGTGATTTTTGTCAAAATAATAAGTGCCTTTATATTAGAGTTATATATGCAAATATTTAGGGATGAAATCATGTATTTACTTCACAATATGCAGGGTAGCAGGAGTAAGAGGCAGAGAGGTTAGTATCAGCACAGAACAGACAGTATTGGCCAAAAGTTAACAATTATGAAAATAAGTTTATTAGTTCTTAGGGATTTACCATGCTATCCATGCTATCTATTTTATACACTTTTTATGTTTGGCAGCTTCCATGAAAAAGATTAAAAGTACATTAGCAGGAAGCATAAAAATCAATAAGGTTCATTTTTCTGTGTAATTTTCTATTTATTCAGAGACTTAATTATTCTGAGACTTGGCAAGTCTTAATTATTCTGAGACTTAGGAAGCATCGCTATGAACAAAGATAGTGTAGGTGTTGGAATTCCAGCTGGGCTATTTCAAATCCTAAAAGATGATGCTGTGAAAGTGCTGCACTCAATATGCCAGCAAATTTGAAAAACTCAGCAGTGGCCACAGGACTGGAAAATGTCAGTTTTCATTCCAATCTCAAAGAAAGGCAATGCCAAAGAATGCTCAAACTACTGCACAATTGCGCTCATATCACAAGCTAGCAAACAAATGCTCAAAATTCTCCAAGCAAGGCTTCAACAGTAGGGGAACAGAGAACTTCCAGTTGTTCAAGCTGGATTTAGAAAAGCAGAGAAACCAGAGATCAAATTGCCTACATCTGTTGGATCATAGAAAAAGCAAGAGAATTAAAAGAAAAAATCTACTTCTGCTTCATTGACTAAGCCAAAGCCTTTGACTGTGTGGATCACAACAAACTGTGAAAAATTCTTCAAGAGATGGGAATACCAGACCACCTGACCTGTCTCCTGAGAAATCTGTTTGCAGGTCAAGAAGCAACAGTTAGAACTAGAGGTGAAACAACAGACTTATTTCAAATTGGGAAGGAAATGCATCAAGGATTTGTATCGTCACCCTTTTTTTTTAAACTTATGTACAGAATACATCACTCAAAATGCCAGGCTGGATGAAGTACAAGTTGGAAACAAGATTTCTGGGAGAAATATCAATAATCTCACATATGCAGATGACACCACCCTTATGGCAGAAAGCGAAGAAGAACTAAAGAGCCTCTGGATGAAAATAAAAGAGGAGAATGAAAAAGTTGGTTTAAAACTCAACGTTCAAAAAACTAAGATCATGGCATTTGGTCCCATCACTTCATTGCAAATAGATGGGGAAACAGTGGAAATAGTGACAGACTTTATTTTCTTGGGCTCCAAAATCACTGCAGACGGTGACTGCAACAATAACATTAAAAAGCACTTGCTCCTTGTAAGAAAATCTATGACCAACCTCGACAGTGTATTATAAAGCAGAGACATTACATTGGCGACAAAGGTCTGTCTAGTCAAAGCAGTGGTTTTTCCAGCAGTCAGGTGTGGATGTGAGAGTTGGACAGTAAAGAAAGCTGAGCAGCAAAGAATTGATGCTTTTGAACTGTGGTATTGGAAAAGACTCTTGAGAGTCCCTTGGACTGCAAGGAGATCCAACCAGTCAATCGTAAAGGAGATCAGTCCTGAATATTCTTTGGAAGGACTGATGCTGTAGCTGAAGCTCCAATGCTTTGGCCACCTGATGCAATGAACTGACTCATTGAGAAATACCCTGATGCTGGGAAAGACTGAAGGCAGAAGAAGGGGACTACAGAGGATCAGATGGTTGGATGGTATCACTGACTCAATGGACATTAGTTTGAGCAAGCTCTGGGAGCTGGTGATTGACAGGGAAGCCTGGCGTACTGCAGCCCACAGGGTCGCAAAGAGTGGGACATGACTGAGTGACTGAAATGACTGACTGATTCTGAGACTACATTACCTGGGCTTCCCTGGTGGCTCAGTAGTAAAGAAACCACCTGCAATGCAAGAGACACCGATTGGATCCCAGGGTTGGGAAAATGCCCTACAGAAGGGAAATGGCAACTCACTTCAGTATTTTTTACTAGGAAATCCCATGGACACAGAAGCCTGGCCAGCTACAGCCCATGAAGTAGCAAAAGCATCCAACATGACTTAAACAAACTACATTACCTATACTATGTAAAATTATCTATACTATGTAAAATAGCTACATTACTTATACTATATAAAAATTGACAACTGTGAATAAGGACAGCTAATTCACCTACCAAAAGGAAGTTTCTCAGAGAGAAAAATGGCAGTGGAAATTGACATTTATGTTATATTAAATAAGTGGGAAGTTTCTGAAATAAATATTTCTCTGATGTGAAATTTGTCTGATACATTTTCTTACTATGGCCCCTCATGGTGACAGCTATATCTCAATCCCCTAGTAAGTATTGGTTAAATTATGTAGCTGACTAGATGCTAAGCCAAACAAAATAGAAACCTTAACAAAAGGAATTTGGTAAACATAGAGGGGGATCAGCCTTAAACGGACGATGCAGTGTCATTTGGACTACTATAATGAAAATTCAATCACCCTCTGTGGAAATGGAGATGGGATTCAGAAATAGAGATTTGAAAGTATATTAAGAGGTTATGTTGCAGAATTTTTGATGTTTAGTATATTTTTTTCTTTTTCCATCACTTACAGTTGGAACCATCACCCCTAGGACAGAGATGCTCAAATTTCTCATAGATGCATAGATATAGAAATTATAAGAAAACTTGGAAGAAAACTCACATTACATGTTAAATATTTATTTACTGCATATAATTAAAATTGTCAAAGAATGGCCATATCTTGGTAGCTCACCTGGTAAAGAATTCGCCGGCAGTGCAAGAGACCTGGGTTCAATCCTGCTTTGGGAAAATCTCCTGGAGCAGGGCATGGCAACTCACTCTAGCATACTTGCTTGGAGAACCCTCATGGACAGAGAAGCCTGGAGGGCTGCAGTCCAGGGGTTCACAAAAAGTTGGACACAACTGAGTGACTAAGCACAATGATTAAAATTGTTAAAGAATGACCATATCTAATTTCAAGTTTTGCCCATCATTCTGTATTGCTAAAATTCCATCATTCAGTCATTTATTGATCTATCCATGAATTGGTTAACATTTATGTAGTTTCCTATATATCTAGAGAGTGATTTCATTATTAGAGCTTTAATAATTAATAATATATATTATTTTGAATACTGAACAAGAGAATACTAACAAATAAGCAAATAATTGCAAAATAATGTGGTAAATTTATGACAGAGAAATGCAGCTTATTTGAAAATAATAGAAATCAGTAAACATAACTACCAAGTAAGTGAGCATATCAAGGCTTCCCTAGTGGCTCAGATAGTAAAGAATCTCCCTACAATCCAAGAGACCTCAGTTTGATCCCTGAGTCGGGAAGATCCCCTGGAGAAGGAACAGCTACCCACTCCAGTATTCTTGCCTGTAAAATTCCAGGAACAGTATAATACATGGGGTCACAAAGAATCAGACATGACTGAGAGACTGACTCTTTCTCTCAGTAAGTGAGAGGAAAATTATGAGATGTTGTAGGTTTAGAAATATAATAAACAAAAGGTATGGGTTAGATATTACCTAGGATGGTTAGAGAATGACAGGGATAAAGATACAACAGCACAAAATTGTTTTGCCATCACAATACAAAATACACTATAAGTAACGAACACGACTGAGTGACTTCACTTTCACTTTTATGCCTTGGAGAAGGAAATGGCAACCCACTCCAGTGTTCTTGCCTGGAGAATCCCAGGGATGGGGGAACCTGGTGGGCTGCCCTCTATGGGCAGAATCGGACACAACTGAAGGGACTTCAGCAGCAGTCTTATTCAATCTGCTGAGCCATTGAATCAGGGTTAGAGAGTTAAATCATTTTCACCAGTCTGTAAATTCTCCATGAGGATAAATACTATTTTGGCTTTTCTCACCATGATATACGCAGCATCTAACACATTTTCCAGTACATAATATGTGATCAATGAAAATTTGTTGACTAGAGATATGGTTGGATACACAGATAAATGGATAAATGTCTAGTTATTTTCAAAAAACTGCAATCAACGTTTACAGGCATTAAAGCTTGCCCTTCTCTTGGATTATCCCTTACCATAGAGCCCTTGAAGTGAGGGTTGTCCAAAGAGTTTAAATTTGGGACTGGCTTTTGAAACAAACACAGACATTTTTTAAAAAATAACTAAGAAGCAGCTTGAAACTGAGGAGATGGTCTTCAAGAATTACTGAGAAAGGGTTTCCTCTGCTGAACCCTGACTTCATCGGCGGACAAACTCTCCAGGGAAATGCTGATACGTGTATTCATCCATTCATTCAGTATCTATCCAGTGCCTACTATGTGCAGACACTGGAGATTCAGAAATAGACTTTAGCCGATCACCCCCTCCCCCCCGCACCACCACCACACATACACACAGACACATGTACACACACACACACACACACACACATCTGTCCCCATAGAGTTTATATTCAAGTCAGGGGAAGCATAACTAGTGAAACATTACTTTTTCATCTAGTGATGTGTGCTGTGGAGAAAAATAAAACAGAGAGAAGAGGCAATGATAGTAATGGTGAACTGCAGCCTTACCATTCATCAGACTGCATTGGGAAGAGAACCTCTGGGGAGGAAGAGATAGTCTGGATGTCCAGCACATCTCAGATACTCTTATAACCAGAAAATAGTCCATTAAATTAGTACTACTGCCTCCAGAAAGTTAGTGATAGTTAGGCTATGAGGGTTTATTTGGGTGGAGGGAGGTAAAGTTGGAGACAGGGTTGTTTAGACTGTGCACTGTTCATTCTGGGTGCTGAGGTGAAAGGCAGTCACATGTGAGGCATGCCAGTTTCTGGGCCACGGGCTGAGTCCTTCCAGCCCAGTGTGGGGCTTGGGTCAGCTGGTCGTCTCCAGACACTTTCAATGAAGATGTTATATTTACCCTAAAAATTAGAGATGTTAGAGAATCTAAGGAATCATGGATGTCAAGTTAACTAACTCTTAGGGCTTTGGGATAATAAAAATAAAATCCGGGTTGTAAGCTTTCAATCAATATAACTACTGAATTGACTCTCATACTCATTTACTTAATAATTATACAGCTAAATGTTTCCATCACATCTCCATCCTCGAATCGTTAATGACTTATCTAGATAGTCAAAGAAATACTGTTAGCAAGAACTATGTTGAGATATACTAATATGGACCACTCCCCTTCAGACCAATGAATTAGTTCTACTGATTAAAAGCTTACCGCCCTGATTTTATTTTTATTGCTCCAAAGTCCTAATAGTTAATTAGCTTGACATTCACTATTCCTTCTAATTCTCTAACATCTCCTTCTGTGTTTCAGGGTAAATATAGCATCTTCATTAGATGAACACACAGATCTGTGATTTGAGCCTATGATCAATACAGGACCAAATATCTTTGCAGGTTTTCCAAAGATGCCAGGATTCCAAGAGACATCAGCTTTTACATGGATAGTGGAAAACTAATTAAGCAACAAATCAACGTGTGTCTCCAATCCTCCTTGACCTTTTGCCAAGCAGACAATAAAAATGGGGTTTATAAACAAAACTTGGACAACATCAAGTGATATCCATTCATTTCAAAAGTGGCAAATGCTGGGAATTCTCTGGTGGTCCAGTGAATAGCATTTGCGCTCCCAGTGCAGAAAGCCTGGGTTTGATTCCTGGTCAGGGAACTAGATCCCACAGGCTGCAACCAAACTAAGATCCCTCATGCTACAATTAAAGTTTCTACATCCCACAACAAAGGTCAAAGATCCCCCGGGTTGCAACTATTTACTTGGTGCAGCCAAATAAGTAAATATAAAAAAATAACAAATGCTAAGTAACTGTAAAAGGTAAAGTAGGACCTAGATAACTACCATTCAGACTGGAAGATAAAACTGCACTGTGTGGCAGATTTAAGAGTGTTGCAAAAAGTCTCAGACCTGTCTCTTAATGTGTGTGTGTGTTCAGTCATGTCTGACTCTTTGCAACCCCATGGACTCTAACCCACCAGGCTCCTCTGTTCATGGGATTCTCCAGGCAAAAATACTGGATTGGGTTGCCATTTCCAACCCCATGTGATCTTCCCCACCCAGGTATCCAACCTGCATCTCTTGCATCTCCTACACTGGCAGGTGAATTCTTTACTATTGTGCCATTCTGGGAAGCCTCACAGCTTAATGTAGTATGTGATAAATAGCTGTGAAATGAGAAATACAGGCAAGTCAAGTACGAACTTTCAGATGAAGAAGGCCCCGGCTTGGCTTGAGATTTTTAGAGTAGGTTTGTGCTGTACTGTGCTTAGTCTCTCAGTAGTGTCCAATTCTTTGTAGCCACATAGACAGTAGCCAGCCAGGCTCCTCTGTCCATGGCAAGAATACTGGAGTGGGTTGCCATGTCCTCTTCCAGGGGGTCTTCCCAACCCAGGGATCGAACCCAGGTCTCCTGCATTTCAGGTGTATTCGTTACCAGCTGAGCTACCCAGGAAGTCCCAGAGTAGGTTTGGGAAGAACTTAAATCTTTGAAAACGTGATAGATGGAAAGAAATGAAAAAGGATTTCCAAACAGGGCGAACTTGGTGAGAAAAACCAGGGAGGTAATAAAGTAAACTGCTTTTGTTCAAATGTACCCATTAAGGAATGGGAGATTAAAAGGATTTCAGCAAGACAGCAGTGGGATGGGTACATGGCATTAGATTTGTGAACGGATAACTTCAGAACTCAGCAATCTTAAAAAAAAAAAAAAAAATTGAAAGGAAACATTCCATCCCCAAAATAGGTTTGCTTCTTTCTCTCTCTCTCTCTCTCTCTTTTTTTTTTCTTTTTGCAACACAACCAAATCAAACTTTAGGGCAAGTAAGAGACAGAATGTTCTCTGCTGCGTTTTGAAAAGCCAATTCCCTTTGCGGTCTTCATATTTTTAAATACAACCAGAGGGAAGTGCCATTCTCTTAGATCTTGCTAACAAGCCATTTTAGATGCTTTCTAGACAGAATACTGTCTTTAGAGAGCTTCAGAGTCATTGTGCCTGTGAAGTATTCAAAGTCACTTCCTTTCCCCAGCACTGTGTTTCCGAAGGAGGGGCTCAACGTGGCTCACATGCTAGACTTGTTTTCCCCCTCCCAGGAGAGAAAGGAAAGTCTTACAGAGCAATTAAACACATAGAACCTAGTCATTTCTCCAGGAAGACGAGACACTGCAGGCAGTGTTCTGACTAACCAAGAAATGTTTTGAATATAGTAAATGTCTCTGAGGATGAGGCTGATGAACAGGAATGCTGGCATTCTTCATGTGTCTCCTTTGTTCAGGTTTTATGTAATATAAACTCTATGGGGACAGGTGTGTGTGTGTGTGTGTGTGTACATGTGTCTGTGTGTATGTGTGGTGGTGGTGCGGGGGGGAGGGGGTGATCGGCTAAAGTCTATTTCTGAATCTTCAGTGAACATAATGAAAGCCATATTTAGGGCTATCAGGAAATCGGAACCCTTCATCTTGTTTCGGTAATTCAAAGACATGTTTTTCAGAAATTGCCAAGGATCATGCCTAGGTGGGTGAGAATTGACTAAGCAAGCAGTGGTTCAGCTGGTTCATAAAAGACAATACAAGCTAGAACTCTGTGTACAAGATATCTTATATCTTTAATACTAGATAGTTCTAGGACTTTGCATAGACTGTGTCACCTAAAGGCCATACACTCTTTGTGGTTATTATAAAGAAAGTGGTTTTTGTAAGGAAGGTGAGACTTAAAAACCTCAATGAACTTGTCCAAAGACACCATGACCAATCAATGGCAGAGGCAGAATTCAAGCCTAAGTGTTTTGATCCATACCTAGCACCTTCCCCACTAAGCCCCACCACTTCTCTGTCTTATTGATAGTTCTGAAATGAGGAGGAAAGTTCTAAATTCCGTTAATTTCTTGTCATTTTTGTTTTCCACATTGTCTTGTCAAGTGATGCTGATGTCCACCTGCCTGAGATAACTAGATGAGGTTTAGAAACTGGACACCATAAAAGGTCATGGGAGCAACCTCCAGAGATAATGCAGTGAGTTCTTTCCAGAGAGGCTCTTTCCTCAGGACCTGTTCAGCAGATGAGAAAACCCCCTCTGAAGTCCTCCACCCTGCATCCAGTGCATGCTCCCATGCTAAGTCACTTCACTGGGGTCTGCCTCTTTGTGACCCTGTGGACCCCGTAGCCCATCAGGCTCCTCTGTCCATGGGGATTCTCCAGGCAGGAATACTGGAGTGGGTTGCCATGCCCTCCTCCAGGGGATCTTTCCCAACCCAAGGATTGAACCTATGTATCTTATGTCTCCTGCATTGGAAGGTGGGTTCTTTATCACTGGTGTCATGTCAGAAAAACTTCAGCTCCCAGTAAAGACTTTTAAAATATCAGGAAGATGTTTCTGAGGCTATACCAGAATTAGATAACTTAGAAGCAGGTACCAAAGACAAGGCTATCAAAGAATTCATGGGCCTTGGCAGAGACTCAGAAACTTTCACTAACGCTTAATAGAACAAGATTCGCCTTGAACAGACAATTTTCTCTATTCCCCTTCCCAAATAGACATTCAGTAATAAAAAGAACACAGTGCTGCTCCATGTTCTTGATTCAGGAATCTTTAGATGTAATCTTGATGTGCTCAGAAGAACTGAGAATACAAGAGTGAAAAACTTTAAAGGAGCTCATAGGAATACTTTTCATTTTTTACCACATTAATAGTGTTGATGTTCAAATGAAAAACAAAATAGAGTAACAATGGATTGGTGGGGAAAGGTTATTGATTCCACAAATTTATATTTATTGAGCACCTACTGGATGCTTGCTGTTATAATCTATATCATAGAAAACAGGAAAGCAGTTGATCCATAAGCAACTCTGACCTAAGACAATTGAAGTTGCATATATTATAGAAAATTATATTGTCAAGAGAAATAGTTACATATTGTCTATAAACTCCATCTTGGCAATTTAGAAATTGCACAGAATGTGACATCAAAATGAACCAAATAGCATAAATACTGTAATGTAAGTTCTACTATTTTTTCATAAATTTTAGTTTCCTTCCTTTAGTGGGTGAATAGCACTAAGCCCAGCTAACTGGGCTTCCCAGGTGCCTCAGTGGTAAAGAATCTGCCAATGCAGGAGATGAAGGTTCAGTCTCTGGGTCAGGAAGATTCCCTGGAGAAGGAAATGGTAACCCAATCCATCATTCTTACTTGAAAAATCTCATGAACAGAGGAGCCTGATGGGGCTACAGTCCATGGGGTCCCAGAAGAGTTGGACACAACTGAATGACCAAGCAATCATGCACGCACCAGGCTACCTACACTGAAAGCAGTAGCTCACTTTTCCATATGTTATGCACTAATGTTGTTAAATCCCTGAAGGATTTAGATATGTTACATAACGAATTTCTGTTCCTTCTATTTTGAATCTTTTTATGATCACCTCTACTATCTCAGCATGATGAATCCCTTCTGTTAGATTAATCATAAAGTGAAAAAACTTGACATCCTGATGACTCTCTTTGTTCTTTCTCAAAGTTCTCCCTGGAAACTTAATGAACCTGTAATTAAAACATCTGCATTTAGTAGATTATCCTTTAAGGTTCAACACTACCATTTTGAGTTGAGTAGCTATTATTGTGCAGAGAGACACTCTAGTATATAAAACTAAATATTTTTGAATAATATTAATAAATGTGTTAGAGTTATCACAAATTCAGTCCCAAGACTGGTCAGATATGCAGATTGCGCAGGCAGCTGCTTGCCCTGCAGTGACAGAGGGGCCACCACATACTTGGTGGCTCCAGCAGTACATCCATTCTTCCTCTCTCTTATATGAAAATGAACTAACTGGTGGAGGGCAGGGGTTCTCTTTCTTGTTTCTGTTGCATTTGGTTTGTATGTTCATCTCTACCAAAAGTATAAAAAATTATGATCTATACCACATTTAATATGAATTGAAAATGCTTTCTTCTACACATATTTTCCATTTAGAAACTATAAAGTAAAGTGAAAGGAAGGACCATATGAGAAATGGACACCTAATGTGAGTAGAAAGAGAATTCTCTAAGAAGCTTAACTGCATTGGAAGCCAATACCGATTTTGGCTAATTGCAGTAAATTTGATGCTAATTGAAGTAAAACAAAAAATAAATTCTGAAAAATAACATCCCATCACAAGACTTAGTTATTCATCTTGTATGCTCTAGTGAACAACTCATACTCCAACACCCTATGACTTAATAGTTTTCCAAAGTTTTATTCATTTATTCAATATTTATTGCCTCAAATGCACCATCCTATATTCTAAGTGTTGGAAGCAACTGTGAACAAAATGGACAAAATTCACTCAGGAGATTTATATTCAGATTAAAAGACGTCCTTTAGATTTGAATTTCACTGTATCATTTCTTACAGTGTAGATTTATCATGGGCTTCCCTGATGGCTCAATGATAAAGAAACTGCCAGTGCAGGAGAAATGGGTTTGATCCCTGTGTCGGGAAGATCCCCTGGAGAAAGAAATGACAATACACTGTATTGTTCTTGCCTGGGAAATCCCATGAACAGAGGACCCTGGTGGGCTATAGTCCATGGGGTTACAAAAGACTCAGCCACAAGTTAGAAATTAAGCAACAACAAGACCTATCATAGATTTACCTTAAAGTCACAGGGAAGTTTTGCTTACAGATTATAAGTAGTCCTTTTCTATGGACAATTTTCACAAGTAGTGAAATATATAAAATACTTTATCATTTACAAATATATCTTTGCTCTGAATGAACAAATGAACTCATTGCTCTGCTCCAGGACAACTACTCCTATTGTTAAGGACATGCAAACCAATCTCTCTACTACCTCCAAAATCAAACATTTAATGACTTTAAGCAAAGAATATTCTCATTCTGGTCCCTAGAAATTAGACAGAAACATTACAATCATTCCTGTCATCTTCTTTCTAATGTCTGATGTTGTATCCAAACAACATTAGTTTGTTGAAATAACCAGAATTGGGACATAGTTGTCAGGATGAATGACTGATAAGTGAAGAAAAGCTTGCAGAAAAGGCTTTTCTAGTAGATTGAGATAGGAACCTTGGTTCCCTCCACAGTAGTGAAAATGAAATTTTAGACAGACTAGCGTTCCTACTCAGGGTTCCTATCAAGGAATAGGTTTCCTTAGGAATAGAGGCCAAGTACAAATTCTGTAAGTCCTCCTGCTAGGAATATGCCCTTGTGCACTTTGCTTAATGTCTCTAAGCCTTAGTTTCCTCACTTGTAAAATGAACATAATATGTATAGTTACTTTTTATAGATGTTAGAGGAAGTATTGATTTATGCTTATGTTACTGATTTTGGTTGATCCCTGTAGCTCTAAGAGAAGGCAGCTTTAAAATTATTTCTGCCTCTTCTCTAACACCTTGCTCATCAATGTAAAAAGAATAAAAACATGCTAATCGAACATAGGGAAAACCTTTATATATCAGTTCAGTTCAGTTCAGTAGCTCAGTCGGGTCCGACTCTTTATGACCCCATGAACAACAGCATGCCAGGCCTCCCTGTCCATCACCAACTCCCAGAGTCCACTCAAACCCATGTCCATTGAGTTGGTGATGCTATCCAACCATCTCATCCTCTGTTGTTCCCTTCTCCTCCTGTCCTCAATCTTTCCCAGGATCAGGATCTTTTCAAATGAGTCAGCTTTTTGCATCAGGTGGCCAAAGTATTAGAGTTTCAGCTTCATCATCAGTCTTTCCAACGAATATTTAGGACTGATCTCCTTTAGGATGAACTGGTTGGATCTCCTTGCAGTCCAAGGGACTCTTAAGAGTCTTCTCCAACACCACAATTCAAAAGCATCAACTGTTCCACACTCAGCTTTTTTTTATAGCCCAACTCTCACATCCATACTACTGGAAAATCCATAGCCTTGATTAGACAGACCTTTGTTAACAAAGTAATGCCTCTGCTTTTCAATATGATGTCTAGGTTGGTCATAACTTTCCTTCCAAGGAGTAAGCATTTTTTAATTTCATGGCAATCTTTATATACTGTCACATTAACTGAGTTTGTCACTTCATTAAAAAAAGGAGGTGTCCTGCTTCTCTTTCTTCTGCTATTCTAATCACTAGGGAAGGCTTTTATCTTGCTGGCCCAGGAAGCAAGCCAAACCTTCTAAAGGCCTACTTTGAGGTCTACCTGACTGCCTACCCACCTTTCTATCTTTTCTGGAGCTATCTAACATTTGGGACATTAAGTATTTAATGAACCCATGTGGATTCTGTACAAATAAAGGTCATTTCTGTATGATGACTTTCTGTATCATTGTCTCAAGATCCAAATGTCTCAAGATCCAGCTTGGGAGAAAGAGAGATGTCAATGTCTCCTTTCCAGTGAAACCAGAGCCACAGGCTCCCACACAACTTTACACAAAATAGAATGAATACTATACTTTGCTTTCATCTGGCACTATGCATTGACATCTCTGCTTTTGAAAGAACATAGAGCACTAAAGATGCCTAAATTTCCATCAGGGAAGAGAGTACGTGTAATGTATATGAGCTCAAAGGTAAGAATCTAGTCCCTACAAGAACTGGTGAGAGTAGGTGGGCCATCAACCCTGGGATTGTTGTAAAGGCAGAAGGCTAGAAAGGGAGAAACTTGTTGCTTCGATGGAGCTTCAGACTGATCTTGGCACCAGAAACAATGCAAGATCCTAGCTCTTGGAACTTGGGATGGAAAAGAAGAGCAGAATTAGCTATAAGATTGAGATGTTGAATGAGAGTCCTTTTTGAGGAAAGATAACATTAGGTCCATACTCTTAGTTAGGGATTGTTTAACACTTTCTGTAGGCATTTAGAAAACAGGAAAGTGCCATAAATTTGGCAGGCAATTAATTAATACTGATCTGAATTGATTCTGATTTAAAATAACTCAACTCTATTAAAATAATCTTGAAAGATTTAACTCAGTGCACTGGTTTTCTTTAAGTAGTCATTTTATATCCTTGGTGTAGATCAGTATTAGGATGTCACATACTTCATGGGGCCAATCATGAGATGCAGTCAGACAAAAGCAGTCAGAGGCAGGCAATCTAATAAAACCTGTTGGGTGAAGAGAAAGGAAGGGCTGTATATCACACAGGGCAGCTGCTGGTTGGCCATCAACAAACTCATCTTCAGGATGCAGTTCCTCAAGAAGATCCAGGAATTGAGGTTTTTGAGAGCTTTTTAAGTAAGGCATAAACAGTTTTTAATATTGGCAACTAAATCTAATTTTCTAATTCATGTTAGTGGGAATGTCAGTGGTTTCAGAGTAAAACTCTGAGGTTGTTATGGGACTGAGCAAACATTAGTTTTAATTCATGGTTCTCTAGTCAATAAGAATGAAAATCAACTATGACTTGGCTTGCCCTTTTCTACCAGATAATTTTACCTAAATGACTTTATCAACTTTTAAATGAACAAGAAAGGATATACCTCTTAGATCAAGTCATTTGAAATATACATTACACCTTACATCATCATGTTATAACCAAAAAGGAGGGGAAGTAGAAATGGGAAAGTGATCAGAGGAAGCAAGTTTGAAGATAAAATAAAAAAAAAAAAAAAGTAAGAGGCAAGCAAGTAGAGAGTAAGAAGCCAGAACTGACAAATGGTGCCGGAAAGAATCACATCCTGGAAGAGAGAAGCTTTTCACACGCAGGAAAAGCATTAGAGAGAAGTTAGAGGAATTCTGAATTGACAGCAATTGGGCATTTCACTTTGCTACATGCCTTATTTATTCACTCCACAATTAATTCAAGTTAATAGAGATATATTGACTATCTTTGGGTGCTCAACACTGTCTAACTGAAACAGATGCAGCAGTGAAAAAACGTATACCCATGGAGTCTGCATTTTCATGAGGAAACAGAAAATGAGCAGATCACGAAATGAATATCTAATATGTCAATTGGTAGGCAATGTTATAGAAGAAAAATACCAAGGCATGGCAGGGACTCATGGTTGAGAGATTGCCTCCTTGGGTAAGTGGTCAAGGAAGGCCTATATTAGGAGAGATTTTAAGGAAGTAAAGAAACTTTCCATGAAGTTAAAACTACATAATTAAAAAAAAATATTGGAGTATAGTTAATGTACAATACTGTGTTAGTTTTAGGTATAAAGGAAAGTGATTCAGTTGTACATATATTCATTCTTTTTTAATTAATTAATTAATTTCAATTGGAGGCTAATTACTTTACAATATTGTGGTGGTTTTTGCCATACATTGACATGAATCAGCCATGGGTGTTCATGTGCCCCCCATCCTGAAGCCCCCTCCCTGCCACATCCCATCCCTCAGGGTCATCCCAGTGCACCAGCCCTGAGCACCCTGTCTCATGCATTGAACCTGGATTGGCGATCGGTTTCACATATGGTAATATACATGTTTCAGTGCTATTCTCTCAAATCATCCCACCCTCGCCCTCTCTCAGAGTCCAAAAGTCTGTTCTTTACATATGTATCTCTTTTGCTGTCTCACATATAGGGTCATTGTTACCATCTTTATAAATTCCATATATATGCATTCATATACTGTATTGATGTTTTTCTTTCTGACTTACTTCACTCTGTATAATAGGCTCCAGTTTCATATATTCACTCTTTTTAAAGATTCTTTTCCCATGTAAGCTACTACAGAATATTGAATAAAGCTCCCCCTACTATACAGTAGGTCCTTATTAATTATCTAGTTTATATATAATATTGTGTATACCTCCATGAAGGCAGAAATTATATTGACTTTGTTTATCTCTAACTCCTCATCAGTTAGCACAAAATGATGCACTCTGAGAGGAATAACCGAAATAGCCTTACATGGCAGACATTGGTCTCTGGATAGCCAGAAGACACAGCACACCAATCCAGGAAAGGTTCAAGGTCACTGTACTAGCCTGAGAGGCTACCATAGCAATGTACCATGGGCTTAAACAACAGAAATGTGTTTTCTTATAGTTCTGGAAGCTAGAGGTCCAAGATCAAGGTGCTGTCAGGGTTGGCGTTTAGGGAGATATCTCTTTCTGGCATGTAGACAGCTGCCTTCTTGTGTGTCCTCACATGGCCTTTCCTCTATATTCATGTAGAGAAAGAGGTCTCTGGTGTTTCTTCTTCTTATAAGGGTATTAATTCTATCAGATTAAGGCCCTACACTTATGACCTCTTTCAACCTCAAATGAGGTTTTACTTCTCTAAAAAAATTGTCTTCAAATATCATCCCATTGGGTGTTAGAACTTCAAAAACACTGGGGAACCTCAGTTCAGTTCATAATACCCATCGTATCCTTCACTGTATGCTACTCATTAGGGTTCTTTAATCACAAGCAATAGGTACAGCCCATGATTAATTTAGACAAAAAGGAGCATGCTGAGTGGATGTCAAGGACTAGGCTGCCTTTGCACAAGCCTGTGCACACTAGCATTGGACACTGAATAACTTATGTGATCAGAATTCATGGCATCATTCAACAATCTCCAAGAATTGGGAGAAATGAAGAACCAGACTTTGAACAGCCCAAAATCAGAGAAACTTCAGAGACTTTAAAAGCTGGAATTAATAGAGTCTCTTCAGGGTGCCATCTTGAATGAACTCCAGTCATTTCATTCTTTGTAGATCTCCAGTCAAGATAAAAGTTTGAAGGAGAAAGTTTGTTCCCAAGTTATACACATCTCTGTAAAGAGAGGTCAAGAAACTTGATAAACAGTTCTCCTGAAACTTTCTTCAGTGGGTCTGGGATGGTGCCCAGGGTAAAATCAAAGTGCTAGTAACAGAAACATGAGGAAAGGCCTCTGGCAGGCAATGTTGTGACAGCTCAAAGTCCCATTCCAGGAGAAAATGAGCCCTGGGGCCAGTGTGTGGGGATTGGAGTTCAAACTCTGCCATATGTTCATTGGCTTTGTGACTCTGCTCAAGTTACATAACTGCTCTGTGCCTCAGATTCCTCATCTGTAGATGAAAGAAAGTTCTAGACTCATCTCATGCAAAGGTTGATTTTACTCATTAAAAAACTTAGAGAAGTACCTGACTCTGTAAGTACTCAAAAACATTAGTCAATTACTATTTTATCTGAGACTTAAGGTCCTTATTCATGATCTAATGTATAGTCTGCTTTAGAAATTAATTTCTAAACCATTTTATTATGTGACTATTATCAAATATAAACCTTTCAAATTTGATTCAGATTTAACTGGACTGAACTTCTCTCTTTTTCACGCACACAAACACACACAAAATCACAAAACATGCACATGCTGATGTAGGTCTTCTATATTTCTTCCTAAGTATATTATTAGAAAATATGCTTATGAAATCTCTCTTGGTTAAATCATTGTTGTGAATATTCAAACTTGCTCAAAGGCCAGAGATCAAAGCGTATGATAAATGCAGCATTTAATAGGTGAGGAGGAGGCAGTCACAGAGTGAAGGAGGGTGTTAGTAATGGTTGTATAAAATTATCTTTATTCAACATCAGGCAGAGAGAATAAATACAAAATTAATGAAATGTTTACATGGTGCAAAATTGGGAAACACTGCAAACATTGGAAAAGCCTAAGAACCAATAGCCGTAAAGCCATAAAAAGGAAAGTAAAACAAATTCAAATAAGCGACAGTATAACATTATGATGAAATGAAATTAAATTGAGACAGTAGACTCCTAAATTATGCCACTTATTACAGTGCACTTTGCAAAAAAATTTTATATAATCATCTTTGCTGCTCAGCCAAAAGCATTATGAAACATTAACTCATTTAATTAAAATATTATTGAGTAAGACTATGTACCAGATAGTGTTATTCAGGGAGATGTACTAATGAACAGGTTCACATCCTAGCTAATGATTGCAAGGATTCAACTTCACTTATCTTTTTACTTCTAGCATTTAACACACAAACCTGGAAAAGAGAAGAAGACTCTTTTTCAAGTGATAGATAGCTAACTATAAAAGGAATACTCACAGTAAATGTATCTAAAAGGAAAACTAATAATAGCATGCATTGATTGAAAGCAGACACTGCTTTCAGTCCTTGGGCTGGATTTCTCATTTCATCTTTGATCAGATGCTGACACCATACCCTGTATTATATTATAATAAGGAAATTATGGGTAGGTAATTCTTCCAAGAGTACTTAGGTTAGAGTAATTAGCCACTATACATCCTTTAGGAAAGTCTTACAACCACTTTGAAGTAGGTTTTTTTTTTTTTTTGTCTTTTACAAATAGACATGAGCAAGTCATAGGAAGGAAAAGCAAACCTCTCTGGAAGGAGTGAATTTTTGGCACAAGCATGATTAGGAAAATGTATCAGGGAAGATGGGATAGGGACAGTGATTGCAAAGAATCACAGCTTTTGCAAAGAGCTGTGGAAAGACCCCGATGCTGGGAAAGATCGAGGGTAAGAGGAACAGGGGGTGGCAGAGGAAGACATGGTTAAATAGCATCACTGACTCAATTGATGTGAGTTTGAGCAAACTGGGAGATAGTGAAGGACTTGGAGTCCTGACATGCTCAGTTCATGGAGTTGCAGAGAGTGGAACATGACTTAGCAACTGAACAACCACAATAAGCAGTGATGCTGAGATTCAAACTGTTGTCTAATCTGGTACTTTTAAATCCTCACATCATTTTAATTTGTAGGAGGTAGGACACATCGAAGAGGAGCTGTATTTAACTCTGTGAATCTAGTGCATTTTTACTGAGTACACAGAGAACTCTCATGCTTGAATTCCTGATTCTTTTAGTTGAAAGAAACTGTAAAAAACATTTAAACCAGCCCTCAATGTTAGTGATTATTGTATTGTTAACACTTTCTTACTAAGATTTGAGCTGGAACATATCAAACATGCTCCCTGCTTCTTTATTTTGAGCTAGACTCACATTTGTGAAATATTTATATTCATTATCTTAGTTGAACAAAACTTTGTAAGGTAGGTAGTGAATAAGTGAAGGCAGAGCTTTTTCTTATCCTTCTCCTTTACAATTTGTAAACTGAGATCTGAGATTTATCCAAGGGCATTTGAGGAAACATTTTTTCTTTGTAATCACTTTCCCCATCCCAGATTCCCTGATACATTTTCCTAATCATGCTCGTGCCAAAAATTCACTCCTTCCAGAGAGGTTTGCTTTCCCTCCCAATAACTTGCTCATGTAATAAAAAAGGAAAAAAAAAAAAAAAAAAAAAAAACCCTACTTCAAAGTGGTTGTAAGACTTTCCTAAAGGATGTATAGAAGAATGTGAAGCTAAATTCTGACGTACTCCATAAACGCTGAAGAGAACAAACAAAAATAGACCTCAGGAAAATAGTTTGAAATCAATGAGCAGAATCACTCTAGAAATCAATATCACCAAAGGAGATGAGCAGCTGAAAACTGAGGGCAAATTGGACTTGCACACACAATGTAATACGTTATCCAAACAGGCAGTGATGTTCAAGTCTGTATAAAGAGACATTTGATCCTACGTTAGGAAAGTAATAGCTTTTTTCTGCAAGGCTCTGGGGAGACCGTGTCTGATAATACTGTCTGAGGTAATATAACCCTACCAGGAGTACAATAGACAGGCAACAGAAATGATTGGGAAGAAGAAATATTAAGCTCCACATTAGACTAAGGAGCTTAAATGTGTTTAGATTGGTGACGCAGTGACAAAGAAACCCATGATTCTGAGCTATAATACACTTCTCCAAAGAAAAATAGATGTTACTTAGTCTAATTTACGCTGATTCATAAAAACAAGCCAGCTGACCACTGAGGGCTTAAAAAGACTAAAGCCAGATCCATGCCTCTAAAAATGGTATTTGAAATATACAAACAATGAAAGTGTACCTTAATTTTTAAATTAGCCTCCTGGCAAAGATTTTTCTTGGTTCATTCACTTAGTGAACTTGTATTGGATAATTGCTACATGTCAGGCAATGTATTAATATTAGGGGCTGAGGTATAAAAATGAAGACTTTGCACGAAAGAACTTATGTTTAATTCAAAATGCAATTGTAAACAAATGCTCTATTAAAAGGTGATATATCTTAAAATGCACTTATCTGGCTTCATGATGAAAAGAAGCACTTGGAGGAAGAGCAAACTTTTCAATGGGGCAATAAGAAATAATACTTTAAGATGAATTTCATGTTTTCTTTCATTTCCCTTTATAACATAAAGTTCCCATGTTATTATACACTTTTCACAAACATTTCAAAGGCTGAGAATCATGTCCTGGAGTGAAAGTGCTCACACCCTACTGGCAGAAAGGGTGTGGAATAGGCATCGTGCCAGGCTGGGTGCTGAGAGTAAGCCATGTCACTCTGAGTGTGGGCGCCTCTAGAATGTCAACCCCAACAGGGAAGAATGTCACACTTCTCTTAGCTGAGATGAAATTTAGGCCCAGAGTTGAACTTGGCTCACCAAGTCCATGCTTTGACTTCCACTGGAAGAGAATGAATACTTGCCTCTATATCATGAACTAGGAGTACCTGATAGCTTCTGTGCCTGGCTTTGGGGCAGTGGGTCATCTGTACTAAAGCTGAAGCTTGTGCTCAGAGGGGAGGAGCAGGCATGGCAGATGAGTGCCTGCTGCTGGGGCCTCATCAGGGCCCCTCAATCTCCATCCACACTTCAGTGGCACTGGAATCACCATCTTGCCATATCCTTCAGGCCTGGAGTGTCAGTGTCTTCACTGTTTACAAACCCTGTAAGGTTGCTCTGATCCTTTCCACATGAACCCTAAAAAGGAAGAGGTAGTCAACAAGTTAATATTATTTTCAAGGTTAGTTTATTTTTTGATTGGAAGAAAATTGCTTTACAATGTTGTATTGGTTTCTTCCAGACAACAATGTAAATCAGTTGTAAGTAAACATATACCACCTCCCTCTTGGGCTTCTCTGGTGGCTCAGTGGTAGGGAATCTGCTTGCCAGTGCAGGAGACGCAGGTTTGATCCCTGGTCAGGAAGATCTCCTGGAGAAGGAAATGGCAACCCACTTCAGTAGTCTGGCCTGGGAAATCCTGTAGACAGAGGAAATTGGCAGGCTACAGTCCATGGGGTCCCAAATAATCAGTCACGACTGAGCAGCTAAACAACAACAACATTTCCTTCTTCAGGATCCCCCATTTCCCCATCCCACCACTCTCTCTGCTCTCTGTTCAGTCACTGTAGTCTTGTCCAACTCTTTTGTGACCCTATGGATTGTACCCCACCAAGCTCCGCCGTACCTGGGACTCTCCAGGCAAGAATACTGGAGAGGGATGCCATGCCTTCCTCCAGGGGATCTTCCTGACCTAGGGACTGAACCTTCTTCTCTCATCTTCTGCATTGGCAGGCAGGTTCTTTACCACTAGTGCCACATGGGAAACCCATTCCATCCTTCTCAGTTTAATACAGTTCAGTCACTCAATCATATCCGACTCTTTGCGACCACATGGACTGCAACACACCAGGCCTCCCTGTCCATCACCAGCTCCTGAAGCCTACTCAAACTCATGTCCATTGAGTTGGTGATGCCATCCAACCATCTCATCCTCTGTTGTCCCCTTCTCCTCCCACCTTCAATCTTTCCCAGCATCAGGGTCTTTTCAAATGAATCAGCTCTTTATATCAGATAGCCAAAGTATTGGAGTTTCAATTTCAGCATCAGTTCTTCCAATGAATATTCAGGACTGATTCCTTTAGGATGGACTGATTGGAACTCCTTGCAGTCGAAGGGACTCCCAAGAGTCTTCTCCAACACCACAGTTCAAAAGCATCAATTCTATGGTGCTCAGCTTTTTTCACCATCCAACTCTCACATCCATACATGACTACTGGAAAAACAATAGCCTTGACTAGATGGACCTTTGTTGGCAAAATAATGTCTCTGTTTTTCAATACGCTCTCTAGGTTGGTCATAAGTTTCCTTCCAAAGAGTAAGAGTCTTTTAATTTCATGGCTGCAATCACCATCTGCAGTGATTTTGGAGCCAAAAAAATTAAGTCAGACACTGTTTCCACTGTTTCCCCATCTATTTGCCATGAAGTGATGGGACCAGATGCCATGATCTTAGTTTTCTGAATGTTGAACTTTACGCCAATTTTTTCACTCTCCTCTTTCACTTCCATCAAGATGCTTTTCAGTTCCTCTTCACTTTCTGCCAGAAAAGTGGTGTCATCTGCATATCTGAGGTTATCGATATTTCTCCCAGCAATCTTGATTCCAGCTTATGCTTCTTCCAGCCCAGCATTTCTCATGATGTCCTCTGCATGTAAGTTAAATAAGCAGGGTGACAATATACCAACTTGATGTACTCTTTTTCTTATTTGGAACCAGTCTGTTGTTCCATGTCCAGTTCTAACTGTTGCTTGAAGTCGCTAGCAAAATAAGACATGATGAAACTGAAGAGAAATGCTACAATATATCACATCTCGGCCTCAGTTATACAGGAAGCTGGAAAGATGCCTTTTGAGGTACAACCCTACTGAAGACAGTCAGGAAGCTTTTAATAGAACAGAAACTACTGGAATTCCTCTCTATGGGGCACTCCACTGCACGAATTGATATTTTTGAGAAAAATAAATATTGAGTTTGAAATCAAAGAGAAATGAAATGGATGAAAGTCGTGAGTTTTGACTGTATATCACAGGGGTGAAAAACAACAGACAACCCCAAGGCAGACTTTTACCAAGGCTCTGTCTTAGGGTGTAAGCATCAAGTGAACTAGTAGAGATCTGAATTCCAGTCTGTTTTATTCCCTGATGTATCAATATTCTCAGAAATGTCATGGGGAGGAAAAAGATTTTTTCACAACTCTGATTACAATATTACTGACCACAATTGAAATCACACCTTAATGTTTAACACAACCTGTAGAAGAGTGCAAGAGCTGTGAGCCTCCTTAAATGTATTACAATTTTACCACAACAAGCAAAAATAATCACCTGCTTAAAGGAGAAGAGAGTCTGTCTTTGGATTTCTTAGCAGTGGCAGTTGTCCAGAATATCAAGAAAGTATTAACTTCCAACTGTATTCTGCAATATTATGACATTCATAAGCTTTGCTCTTCAGCTTAAATTTCATCTTAAGTAACCATACCCAATTTGTTAAAGCTTTATATCATGAAAGGATGGTGTATCACGTTTATGTATTTGCATCTCTTCAACCATTCTTGTGGTCTTCCCAGGTGTCTCAGTGGTAAAGAATTCTCCTGCCAATGCAGGAGCCCCAGGAGAGGCAGGTTCTTTCCCTGGGTCAAGAAGATCCTCTGGAGGAAGAAATGGCAACACACTCAAGAGTTATTGCCTGGAAAATCCTATGAATAGAGGAGCCTGGCAGGCCATAGTTCATGGGGTTGCAAAGAGTCAGACAGGACTGAGCATGCAAGCAGCAGCTGCAAACTTTCTTGCATTTCAGAGATAAGTCTCACTTGATTGTGATGTATGATCTTTTTAATGTACTGCTGAAGTAAGTTTGCTAGTATTTTGTTGAGTACTTTTGCATCTGTGTTTATCTGTAATCAGGAGCATTGGTCTATGATTTTCTTATCTTGTAGTGTCTTTATCTGGCTCTGATATTAAGGTAATGTTGGTCTCATAAAATGAGTTTGAAAGTATTCCCTCTTCAGTTTTTAGAAGATCTTGAGAAGGACTGACATTAATTCTTTAAATTTTTGATACAATTCACTAGTGAAGTCATCTGCTCCTGAACTTTCATTGTTGGGAATTGTTTGATTACTGCTTCAGTCTCCTTACTTGTTATTAGTCTGTTCAGATCGTCTATCCCTTCTTGATTCAATGTTGGTAGCTTTTATGTTTCTAGGAAGTCATTTATTTATTTTAAGCCATTCAAATTGTTGGCATATAATTATTCATAACGATCTCTCATGATCTGTTGTGTGTGTGCTATCACTTCAGTCCAAGTCTTTGCAACCCTGTAGGGTGTAGCCTTCCATGCTCCTCTGTCCATGGGCTTATCCTGACAAGAATACTGGAGCGAATTGCTGTTTCTTTCTCCACTCTCATGATCCTTTACATTTCTAATATTCATTGTAATGTATCCTTTTTTTTATTTTTTACTTTATTTATTTGGTCTCTTTTTTTGAGGTAGTCTAGCTAAAGATTTGTCAATTTTATCATTTCAAAACTCAATTCAGCTTCATTAACCATTTGTAATGTCTTTCTAGCCTCATTTTCATTTATTTCTGCTGTGATCTTTGTTATTTCCTTCTTTCTGCTAACTTTGAGCTTGGTTTGCTCTTCTTTTTCTAATTCCTTGAAGTGTTAAATCAAGGAATTTAACATTTGTTTATTTGAGAATTTTTCTTTAATGTAGGTGTTTATTGCTATTATCTTCCTTCTTAGAAATTTTTTTTTTTTTGCAGTCTCCCATAAGTTTTATGGGGACTTCCCAGGTTGTTCAGTGGGTAAGGAATCCTCCTGCAATACAGAAGATGCAGAAGACGAGTCTTCGATCCTTGGATCAGGAAGATCCCCTGGAGGAGAGCATGGCAACCCAGCATGCTTGCCCAAAAAATCCAGGGCTACAGTCCATGGGGTCACAAAGAGTCGGACAGGACTAAGCAACTGAACATGCATGCATAAGTTTTATATGTTGTGCTTCATTTTTTGTTAAGATATTTCTTCATTTCCTTTCAATCTCTTCTTTGACCCATTGGTTATTCAGGAGGATCATCAATCACGCTTAGTCACTCAGTTGTGTATGATTCTTTGTGACTCCGTGGATGGTAGCCCGCCAGGCTCCTCTGTCCATGGGATTCTCCATCAAGAATATTGAAGTGGGTTGCCATTTTCCTTCTCCAGGAGATCTTCCCAACCCAGGGACTGAACCCACATCTCCCGTGTATCCTGCATTGGCAGGTGAATTCTTTACTTCTAGCATAACCTGGGAGGCCCCATTCAGGACCATGTTCTTTAACATATTTATAAATTTTAACAGCTTTCCTCTTATTATTTACTTCTGGTTTCTTAATCTTATGGTCAGAAAAGACACTTGGTGTGGTTTCAGTCTTCTTAAATTTTCTAAGATTTGTTTTATGATCTACAAGTTGATACATTTTGGAGAATGTTCTGTGCTTACTTAAAAAAATGTATAATCTGCTGCTGTTGGAGAGAATATTCAGTTTATGTTTGCTAGTTAAATTTTGTCTAAAGCATGGCTCAAGTCCAGTGTTTCCTTGATTTTCTGTGCAGATGATTTATTCTTTGTAGAATATGAGGCATGAAAGTTCCCTACTAATATTGTGCACTGTCTATATCTCCCTTGAGATCTATTAGTATTTGCTATATTTATATTTAGTTAATTCAATGTTAGGTGCATATATATTTATGATTGTTATATCTTCCTGATGAATTGACCACTTTATCATCATATAATGGCCTTATTTGCCTTTCATCAAGCTTTTGTTGTAAAAATCTACTCTGTCTGATATAAGTATAGCTATTATTGCTTTCCTTTGGTTTCCAATTGCAAGGAATATTTTTGTCATGCCTTCACTTTGAACCTATGTGTCCTTGAAGTTGAAGTGAGTCTCTTGTAGGCAGAATATGGTCTAGACTTGTTCTTTTATTTATTCTACCACTCTATGACTTTTAATCTGAGAATTTAATCCATTAGTATTTAGAGTAGTTATTGCTAGATAAAGATTTATGAATGCCATTATTAAATGTTTTCTAGCTATCTTATAATTCTGCTTTACTTTCTTTCTTTCTTGCTGCCTTTGTAAGTTGATTCTATAGTGCTATTCTTGAGTCCCTTCTCTTAATTTTCTGTATCTGTGTAAAAATTTTTGTGTGTGATTCTGCCAAGGCTTACATAAAACATTTTTCATACTTAATACATTTTATGCTAATGGAAATTTAACTTAGATATAAAACCCTACCCTTTTATTCCTTCTCTTGAGGTTTTCACTGTCACAATTTACATACTTTAGTCATGTGCATCCACTAACAATTTGTGGAAGCTAGAGCCGTTTGTAATACTTTTTCCCTTAACCTTTATACTAGCTAATACAACATCATATTACAGAATTAGAATATTCTGAATCTGACTATATGCTTACCTTCACCAATGTGCTACATACATTCATGTCTTCATGTTACTAATCAGTATCCTTTAGAAGAGTTCCTTTTAGGAACTTGTAAGGCAGGTTTAGCGGTCATAAATTTTCTCTGCTCCTTTTCTTAGGGAAAGTTTTTATTTATTCTTCAATTCTGAAGGACAATCTTGCTTGTATTGTAATAGGTATTCCAGTTGACAGGTTTTTGTTTTGTTTTGCTTTTTCACACTCTGAAAATATCATCACATTCTCTCCTGGCCTGCAAGGTCTCTGGTGAGAAATCTACTGATAACCTTTTGGGGGTTCCCTGTATGAGAATTTTTTTTTCTCTTGCCGCCCTTAAAATTCTCTCTTTGACTTCAGTTTTATACCACTTTATTGTTATGTGTTTTTGAGAACATTGTTTTAGATTAAAATTTTGAGATAACTGACTAGCTTCAATGAACTTGGATGTCCAGATTTCTCTTCAAGTTAAGGAAGTTCTCAGTCATTATATTTCTGAATCAGTTGTCTATTTCTTTTTCTTACTTTTCACCTGAGACAATAGTGTTTTTTTTATATATATATATATATATATATATATATATATATATTTTTTATTGTTTTTGCCA
>ML662442.1:15411535-15482382 GCA_007570785.1 Antilocapra americana
TGCAGCTGAGCACTCCTTCTAAGGTGTATACAGCACCAATCTGTCCAGAATCCCCAGAAGTCTTGGTTAGCCTCCCCGGGGCTGGGTTATGCCCACTGCTCTCAGGCGGGGGCTGGGCCGGCACGCAGCCCGCAGCTGCCCAGCCTCTCTGTTGACTCCTCACCGCCCTTTGTTTTGTGCACGGGCCTGGGGGGGAGGGGGAGCTTTTCCTGGAAGGTTAGGTCCCTCAGGCTGCTCCGTTCCCTGAGCCCGCGGCCCGCCCCTCCCTGAGCAGGAGCAGTCCGCTTCGGCTGTGCTGCTGCTCGGCTGTGTCTTGTAGCCAGAGATGAACCTTGCAGGGCTTAGCTATTAATCTGCTTCTGCTCTCAGCTATATTGCTCTCCAAGATCCACCGCAGATCTGCCAGAGAGAATGCTCCCTGGTATTCGGAAACCTTTCTCCTCTTTTTTTTTTTCCTCTTTATTTCAGACTCCCCTTCCGGGACGGAACCCGTCCCCAGCTCTTTGTCTCTCCCTCTACTTTTTTTTTTTTCTTTTCTTTCTTTTGTCCTACCTCCTCACGTCGGCAATGGGTCGCCTCTCCAGATGCCCGATGTCCTCTGCCAGCATTCAGTTCCTGTTTTTTGGAGTTTGCTCGGCCTTTAAAAGTTCTTTTGGTATATTTATTGGGGAGAGAGTGTTCTCCCCGTCCTATTCCTCCGCCATCTTAGTTTTCCGACAATAGTGTTATACACATTATCTTTTTGCTACTGTTCCAAAATTCCCATAACCTTTCCTCTTTCTTTTTATTTTTTTTTCTTTTTGATCTTCCAATTAAATAATTTTAATTGACCTGGCTTTTAGTTTTCCAATTCTTTCTTTTGATTCTTCAAGTCTGTTGTTGAAGCTCTCTATTGCATTAATTTGTTCATTGTACTTTTCAGCTGCAGTATTTCCATTTGATTCTTTCTATGCTTTCTCTCTGTTGAACTTTTAATTTTGTTCTTGCATTATTCTACTCCTATTGTTATGTTGTTTACTGGTTTTCTCTTGTAGCTCTCTGAGCATCTGTAGAACATTTATTTGAATTCTTTGTTGTATAATTCTTAGAGCTCTATTTCTTTGGTGCCAGTTACTAGAGATTTACTGTATTCATTTGATGGAGTAATATTTCCCTGATTATGTATGATCTCTTAAGTCTTGTGTAGTTTTCCTCACATTTGAAGGAGAAGTTACCTCTTTCAGATTTTATCAATTAATTAATTACGGGCTTTCACCTATAGTGGGGACGTGATGGATTGCCTTACAACACAATGTGGATCTAGCGGTACCAGTGTCAATGGTGAAAGTATATGGTGGTACTGGGTCTAGGGGTGATGTGATGTCACTTTGGCTCAGTCCCCTTGAGTCTACCATATTGTCAGTTGTGTGATGGTTTTTGCAAAATGTCGGGTAAGAAGTGGCTACAGTTGCTTTTAGGGTTCTAACTGGCACCTCTAGTGTGATGGCCAAGGATCAGCACAGGCAGCAGTGGTCTCCAGAGCCAGTGGTGTACACCAGCTCAGCTCTGGAGGCCAGCTGCTAGGTCATATGTAATGACAGTAGCTAGTTGCAAACAGACTTGTAGTGATGGGGGCAGAACCAACTATGGACTCACTGACAGGAATGTTCTGGTCATTTGCCTACTGTTCCATGGCTGCACACTCTCCCCTTTGGTATGTATAAAGTATTAATATCTTAGTTACTCAAGAACTACATTGTTTACAGCTCTAAATAAAATTGAAAGTAAATCATGGCTAATATAAAATTTCAAAAATTGCTTCTAAGACTATACATTTCAGTGTGTACCAAGATATTTATTACAAATTCGTGGTGTCTGACTAGTGACATCTCAAAATATCTCTGCTGACTTTTTATTTTTGTTCATCTCTTATTTAGTAAAATTTTCACAATTATTACTCAAAATATACCTCCTTCTTGTTAAGCCATGAGTCACTCAGCCAGTTCTTTGAGAGGAATAAAAAAGTTCAAATATCCTTCTCCTTTCTAGTGTTAAGCTTTATATTATGTGATATAAATATCACCCTTTCCCACTTCCCCTGAGATACTCAAATTAAACCCCGATTGAATTCCTTTCTAGATTTTTCTCCCCCATTCTTCATTGTCTGCATAATTATCTAATCAATTACACAAGCCAGAAACTTGGGAGTAATGCCTCTTACTTTTTCAATAGCCAATGTTTAATATTTTAGCATTTCTTGTTGATTCTATTTAAAAAAATATGTCCCCCTTTCATCAATATCTGTCCGTCTCCATAGCTTCCAACTTTGTGAAAGCTAGTATATCTTCTTGATTGAAACAAAAACTTCCCAACTGGTGTTCCTGATTTCATTCTTGTTTTGTTCTATCAGTCACTTGCCATTCAGAGAAATGCATAATTCTTATTGTAAATATCATATGTTAAAAAAATTAGTTCTTTGTTTCAGTGTTTTGGATAAAATTCTAATCTATTATCATGGCTTTCAGAGTCCCACATGTTTCACCAGTCTACTCCTCTACACTGAAGTCTTCCCACTTCCCCTTCAGTCACCCACCTTATTAAACTTCCTTTGGCTTTGCAAGTATACTAAATGTTTGTGTGCCTGCTAAGTTGGTTCAGTCATGTCCAACTCCACGTAATCCTATGGACTGTAGCCCGCCAGGCTCTTCTGTCTATTGGATTCTCCAGGCAAGAATCCTGGAGTGTGTTGCCATGCTCTCCTCCAAGGGATCTTCCTGAGCCAGGAACTGAGCCTGGGTCTCTTACATTTCCTGCATTGGCAGGCAGGTTCTTTACCACCTGGGAAAATTTACCAAACAAATGTGTAACAACTGTCAATCTGAGGGACTGAGTTAAAGTATGTATCATGAAATATTCCTACCCAAAGTAATTGGATATGTAATGAGATAATATATATTTTATAATAAGAGAGTCAAACATGACTGAGCATCTTCACTTTCACTTTTCACTTTCATGCATTGGAGAAGGAAATGGCAACCTACTCCAGTGTTCTTGCCTGGAGAATCCCAGGGAAGGGGGATCCTGGTGGGCTGCTGTCTATGGGGTTGCACAGACTTGGACATGACTGAAGCGACTTAGCAGCAGCAGCAGCAGCAGCAACAATATTTTCCAGAATTAACTCTTACTAAAAATACTCTATGGACCCTGTGATTACATTTTGTTTTTTGTTTGTTTGCTTTGAGGAAGGCAGGAAGCATAGACAATCAGGGAGGAAAAAACAAACAAATAAACGTCAAATTCTATGCCACTGACAATGAAACAAGTGTTTTTATGAAAAAAAATGCTACCAAAACCCTGCAGCTTTTACCATTGTCTGATCCAAGAATCAACGTCTGTAATAACTGATGAATTTATTTAAAGGATAAAGCTTTGTGGCAGTCTTATAATTCAGGGGGCATCACAGTTCAGCTGAAATAGAGCACAGTCATTGTGTTCATCTCTGCATGCTTGTTTTGATACAGAAATTTTATGCAAGTGAATGCAAAGAAAAAAAAGCCACTTCAAAATCACTTGACATGTATACAACAAAGATGCCCTAAAGTGTTTCTGTCAGTTTTTAGAACCCCAGCATATTAATTTACAACAAAACATTGACTTCTGAATTGATAGTACAAAAGCAATAGCCAGAACTATTGCTGCAGAAACATATTCTTTTACAAATAATGAAGATTTATTGTGTCAAAGTTATCATTCTATGTTCCTAGGAAAGCATATGCTATAAAAAGAGATGTCAAACTCTTTCAAAATTGTATTGCTAAATGCCATGTGTTGAACAATTTTATTAGAAAACAGTTTTCAGTTGTAGATGTTTTATAATTTTTTAATATTTTTGAAATAATTAAAATTATAATGAAAAGTTATTAGAAGAGAGGATGCTACACACACAGATCCACTAAGTTTTTAACATTTTGCTATATTTTAACATTCTAAACCTATATACATATTTAGATTATGCAAATATAATTATTTTCTCTGAAACATTTAAGAATAGATTAAATATAATATTCCCCTTTACCTTTTAATATTTCATGAGTTTTTTTTCTCTAAGAATGAAAATTTTACATGCCATGGAATAAGAGCACAAGAGACTATCTCTCCCACTGATTACAACTATAAATTCTGAACAAAATACCAAACCCAAAATCCTAAATAAACTTAAACTACCTGAGGACTCTGAAGAAGTGAAAAATAACAGGCAGATTAAAAAGAAGATAAAAATTTGAGAAACAATTAACACCATCACTGTTCCTGAGTTATCTTTTTATATTTGTCTCTCCTTTGTTTTCCTTCCTTCAAGGAAGATCTAGTAGCTAGAGTTATGAAGCTATGCAGTGGATACAGACAGCAAAATCTTTCAGAGAAATTAGCTCTTTCTGGCCATAACAGGGTGTAGACAAAGAATGTTGCTTGCCATTTCAATAAACAAAGAATGCTGTGGCCATTAAGCCAATCAGAAACAGACAATCCCAACAATTGGGAATTCAAGATGGAGGAAAATTTAAGATACTGGCCCTAGATAGATGAGATGCATATCAAAAGAAGGATTTCAATAAATCTAGACTTCTGCACCTTCCCATACAAAGTAAGATATTAAAACCAATCCTATGAAATGTCTGTTTTTGTTTTTGACTACATGTTATTATTATTGTTATTGTTATTGTTATTATTTGCAAAGACTCCTATAAACCCTGGCCTCGCTTACCTCTTTGGAACAGTTTCACAGAGCTATATGAGAGGCTAATTTCTGGGCTATAGTCCTCAATAAGATCATTGAATGAAACATAACTCGCATATCTTAGGTTATTCATTTTGTTCAGTTGACAAGGATAAATTCCTTTTCTTTCTTTCTTTCTTTTCTAGCTCTGCTGCTGTGTCAAACCATTCCAAGTACTTATGTCTCCTTCAGTATTGGAGGTAGAGTCATGGGAACATAAAATCTCAAAGTCAAACCTGTATTTCTGGCCAGAGCAACAAAGAAAAGGGGTCACTGTTGCCAAAGGGTATATAGTGTGAAATTTCTATCATTTTTTTTTTCTATTTTCTGCCAAATTCTTCCTGAAGGTGGTCCCTAGTCAGTCAAATGTAATAGTTCAGGCGGCTAAAACTATGAAAGAAGCCTAACTTTCAAGCCAGAAGAAGAGAGAGTTCGTCAGCCATAAATTGTAGGTGAAGTATTGGAGAGGACGGAACTGGAAAGGAATCCCATGACTATGTGTATGAATCAAGGCAAATGTAGGCAGGCAGGGTAAGGAGTACCCAGAAGAAAATGACCAGATCCCTCTTTAACATTAGGGAAGCCATTTCAGTCTTAAACCATTCTGTGAACTAACCCCGGCTATAACAGTTGCTCTTGACCAGGCCAGGAAAACAACCATCTTGAAGACAATAAATCAATTGTAAAGACTCCCACGTCTATTGATATTCTGAAGGAAAAGGTTAGCCTGAGGCACTTTCTTTAGCTATTCTGCAGGCTCCAAAACCCCCTAAGGACTAAGGATTGATGATGCTGACCTTTGCTGACCCTCATGACTTTAATCATCTACTCTGTTAACCTTTGCTCTAACTCTATGCTGCATATTCCTTTGCAAAAGCCTCTCCATGAATATGCTTACACCATCCAAGTCAAGTGTTCATAAATATACAAGCACCCTTAGCTTGAAACCCCCAGTTTTGCTGTTTGAGGAGACATTGCTTGGGAAAGATACCTGGTACTCTCCTTACTTGCTCCTTTATTGGAGAGGACAGAACTGGGAAGGAATAATTTCTTCTCCTGTTAATAATGATAAAATATTACTATAGTAATAAATCCCAAAGTCAAACTTGTATTTCTGGGCCGATCAACAAAGGAAAGGGGTCACTATTGCCAAAGTAATAAATCATTTCTTATCCCAGGCTTTGGCTTGATCGTGTCTTTTGGCTCTATACTCACCAAGAAGCAAGCCCAGTTTTCATTTAACACAAGTAATATGTTAAATTTGAACATATGTGGAAAAGGGCCACAAAAGCATGGAAACAACTTTGAGGATCAGTGCCATGAGTGGCATGAATGGATCAAACCTCAGCGCCACAGCAAATGCTTTCCAAACATAACTGACAAAAAGATCAATGCTGGCAAAGGCAAGAAAGAACTTGCAGCTGAACCTGAGTATGTTAATTGCCTAGTACAGTCACAGCAGCACCAACAATAAGTCAACATTCTCCAGAGCAACCTTCAAAGGATCCAGTTCTCATGATGAAACAGCCTTATGTGTGTTCAGTTTAAGTAATCAAAAGTTATCTTACATAAAAAGACCCAGGGAAAAGACACACCTTGTGGACACAGTGTGGGAGGGTGAGAGCACAACAAATTGAGAAAGTAGCATGGAAAAATATACATTACTTTATGTAAAACAGATAGCCCGTGGAACTTCGCTGTGTGTCCGGACATGTGTATGTCTATGGCTGATTTATGTTGATGAATGGCAGAAACTGGCCCAATATTGTAAAGCAATCATCTTTCAATAAAAAAGCACCCCCCCCAAAAAAAAACACACCAGGGAAATATAAACATGATTAACCTCCAAAGAAAAAGATAGTCAAATGACAATTCTGAGAAGATCCACATGTGGAATTATCACACAGACTTTTAATTTGTGCCCTCATATACAGACCAGTGGCCAGTCCATCCTAACAACCAATCAATATTTGAACAGACTGAAAATACACAAATCCTCTTGAATCCCCAAAAGAGAGGAAAATCACTGCAGGAATCAGTGCCAGAGGAGGAAAATCTCAACTGTAATTGAGGAATTGATGGAGGCTTGGTGTGGATAACTCTGAACATTAAAAACTCCAGGGAACCCAGGCACAGCATGTCCATACCATTCTGTGAGATTCTTCTCTAGGAACTTAACCAGATTCCTGTAGTAAATTTTGTAGAAAAAATCCTTTTGGACTTCTGGCAGCGGAAGGAAAAGAAGTCATCCTAAAACAAAAGATGGTACTTTGTTCTTAACAAAGCCTACCCTCAGGTAATACAACCTAACCTGCAGGTGTCATCAGAGCAGAACTGACCTAGGGAACAGGAAACTACAATTCCAGTTCACTGGAGCCATCCTATTCCACCTATGGGGAGTTTGGAGGGGGCTGAGAGACAGTTATGAAATTCACAGTCCAGAGGCACAGATTCATTAAAAGGCCAGGACCTAATTATAGTATTAAAGAACAGTTCCCCTCCCTTACTCCTCACCACAACTTTACAGAAAGCCTATTTGCAGAAGTTTCTTTTACCCAGTACATCATGTCTAATTATCAAGAAAAACTTATGAAATGTACAAAAAGGCAAAAAATACAACTTGAAGAGACATAGCAAACATCAGAACTAGACATGGCATCAATGTTGGAATTATCAGACCAGGAATTAATGACTATAATCAATATACTAAGAGCTCTAAAGGACAGCAGTGTGCAAGAACAGATGGGCAATGTAAGCAGAATGATGGAAGTACTAAGAGCCTCCAAAATGCTAAAGATAAAAAATCACTGCAACAGAAGTGGAAAATATCTTTGATGAGCTTATGGTCAATCAGACGCAGTTGAGGAAAGAATCTCTGAGCCAGATGACATAATAATAGAATCCTCAAAAACCAAAAAGCAAGGGGAATAAAGACAGAAAACAACAACATGGAACAGGATATCCAAGGACTGTGGAACAACTATCAAGGTGTAACTTTATGGGAATAGTAAAAGAAGAAGAAAGTGAAAAACAAACAGAAGACATATTTGAAACTATAATGATTGAGAATTTTCTCAGACTAATGTCAGATACAAACTTCCTGAGAGCACAGAGATACCAAGACAAATGCCTTTAAACTACATCCAGGGATATTGTTTTCAAAGTACAGAAATTAAAAGATAAACTCCAGAAAGAAGCCATACTTGTGTAGCAAAGAATAAACATAAGATTATAATCACCCTCTCCTCAGAAATTATTCAAGCAAAAAGAGGGTGGAATAAAATAGCTTAACCATTTGAGGATTATAAACATTCATCCATCCATCCATACAGTCAACCTCCATAAGAGAAAGTGTAAATATCATATGTACTTAAAATAAATTTAAGAGACACAGTTGTCAGCAGACAAAAAAAAAATTTAAGACTAATTAGACATTTTAGAATGAAAATATATTAGCTGGAACAGGAAATTCAGCAAATGAACTCCCTCCTCCTGTAACAGTGACAACAGGGGAAAAGTCATTGATTTTGAAGATAGATCAATAGAATTTTCCAATTAAAGAAATAATAGTTAAAATGCTTTAAAGCATATCAAATGCTTGGGACAAGTTTAGTAACAAAAGGCTTATCATTCATGCTATTGGAATCCTAGAAGGAGAGGAGAAAGGGATTGTGTGGGAAAAAAATATTGAAGTAATATCTAAAAATGCTCCACACTTGTTAAAAGATCTTAATTCAGAGATTTCAGAAGCTAATTTTAAACAGGATAAACTCAAAGAATTCCATGCCAAGATACATCAAAATTAAACCATGGAAATCAAAGATAATGAATGAAATCTTAATTCATTACATGTAAGAAAACATGTTATGAGTGAGATAACTGCAACTTTCTTACCACAAACAGTGGAGGCTAGAAGACTCTAGGGTAGCAACTTTAAACTTCTCAAAGAACAGAAACCAGGATAGACAACCCAGAATTTTTATCCATCAAAAGGTTTTCCAGCAATAAGGAGGAAATGAATACATTACAGGGGAAGCAAAACTAAGAAGCTGTTGCCAGAACCACTCTAAAATATGCCAAAGAAAGTTCTTCAAGATAAAGGGAAATGATACTAGGTAAACTCTGAACTTTGGGCATGAAAAAAAAAAAAAGAGCAAGTAATAGAGTGAACACAAAGGAAAATATAAGGGACATATTTTCTTTCATTTTATTTAAAGTATGTATGGTGGATGAAAGGAAAATTAGACCATTTTGGTGTGATTTTCTATGTGTATAGTTGAATACACATTAAAAACTGTAACATGATAGCAAAGAACCTAAAACAAGAGTGCACATCTTCACATTTTGATTACAAATTCAGAAAGAATAACTGGTAAAATGCTTTCATCTAACTCACATTCCATGTTGCAATTTTCATAATGATATATTTTATAGCGATTTTACCTGCAATATCAGATCAATTTAAGATCACATGGTACATGTAGTCACATCTCTTTAATCTCCTATAGTCTGGAAGCATTTCCTTTTCTTGTATTGATATTTCAATACAATCAGTATACTGGCCAATTATTTTACAGAGTGTGCTTCAATTTTGCTGTTTAACACCTTATTACTAAGATTTAAAATATGCACTTCCAGTTTCTGGAATACTAGATAACTTATATTATGACTTTTAAAGGACACCTCTTGGGAGGCACCTGTTGCCTGTGAGTTCTTTGCTGAGGATGTAAATTTTGATCATCCAATCAGAGGGTTTTCTGGTTTCCCACTGAATAGTTATTTCTGTTTTCCAACTAATAAGCAATATATAGGCAGATCCTTTGAGATTATGCAGTGCTGGGAGCCGTCAGGATGCCCCTTCACTCGAATGACAAAGTCAGGAGACTGAGAAGGAAACTGCAAAGCAGATTTTCCTTGGGGCATCCCAAGGCAAGGCCCCTCCTGGTATTTTTCTTGGGAAGTTCTGTTTATGCTCTGAACATTAGCTCATCTCAGTAGGTCAGTCCCAGTTAGAAATAATTCATCCTGAGATAATTCCTTCAGACCTTATTTCCCCCAGGCAATTGGGGAAGGCAGATTCCCTTCCCTGGGGACAAAGGAGGAATAAGGGACATTTAAATAGATTACTACACCTCCTACTCTTTACTGGGGAGTTTCTTTCTACTTAGATTGATGTACTTATCCAAAGTATGTTGGAGACAATCAAATGGTAAACATACTAATGTTAAATCTAATTATGCAGAAATCCAACTTTTGCAAGGATAATGAGCTTAAGGTTAAAGTTGTTGATGATAGGCAGAAAACAGGATTGTATAGAATTACATGTGATGTAATGGGTGTGTTTCTTGGGTATAAAAACTGTAAACCAACAACAATAAAGAGAGAGACTGCTCCATCACCACATATCGACTCAGCTCAGTTCTTCCGCCGATGCCACTCATCCCTCAAGACCCCCGGACCCGCCGAGGCTGGACCCCGGCAATGCAGCTATTCTGAATTTCATCAAACTTTGTTTCTTTTTTTAAGTTTAGGTGATTGATTGTAAACACAATTACCCTAGTACTCCACCATATTGGCGTGTGCATTTAAAGTGCGTGTGCTCAGTTACTCAGTTGTGTCTGACTCCCATGGACTGTAGCCTGCCAGGTTCCTCTGTCCACAGGATTGTCCAGGCAAGAATACTGTCCCACAAGAATACTCCAGTGGGTTGCTATTTCCTCTTCCAGGGGATCTTTTCAACTGAGGGATCAAACCCACATCTGCATATCTTGTGTCTCCTGCGTTGGCAGGCAGATTCTTAACCACTGAGCCACCTGAAAAGTTCTCCTAGACTTAATAGTCATTCATGATTCTTGAAATCTTTAGAATCATAATTTCAAAATAATAATTTCCCAACTCTGCCACTTCTTCTATATTTATCAATCAGCATTCTATTGTAAGAAGGGACATTTACCTAAACTAACTATCCAGTTAGTTTCTATTGCAGACTCAGAAATTTCCACCCTACTTTAAACAACCAAGCAAACAGCAACAACAAAATTGACATGCTTGTTTTCTGGCCTAAGAAGAAATTCTCAACTCATCTTGGACCTTCCCTCCACCTAGTCCTAGAACTAGCCATTTCTCCAAGAATATCTGGTTTCTTAGGATTGGAGATGGTATTTATAAAACAGCATTAGGGTGCTAGGTATTCTCAATGATATTACGGCATCAGTATTTCTAGGTCTCATCAGTGGGCAGAGATAAGATATATACAGGGATTTTATTTTGCTTTGTTCCTCTAACCTGAGATTATTTAGCCAAAATACTGTGCTCAATACCTACTTGAATTAGTTCTCTCCTCTACATACTCAGTTTGGCAATATTATTATTGCTCATTTACAATATAGTGGGGTTAACTTACCCTGTTTGCATTCCATTTTAGAATTTCTTCTTTTTAAATTTAGTTTTGAATGCTTAGAGTATGAAAATGATTCCCAAATTAATCAAAAAGTATACTTAGAAAGGGGTTCCTCCTGCTAACTTTCTCATTATTTATTCAATAATCTAAAATCATAGGTTAACAGTCTCACATGATTCTAGTTATACATTTTGTGTTATTTTTTACAAAAATAAGTAGACTCATATAGGTTTATTTCTCCATCTTTTATACACAAATGGAAAAATGCTACATATATATGTGTGCTTTACTCATTTAATATATTCAGTTCAGTTCAGTTCAGTTGCTCAGTCATGTCCAACACTTTGCAACCACATGAACGGCAGCACGCAAGTCCTCCCTTTCCATCACCAACCCCCTGAGTCCACCCAAACCCATGTCCATCGAGTTGGTGATGCCATCCAGCCATCTCATCCTCTGTTGTCCCTTTCTCCTCTTGCCTTCAAACTTTCCCAGCATCAGGATCTTTTCTAATGAGTTACCTCTTCACATCAGGTGACCAAAGTATTGGAGCTTCAGCTTCAACATCAGTCCTTCCAATGAACACCCAGGACTGATTTCCTTTAGGATGGACTGGTTGGATTTCCATGCTGTCCAAGGGACTCTCAAGAGTCTTCTCCAACACCACAGTTCAAAAGCATCAATTCTTCAGCACTCAGCTTTCTTTAAAGTCCAACTCTCACATCCATACATGACCACTGGAAAAATCATAGCCTTGACTAGATGGACATTTGTTGGCAAACTAATATCTTTGCTTTTTAATACACTGTCTGGGTTGGTCATAACTTTCCTTCCAAGGAGAAAGTTTCTTTTAATTTCATGGCTGCAATCACCATCTGCAGTGATTTTGGAGCCCAGAAAAATAAAGTCAGCCACTGTTCCCACAGTTTCCCCATCTATCTGCCATGACGTGAAGGAATCAGATGCCATGATCTTAGTTTTCTGAATGTCGAACTTTAAGCCAACTTTTTCACTGTCCTCTTTCACCTTCATCAAGAGGCTCTTGAGTTTTTCTTCACTTTCAGCCATAAGGATGGTGTCATCTGCATATCTGAACTTATTGAAATTTCTCCCTGCAATCTTGATTCCATCTTGTGTTTCCTCCAGCCCAGCGTTTCTCATGATGTACTCTGCATATAAGTTAAATAAGCAGGGTGACAATATACAGTCTTGACGTACTCCTTTTCCTGTTTGGAACCAGTCTGTTGTTCCATGTCCAGTTCTAAATGTTGCTTCCTGACCTGTATACAGGTTTCTCAAGAGGCAGGACAGGTGGTCTGGTATTCCCATCTCTTTCAGAATTTTCCAAGGCTTATTGTGATCTACAAAGTCAACGGCTTTGGCATAGTCAATAAAGCAGAAATAGATGTTTTACTGGAACTCTCTTGCTTTTTCCATGATCTATCGGAAATTGGCAATTCGATCTTTGGTTCCTCTGCCTTTTCTAAATCCAGTTTGAACATCTGGAAGTTCACAGTTCCTGTATTGCTGAAGCCTGTCTTGGAGAATTTTAAGCATTACTTTACTAGCGTGTGAGAAGAGTGCAACTGTGCGATAGTTTGAGCATTATTTGGCACTGCTTTTCTTTGGGATTGGAATGAAAACTGACCTTTTTCAGTCCTGTGGCCACTGCTGAGATTTCCAAATGTGCTGGCATATTGAGTGTACCACTTTCACAGAGTCATCTTTCAGGATTTGAAATAGCTCAACTGGAATTCCATCACCTCTGCTAGCTTTGTTCATAGTGATGCTTCCTAAGGCCCACTTGACTTCACATTCCAGGATATCTGGCTCTAGGTGAGTGATCACACCATCGTGATTATCTGGGCGATGAAGATCTTTTTTTATACAGTTCTTCTGTATATTCTTGCCACCTCTTCTTAGTATCTTCTGCTTCTGTCCATAACATTTATGTCCTGTATTGAGCCCATCTTTGCATGAAATGTTCCCTTGGTATCTCTAGTTTTCTTGAAGAGATCTCTAGTCTTTCCCATTTGATTGTTTTCCTCTATTTCTTTGCATTAATCGCTGAGGAAGGCTTTATTATCTCTCCTTGCTATTCTTTGGAACTCTACATTCAAATGTGTTTATAGTTCCTTTTCTCCTTTTTTTTTTCGCTTCCCAACTTTTCACAGCTATTTGTAAGGCCTCCTAAGACAGCCATTTTGCTTTTTTGTATTTCTTTTTCTTGGGGATTGTCCTGATTCCTGTCTCTTATACAATGTCACGAATTTCCATCCATAGTTCATCAGGCATTCTGTCTATCAGATATAGTCCTTTAAATCTATTTCTCACTTCTACTGTATAGTCATAAGGGATTTTATTTACGTCATACCTGAATGGTCTAGTGGTTTTCTCCACTTTCTTCAATTTCAGTCTGAATTTGGCAATAAGCAGTTCATGATCTGAGCCACATTCAACTCCTGATCTTGTTTTTGCTGAGTGTATAGAGCTTCTCCATCTTTGGCTGCAAAGAATATAATCAATCTGGTTACAGTGTCAACCATCTGGTGATGTCCATGTGTAGAGTCTTCTCTTGTGTTGTTGGAAGAGGATGTTTGCTGTGACCAGTGCTTTCTCTTGGCAGAACTCTATTAGCCTTTGCCCTGCTTCATTCTGTACTCCAAGGCCAAACTTGCCTGTTACTCCAGGTGTTTCTTGACTTCCTACTTTTGCATTCCAGTCCCCTATAATGAAAAGGACATCTTTTGGGGGTGTTAATTCTGGAAGGTCTTGTAGGTCTTCATAGAACAGTTCAACTTCCGCTTCTTCGGCATAACTGGTCAGGGCATAGACTTGAATTACCATGATATTGAATGGTTTGCCTTGGAAAAGAACAGAGTTCATTCTGTCATTTTTAAGATTGCATCCAAGTACTGCATTTCAGACTCTTTTGTTGACTATGATGGCTACTCCATTTCTTCTAAGGGATTCCTGCCCACAGTAGTAGATAAATGGTCATCTGTGTTAAGTTCACACCCATTCCATTCCATCTTAGTTCACTGATTCCTAGAATGCCGATGTTCACTCTTGCCATCACCTGTTTGACTACTTCCAATTTAACCTGATTCATGGACCTAACATTCCAGGTTCCTATTCAATGTTGCTCTTTACAGCATCAAATCTTGCTTCTATTACCAGTCCCATTCACAACTGGGTGTTGTTTTTGCTTTGGCTCCATCCCTTCATTCTTTCTGGAGTTATTTCTCCACTGATCTCCAGTAGCATATTGGAGATCTTAATATATCTTAATATATTACATGTTAAAAATACAAAGAATAGAGAAGTTTCCCTACATATTATGGCTTTTAAAATGTATTTGGTAAATCATTTCAGTCAGTTTTTACTCATTTTTTTTCACAGCTTAACAGTACTCTAATGAGTGTACGTATCATAGTTCATTCAACAATTCCACTATGCTTGGATATTTAATTGGTTTATATTTTCCAATTACAAATAATGTTTTAATGAATAACCTTGAAGAAAATTGTTAGAGGTAAATTTTTAATTTCCAGAAAAGATATTTCTGAGTCAAAGGGCAAATCGATACACTGATTTCTAGACATTGCATCTTCATAGAGTTTGTAGTGCTTTCTTTAGAGCAAACTGGGTGACTATATCCCTGCAGCTTTGCCAACATTCCCAACAGAATATGTTGTCAAGCTTTCAGAATTTGTTCATTATTTCAGTCCTCTTAAAAGTAAAGATGAACATTTGCTCATGCATTTAAATACTTTAAAATTCTCTGCATGTCTGCATGTATGTGTAATGCATGTGTGTGTGTCTCAGTTCAGTCCAATTCAGTTCAATCAGTCGCTCTGTCATATCTTACTCTTGCGACCTCATGGACTGAAGAATGCCAGGCTTCCCTGTCCACCACCAACTCCCAGAGTTTACTCAAACTCATGTCCATTGAGTCGGTGATGCCATCCAACGATCTCATCCTCTGTTGTCCACTTGGCCTCCCACCTTCAATCTTTCCCAGCATCAGGATCTTTTCAAATGAGTCAATTCTTCTCATCAGGTGGCCAAAGTATTGGAGTTTCAGCTTCAACGTCAGTCCTTCCAATAAATATTCAGAACTGATTTTCTTTAGGATGGACTGGTTGAGTCTCCTTGCAGTTCAAGGGACTCTCAAGAGTCTTCTCCAACACCACAGTTCAAAAGCATCAACTCTTTGGAGTTCAGCCTTCTTTATCATTCAACTCTCACATCCATACATGACTACTGGAAAAATCATAGCTTTGACTAGATGGGCATTTGATGGCAAAGTAATGTCTCTGCTTTTTAATATGCTGTCTAGGTTAGTCATAGCTTTTCTTCCAAGGAACAAGTGTCTTTTAATTTCATGACTGCAATCACCTTCTGCAGTGATTTTGGAACCCCCAAATATAAAGTTTGTTCACTATTTCCACTGTTGCCCAATCTATTTGCCATGAAGTGATAGGACCAGATTCAATGATATTTGTTTTCTGAATGTTGAGTTTTAAGCCAGCTTTTTCACTCTCTTCTTTCACTTTCATCAAGAGGCTCTTTAGATCTTCTTTGCTTTCTGCCATAAAGCTGTTATCATCTGCATATCTGAGGTTATTGATATTTCTCCCGGCAATCTTGATTCTAACTTGTGCTTCATCCAGTCCAATGTTTCTCATGATGTACTCTGCATATAAGTTAAGTAAACAAGGTGACAAAATATACCCTTGATGTACTCCTTTTCCTATTTGGAACCAGTCTGTTATTACATGTTCAATTCTAACTGTTGCTTCCTGACAGACATACAGATTTCTCAAGAGGCAGATCAGGTGGTCTGGTATTTCCATTTCTTTAAGAATTTTCAAATGTTTACTGTCAAAGGCTTTGGCATAGTCAATAAAGCAGAAGTAGATGTTTTTCTGGAACTCTCTTGCTTTCTCAGTGATCCAGTGGATGTCGGTAATTTGATCCCTGTTTCCTATGCTTTTTCTAAATCCAGCTTGAACATCTGGAAGTTCACAGTTCACGTACTATTGAAGCCTGGCTTGGAGAATTTTTAACATTATTTTACAAGTGTGTGATAGTTTGAGTATTTGTGCAATTGTGCAGTAGTTTGAGCATTCTTTGGCATTGCCTTTCTTTTAAATTGGAATGAAAACTGACCTTTTCCAGTCCTGTGGCCACTGTTGAGTTTTCAAAATTTGCTGACATATTGAGTGCAGCACTTTCACAGCATCACCTTTTAGGATTTGAAATAGCTCAACTGGAATTCCATCACCTCTGCTATCTTTGTTCATCTTGATGCTTCCTAAGGACCACTTGACTTCATGTGTGTGTGTACATATGATTATAAGTCTCTTATTGCTAGTTTCCCATTTTCTTTTCAAGTTTTTTTCTCACATTTATTTTTTCTTATATTGCATATTTTAACTTTGTATAAGTGATGTACATTCTAAATATAATTTTCCAGTTTGTCTTTTGCCTTTTGATTTCCCTTACTTTGTGCATTTTTTAACAAATACTTTTATTTTAAATATTTATACCTGTACTTATATTCATATTTATATTATATGAACATAAATATCTATAAGGGCTCCCCCAGGTGGCTCAGCGGTAAAGAATCTACCTGCCAGTGCAAGAGATATGCGTTCAGTCCCTTGGTTGGGAAGATCTCCTGGAGGAGGAAATGGCAATCAACTCCAGTATTCTTCCCTAGAAAATCTTATGGACAGAGGAGCGTGGTGAACTACAGTCCATAGGGTTGCAAAGAGTCAAACATGACTGACCAACTGAGCACACACACACACATACACACACAAATATCTATAAGGTCTAAAATAATATTTTTTCTATTGAATATTAATTTTGATACATAGTTAAAAAATCTTTCTCTACATTTATAAAAGCTTTCCCTTTTTTAATATATTCTCAGATTTTATTTGGCTTTGATGACTTTGGCAGTTTCAAGGAGTATTGGTTGGATGTTGTCAAGATGTTCCTCTATTAAAATGAGTTTAACATTTTTCTCATATTTTAATTTTGTGGGTTTTAGGGGGGAAGAATAGAGAGAGCATGTATTATTTTAATTTCTTCACACCATATTGTTTCAGTATAAATTACCACTGTAATTCATGATTGCCAGGCTGAAGTACTACTGGCTGGATTTCTCCACTGTCAGTTACTCTTTTGCTCCCTTTCTATAGATTTTTTTCCCTCTTTCAAGAGTATAGTCTTTGAAAACCGTTGTTTAAGTAGTGGAAGTGGGGATTAATGCTCCCTCTCCTTGAGCATAGTGTCAAAATAGATTATTTAGAATTATTCTACACAGGAGATATGACTATTCTCTCCCACATCTTTGTTTGCTCATTTATTTATACATGTAAGTAAAGGATTGTGGATATTCATGTTATACTTTCTGTTATTATCCAATATTATTTTATCTTTTTGCTCAAATTGTTCTACCATTGGGAGCTATTTAAGTTGGCTCCTGTGTACCTCTGACATACCCATGATTATGGGTTTCTATTTTTTAGCACTCTGTATTTTCTGATGGAACAAGATGCTCCAGGTCCATCTTATATTTTCTTGCAGCAGTTTCAAAAGCATTCACTTTTCTAAGCCCCACTTCTGATTTATTTTTATTGAATAATAATTTTAGAAACCAAGACCTCTCCCTTAGAAACTAGGTGTGCTCATTTCTTTGTGGTGCCCTTGCTTCTAGCCCTTTGAGTTGACAGACTAAGGAAATCTATAAGTGTGTGATTCAATTTTTATTAAGATATTTTTAGAATAGTTTAAGGTTCACAACAAAATTAAAAGGAAAGCACAGAGAGGTTTTTGTTGTATAGCCCCTGCTCCCATATCAAAGACTTTACCCATTATCAACATCCCACATCAAAGTGGTGTTATGTATGTTACAATTGCTGGACCTACATTGACACATCACAATCACCTAAATGGCAGGAGGAAATGGCGACCCACTCTAATATTCTTGCCTGGAAAATCCCATGGACAGAGGAGCATGGCAGACTGCAGTCCATGGTTTTTCACAGAGTTGGACACAACTGAGCACACTCATACTAGTCACTTAAAGGCCATACTTTACATCAGGATTCACCCTTGGTGTTGTACTGTCAGTTTCGACAAATATGTAATGACATGTATCCATTACCATAATATCATACAGAGTATCTTCCTTGCCCTAAAAATCCTCTGTGCTCTGCCTAATAACCCCTGCTCATCACAATCCCCCTGACAATCACTAGTAGTTTTAGTGGCTCCAATGTTTTGTCTCCTCAAGAATGCCATGTTTTGAAATCATACAGAATGTAGACTTTTCATATTGACAACTTTCACTCAGATGATGATTGCAGCCATGAAATTAAAAGATGCTTACTCCTTGGAAGGAAAGTTATGACCAACCTAGACAGCATATTAAAAAGCAGAGACAGTCCTTTGCCAACAGAGGTTCATCTAGTCAAGGCTATGGTTTCTCCAGTAGTCATGTATGGATGTGAGAGTTGGATGGTGAAGAAAGCTGAGTGCTGAAGAATTGAACTGTGGTGTTGGAGAAGACTCTTGAGAGTCGCTTAGACTGCAAGAAGATCCAACCAGTCCATCCTAAAGGAAATCAGTCCTGGGTGTTCATTGGAAGGACTGATGTTGAAGCTGAAACTCCATACTTTGGCCACCTGATGTGAAGAGTTGACTCATTTGAAAGACTCTGAGTGAAGAAGGAGAAGGGGATGACAGAGGATGAGATGGCTGGATGGCATCACCAACTCAATGGACATGCGCTTGAGTAGACTTTGGGAGTTGGTGATGGACAGGGAGGCCTGGTGTGCTGCGGTTCATGGGGTCACAAAGAGTTGGACACAACTGAGCGACTGAACTGAACTGAACTGAACTGAAAGAGTACAATTGTTATGGTATTGTATAGTAACAGTATGATCCATTTTGTAATAAATGTCTAATGAGATTTCCTATTGTTCTACATCCTTGCCAGGATTTGAGGTTATCTGTACTCTGTATTTGGGCCATTCTAATAGGTGTGTGGTGATTACTCATTAATGTCTAAATTTATAATTTTCCTTACAACATACAATGGGGAACATCTTTTTATATCCTTGTCATTTGTTTGTCTTCATTGTGAGATGTCAGTGTTTGGCCCATGTCTTTTTTCCTTTAAAAGATGAGAGACATGAAACTTATTTTTTAAATGAGCAATTTATCATATAAATAAATGACAYGAAACTTATTTTTTAAATGAGCAATTTATCATATAAATAAATGACAAACTGTAGAGCTTTGGCTCACATTTTATTTGAGTTATTTTCATATCACTAAGTTTTAAGAGTTTTTTTGTATATTTTGGATAACACTCCTCTATCAGATGTGTCTTTTGGAAATATTTTCTCCAAGTCTATAGCTTGTCTTCTAATTGGATTGACATTGTATTTTGCAGAGCAGACTATTTAATTTCAATAAAATTCAACTTACCAGTTATTTTTCTCATAGATTGTTCTTTGGGCAATCCATCTAAAAAGGCATATCCAAGGTTGTGGCTCAGTTGGTAAAGAATCTGCATGCAACCAGGGAGACCTGGGTTCTATCCCTGGGTTGGGAAGCTCCCCTGGAGAAAGGAACAGCTACCCATTCCAGTACTCTGGCCCAGAGAATTCCCTGAACTGTACAGTCCATGGGGTTGCAAAGAGTCAGACACAACTGAGCAACTTTCACTTTAAGGTCATCTAAGCTTACTCCTATGTTTTTCTTCAGAAGTTTTCTAATTCTGTGTTTTACATATAGATCTCTAATCCATCTTGAGCTAATTTTTGTGAAGTGTGTAAGGTCTGTGTCTAGGTTCATATTTTGGCATGTGGATGTCCAGTTGCTTCAGCACCATTTGTTGAAAAGACCATCTTAGCCCCCACTGTTTTGACTTTGCTTTGTCAATCTGTGACTCAATTTTGAAAAAAAAAAAAGATTATCTTAGGTCATTTTGTGTAAATAATATCCTGAAATAGAAATATGCCCTGTGTTAATTTTCTTTTATTTGCAAAAAGTAAAAACAAAAACAAAACTAGGTAAATTAGTACTTTCCTTACATTATTCACCCCTCCTCCCCAAAACTAGAATGTAACTATGTACTGGAACTAATAAAATTCTGAAACTATAATCCATAACCATGGATATTTAAATGACTGAACTGATTAAATTGTTATTACTGACCTCAATTTATCCAAAATAAGCAATTCTCCTGAAATTGACATAGAAAAATAAATGAACACAAATAACATTCCACTTATAGCTTTTCATTGGTTTCATTTTTCAGAAGAGTTTACTTAACAAAGGGTATGATAATAAGATGTTTGAAAAACACATTATTTTAAAAAGCTTAAGCTATTTTGTACTCTCAACAGATCTCTTTTAAAACTTTCCTTTGCTTATATCTTTTTTCTCCTGGGAGACCACTGAACGTCTTAAAGCTATAATTATGGCATATTTAACTAGTTGTACGATTTAAAGCTATATATTTAACTAGATATATAATTACATATAATATTATTTATATTATATATAATATATATATTTAACATATATATTTTATATAATATATATTATATATAATATTATATATTTAACTAGATATATATAATTACATATCTAGATATTTATTATATATTTAACTAGATATATAATTATATATCTAGATATATATTATATATTTAACTAGATATATAATTCACTAATGTGAAGGTGATGAAACAATTTCCTTAATTTTTATGTGAAATGAAACTTTATTCTTTGTAAAACTTGAAATATATCATTTTATAATCCTGTCATCTACTGGTATTGTCTCTCAATTTGATTAAAGACAGAAGAAAAGTCCCCAAATATCTACATGTTTTAGACAATTGCCTTGGAAGGAAATCAATGTCTTAAAGATGAGCTTCAGAGTAGAAGTTAAAAATCAATAAATCCTTTTCTTTTTGCTTTTCAGTATAAACTGGGGCAAATGTGACTACTGTGCTGGCAACAGGAAGCAATATTATTTTCCAAATGAAAAGGCACATCTTCCTGCTAACCTCTCTGAGTAGATACATTACTATCTAGTAACCTACTCTTGTCATCTTGAGGTATGGAAGAATATGAATCCTTGGAAGCACTTCATTTCATGAAGATGTCCGGCATTTGGGTCCTAGTCTACTGACATCCCCAAAGTGTAAATGACAGCATAAAAAGGACTATAGGAGATTTTAAAGACAAACAAAAAATTTAGACTGACCCTATTTCAAAGTCTTTTGGAAAACAAAGAATGGAAAAAAGTCAGTGACAAAAATCTAAGCAAGGAAAAGTTGGAAGTGGTGAATTATGAATGCAGATACCATTGAAACCAAGTACACCTAAAACTGAGTACCTCTGCTGAATTTATGATTATGTATCCAAAACTCCACTCCCTTTCTTTTCCTGAACTTATTTCCCCAAAACTGAGGAGTATAAATGAAAAAGAGGGATTGAAACCATATACAAATCTCTCTGTCCCTGTTCTTTGAAGTAAAATGCTTTTGCTTTAGTCTCCCAGCCCCCCCTTGAGTCTCAAAAGGGTGGTTCAAGTGTTAATTATTGGGAAATGTGAAGAAGTAGAAACAAAGAATAGCTCTTGAGCTGGGATGCTGGTTACAATTTAGGCTATAAAACAGCCACAATAGAATCAGGAAACTCATAGCTCCCTGATAGATATAGCTAAAGGCTTGGGGTGCATTCCTGAGTTGTTTTTGCATGAAGCAGATCACCGCCAGATGAAAATTGTTGACAAAAAGCACATAGACCCTAGACTGGTTGAAACCAGAAGGTTAATGGTGCTTGAAGCTTCACCTTGATGCAAACCCCTCTGAGAATTGTGCACGAACTGATCATACACCCTGCAGACACCTCCCTTACACTGTCTATAAAATCTCTTCCCTGAAAATCATCAGGAAGTTTGAGCATGAGCTTCCCATTCTCCTTGTGTAGAACCCTGAAGTAAATCCTATTTTTCCTTTCACCACAACTTTGTGTCAGTAGATTAGCTTTACTGCACTTGGACAAGTGGACCCAAGTGTGCTTCAGTAACACCGCCACCAAAATTTTTCCCTTCAATGGAGATATATTTTGGTTCTTCATCTTACTTCATACATACACTTTTCTCCCTAAAAAAACAACAAAACTACCACTCTCTGTTGTCCTTGATATCTGTTGTTCTCTTCTTCCTGTCTCTAAGAAATGAAGGAAAGGTGGAGGGACATCTCACTTTTAAGCCAAAGCAGGCAGTCCTTCTAGACTGCTGCTTTGAATCAAAAAGTTACACAGATGTTATTTCTGCTTTTCTAAGTGGCATTTGAAAAAGGAAACAGAAGATATAAAGTGAGGTATTTTCAGACTCTCCTTAATGTGCTCAGATTCCCACGGGATTCTGATTCACCTGAATCCAGTGAACATGCTTTCCTTAATTTAGGATATCTGTAGTCACTTATAAGAGGCTCCCCATTATCCTTGACAAGTAGTTTTCCTCTTCTGCCATCATTTTAGAGACTAGAAGTTTCTTGTCCCCAAAGACTATGTTTTAGAATCAGTTACCCTTTTAAAGAAGTGTCTTACAACATAGTCAGTTTTCTAGTAATTTTATTAAAGAACGATTGCCTTTGATATGTATAGATCTGTGATCATAAACAATGACAAAAAAAATTAACCACAGAATTTCCTGAGTGGGTATCACATGTATTTGAAGGTGAAAGTGAAAGTCACTCAGTCTTGTATCACTCTTTGTAACCCACTGAACTATACAGTCCATGGAATTCTCCAGGCCTGAATACTGGAGTGGGTAGCTTTTCTCTTCTCCAGGGAATCTTCCCAAGCCAAGAACCAAACCAGTATCTCCCACATTGCAGGAGGATCCTTTACCAACAGAGCTTTCCAGTTCAGTTCAGTCACTCAGTCATGTCTGACTCTTTGTGATGCCATGGATTGCAGCATGCCAGGCCTCACTGTCCATCACCAACTCCGGAGTTTACTCAAACTCTTGTCCATTGAGTCAGTGATGCCATACAAACATCTCATCTTCTGTCATCCCCTTCTCCTCTGGCCTTCAATCTTTCCCAGCATCAGGGTCTTTTCCAATAAGTCAGTTCTTCTCATTAGGTAGCCAAAGTATTGGAGTTTCAGCTTCAGCATCAGTCCTTCCAATGAATATTCAGGACTGATCTCCTTTAGGATGGACTGGTTGGATCTCCTTGCAGTCCAAGGAACTCTCAAGAGTCTTCTCCAACACCACAGTTCAAAAGCATCAATTCTATGGTGCTCAGCTTTCTTCACCATCCAACTCTCACATGCATACATGATTACTGGAAAAACCATAGCCTTGACTAGAGACCTTGGTTAGCAAAGTAATCTCTCGGCTTTTTAATATGTTGTCTATGTCAGTCATAACTTTCCTTCCAAGGAGCAAGCATCTTTTAATTTTGTAGCTACGGTCTCCCTCTACAGTGATTTTGGAGCCCCCCAAAATAAAGTTTGTCACTATTTCCACTGTTTCCCCAGCTATTTGCCATGAAGTGATAGGACTGGATGCCATGATCTTAGTTTTCTGAATGTTGAGTATTAAGCCAACTTTTTCACTCTCTCCTTTCACTTTCATCAAGAGGCTTTAGTTCTTCCTTCCTTTCTGCCAGAAGAGTGGTGTCATCTGCATATCTGAGGTTATTGATATTTCTCCCAGCAATCTTGATTCCAGCTTGTGCTTCATTCAGTCCAGCATTTCTCATGATGTACTCTGCATATAAGTTAAATAAGCATGGTGATGATATACAGCCTTGACATACTCCTTTTCTGATTTGGATCCAGTCTGTTGTTTCATGTCCAGATCTAACTGTTGCATCTTGACCTGCATACAGATTTCTCAGGAGGCAGATCAGGTAGTGTGGTATTTCCATCTCTTTAAAAATTTTCCACAGTTTATTGTGATCCACATAGTCAAAGGCTTTGACATAGTCAATAAAGCAGAAATAGATGTTTTTCTGGAACTCTCTTGCTTTTTCAATGATACAGCAGATGTTGGCAATTTGATCCTTTGTTCCTCTGCCTTTTCTAAATCCAGCTTGAACATCTGGAAGTTCATGGTTCACATACTGTTGAAGCCTTACTTGGAGAATTTTGAACATTGCTTTGCTAGCATGTGAGATGAGTGCAAATGAGCTTTTACTTCCTACCAATAATATGCATAGTGATATAGTCAGCTGTCACAGAACTCCATTTTTTTACCTCTTAACTCCATAGCCATTTCAGGTTGTTTATACTCTAGACTTTTCTTTCTCTTTACCCCATTCTTCTTTCTTTCCACCTGTATTTCCCTGTTTCTGAGGAAACAAGGTTATATCTGGACTGGTTCCCAAGTGTTACTTACTGATACTAAGTCAAATTTCCTTTCTGTTTTGTTCAGGAGGATGTGGAATATATAGAATTAGTTAATGTTTTCCTAATAGCAAATATACTATATAAAATATTATATTTGTTATGAGCAGATTCATATGTTATATTATTAAATGTATATTTTGTTGTAAATAAACACAACTAAAATTAAAATATATAATAAGCTGATAAAAAAAGAATGGAATTAATTATATTTCCAAGTACTAACCAAAAGTTAGTTGCATTGGACAAAATATAATTCAAGGGAAAATCTATTAACAGAAATTACAGACATATATTTATAAAAAATCTGTGATACGAAGCATGCCTTTTACATTTTTCTGACCAAAAGGAAATTTTCACAGTTGTTTTTGAAAATTAATATCATAGACTCCATGTTCACTGATTAGAATTCACTGAAGTTATAACTCAAAACAAATGCTGACTAAAGTATATTTGGAAGCTAAAATTTCCATATTAAATAATTTATAACCTCAGGTGTATATCATAAATAAATTTTAAAATATCTAGACCATGAATTAAAAGTCCAAAATAATATATGGAAAAAATTAAATCCTAAATGTATTTAATGAACAAAGCTTTTAATTCTAGGATAGACCTAAAATCAGCAATAAATTATATCCATATCATCACTGTAAGGAAATAATTTTTACTTAACTTGGTAATTGAAATATAAATAAATAAAAGCAAAATAGTTCACTTCCCTATGATTTTTCAGTGGGTTGGAAAGTCTATTAATAAAACTGGCAAGTTTGATTAAGAATCAAAGCCTTTGACTTTGTAGACCCTACATTCTAAAGTGGATTCTGCAAAGTAGTAGTGAGTGAAGTCAGTTCTAAAGTAGTAGTAAGAAAAGTAGGTTCTAAAGTAGCAGCAAATAAAGTAGGTTCTAAAGTAGCAGTAAATAAGACATGTATTGGGTAAGCAAGTACTTCGCTTACCTGCACTCCTCCTCACCCTAACCATAGTTCTTGCCCTTGGACAAGCACAGCGAGAGTAGAAAAGCAAAGCGATTGTCTTTGTCTCATCAGTTTCACGAGAAGTTTATTTGACATTATTTTACAGCAGGTACTTGTGTTGAAAGGTCATTGATACTTTCAATCTTTCTACTTGTATTTCAGAAGGTAGGGTTGGCACTCAGAACTATGACACATTAAATCACTACTGGCTCTGCAGTTCTCTACTGAATAGCCAATCCCTCAAATACTCAACATGCAAAAAACGAAGATCATGTCATCTGGTCCCATAAATTCATGGCAAACAGATGGGGAAACAATGGAAACAGTGACTGACTTTATTTTCTTGGACACCAAAATCACTGAAGAGGTTTACAGCAGCCATGAAATTAAAAGACGCTTGCTCCTTGGAAGGAAAGCTGTGACAATCTTAGACAGTGTATTAAAAAGCAGAGATGTCACTTTGCCAACAAAGGTCCGTCTAGTCAAAGCGATGGTTTTTCCAGTAGTCATGTATGGACATGAGAGTTGGACTATAAAGAAGGCCGAGGGCTGAAGAATTGATGCTTTTGAACTGTGGTGGTGGAGAAGACACTTGAGAGTCCCTTGGACTGCAAGGAGATCCAACCAGTCTATCCTAAAGGAAATCAGTCTTGAATATTCATTGGAAGGACTGATGCTGAAGCGGAAGTTCCAATATTTTGGTCACCTGATGCAAAGAGCTGATTCATTGGAAATAACCCTGATGCTGGGAACATTTTCAGGGAGGAGGAGATGACAGAGGATGAGATGGTTGGACGGCATCACCGACTCATTGCACATGAGTTTGAGCAAGCTCCAGGAGATGGTGAAGGACAGGGAAACCTGGCATAATGCAGTCCATGGGGTCTCAAAGAGTTGGACAACTAAGAGACTGAGTAACAACAAAAAACACACCCAGATCATTCCTTTCTTGCCATTCAGGTAAAGGATACTGGGGCCAAGTGTCAGGGCCACACAACACAATACACGATGTGCAATTGTGCTCTCCGCGAACCTGTCATTGCCAGGTTGACCCAAAGGAAGTATGGCACTGGAGTGGATGCTAAGTGCCACTTTCACAGTCATTTTGCAGAGTAACTTTAGGTTATAGAAGCTCATAATGTAACAGAGAACCTGACTCCATATTCAGTCTGTCCCTTTAGCTCTAACCCTTGGGCTCTGCTGCCTGTGCTTTGTCAGGCTGGCTCAGCACCTTTTGTAAAAAATGTTCACTAAAGCCTGAAATATACATGATATCCCTTTCTCAAGGCTTTGCCAGAGAAGGCAATGGCAGCCCACTCCAGTACTCTTGCCTGGAAAATCCTGTGAATGGAGGAGCCTGGTAGGCTGCAGTCCATGGGGTCACGAAGAGTCTGAGATGACTGAGCGACTTCATTTTCTATTTTCCCTTTCATGCATTGAAGAAGGAAATGGCAACCCACTCCAGTGTTCTTGCCTGAAGAATACCAGGAACAGGGGGAGCCTGGTGGGCTGCCTTCTATGGGGTTGCACAGAGTGGGACATGACTGACACGACCTAGCAGTAGCAGCAGCAGCAGCAAAGCTTTGCATGCATGGGTGAGCTTTAGAGGTGTAACACTTTTCGGTTATTATACAGTTGCAGAATAGAAAATAACATCTGTCCTAATAGAGGTTTACAGGAACATCATGACCAGACTTGCACAGACAGCTGTAAAAACAGAGGATTCTCACATCCCTGCAGGCATCTGGCTGGCATCAAGAAATCTGCAACAATGAGCACCATACCTTGCCTCAACACCTCACTTGTCAGTTTTCTGGCCATCTTGTGGTGAGTAATATGAGCTCGGACTCAATAATCATAGTTCTTCAATGGTCTTGTATTTTGTATGTCTTCTTTTTTCCATTTGACTTTTTCTATTTTTTTTATTTCATTATATTTTACTGAAGTGTTTGTCTGCTATTGAATGCAAATGAAACAAAACAAAACCGGTCCCTTACCCCAGGTAATTTGAGATGCACTGCTTCAGTACATCTGATGGTTTTTCTAGTAATATTTGTAGATTTAAAAAAAAAAAAAAAAAACAAGGGGAGCAAATGCCTAGCATCTTCTATGTGAAATAGCAGCTTCAAATGCAAATACATGTGACCTATTGTTTTTGGTGGGCACCCAGAACTCCCTTTCCACTCTCAGTGACACTTTTCAGCTTTCACCCTTCATAGGAGCCTTCATTCACACAACAAATCAGTTGCTGCAGGCATTGCTCTGGGCACCAGAATTCAGCAGTGAATAAGGCAGATATGGCCTTGACCTTGGAGGCTTTACTTCAATGGAGATATTAGCCCCTTGCCACCACTGCCCTTAGAATCTCCTTTTCCACCTAGTTTCCAAAATCTGCTCTCAGAAAAGAAATTGATATTGATCATAGTTTTAAAAATAAGCAAAGCGTTACTCTCCTCAAGGATGGCTCTGGTGAATCATTACTTCTAACTATGGGATGAGAGGTTGAGATGTTAGGTTAGTGAGGTTCAGGATGAGGTGGGGAGAGTGTCTTGCTCAAGGGAAATAACAGCACACACACAAGTTCGATTTATCTGGACTAAGAGTCACTCCTTCCTCCCTTAAATTATATCTCTCAGCATTCACCTCAAACTCAAGGACCACGGCCTTAACCTGGAATGACCTTTTCCCATCAATTAATAGTTAAGTCAGCATTTGCCCTTTCTGAGATCTATCAGGCCATGGCCCTTAGAAGACTTTGATTCCAAATTTCAGCTACCATATCAAACTCAGCAATCACAAAACTTTTCATTCTCTCCTTTTAATTGCAGAGGAAAAGTCATGTTTGCTCCCAATCATTGTCAGTTTCTTCTTAACTCACTAGGAAGACATTTTGCTAATAACAAGCCAGGAAATACACCTCCCAGAAGAGCTTTGTTCTTTTGTGGCTACTGAAGGACCTCTTAACAAAGAAATAAAATGGATGACTAAGTGCAAAACATTCATGAAAGCGTTTTCCAAACATGTTTTATACAAATAAAAACTGATTGGGCCACAGAGCATGATTGGGATGTCAAGAACTTCATTTCAGGCAACAATTTTGTTATTGGAACAAGCCTCAGTTGTCTACACCTTGGTTTTGCTCCGAAGATGTAAGGCAAGAGAAGCTTAAAAAAAATTCCAACGCTGTTATCTCCCCTGTGGTACTTCTATTGTAAGTACAGAGAACAACAGGTCTGATATATATATATTTTTTTCATTTCCTTGGGTACCAAATCTCCCTCTCACCACACACAATGCCCTTCATGCTGTGCCTGGCTGCTGTAGCCCCGCCTGCCCCAACTTCTTGGGAGACCTGAACAAATAATCAAGGGGTTTGTCTCTTGGGAGAAGGGAATAAACTCTTATCTTTAAACGCAGCCTCTTGCATGTCTTACAAGGAGCAACTGAAGGGTTTTCTCCCAGTCCAGGGACCCTCAAGAATGAAAACCCCATGTGTAAGATAGATAGCTAGTGGGGAGCTGTTGTATAACACAAGAGAGCCCAGCCTGGTGCTCTGTGATGATCTAGAGGGACTGGAATCGAGGGGGCAGAGGCTTACCAGGGTGGGGATATACATATATATCCCCATTGTTGTGTATGGCAGAAACCAACACAACATTGTAAAGCAATTTTTCTCCAATTAAAAAAAGTAATAAATCTTGAAAATGAAAATGAATGAAAGTATCTGAATATAGAGTCATCCTACACTGTGACCAATTCCATGAATAGGTGATTACTTCATGAGGAAGGGCTTTATAGGAATAACTACAACCATACTTCCCTAGTGGCTCAGCATTGAAGAATTTGCCTGCCAATGCAGGAGCTGTGTGTTCGATCCTTGGGCTGGGAAGATTCCCTGGAGCAGGAAATGGCAACTCACTCCAGTACTCTTGACTGGAAAATCCCATGGACAGAGGAGGTAGCGGGCTGTAGTCCATAGGATCACAAAAGAGTTGCCTATGATTTAGCAACTTAACAACAACAACATCCAGGCATGCATCAAGCATACAGCCATCGTTCAATAGAGGGCACAGAGCTGGATTTCATATAATGTTCTGGCAGCCCCATAAGGTGTCAATTCTGCCTTCACATTACTCCTGTTTTATAAGACATTTCACTGGAGTAGGATTTCTTGTTCTCTTTGCATTGTACTGTGCTGTGCTAAGTTGCTTCAGTAATATCTGACTCTTATGACCCCTATGGACCAGAACTTGCAAGGGTCTTCTGTCCATGGGATTCTCCAGGCAAGAATACTGGAGTGGGTTGCCATTTTCTACTCCAAAGAATCTTCCCAATCCAGGGACTGAACCTGAGTCTTTCATGTGTCCTGCATTGGCAGACAGGTTCTTTACCCCTAGTGCCACTGGGGAAGCTCCTTGCATGAATTGTTGCCAAATATCACTTTAAAATATGCCTCAGCATTTGAAACACAGAATATCCATGACAAAGGATACAGCGTGTGACTACATAATAGGGTAAAAGGTGCCCAATTCAAAATGAGAATAATGTGTCCAATTCAAAGATGAAAAGACCAAAAATGGGTGTTATCACTTTGCTTGGGTCTCAGGTTTCTCAGCTATAAAGTAGGTTTTATAAATTGCCCCCAGGGGTTTTGTAAAGATACAAGGAACAAAAATAAGGAAATGTCCTTTGAAAAACATGGAGTTCTATGTCAGTGGTTCTCAAACTTTAACAGGCATCAGGATTTGTTCCAGGTGGTGCTGGTGGTAAAATAATATGCCTTCTAATGAAGAAGCAAGAAAACTTTGTTTGATCACTGGGTCAGGAAGATGCCTTGGAGAAGGGAATGGCAGTATTCTTGCCTGGAGAATCCAATGGACAGAGAAACATGGTGGGCTACAGTCTATGGGGTCACAAAAAGTTGGACACGACTGAGCTCGTGCACACACACACACACACACACACACACACACGATTTTGTTCGAACAGCAGCTCCTCAGTGTCTGACTCAGTGAGTATAGAGTGAGGCTGGAGAAAGTGAGGCTGATGCTGCAGGTCTATGTAACACACTTTGACAATGACTGACAAAAATTAATTTATTTGAAACTCCATTCATGGTTTCAGTCTCACCCTTTTTCCTTGTCCACCTCTGCTTTAAGCAAAGCAGTTGGACATGTTTTCTTTTTATATCTTTGCCAATATTGGTTCTATATTTGATTTGAAGGGAAGTTGAAAGCTGTCAGTTTTTAAAAGCATTTATCAAAATGGTAAAGCATTGGACTTGTACATCTAACCTAACAAAAGTGACATGGAATTTATAAATTGAGTACTTTGATCAGATGGAGAATCTAAAGTAAATATTAAGGATTCAAAATCTGAAAGTCTCAAGAGCCCATCTGATTAATGTTTTTACTTTCCTACATACTTAGAAATTCCAAATTTTCCTATACAGGACTATTGAGGTACTCATATACTTAAATCTGAAGGAATTTATAAGGAGAACAAACTTTTAGTATAGCCATAACATTAATATTGTGATATAAATCTAGGTGCCAACTTTTTAATATAATTTATCCTTTCTAGATATTTGGAGGGGATATTAGTGAGTAAATTGAGATTTTATTAGGGAACGGAAATGTGTGTGTGTGTGTGTGTGTGTGTCTGTGTGTGTGTGTGTGTGTGTGTGTGCATGCACATGCTCAGTCATGTTGAACTCTTGGTGGGATTCAACTCTGTTCAAATCTTATGTGAGATTTTCTTAGTGGATATTACTTACTAATTTTATTTCTTGAGATTAATATGAGAAATTAAAAGTAAAGCAAGATTGCACTTATAAATTTTAATACTATTTCCAATGGGAAGGAACCGATCTCCTTGCATAAATGACTATTGCCGTATATATAAGAAATAGACAAGTTGAGCCTAAGATATCTTTTTTGCCAGAAAGGAGGGAAATTTTCAGATAGCTAGTGGAACCATGACACACTAACACGAGCGAACTCAAAGGGGTCACATTAGCCATGCTTGGAGCAATTTGATCATCAGAAAGAATATTCACTGAAAGTAATTAACATGCATTATACATAAAACTTTGTGCTTATAATGATAAATAAAAAAGCCCTATTAGCCCATAATGCTGGCTACTGGGGCACCAATTCATTACTTTGAAATAGAAAATAAAGGAAAATGGCCAAGCATTCATCCTATAATTTTCAAATAACATGTATTTCAAAGTTATCAGTAAATGAGAAAAAAATTGTTCTTTATAGAAAATGTTTAATGGTTGTAATTGGCTTGTTCATATCATTTGTATTTCTTCCTGGTTCAATCTTGGAAGGTAGAACTTTTCTAAGAATCTGTTCATTTCTTCCAGGTTTTCCATTTATTGGCATATAGTTGCTACATCGTCTCTTATGATCCTTTGTATATCTGTGTTTCCTGTGGTAACTTCTCCTTTCCAATTTCTAATTTTGCTGATTTGATTTTCTTCATTTTTTATTGATGAGTCTGGCTAATGGTTTACTAATCTTGTTTTATCTTCTTAAAGAATCAGCTTTTGTTTTACTAATCTTTACTATTATTTCCTTCATTTTTTCCTATTTATTTCTTCTTTGGTCTTTATGTTTTTTTTGCTTCTATTAATTTTGGGTTTGTTTTGTTCTTCCTTTTCCAGTTGTTTTAGATGTAAGGTTAGTTTGTCTATTTTATGTGTTTCTTGCTTCTTGAGATAGGATTGTATTGCTATAAATCTCCCTCTTAGAACTGCTTTTGCTGCATCACATAAGATTTGAGTCATGGTGTTTTCATTGTCATTTCTTCTTAGGAATTTTCTGATTTGCCTTTTTATTTCTTCTTTAATCTCCATGTGTTTGTACTATAAACAAGGTGAAAAGACAACCCTCAGAGTGAGAGAAAATAATAACAAAGGAAATAAATGACAATGGATTATTTCCAAAATATACAAGCAGCTCATGCAACTCATTACCAGGAAATCAAACTTCCCAGTCTAAAAGTGGGCAAAACATATAAACAGACATTTCTCCAAAAAAGAAATACATATAGCTACTAAACACATGAGAAGATGCTCAACATTGCTCATTAGAGAAATTTAAATCAAAACTACAATGAGATATCACCTCATACCTGTCAGAATGGCCATCATCAAAAAATCTACAAACAATAATCTCTGGAGAGAGTGTAGAGAAAAGAGTACCTCTTGCACTGTTGGTGGGACTGTAAACTTATACATCTACAATGGAAGACAGTATGGAGTTACAAAACTAGGAATGAGGCTATCATATGACCCAACAATCCCACTACTGGGCATATACGCTAAGAAAACCACATGTTTGAAAAAGACACATGTATCCAATGTTCATTGCAACACTATTTACAATATCTAGATCATGGAAACAACCTAGATGTCCATCGACAGATGAATGGATAAAGAAGCTGTGGTACATATATACAATGGAATATTACTCAGCCATAAAAAGGAATGCATTTGAGTCAGTTCTAATGAGTACATGAACCTAGAGCTTATTATACAGAGTGAAGTAAGTCAGAAAGAGAAAAAACAATAGATATTAACATACTTATTTAGAGAGACTCTAGAAAGGTGGTACTGATGAACCTTTTGCAGGACAGCAGTGGAGATGCAGACAAAGAAAACAGACTTGTGAACATGGGGCAGGGGAGAGGAGTGAGTGCGATGAATGGAGAGAGTATCATGAAATCATATACACTACCATATTTAAAATAGATAGCAAGTGGAAATTTGCTGTATAACTCAGGGAACTCAACCTGGGGCTCTGTGATAACCTAGAGAGGTGGAATGGGGTGGGAGGTGGGAAGGAAGTTCAAGAGGGAGGGGACATATGTGTATTTATGGATGTATTAATGTATATTGATATATGGCATAAGTCATCACAATATTGTAAAGCAATTATCCTTCAATTAAAAATATATACGTTTTTAAAAATGTTTAGCTCCTTAAAAATGCAGAAAGAATTATAAAATTTGAAAACCACCAAAGTTAATAATAAATCCAAGAAACAATTATTAAATGGATTCTAAAACTATTAAGTGAAATGTTAATGAAGAACTTGATAATGGAGAAATCAGACTGACCCCACCTGTACCCACTAATTAACTTTAGCATTCATTAAAAATGGTAAAACAAGACACTTTGTACTTAAGAGGTACATAAACAAGACATGTCTTCATAGATTTGAGTTGTATATTTCCAACACAGCCATTGTATACCAAAAAAGGCTCTGATATACTCACAGCCTGAGTTTTATCTCAGGAACATATACAGTTAGATTAAAAAGTAAATTGGATTCCAGTGATAATTTGTGGAGAAAGTGAGGGTTTGCAGATATAGTAGTGAGTTCCTTTTCTTCTCGATAAAGAATATCTTTGAGCTTTTCTTAAATTGTCCATTGTTTATTTTGAATTCTTCTCTCTGACAAATTTCTTGCCAACTCTCTGGACCGAAATATAGACTCTAGTTTTGTATTCTCATGTCTTCTGTTTTCCAAATATAGATTCTTATTCACTTTCTTATTCAAAACTGACATGAAAAATTATTGAAGAAACATGACATTTAATATAGAGAGGGAGCGATAACAAGAATTCCTCTTTATAAAGAATTTCTAGAGGTTAAAGATAGGAGGTCTCTGACAATGCAAGTCTTTTTATTTTCCTCTAAAGGTGTCACAAAATAAACAGACACAAAAGAAGTAAGAGAGGATGGACAGATATGCAAAACATAAAGTAAATATGCTAAGGTTAATTGTTTGCAAGCATTTATACATTTTATATTTGACAGATTAATTCAAAGAGCTTTTATTTTCAGAAATAGGCATATTGAGCCCAAATACTCTTCCAGTCTAAATCCAAATCCTCTTTAGTTTGTTTAACTCACTAACTCATTCTGAATAGATTTTCTGCACAAAGCTTTATTGTTTCCTTGGTGATAATATAATGGACCATAAACATAATGCATTTGTATTACAGAATAAATATATTTCCTTGCATATTAATTAAGAATTCATTTATTATTTTTTGTCAAAATAGAAAGAAAGATTTGGGCTCTCAGACTCCATGCTGTCTGCATTCCTAATGACAGCACAAACCAAATCGGCACATTGACATAGACAAATTTCTATAGTAATGTGTCTTATTTTCATAAATATAGATTTCAAGGGTATATGCACCTTTGCAGAAACATTTTTATTCTAACATTTATAAAGACATAAATAAATTATGGTTAATACAAGTGCATTGTTTAGTCAATTTATTTTGTTCCTCTTTACTAACTTAAAAGAGTTAAGCACAAATGCCAAGAAGGTGTTTCAGTTGAATGGAATCCTTTAGTAAGGGCTAATTACTTATCCTGGTTAGATGCTTAGCAAAGCTTACCTGGAGAGGGTACTTTCCTTAGCATTTTTTAGATGGTTACTGATCCTAATGGTCACTCATTTTTTCTTTACTTTTCTAGGATCTTCATCATCAAAATGAAACTATTCAATATACCGAGTTTGGAAATCATAAGGTGCCTAAGAATATCCTTTAGTTATTTTCTCAAAATTTCCAAACCCATAAGCAGAAACATCCTGCTCTCTGTTCTCCTAGTTCTCTTATCTCAGGAGTCAACTCCTTCTAAAGTCCCACAGCGAGAACATCACTAACCAATCACAAAACTTCTTTCACTCAGGATCCTGAGTGTTCCTTGTTCTCTTCTTACTGATTAATGTATTTAAGGCCTACATGTCTGAATTTTCCTTCAAGTTATTGCTATGGATGAGGCATGGGCTACATGTTTCCCTAATAAGAATTTTTAGTACACAAAGCTCTTAGTTAGGTGAGAACCACTTGGGAAGCCAACTTAATGCAGAGGTGTCTATAGAAGAACAGATCTCTAGGAGTGAGACAAGGCATAAGTATTTATAAAATATCCTCAGATAATTCTGAAACAGACCTGGTGATTTCTTCAGTAGAAAATTCAATTATTTCTTGAGTCTTAATATTTAACTAAGAACAACTCTTCATGAATATTGTTGAGAAAACCTAGACTTATTAATCTGAACAGTGCACTTAGCTTATTAGTCAATCTCTATTAGATTATGCTTTCTGGACAGCATTTACATTGACATTTACATTGGGTGTCTTCCCTGGTTGTGTGTGTGTGTGTGTGTGAGTCGGTCAGTTTTGTCTGGCTCTTTGCAACCCCATGGGCTATAGTCCATCAGGCTCCTCTGTCTGTGAAATTTTCCAGGCAAGAATGCTAGAGTGGGTTGCCATGCCCTTCTCCAGGGGATCTTCCCAGCCCAGGGATCGAACCCAGGTTTCTCACACTGAAGGCAGATTCTTTACCCTACTATACATGAGGCAATATAAGAGTAGGAAATGGGTTTATCTTGCTAAATACTGTATCTACATTCTTTAACCCAATGTCACATAGAAGGTACATGATAAAATATTCTTATGATAGAGCATAAGCTTTTATGTAACAGACCATTAGCCTTTCACCAAGACTGAGCTTCTATCCAACAAAAAAGTTAAAAACTGTTTCTAAAACATATCCAAAACTTTGTGATTTGCGTAACAGCTTGTGAACTGCACAACTGCCATCCATTTCTAACTATTTGATGGTTAAATTGAACCTAAAGTAGAAGTTAACAGTTGTTCTAACTGTACAGCAAAGCTACAGTTTATGTAAATTAAAGACAAGCAAGATTCAGTCACTCATTAAATCTTGGAGAAAAATCATCCTATCAATAATTTTGTGAAGTTTGATCTAATCTATTCCTGCCATTATGGATGCTTTTATGTAGCATATGGATGAAAGTTTTACAAATGGGTTTAAGAACTATCAAGAGACTGCCTTGGGATTTTCATCATCTCTCATTATTCCTGAGTATTGAAACAGCTGATTTTTTTTTCTCATTTTTAGTGTTAAGTTTTTATACTTTATTACATCCTTATGGATCCTGAAAATAAAATCAAGTATCTATCTTTATAATACCTATAATTATAAACCCAATAACTGATACCTGTTTCACAAGGTGAATGGAAAGAATATTCACTCTACTTTTAAGTATATTTTAATAGGGACTTTAATCTTATAATCAAGATTTTCTTTGCATGTTGGAAAGTCACAGATTTTTTAATTTAAAAACCGATGTGATAAGGTACCCAAGTTCTCCAGAAATCCCTTCATATGTATACTTTATCAATATAATGGATAAGCTCAGAAATGTATCTATGATGAGCATAGATATTATTAATTCTCTTTAAAAGTAGCGTGGCAAGGACTCTAGCTTCCAATTTTGCATGTAAGCTTGAAATCTGTCACTCTGTCCCAGCAAAAATGAAAAGCTGAACAAACTAATAAACTAGCAATTCTTCCTGGTCCTACGAGAGGGGAAGACAGAGGGCACATCACTGTCCCCAGACTGGAGAGCCAGACAGATGAGTACATAAACTACACTATGCAAAACTCAGATGTGTGTAGATACAGAGAATGAATGAGGTAAATATTTTAAAAGTGGGAAACAGTTGTACATGTTCAAGTATTTTAAAAATAATAAGTACTATAATACAGCGGTCTCCAACCTTTTGGGCCCCAGGGACCAGTTTCATGGAAGATAATCTTTCCACAGCCTGGGGGCAGGGGAATGGTTTCAGGATGATTCAAGCACACTACATTTATTGTTCATTTTAATTCTATAATTATTACATCAGCTCTACCTCAGATTATCAGGCATTAGATCCCAGAGACGAGGGGCCCCTGCTATAATACAACAGTGTATAAACTTTGTGAGAGTCAAGAACAGGCAGGAAAAGCTATGTCTAACTTGCAGCTTTGTGGAATTTGAGGTTTTAGATGAAGTCTGAAAAGCAGGTAGGTCTCTATACAGAGAAAATTTTGTCTCTTTGTTACACTTCTAGTAAACAACTAACTGGCACATAAGTATTACTTGTTGAATGAAAGTAGCTAAGAGAATCAACCATCCAATATCAATGTCTGAATATCAGCTTATGGCTGAAAAACTAATCAAATTGATTAACTATTATTAATTTCTAATTACTTACTGGCTCCATATATGACTATCATTATGCTTTTTAAAACAGCTCATCCAATGAACTCCTTACAGAAAAATAATAGCCCAAAAATTTAATTTTCATATTCTGCTAAAATTAATCTATATCAGAAAAAGTCTTAAATGTGGCCTTAAATAAACCTAACTTCTTTAGTTTACCTTTCTCTGTCTACAACATAAGGAGAAGGACCACACAGTGTCTATAGCCTCTTTCTACATCTAATATGCTAAAACACTGGTAAGCATAGAATAAAATCTTATTTTTCCATAAATTTCTGAGGTATATTTTCAATTCTTTTTATGTATAATGTATATGCACTGTGTGTGTGTGTGTGTATGTGTGTGTGTGTGTGTATAGAGTGTCACAATTCTTTCCTGTTTCTGTTATAGTATGACAATACTATAACAAATCTAGTTTGGAATTTCTCTGATAGGTGCATATATCTCTTTGATATGTGAACTGCCCATTATAAAGCAAGGTATAAAACTGATTCACAAATTTTGAGTGGCCTGAGCCAATAACCATATCAACTGAGCTTACTGTTGATACCACTTCCATTTTCTAGTTTTTTTTTTTTGTGCCTAGCAGACTAGTAAGACAGTCAAGAGCTTCCTTGGTGGCTCAGATGGTAAAGAATCTGCCTGCAATGCAGGAGACACGGATTTGACCTGTGAGTCAGAAAGATCCCCTGGAGAAGGGAATGGACACCTACTCCAACATCCTAGCCTGGAGAATTCCATGGACAGAGGAGCCTGGTGAGCTACAGTCCATGGGATTGCAAAGAGTTGGATACAACTGAGTGTACTTGGGTGTAACACACCCAAGACAGTCAAGGATCAATAAAATCAAAACCAATAGCCTGAAAGAAAATGTAGTCTCAGGATCTTGTCAGTGGAAGTCTTAACTTTACAATTGCACATTTTTTCTTGGTTAAGAACTATTAGAAGTCAAAACTATACCCTATGGAGATATAACTATTTCAATAAAAATGCTTTAGCTATATCTTCATAGAAAGAAGTAGTCCAAGTATCCAAATGCAATTATTTTGACCTAGGGCAGATGATATTTTCTCAGGGCATAACTTGCACTTATTTTCTTCCTCCTGTGAAATCTGTATGCAGGTCAAGTACCAGTAGTTAGAACTGGACGTGGAACAACAGACTGATTCCAAATTGGGAAAGGAATATGTCAAGACTGTATATTGTCACCCTGCTTATTTAACTCCTATGCAGCTGCTGCTAAGTCGCTTCAGTCATGTCCAACTCTGCGTGACCCCATAGGTGGCAGCCCACCAGGCTCCCCCATCCTTGAGTTTCTCCAGGCAAGAACACTGGAGTAGGTTGCCATTTCCTTCTCCAATGCATGAAAGTGACAAACCAAAGTGAAGTCACTCAGTCATGTCTGACTCTTTGCGACCCCATGGACTGCAGCCTAACCAGGCTCCCCCATTCATGGGATTTTCCAGGCATGAGTACTGAAGTGGGTGCCATTTCCTTCTTCAGGGGATCTTCCCAACCCAAGGATCGAATCTGGGTCTCTCGCATTGCAGGCAGGCACTTTTACCGTCTGAGCCACCAGGGAAGTATGCAGAGTACATCATGCAAAATGCCAGGCTGAATGAAGCACAAGCAGGAATCGAGATTTCCAGGGAAAACGTCAATAACCTCAGATGCACAGATAACCCCACCCTTATGGCAGAAAGTGAAGAACTAAAAAGCCTCTTGATGACAGTGAAAGAAGAGAGTGAAAATGTTGACTTAAAACTCAACATTCAGAAAACTAAGATCATGGCTTCTGGTCCCATCACTTCATGGCAAATAGATGGGGAAAAAGTGAGAGACTATTTTTTTGGGCTCCAAAATCACTGCAGATGGTGACTGCAGCCATGAAATTAAAAGATGCTTGCACCTTGGAAGAAAAGCTATAACCAACCTAGACAGCATATTAAAAAGCAGAGACATTACTTTACCAACAAAGGTCCATCTAGTCAAAACTATGGTTTTTCCAGTAGTCATGTATGGATGTGAGTTGGACTATAAAGAAAGTTGAGTGCCGAAGAATTGATGCTTTTGAGCTGAGGTGTTAGAGAAGACTCTTCAGAGTCCCCTGGACTGCAAGGAGATCCAACCAGTCCATCCTAAAGGAAATCATTCCTGAATATTTATTGGAAGGACTGATGCTGAAGCTACCTGATATGAAGAACCAACTCATTGGAAAAGACCTTGATGCTGGGAAAGATTGAAGGTGGGAGGAGAAGGGGATGAAAGAGGATGAAATGGTTGGATGGAATCACTGATGTGATGGACATGAGTTTGAGTAGGCTCCGGGAGTTGGTGATGGACAGGGAAGTCTGGCATGCTGCAGTCCTTGAGGTCACAGAGTCGAAAACAACTGAGCAACTGAATTGAACTGAATTGAACAGAAAAATGTCTTCCTTGAAAAATATAAACAATATAAAAATATACAAAGTGAAATGAGAACATCTTCAGCACTGCTTTCAGTCTCTCCCTTTATACATGTCACAACAGTCAGAGGTTGAGTGTGCTTCCTCTCAGGCCTCTCTGTATGTGTAGATCTATCTTCATGCATGCATAAATTTTCACTTTTAAGTTCAGTCACTGTAGGCATGCTATGCATTCTATGTAATATGACTTACATATGCATCTAGTTGGTATGTTAAGGCTAATCTCATTGTCTTTAATAGATATAAAATCTTCTACCTTAGGATATACTACATATATTTTACCATTTGGACATTGATGGAGGCTCAATGACTCTCTGCAACCCCTTGGACTATATAGTCCATATTATTCTCCAGGTCAGAATACTGGAGTGGATAGCCTTTCCCTTCTCCAGGGGATCTTCCCAACCCAGGGATTGAACCAGGGCTCTCTGCATTGCAAGCAGATTCTTTACCATCTGAGCTATCAGGGAAGCCCTTGATTGTGTTCATTATCCCTCTAACACATACAGCAGTGGAATGGATATCATTTAACCTATTTTTCTGCATATGTGTGGATATTTATTGTGGGCCTAACTCTGTGTGATGTATATTTTCCATATATACTGCAAATTACACTTGAAAATAATTTCATTAATTCTCATTCTTGCTGACAGATTTGTGTATGTGTGTATGTGTGTGTGTGTGTGTGTGTGTGTGTGTGTGTGAGCATGTGCACTTCTGTTTTTGTTTCTTCAACAAACTTGACATTTTCAAGCTTTTAAAATTTCTACCAAGCTTGGTGGTGGTAGTTTAGTTGCTAAGTCATGTCCAACTCTTGCAACCCCATGGACTGTAGTCCACAACACATCTCTGTCCATGGGATGTTCCAGGAAAAAATATGGAGTGGGTTGCTATTTCTTCTCCAAGGGATCTTCTCAATCCAGAGACTGAAACTAGGTATCCTGCATTGCAGGTGATCTCCTGTGTTGTAGGCAGGTTCTTTACCACTGAGCCACCAGGGAAGCCCTTTTACCAACCTTATAGATTAGTAAAATCTACAAAGTAACCTTGCTTATATTCCTTTTGTCTTGTGCTCTGTTTGTTTGCTGACAAAGGTCCATCTAGTTAAAGCTATGGTTTTTCCAGTAGTCATTTATGGATGTGAGAGGTGGACCATAAGTAAAGCTGAGTGCTGAAGAATTGATGCTTTTGAACTGTGGTGCTGAAAAAGACTCTTGAGAGTCCCTTGGACTGCAAAGAGATCAAACCAGTCAATCCTAAAGGAGATCAGTCCTGAATATTCATTGGAAGGACTGATGCAGAAGCTGAAACTCCAATACTTTGGCCACCTGATGCGAAGAACTGACTGATTTGAAAAGACCCTGATGCTGGGAAAGATTGAAGGCAAGAGGAGAAGCGGACGGCAGAGAAGGAGATGGTTGGATGGCATCACCAATTCGATGGGCATGAATTTGAGCATGCTCCAGGACTTGGTGATGGACAGGGAGGCCTGGTGTGCTGCAGTCCATGGACAGTCGGACATGACTAAGCAACTGAACTGAGCTGAACTGTATTCTCTAATACTATTAAAAGTCAGCATAACTTTACACGTTTGTTTTCCATCATCTTTTTGTGAACACGTGATGGTAGCTTTTCTACATTTTTCCTTTGATCTGCTTTTCTTTTCATAGTCTGTGTGTGTTTTCTCTATACAGAAATCCTTATAATTAAGTGTATTGCACATATTTTCCTCCTGTCTGTTATTTGTCTTTTATTTATTTATTTAATTTTCTTTACTTTATTGTGTTGGTTTTGCCATACATTGACATGAATCTGCCAGGGGTACACTTATGTTCCCCTTCCAGAACCCCCCTCCCTCCTCCCTCCCGATTCCCTCCCCCTGGGACATCTCGGTGCACCAGCCCTGAGCATCAAACCTGGGCTGGCGATTGATTTCACATATGATAATTAACCTGTTTCAATGCCATTCTCCCATATCATCCCACCCTTGCCCTCTTCCACAGAGTCCACGAGTCTGTTCTATACATCTGCGTCTCTTTTGCTGTCTCGTATGCAGGGTTCTCATTACCATCTTTCTAAATTCCATATATCTGTGTTAGTATACTGTATTGTTGTTTTTGCTTCTGGCTTCCTTCACTCTGGATAATAGGCTCCAGTTTCGTCCACCTGAGTAGAACAGATTCAAATGAATTTTTTTTTAATGCTGAGTAATATTCCACTGTGTGCATGTACCACAGCTTTCTTATCCATTCGCATGCAGTGCTCTATTGCACTCAGCTATCTTACCTTGTCATGTGATCTGTTAGCCTACTCCTTTGTGGCGTCTAAGTTATGTCTTACTCAGAAAGGTATTTCTCATTTTAAGATGATTTTTAAAGTCTGTTATATTTTCTCTAATTTTGTTTTCTTTTGTTTTACGTGTGTTTTATATTTGGTTCATTAATTTATTTAAAATTATGTTTTGGAAGAGAACAAGGTAGTGATTTAACCTGCTTCCCCCTGCCCCAGATGCTAATCAACTTTCATAATATCATTTATTTAATCATTTATTTTCCTTAGCCTATCTTACAAATGTAAGTAGCAATGTATCTATTTTAAAAATTAAATGTTAGATATAAATATATCTTTCTGCACTTTATTTAAAGTTACCATTTTCTTCTTGTTTTCATGTACCAATACAATGTTTTAAGTTACTATAACTTTAAAACATATTTACATATATGGTAATACAGCACCCTGCAGACTGTTCCTGATTATATTTTTTGCTTTGCAAAATATTGAAATTATTTTCTTTCCAAATTGATTGGAATATTAGTCAAATTTTATAAAAAGTCTGTAGATAGAAATGCAATTGGCATTTAATATTAAGACATCATAAAAGATGGATTAATTGATTTGAACATATTAATTATAAAAGTTTTATAGTTTTTTCATGAAGGACAACTTTTTAGAATCATTCCTATGTGTTTTACTGATTTTCTTGCAGAAGTAAATAAGATTATTTTCTTTTATTTCTGTAAAAATTCTACCATATATTTAAGCAGAAAAGTTCTACAATTTTACACGTTGATCTTTATTTGATTAATAGGTTCTTAGTAGATTCTTTTATTAGTGTAAATTTTTAATTTGCTTGCTGAGGTTGTATAAGAAGATGATAATAATCACTTCAAATAGTTACAGGCTTTAAATTATTTTTCACTTTGTATAGCTTATCTCCAGTGAAATATTGATTAATAGCAATGACAATGGATACCTTCATGTCATTCATACAGACTTTGGGAGTATTTCTATTCTGATCATCACATATGAAGCTTAGTGTAGTTTCTGATTCAGAGTGAGATATTCTGCTTATGTTCCCAGCTTGAGAATACACTATCAAGTATGTTTACTTCAATCCACAATAAATTATAATATATTTTACATGTTTCAGTTCTACTTTGCTGTGAAATTTAGGGTATTAACAAAGAGTTAAAATTGCTATTGTACTTAGTAAGGCACATATAATAGCAGCTAATGAAGATGGACTGATTACAATAAGCTAGGTACTTGGATAAGAGTTTTGCACGTATTACTTCATAAGCAACCATAGTAGACAAGATACTTTTGCTATCTCTAAAATCCACAAACAAGGATGCTGCAGTTTAAAGTGTGTTATAAAAAATTTATTTTTTTTATTATATGAAACAAATCTTAGCTGGAAGCTTTTGTATTAAAACTTCTTAAGATTCTGGAATTAATTCTATATTAGCCTGATGTTGTCTGTTATCTCTTGAAGCACAGTGCTAGGCATTATCCCCAAAATAAACTAGTCTAATAATGAACTGGCATCATAAGGAACCAGAACCTTTGCTTAGTCTATGTGAAGAGCCAAAAAGAGATTATGTTCATATGTCTTACTTACCAGATTTTAATTCTGTTGAAAATATGATGTCTATAATAGAGTATTATCATTGTGCCAGTGAGGTACAAAAGCAAAGGCATTGCCAGTTAAGGGAAACAACCAGTTATTTCTGTCTAATAGGTCAATTATGAGTATAATATTTTTGGAAAGCTATTCAGCTAACTCAGATGACAATGAGGCTTTTGCCTAAAGATTTTTACTTTTTAGATAAAGAGTAGGTAAAACAATGAAATGATTTTTTTTTATCCTTCTCCTGTGTTCCTTGAAGATTCATTTAATCCTTGCCTGTATGTTCAGGTCCTCACCACACTTTAACAATCCCAGAAGGGAGAATTAGAAGAAATCCTACATTGGCAGTTCATCATTAGTAAGCCACATTGTGAATCTCTTATATACTTGTTTCCCTTTGATCCTTTCAGTGGGTGAAGGACTACCCTAAAATAAAAGCCTGGGTCTGCTATGCTTCCATTCACTAATATGATTGCCTATGCTTTTATTCATTCATGCATGCATTCATCCACTGGACAGGGAGTTATCGAGAAACTGTGTTCATCCAGGACTGTCACTTGTTGCTGAAGACAAAGCAGGGAATAAGGCAAGGGCATTATCCTCATTACATTTGCATTGAAATAGGAGGGGCAAATGAGAGTGGACAGAAAAATTGATCAATAAAAAACAAGTAAATGATCAAGATTGAGAAACAACATTAAAAACTAAGCAAAGTACCTCAAAAAAGATTGAGAAAGACCTATCTGAAAAGGTGACATTTGAGCTCAGATCTGCATGGCAAAAAGGATTGACCATAATATCCTTATAAAAGATGGTTCCTAATAAAAGCAAAAGTTTCAGCTAGAGACCTAAAGGGAGGGATGAGCTTGACAGACTTCAGAACAGAAATAAGGCAAAGTCATATCAACATGGTTTTATTTCCTCCCTTCTAGAGGCTGCCATTGCGTTCTGGTGGACACCTCAGAAGCTATAATTTATTATAAGCTCAGATTGACCCCCAGGCTTGAGGACTGGAGTACTATCCACAGCCCTGCTTTTCCTCACGGCGCCTTCTACCATTATCAGGGTATGCCTTACAATGCTAACTCTGATCAACTGATATCTCTGACTCCATCACTGTGAAATCTTTGATCTTTAATGGAAAAGTCTATATTATTCACGCTGTGCTTTAGGTCTCAGTTGTATTTGAAACACATTATATACTAAAAAAAAAAAATCTTACATATTATTTTATATTACAATCTACTGATATCAATGACAAATAATACTAGAAAAACACAGAGGAAGAGTGGGTAGCACCAGAAAATATAACTGTGACAAATGTGAAGATTATAAACTTTTCTGCAAAAATTTTTATATTAAAAACTTTGTACCCATCTGTTAAGTACATCTGGATTGCAATAACTATGAGACATTGACCAAGAGTAACTGCAAACACTACATTTGGGAAAGTACTTATATAAACGCAAAAAACATTTTGTAAGGTATTGCTAACATCATAAAGCACTTCTTGGTCCAGAACAGTCTTGGAACTCTTTGCAGAAATATTCTTACAATATCTAGGAAAAAAAGTTAAAAGATAATAAAATATATAAAAAACCTGCTGACAAAGAAATTTGATTTACAAAAATACAGTAGTTATCTGAAAAAGAGACAGCTCCTTTTACTGAGGAAGGTGAAGTGGATTTATCTATTGGCTAAGTGACTTCTACTAAAATTTCTCAAAACAGTTATTTTATTTTGTTTATATACCGCAGGCTGACTTTTGCCATTTATTTGAATAAATTATCTTCTTTAGCAAAACATCATTTGTTAAAATTGTATCCTTTCCAAATGATTTTCACAGTTGTCACAACACTGTCCTCATATGTTCTCTGATATTTTCTCCAAAACTGCCAATTGTTGCCAATACTTTGAAACTATGCTTATTCTGAAATCAAATAATGATGAATATTTCCCTTCAACTAAAACATACAAAACAAAGTGTACACATGAAATAAATTGGCATTAAAAAAATAACACATCTATCCTAGGCTGAAGGAAAGAAATGCAGATGATGTCATAAAACTAGATATTACGGCTAAATCAATCATGGATAATATTACATAAGCTTGAGAATACACTATCAAGTATGTTTACTTCAATCCACAATAAATTACAATATATTTTACATGTTTCAGTTCTACTTTGCTGTGAAATTTAGGGTATTAACAAGGAGTTAAAATTGCTATTGTACTTAGTAAGGCACATATGATAGCAGCTAATGAAGATGGACTGATTACAATAAGCTAGGTACTTGGATAAGAGTTTTGCACGTATTACTTCACAAGCAACCATAATAGACAAGACACTTTTGCTATCTCTAAAATCCACAAACAAGGATGCTGCAGTTTAAAGTGTGTTATTAACTTACCCAAGGTCATGGAGCCAGTAAGTAGCTGAGCCAAAATTTTAGTCCAGTGTGTTTGATGAAAGATCACGCCCTTAACTGTTTGTGATTATACTAAATTTCCCCTGGCTTCATACTCCTTTATCTAATTTCCCATGTAACACATTGCCCATACTTGCAGGAGAGTTTATATGATTTGAAGGTATAGAAAGTAGCCAAAAAACAGAATGCATTTCTGGGTGTAGCTAACTAATCTCTTCAGAAATCAAGAATGCAGCACCCTCTTGTTACCTAAGCTTACTGGCTTTGACAATAGGAACAGATGGCATGCCTGGGACTACACAGTAGCACATAAACATTCTGGCAGAGAATAAATGAGAACATATGAGTGAAAGTAGCATCGCCACCACTTGAGAACTGAGTCTACTCTTTTTTCATTTTTTTAACAATTTATTAACTACATGAACACATTATGAATGATACTTTCTGAAGATTTGGCAGATTTTGGCCATAAACACCTTCATAAAGGAATATATATTTAGACTGAGGTTTGATGAGAACTTGTTTGATGGGCCAAGCTCTTGTTGTGTGACTTGGCTTGTTATACAGTTTATAAAGGGTACAAAGCATTGAGATAGATTAAGGAGAAAGAATGCAAACCCTTCCTCTCTGCTAATACAGAAAATATATCAATACAATTCCTTGCTAAGGATCAGACATATTCATCCTTTTCAGGAATATTTGGATTATGTATATATATATATATATATATATATATATATATATATATATATATATGCGCCAACACTAAAATACAAAGAGGCTTCCCCGGTGGCTGCAGTGCAGGGGACACAGGAGACATGGGTTCGATCCCTGGGTCAAGAAGATCCCCTTAGGAGGGAGAGGGGTTCTGGAGGGGGAGCATATGTAAACCCATGGTGATATCATGTCATTGTTTGGCAAAACTAATAAAAAAATAAAAAAGAAGAAGAAGATCCCTTGGAGGAGGAAATGGCAGCCCAGTCCTGTATTCTTGCCAGGAAAACCCCAAAAACAGAAATCAAAAGGATCTTTTTAGAAATGCCTAGTTCAAGGTCTTGTTCTCTTCTACGATGGACAGCAACCAGTTAACATAAAAGAGGTACTCATTTCGAACTGAAAGGGAAAGTGAAAGTCACTCAGTTGTGTCCGACTCTTGGCAACCCCTTGGACTATACAGTCCATGGAATTCTCTAGGCCAGAATACTGAAGTGGGTAGCCTTTCTCTTCTCCAGGAAATCTTCCCAACCCAGGGATCGAATTCAGGTCTCCCGCATTGCAAGCAGATTGTTTACCAGCTGAGCCACAGGTGTGTCAAACTGCATTAATTCTTCTAGTTCCAGTAATATGTTCAACATGTTCAAGAAAGCTATACAGAAGTAAGTAATTTCTCTATTGAAAGAACAAATGGCAATACTTTAATTTTTCATATTTTATTCACCTTTTCTTTCTGCTCAGAACAAACGGTGTTATCCAGATAATCAGAATCTATTTAATTGTACCTTAGTGTTATTTAACAGTTTCTTAGGACTCTTACATCTTTTCTGTAAAAAGAGAATCAAAACAAAGGGTCAGATTTCAATGATGACTCTAAAATTTGCACTTCTTTTCCAAGTAGACCTAAAAAACGAACAAGGAGAGGGCAATGCCTAAATACTCTGGAAGATCTGCAGAACACCCACCCACCTCCACAGTAATTAACTGAGAGAATATGAATGAGAAATATTAACTTCCTTTTCAGTTCTCTAGCATAAAACTTTCTATTACATGTAGCTATATTTCAACTCATTGCTGCATATTTAAGATTTCATTCTATTACTTTAAGTTTCTGAAATGTGTAAGAATATTATGCATATATTAATATAAAATGTGTGGTGATATGATATGTTTTCTTAATTTGAAAATTACTAGAATAGGAATTAAAGAAAATTGAAGCTAATGCCCAAAACCAAATCTCCTTAGACTGAAACAACTTGGGGACAAATAAAATGCAAATGTAATTATTTGGTTAATTGTTATTTGAGGATCAAAGCTCAAATCCAAAATACTGTCTTAACTTTACTAATATATTTACCTTCATCTAACTTTATAAGGAAACATCTAATCATCTCAATAAACTAACATGAATTTAACTTAAAACCAAGTAATCAAAACAGAAAAATATTTTTCTAGAATTATATAACCGTACATTTTAGTAAGAATGAAGATAACAGGGCATGGTAAATGTTTTCAGGAATACCTACTAAAATCAGCGCTAACATTAATTTATCAAAGTATTGCCACTTTTACTACTGCTAAGAAAACTATCTTAAGAATTTCCTACCACGTGGCACATGTCCTTCAACAATATTCCTGTTTGGAATGGCTTCCCAGCTGGCAATAGTGGTAGAGTATCCACCTGCTAATGCAGGAGACACCAGAGATGTGGGTTCAATCCCTGGTTCAGGAAAATCCCCTGGGGAAGGAAATGGCAACCCACTTTAGTAATTTTGCCTGGAAAATTCCATGGACAAAGGAGCCTGACGGGATCGCAGTGAGTCAGACATGCACATACTACTTAAAAAGTAGCACTTTGAAATATGCTTGTAATCATGACTAGGTCATACCCCTAAATGTAGTGCGATTCTGATCAAATTCTCATTACATTAGACTTGTCTCTGTGCTGTACATGTGATGGTTTTTGATAAATGTATAACTGCTGTTTCCTTACGTCCTGTCGCTGAGAGAAAAAGGGGCTTCCCCAGGTGGCGCTAGTGGTAAAGAATCCGCCTGCAATGCAGGCGATGGCAGAAATGCGAGTTCCATCCCTGGTCAGGACGATCCCCTGGAGAAGGAAATGCCAACCCACTCCAATATTCTTGCCTGGGAAGTCCCTGGGGCAGAGGAGGCTGGCGGGCTACAGTCCACGGGACCGCACAGAGTCAGACACGATTGAGCAAGCACGCACTTGCTATTATAGTGCCATACCATACTGAATAGTTTTCCTGTCCTAAAATTCTCTTGGGTGACACCTGTCCTCACCCAACCTCAGCCCCGTCCCGCAAATCTCTGTCAACCACTAATCTTTTCACTGTCTCCACAGGCTCGCCTTTACCAGAATGCCATATAGTTGGAATCATACAGTACATAGCTTTCTCAGAGTAGTTTCTTTCATTAGCAATATATATTTGCGATTCCTCTACCTCTTTTCCCTGAATTGATAGCTTATTTATTTTTATCACTGAATAATAATTCACTATCTGGGTTTATTTATTCGTTCACTACTGAAGGACATCTCTTTCTCTTTTATGCTTTGGCAGTTATGAATAGAGCTGCTATATCCGTTTGTATACAGGTTTGTCAGTAGACAAAAGTTTTCAACTCATTTAGGTAAATACCAGGGAGCGTGACTGCAGGATTCTGTGATAAAAGTATATTCAATTTAGTAAGAAACCACCAAACTATCTTCCACAGTGACTGTACCAGCTTGTATTCCCTGCAACAGTGAGCTAAAGTTCCTGTTGCTCAACATCCTCACGAGCATTTAGCATTATTAGTGTTTTAGATTTTAGCCGTTTTAATAGGAATATAGCAGCATCTCATTGTTGTTCTAATTTATAATTCTCTCATAACATATGATGTTGAGCATTTTCTCTTATGCTTATTTTCCCCTTGTGTATCTTCTTTCATGAGATGTTTGTTCAGATCTTCCCACTCTTTAATCGTCACTTCATTATTTTTTTCATCTTTTTCTTTCAGCAGTTTGATATCCTTGGATGTTGTTGCTTATAGGCATTCAGCTTAAGTTTAACTAAGTTTCCTGAATTTATAGATATGCTTTTCACCAAACTTAGTAATTTGGAAGGCATTGTTATTTCAAACTGGAGGAGGACATGGCAACCCACTCCAGTATTCTTCCTGGAGAACCCCACAGACAGAAGAACTGGGCAGGAAACATTCCATAGGGTCACAAAGAGTTGGACATGACTGACTGACTTAGCACAACACATTATTTCAAATAATTTTTTTTCATTCTTTTATCATTTAATTCAGAGACTCTAGTTATATGCACTTACATTTCTGAAACTGGCCCATAGGATTCTGAATATTTTTAAATTTGTCTCGTCTTGGCAATTTTTTTCATATGTCCTGAAATTTATTAACTTTTTGGTCATCACCAATCTGCTATTAGGTCCATCTAGATATTTATTTCAGATATGACATTTTCTGTTCTAGAATTTCCATTTGTTTCCCATTTAAAGATTCTATTGATAATATGAGATTTTCTCTCTCTCATTTATTAGGGGAAAATTTTCCTTCATACTCATGATCTTAGATGCAATAGCTGCTTTAATAATCCTTGTCAGTTAATATTGCTGTATCTTCCCAGTTTTCATTGTCTTTTCTCCAGAATATAAATAACAATTTCCTATTTCTTTTTATTTGGCAGGGTACATAGATTTTATGCACAATTTTGTGAAGTATACATTGTACTAAGAGACACTCCAGACTTTGTTACATTTCTCCAAAGAAAAACTTTTGGCAAGGAGCTATCTGGTCTTAACTCAGATTCAGATTGGAAGTTGTCTTTGTGGTGAGTGGTTATTGAAATTTCACCCCAGATCTTTTTGTTTAACTAAGCTGCTTGAAATATTTCTATTATCTGTGAGGTTCATGGGTGATGCAGAGATGTAACACACACTGTCGTTATGCCTTTTAGACCTGTCTTGGTCTAAAAGTCATAAAAGCTCACATGGTACAATTTCCTTCTTCTCATGTGGTAACCCAACAAGTATCTGCTTGCTTTAGGCCACTTACCAATGTTCCAAAATGGTTACTTATTATATTATGTCCAGAGTTCAAAGTTGTTATCTGTAGGAGGCTTGGTCTAATAGGAATTATTTTGCCATTATAGGAAATTGAAAACTTTGAAGCAAGATTTTCAGTAGCAGAAAAACACCAAAAAAAAAAAAAAAAGGAAGAGTTATTTCCAAGAATGTTTATGTGATTAAAAGTTATAAACACAGCCCCAAACTATATCCACTGCAGCTACTATTCCCATAACTGACTAGAAGTGCCCCTAGTCCAGTCTACCCCCAATGGTAGTAGGGACTCAACAGCTCAGTGGCTTCCAGGAATATCTCTAAAGATTCCAGATCTTTTTTATTTTTGAAAGCAATATCATATATAATGTTTAATAACCATAAAATCATCATTATATAAAACACTTAATACTTCACAAAACAGTCGGAAGAAACTGTTGGCCAACACAAAAATAAAGTACACATCCTACATGATTTTATCTATCATGGTTTCTCACACCAAATTAATCTGATTCCAATCGGTTAAGATTTAATTTAGATTCATAAATTCGGCTCTAGTGTAAGAGTTTTGGTGGGATTTGGTCTTCAATCCACATAAAACACCAAGACTCCTCCTCTCAAGATGAGCATTATTCTTCCAAATCTCCATATGAGCTATAATCTGAGATGCTTCATCCTTTGTATTCCCTAAACTTTGGGGCTGCCAATTGATCATATGCATGTTTACAGGCATAATTTAAAAACTGCTTAATTATTCCACTTAAAAATGGGTATTTTCTAAAGGCAGACTTGTTTTATTTATAGCCAAAGGTTTTTCAGGTTTCACTCTGTTCAATAAAGTGATAAAGAATCTGCACAATAATGCAGGAGACTAAGGTTTGACCTCTGGGTCAAGAAGATCACCTGGAGAAGGAAATAGCAACCAGCTCCAGTATTCTTGCCTGAAAAATGACTCTAAATAATGATTTAATTTTCCTCAGCAATTTGTATAGCTATTAAGGAGGCTTTTAACAGACATTTCTAACAATGATACTTAGCTAAAATAAAGGACTAATTTCCCAAAATGCCTCCCTTGAAGGACAATATTCCTTAGTGTGTACATTCTGGCATATTCAGTTCAAAGGAAAATCAGTATCATCGTTACAGCCTCACATCTCACATTTTTGGATACATGGATGATCAAAGTAGCAATGACATTAAACTTTTTCCCGCCTCCTACTTCTCCCCCAACCTTTCTAATCCTCCTGATGCAGACAAATTTCCTGAAAAAAATAGACGGCTTTAGAAAAAGTGGTACTGAAGCTTTATGCTATGAACACTTCAGTTCATTCATGAACCCATGTGACTGACCATGTTCTTGGATATGTTCTCAGATTTCAATTTCAAATTAATTCCCTCCCCAGAGAAAGGGACTGTGTTTAATCAAATCAGCAGAATTCCCAGCACCAGACCATGCATAGAGGGTCACTTTAACAAACGCTGGTTGAAGAGAACTGTAATGACCTCTGCTCAAAAACTTTCAAGTTTGACTATTTACACTGGAATTAGAGCTCTGACTACAACTTGATGAAGAATAAATACCAGAAATTGAAGTAAAAACTGATTTTGGAAAATTATGGATGCTTGTAAGAGAGACCTCTAATAGCTCTGGAGACAACCACCCCTGCTTTTAAGGAGTTCTCATCAGTGAAGCCACCATGCGCCCTCTGGTTTGGGAAGTCCATCTTCAGAAGGACAGGCAAACCACATGTGTGTCCTGGTTTCTGTTGCCTCTGATTGGTTTTTTGCATGCAGCACACTATAAGATCACATTCCTACTGTTCTTTCATTTGTAGTATTTTCTCTCTTGGGACTTGATGAATGTGTCTGGCCTAAAAACGAACAACATCCATTTCCAGCCTGAAAATTATTTTATTGGGTCTGAAATGCATTGACTGCCTAGAGCTTCATTTGGCATCATCAGTAATAACGTGGGATAGGCTATTTCTCATTGCTTTTCTTGTTCTGTTCTGGTTCCATTCATGAACTTCCTCCAGGAAGTCAGGATTGAACTCAAAGATATCATCTTCCCTGCAAAAAGAAAATCTGTGCCAAAAATCAGAGCCCTGGAAAAGCCCTGCTGCAGTTCTCTAGCCAGTGCAGTTTTCCCAGAGCCACGAGGAGGAGGTAGGGGGAGGTAAAGATGTTTCTGAAAGCTGTGGTGGCCCAGGGTGTCCTACGGGCGGGGGACAGAGGGGAGAGGGCGTTTGGGCCTCTCATCCTTAGAGTGGGGACTGGTTGCAAGAGTACTGTGTTCCTTTTCCTGGAGACCCAGACTTCTTACATTAGCACACACCTGTTCATTTCCAGAAGAAAAAAATGACCAAGTCCACTTTATAAAATGCTATTTTATAAAACACTAAATGGAAGAAAAATAAACCTGAACAGTGTGGAAGAGAAGTAGTAAAATGCTTGACAAAGTAGGCATTTTTTATAAAAGATCAGGGAATGTAGAAACAAGGTGGGGATGTTGCATAACTGATAGTTATTATTTAAACACATCGAGAAAGGAAGTGGAGATTTAAAAGCTTTGGGGATTGTAAAAAGAAAAATATACATTTAAAAATAAACAATGTATTTTGAATGATGAGAGTAGAGTAATTTACTTCATTTTAATATAAGGGGAAACACTAGAACAAAAAAATAAACTTCCTTTATAAGGACAAAATACACATGACACACTCACCATGGCTTTGTGCTCAGGTCAGACTCAATTTAATGTGCAACTATTATATAAAAGTAGAGTAGCTATTTAATAGAGAAATGGGAAATGACATCCATCTGGCTCTTGCTTGTGGTTTTTAACTAATATCTGTTATCCTCAAAAGGCCAAGATGAAATGGTCTTGGCTAGAGATTTTCAAAATATGGGCAGCGTGGAATTCTACCTTCAGGTTAAATCTTATTCCAAAGACCTAAATTTAAAATGGCTAAGATTATTGATCTGTGAGTTAAAGATGATGTTCAAGGCACTGGCCATGGTCCTGGATCCCTCTCCCTACATAGTCAACAACTGCTGAGTGTCCCCCAACACCCAATATTAATTAAGCCTCAGTGTGACTCTGCACAGTCATTCCTAAAGGGTGACTGAAATGTGGGTAGGACATGGAACGAGATATTGCTGCCACAAGGATTTACAAAGGCTTTACAAAGGCTTTACAAAGATATATATTGATGGTACTCCCCCCTTATGTTTTTAAGGTATTTATGCAAAATATATCTTTATCAATCCATGATCTCATAATTTGTCTATTTTAAATCATATAATTAACACCTACTTTACTATACAACAAACTCTAGCCACACTTTACACAAGATTTATGAACCTACAAGATAGGTATTTTCCATTTCTAATTGAAGATTTATAAAAGTTCAGAAAAGTTAAATTCTTGCCTGAGTCAAAATAAAAAAAAAAAAGCCAGTGGCAGATCCCCATGCCAAATTTGGACTCTCTGATATAATATGTTGTCTTCTAACGAAATTTTTCTAGAAAAATTTTAGAATCACATCTTATCATCTTTAAACATCTAAAAATAATCTTATCTAGCATAAATTAATGAAAAGCAGATTTTTTTCCTCTTTGAAGCATTTGAGCAAAGTGATAAATAGATACTTGTAGTGTCTAAGTTGTTAACATAAAAATACATATTTAATTAGTTGATGTCTTCATGAGTGAGATTTTCTTTTCCAATTAAGAATCACTGATGGAAATCCTACTTAGATATTAGCCAAGTGACAGAGGCAAAGGCATAACACTTTTAGAGATAATTGGTAAATCAATATTAAAAGTAGCTTGTTTGGCTCTTTTGTTGACCTGTCAATCCACTTTACAGAATTTTTAATCTTTTCTATGTATTATGACTGTCTAAAAGAAATTTTGGATTTTCTTCATTCCATTTTAAAATTACACTTAATTAATTCTGTTATGATAGCATTTAAATGACAGAATCACATGAATATGATTTCCAGTTTATCCTTTGGAATTCAAATATGATTGATTTCTTCGTAATGAGATGAAAAGTAATAGTAGTATTAGACAAGTTTATTAAAAGCTTTTTGATCTTATAATAATTTCCCCCAGGGTAAGATTCTTGAACTGTTAATGGAGCATAGAGAACAGAATTGTAGACATTAAATCATAAACATGATTGAAGAAAGATCTTATTCTAATAACAGAATCTTGAGCTACAGATTTTATCCTGATTTTCCCCAAAAGGTCCAACAGACATTTACAAGAGCACTCATTCACCCAAAATAGAAAAATCCATGTATTTCATGGTCAATTTGGATTATCACTGTCTCTATACTAATATCCCTAGGAATCCAGAACACTTTAGTCCATTGGTCAAAGGGGTAACTTATTGAAATAATCTGCTGAATGAGGACTATATTAAGTGTGTTTATGTGTCCCGTTGGCTGTCTGACTAAACAAGTAGTTGTTATTCTGGCCCCTGAATTAAGATGAGAATAAATAAAATCAGCAACTGAGAGAGTTTCATAACTCTCTGTCCTGTGGTTAACATGGTTGAAAGAGCCAAGTGGACGATTATGATCCTTAGTTCTCCTATTAATCAGGATTCTCCAGTGGAACAGAAGCAACAGGAGACAGATGATAGATATATGCATACACAGAGAAATAAGGAGATTTATTATAGTAATTGACTCATGTGGAGACTGAGAAGTCCTGCAATGTCCTGTTCATAAGCCGGAGAACAAGGAAAGTCGATGGCATACTCAATATAAGCCTGAAGGCCTGAGAACTTGGGGGGACAATAGAATAATTTCTGGAGTCCTAAGTCCCAAAAGGGTTTCCATGTGGCTCAGTAGTAAGGCATTTGCCTGCCAATGCAGAAACACAAGAGACACGGGTTGGATCCCTGGGTTGGAAAGATCTCCTTGACTAGGAAAGGGCAACCCTCTCCAGCATTCTTGCCTGAAAATTTCATGGACAGAGGAGCCTGGTGGGCTATAGTCCATGGGGTCACAAAGAGCCGAACACTACTCAGTACACACACACACACAAATCCCAAGAACCAGCAGTTTTGATGTCTGAGAATAGGAAAAGACTGAGATCCCCACTCAAGAAGAGAGAAGAAATTTACCTTTTCTTCAAATTTTATCTATCAGTCTTCAGTGGATTGTTTGATGCCTACTCACATGGGTGAGGGTAGATTTTTCTTATTTAGTCTACTCAATCAGAAGCTAAACTCTTCCAGAAACACCCTCACAGAAGAAACACCCTTACACACCCAGAAAAAAATATCTTACCAGGTATTGGGGTATCCAGTTCCCAGTCAAGTTGATACATAAAATTAACCATCACATATTTCATTTCAAAAAAGTAAAATAAATCACAATATTACAGGTCTGGCTGAGTCCTGGAGATTAGTGCCACCAGTGAAGACAATATATATAGAAGGGATAATTCCAAACACATCATGAGTTAATGTGCTTGCTGTCTTGAGCAGAAGATAGGTAGATCTTAGAGAATGAGTGGATTATCATAAACTCAACTACCAAGCAATTCCACTTGCTGATGGTATTTTACATTATATGCATATCATTTTGCATTTTATATATTTAAATATTTTATATTTATTTATAAATATGTATTATTTCTCCATCTAAAAAGTTAGTATACACTAGTCTTTGGGTTAGTTTAATAGGAGTACTATTATATCTTCATTAATTTACTTTAGTGGCTTTGTACCCCCTCAAATCCTTTTATCCTCTTCTCAAATCTGTATGAAGCTTTGCAACCTTGATTCCATAAGTCTAATAGAAACTGGTGAATAGAAAACAGCAGGTCTGCAAGATGACATGGTAAGTTCCTATTGCCAGGAGGTGGGAAATGATTCTTATTAAAAGCCAGGAGCCTGATTCCTCAGTAATGTTCTGGGGAATTTAGAAGCCTGGAAATTTCAGGGTATTCCTTCTAAAACGAATATAGTTTGAAGCACCTCATACTCTTTACCACTAAGAATGAGATACCACATACGATACATCCTTTTGTATTTTGCAGGAAAATGTAATTGTTTGGGATGTGTTGCCCTGATTCATTTATTGAGTAGCTCAAAATTCTACTATTAAGAGAAAAATAGAAAACAGTAAGTATTTTAACTGATTTGGGCTGTATGGCTATATACAATTTTTTTTTAAAACTGAGATCTTAGGACTTTGAAATTCAGCATTATTCATAGTACCCATGGCATACCTGGAAGTTATGTAGCATTTGTGATGAGCCATGACATAGAGAATTCTATGTTTTTGCATAAAGCCAGGTAAAAACTAATTCCCAAGTAATTACTTTCCCTTAAAGAAATAATTATTGGCTTGCTTCTGAGCGCTGTAGAGATTGAATGCCTGATTATAGAACTAGGTATCCCAGTAATTTGAGTTGACCATCATGAACTGGTTGTTATTAAATGTCGCAAACCAGAAAAATCAGGCATGTTTCTTGAACTAAATCATAAAATGTTGTTGTGGGCAAGCATGTCACTTTCATGAGCAGCTCATGCTCCCATTGTGTTTACCTTTGCCACAGGTCCACCGCTCCCCCAAACCACAGCTGCTGATAGAGAGACATGCTGTCATTAAGAGCCAAGTGATTTCCTGAAGACCTTACATAATACTCTGGAAACAGGAGTACAAGAGTTGAGGAACTTCAGCTCCACTCACAAGTTGAATTATATAGCATCTAATTCTTTTAGCAGAAGAGAAGATGGCTAGAAAAGACAAAGATGAGGATCTACATGAGAAAGTGGTGAATAATTGTTTGGACAGAGAAGAACTTGGAAAAATTGGAATTAGGCATGGGTTTCTAGGATGTTTTGGAAAGAAGCACATGGATGGAACCTTTGGAATGGATTCAGAGTATGAGGATGTACCACGTGAATGTTTACTGAAAGGCTCCCAGTGCAATGCGGACTCTGAACACACTGGTAGTTTTCAATCACCTCTTTCCCAAGCCTCCTTACTGCTTGGCCGAAGGATTCCATGACCTTGATGGCAAGGTCAGAGACAGTGTAACAACAAATATTTCCCCCATGGTGCAGTGGGTCCCATTTTTGCTGAGTATCCAATTTTCCAGCACCAGTAAAAGAAAGTAAAGGTATTACTTCCTAGGGATCTAGGATTGTGGACTAAACATTAGACCTTTTCCATCATGAAAGGAAGAATAATTTTCCCTAACTGGACCAAATATTTACTCTGGATTAGGTTTTCCTTCCATCCGTGACTTGCTTCTCCCATCAACTCCACCTCTGGGTTTGCTGAATGCCTTATTCACAGCGTTGTGGCTGATCAAAGAGCTAATTTCATGCAGACAAATTAAGGCAACTAACTAAGCTTACCACTCATGGAATTTACTGCTGTGTACCTTATCACCCCAAATCAGTTGACCTTACAGAAAACTGAAGCTGTCTGAATGGAAATAAGATAGAAGATAACATCTGATAAAATTAGGGTGCTGTCCTATCTGTATAGTCTCTGAACCAGACCTGGGGTATAAAGAACAAAGGCTAGAAGCAGGTTGTATACCTCTCACTATCATACCTAGTGAATCCCTCAAAGTTAGTGGTTTCATTTATGGTTTTGTGTCCAACTCTCTTGTCTTAGAATCCCCCCAGGAAATTTTATAACATACAGGTAAGTTCTTCTATCAGAGGACTCTACAATAGCTTCAGTGAAGTGGGGGCTGTTAATTCCATTTGTCCAGCTCAAGCTCTTCTTGTTCTAAGACAAAGATGCAAAATAGAGGGTTTATTGAAATTTTCAAAGGAAAAAAAAGGTCTGCTTGAGGTAAGGTTGCAATATTTTTCAAATCTAAAGGCTTCCCTACGGTTCCTCCTAATCTAACAGTAAAACTTACTGGGATTCTCCAGAAACTTCAGAAAGACCACAGAGACATCATAGAGAGAGATAAGATCATCAAATAATTCTCTTCCTCAGAAATGGTTGTTTGATTTACCTCATCATGAAAACAATCTCAGTCATCGGAAATACTGGCTGAGGGCAAATGAAATATTTAATGATTCATAGGGTCAGAAATCATAAATACTAGTGATGGCCTTGTGACAACTGTACATACATAATGTCTTCATCTGGGTGCCCTAGAAAATATAACTTAAGGAAAACATGTGCTAACATTTTGGGGCTGATGTTCAATTCCATGATGCACCAGTGGGCTGTAGAAACATTTTGAGGCAAATTTCATTGTGTAGGTATATATTTTAAATTTGTTCAGTTGTGATATACTCCAATTCCTTTGTCTTCTCTTGTTTCTCAAGGATTTAATTATTTGAATACAGAATACAAAACAAAGCAAAAATTCAGCTGCTTTACTGCTACTGTTGCTCAAAGGCATATTTCTACTGTCTTCCTCAATATTTCATCAAAATATCCCAGACTGTATTTTATAGAATATCTTATTTACACTCTTCTGTGGCTGCTTTTTGATTTTTTAAAAAATACACTTTTTTTTTCTTTTTAAGACAGTTCATTCAAAAATAACTCTGCTTTTCAAGTTCATTTCATAAAATAATGCTAATTTCTTTTTTAGACTTGTTTACAATTCCTTACAAAGGAAATTTCACTTTTGAATAGCTTTATCCAAGTCTTAAAGCAATCATGATATATTTCAAGGTTTTCCCTGGGAAGTTTAGGTTGTTGTTGTTGTTCAGTCACTAAGTCGTGTCCAACTCTCTGTGAGCCCATAGACTGCAGCACACCAGGCTTCCCTGTGCTTCACTATCTCCCGGAGTCTGCTCACTCATGTCCATTGAGTCAGTGATGCCATCTAAACACCTCAGATGCTTTACAGAAAGGTATCTAAATAAGAAAGAGCAAAATAAGAATGAACCATCTTTAATTAAAGCCAAAATGAGAGAATAAAATATTACTGTAAGGCAACAAACTGTGGAATGTGGTGTCTACAATTTAATTGTCAAAGGTGTATATGTACTTTCTGAATTCAAGCTAGTCATTAGATTGCACATGTAAATTCTCTTCCCACAAGCATTAGGGCAGGGCAATCTAATGGTTAAAGGGAAAGGCACAATAGGTTGGCCTATTGTGAAAATGAACACCAATGTAGTGGCCTGCAACCAAAAATTCCTGCCGCACAAAAGCAATTCAATACTTCCATGTCCCTTCCCAAGTTATCCTTTTTCATAGACTCTAGAGTGTAAAAGATTATGCACCAAGCAAAATTCAATATGTTAATTCCTAATCGATATCAGTTAGCATTTGTAAAAATGTCTAAGAATGGGTTCCAATGGTGCTAAATAGAAAGAAACATTGTTATATCTAGCTGAATTTACTGAGATAGATGCATTGACCAGAAATTGTATGTTCAGTTTGCTCAATGAGGTACATAGAAGTAGTTTTAACTTCATATATCATCTTACTCAAGTATGTACTTCATGGTATACTAAACGAGTTTAAAATGCAAGAAAATCCTTTTTATACCAGAGATAAAGGAATCCACAAGTTTATGGAGAAAAAAAAGTTATTTGAATATATTATGTGAAATTTACTGTGATTTTGAAGGTAAGAATACTGATTATGACTAAACTGGTACCAGTCATAATCCAGAAAATAATCTTTGGCCATAAGACAGAAAAATATATTGAATCTAAAATGGTTCTAAATCTTTGAAAAGTATCACAGAGGCTAACTTTTATGACAAGAAGATTGATAGAATTGCTGGACATTTAAAATGGGCTTGTTAACTTCAAAGATGATGAAGGACTCGTGGACTGGCAGAGGTGAAGTTGTACTACTTAACAGAATTGGGCATGCTTATTGTGATACATTGCAGGGTGGAGTGGTCGTTAGAATGATGGTGTTTAAAGAGATTATTGAAAGCATTGTTGAGCATGAAATGTGTAAGTTCAAATAGATGCAAAGTGAACTAAGGTCTGTGTGCTTTGCATAAACAAACACATTCTAAGCCTAATGACAGAGAGGTAACATTAACATCATAGCAGCAGAGCCTGGCCCCTCCCCTAATCCCAGATCTGAATCCGGTAAAGACTAAGGGTCACTTGCATATAGCATGGGGAAGAAGACTTCCGAGTAATGTCCTGGTCTATATGGTAAATTTTTCTCGTATCCCTTTTCAGTGCAACTTCTGATTCTAACTGTGAAATGGGAAAGTAGGAAAAACGCATATTTTTCCAAGGTGCTTCATCTCCATGGTTACTGCTCAGAGTATGGCTCATAGGAATTGTGTGGTCTATCTGCTTAGCTCTGTGAATCATGAGTATGAGAAATGCCCACCAAACTCATTTTTTTTTTTTAAATAATGAGAAGTTTAGAAGGTAGCAGACCAGAGTGTTGCATTTCTGGGCACTACTTCTAGGCAAGAAAAACAAGGTGGCAAAAGAATATGCCAGTTTTTTGGTTTTTTTTTTTTTTTTTTTTTTTCAATAGTCTTTGCCAGATTTTTCTCAGGAGGTAAAGTCCTAACATCTGATTCCCATTAGCCAGAACTGTGTCACAGAGTCATTGCTTCAGAAAGGCTGGGAATTTGAGCACAATATAGCCAGCCTCTAACAGAAAACAGCATGACTAAGGCAGATTTGAATGGGTGTTCAGGCAGGCAAATCTTCTTAGCTAAATTGTAATATGGAAACTGATAAAATTCCATCTCATGTGGGGGCTCATAGGATTCCATGCCCATCTTGTGATAGCTCTAGTTTCTAAGGATGCAGTATAAAAAGATAAATTTAGGAAACAGTATTGACTAATGAAGAAAAGATTACAATTTTAGAGGACTTCCCCGGTGGTTCAATTGGTAAAGAATGTGCGTGCAATGCTGGACACCTGGATTCAATCCCTGGGTTGAGAAGATCCCATGGTGGAGGGCATGGCAATCATTCCAGTCTTCTTGCCTGGAAAATTCATGGACAGAGGAACCTGATGGGCTGCAGTCCATGGGGTCACAGAGTCAGATACCACTGAGCGATTAAGCACACAGCACACGAGAGGCCTCTTGAGAGGGAAGGAATTAGGGGCAAATTAGGAGGTTGGGATTAGCATATATGGGCTTCCCTGGTGGCTCAAATGGTAAAATATCTGCCCGTAATGCGGGTGACCCAGGTTTGATCCCTGGATTGGGCTGATCCCCTGTTGAAGGGATTGGCAACCCACTCCTGTATTCTTGCCTGGAGAATTCTATGGACGAGGAGTCCATTTTCACGGAAAGTGAAAATGAAGTCATTCAGTCATGTCCGACTCTTAGCGACCCATGGACTGCAGCCTACCAGGCTTCTCCATCCATGGGATTTTCCAGGCAAGAGTACTGGAGGGGGTGCCATTGCCTTCTCCGAAAATCAACTATACTCCAATTTAAAAAAAGAAAGGCCTCCTGAGTGCCCCCTCCTTATCAAAATAATACACCAAAAACAATACCACTTCTTTGGAGGAATCACCACCAAAGACCAAAGAAAACAAGAGTGTTGATCCCTATCATATCACCATTTACCTGGACTGTCCTGTGTAGACAGAGGACTGTTGAAAAGAATACTTGATTAGCATAGTTTAATCAGGTGGTGAATGCAATTGCAGCTGCTCTTCCAGATGGAAACTCTTTCTTGGAGCAAATCACCACGGCTCTGAATACCTGGGATATATTTATTGGTCTGGATTTTTTCATCACTTCTGTCACAGTTATCAGGAAACCCCAGAAGTGATTTACTTTCACATGGACAGCTGCACGCATCCAGCATCCCATGGTGGGGCTCTGCCAGCTCATCATCACTGAGACACAATTTAGTCCACGGGAACCTCAGTTACCTCATCACCTCCAAGGCATTATTGTGAATCTACTTAAGTGAGAACACTGTGCTCCAATAACATGGTGAAAATGGAACTTGAGACATCTTTGTAAGACACATGTCTGAAAGCAGGAGATAAAAGGTACTTGCCACTTAAGTAAAGGGAATGGCCCAGAGCCTCGAGATATGATGGAAGATCCCCATTTTCTTAGAAGGTGCTCTCCAAAATGCAGAGCTGGATATAGAAGAGGTGAAAGGATTTTATTTGGAAAGTGAACCCAAGAAACAGAAATAAGGGGTATAAGGAGAGTAAAACAGGAAAAAAGCAAGAGCCAATACACTGAGTCTTGTCAATTCCACCCGACCTTGTGAATTGCAGAGAATGTACCTCAGAAGTGTCCACCTAAGGGAAGACAAGAGGATGATGTATTCATCAGCTCCATCTGCCACTAATTAAAATTTACAATTTTCTAAACTGTGACTACATGAACCCTGAATGCATTTCCACAGGGCCCCATACCACATCCTTATAGCTGCCCAAGGATAGGAAGTAAGAAATGTATAGTTAACATTGGACTTCCTGTGTAGTGGTACAATATGCCTCAAACTTTTCTGCTTGAACATATATCCCACATTTTTATATGCTGCCCATGGGACATAATTCCTCTGTACTTCCAGACTGCCCATGCATAAACACCTGTAAACACTAAGTGAGGTTCTGCGAGTCTCCCACACCAACACATCAGAAGCACCCAGAGACAAGAAGCAAGGACTGTGCAAATTCAGCTGAGGCAATGGAGTGTTTGCTGCCACTGGTTGCAAAATCCATATCAGAAGCAAAAGGTAAGCTGAGAGAATGTGATATAATTGAAGTTTTAGATAAATGCTTCACAAAGCATTTGCCTTGCATACTCCAAAGCATAATACTTGAAACTCTTAGGACTTTCACAATAACAAAAAATCCATTTGGGTATGTTATTGCAACCAATTTCTGAATGACCCAAAGGCTGCCAGTTTTAACTATGCCCTGAACAAAAGAAGGCTCTCTGGTATGACTGGTATTACTACACAGATGCACTGTTCTTGAAATATTTATGGCAGATTGTGATGCTGAGTAATGACTCTTACAAACCTCAGTAGGAAATTAATAGCAGATGTCTCTAAAGTTTGAAAGTAAATAATTTCCTCTTGAGAGAAAGCTTTTGTCTTCCTCTAAGCTCTAATAAGATCAAAATGCCTAACTCTAAAATTAAAGACACCATGATCTTGAGCTGCCTTTCATGAACTGAGTAGCTTCTAATCAAGCCATAAAATTTGGGGTCAATAGCAGCATACTAACTGGATTTTGTGTATATGAGATTGAATGTAGGTAGATGCACAGTGAGTTCCATAACCAAGTTTCTCCTGTAAATGTTGGCTCTGCACTTCCTTTACCATACCTGCCCCTACCCTCAGGTCAATCTCATGGAGTTCTCTAGAATCAGATGATTCAGAAGAAAGTGTCTGAGCCTGTTTTCAGTATTGCTGAGCAGTACACACTGACATTTTATTGAAGTAGGTTTGGGGAGAAAGTCCAACTTGTGTGACTCTTGAGGGGCATTGGAGATAAGAAACGGTCATGATAAGCAGAAATGCCAACAGTGCTTCTTATGAGTCATCGATTCCTTTATAATGGCTACTAGTTTGATGAACAATCAATTGTTCAGAATGAACAAGATTAGAGGATGGAAGACAAGGATATTTGAGGACAGCTTATGCAGATAGAATGGGTCTTGAGTGTTAGAATATTTTTACTAATGTGTTTGCTAAAAATGTCTCCACTGCAAATAAAGCTCTCATAATCAAGCGGATATGATGATCAGCTCTGTGAATGTCAACCTTGTTCATTGTGCAGCCAACTCAATGATTTTTCATTAAGCTTATTAGCAAGGAGTGCATGTTGTTAGGAACAGATGTCATGCATAGGCTCAATGACACGAATTTTCTCTTTTCAAGATTCACCTGGTTGCTACTAGGGTTGAATATTCAATTTGCCAGTGTCTGGATTTGCCCCTGATCCTCTGATAAGTAACAAACCCTAAGGAGATCTCTTTGACCAGCATGTGGAAGATTAATTATACTAGACACATTTTTGTTTCATGAATGAGGTAGTAATTTGTCCTCCCTGGAATAGACACTTCATATGGATTTGGATTTTTGTCTTCTTGACTTACCAATTGTCTGACAGTAATACCATCTGTGGGTTTTATTTAGATCTGTATCAAGCATCATAACATCCTAATGCAACATCTTTAGGGCCTCAGCACTTATTTTTCAGAAAAATAAGTAACTAACCTCTAAGACATATGTGTATATATATATATATATATATTTCACCATTTTTAATGTTTAAATTATATTTTCTCCCTAGGAAACATCTTTACTATCTTTTCAAGAGATATTTTCTGAATTTCAATATGTTGCTTAACCAAATATACAGATATGATAAAGGCCCTGAGCGTATTAAAATATATGTTAAATTTCCTTGGCCCATTGAAAAGTTATCTTTACAAAGGTAATGAAATGTAAAATGATAGGATGGTAGGATGTCCCAGAAAACTCTTAGCTATCTCCAAACACAGGGATATTGTAAATTTCCCACTGGGATTCTGATGCATAGGCATGAGTCTCCTCCGTGGTCACAAGCATCTTTTGAACATCATTTCCTTAAGATGGTTTCTATGGTAATGTGATGGAGAGAGCTACAGAGTGATATAGATGTTGTTAAATGTATATATTTTTTTTACAGGTGGCACATCTGATACTATTAAAATAAACCGCTTCAATGTCATCACTTAAAGAGACACAAAACTTGGCCTCATTAGCTTAGAACACTGCAAACATGTAAGGTGACATTACAAGCTGGGAAACAACCATGTTAATGAAAGTCTATTATCTTACTTTCAGATAATATTTATTAACTATACTGCTGAAAAGGAGAAATTAGAACTTTTTTTTAATCATGTCTACTATTTTTAAACTAGTAATACACATTCTATTTTCTCTCTCTCCTCTCTGAAGAGTATGGGGAGGGGGGTGGGCATGGTAAGTCAAAAAAAGTGAAAATTGCTTGTGCCATTTGTTGGTGGAAGAATGGTGGTTTGATTGCAAAGTCTATTCCTTTCAAAATTCTATTGGCAAAAACTTGGAATTTTTCATTCTTTCATAATGATTTCACACTTTTATCAGTATAGCCTCCCGTTTATGTGGTTTAACAATATATAAGTTTTGTATACTATTTAGAAAACCACCAGATACCTTTGAAGCATATATTAATTAAAAACAGAGTAGGATTATTCATATTCACAAGCTAAAAAAGTGCATAAGCTTCATTGTTTCCTCATAACACAGTTGATTCAGTCCATTTAACACATGTTTACCTAGCCAAGTGTCTGGTACTTCCAAGCTTCTGTTGGTAGTTTTGTTAATTTATCCAAAAGGGGCTCTCAAATTGGTTACTGGTTCACTAAATAAATGATTCTATTTCCTTCTCCAGGTCATCCACCAAACAAACAAACAAAAGAAAAAACACCATACCATTTTCTGAAAGGAGTCAGAAATAGAGATGGCTGGTTGAGGTGGAGAGGAGTAGCTAGAAAGTGGGGGAAAAACCAGATAATTTTTCTGCACTAGATTATAAAGTCCCCAGAATAATAGGTGATCCTATCAGGCTAGCGTCTCAATCCAAGCTCAGCCATAACTTATTATCTTGATGTTGGGAAGATGTTTATCCTTTTGGACAACTAGAATGCATCTTTATAAGGAATATAGAGAATCTCAGCCCATCAGCTAAAGTAAGCAAAATAATAATACATGTATTAGGGCCTAATCTACATGCATCATCAGTTTATGGAGCAAAAGTCATTGTATTCAAATTCTACACATTGATGTTTGAGGTTGATATCACTGTCAGTCCCTTTGATAGTAACCCTTACAAGTATTTGACTACTCTGTCATTAGAGTCTAGTGATATTGTACTGACATTTTGGACCAAATAATTCTTTGTTTTGAGAGGCCTATTCTGTGCATTGTAGAAATTTAGCATCGTGTCTGGCCCCTACTCAACAGATACATGTAAATGAGAAAGAATAAGAGGAGCTGAGAATGACCTTGATGGTCTCTAGGCTGGGGAATTACTATTATCTGACACAGAATTCCTATTTACCAAAGATACCTTGTTGACTAATCTCTTCTTGATAAATGACAAGTACTTGGAATTAGAGAAAATAGCAATCTGTGTATTCTGGAGTGGCGACAAGAAGTTAAAATATTAAGAGACACACTTAGTGCCTCAGCCATCATCTAGGAGTCAAGGCAGCTTATGCTTTGACTGCAGACCATTCTCTGGTCTATAGTGGGGTTTAGAGATCCATATCTCTCAAGGTGTACTTGCACATTGAGAAGATTTGTGATTTTACTGACTTTGAATGACAGAAGACTCGTGTCCAGTTGGAACAGATACTAAAAGTCATGTGGTTTCTTGTTGTTGTTGTTTTAAGGAATCCTTCCTGGAAACCAGAAAAAAGAAGGTTGTCATTTCATCATTATGGGCTCTTGACTTTAGAGATGGGGATTTACTTGCATGAAGAAGTACATTCAAGCCCATCCCTCTGCCAAACCCATCATCATGCCCTATATGCACTTACAGTCATTCTGCCCATATCACAGGTGGTTTTTCCATTCTCTCTCCCAAAACAGAGGTTATATCAACAAGTTCTGACTGTTACCACTCTTGGAACTCTCTTGTCAGTTCTTCTATCCTTATGACTTCCCATCTTATTTTCCTCTATAATTTTTTCCATAGTTAAATGCCAGCTCCAAGAAAAATTTCCAGTTGTCCTAAAGTTTCATCAACATCCTTTACAATATTCTTGAATGAAATAGAAGTTGATCATTTTCTAGAATTCACAATATTCCAGTACATCTCTTACCATTCCTCAAGAAAGACCCAAGCTTTTCCAATGGCTCCAACTCTCTAAGAGATGAGAAAAACACAATTTCTTGCCCCAGTAAACTTTTCAGATGAAAATCTGTCTTTTTGTATAGAGAAGCTGAAGAAAGAGACAGAGCAGTACTCATGCCAACCATCTTTTGTTTACCTTCTTGTTGGTCTTTCCCTACCTACTCTTCATCACATTTTCTACTGTCACTCTTATAAAATTTATTTTTCATGTAATACATACGTATTTCCTTATCTTTTGAATCTCAGTGAATTATCTCACTTTATGCTTTCTGTAAGTAAAATTGCTCACCCAGACACATGACATAAATATTTTTTTGAATCGTCATACCTGAGAAATGCATTTTTAAAATAATAACCTACTTCAGAACAAAATACATATTTTCAACAAATTTATAGTAGGAATTGTTGACTAAAAAATATATTCACGGACTAAAAGTTGAGAGCTGTATTTTATTTGGCAGGAATTTTTAGGACTTCAAGGCTGAAAGGCAGCATCTCAAGTCACCCTGAGTGAACTATTCTAAGGAGGCAATGGGGGAAACCAAGATATATAGCATTTTTGTAACAGAAGTCAGGTAGTCTGAACATCAAAAGATTATTGTTAATTAAAGAAAATAAGATATCTCAACTTAAGGAATTTAGCATGATTTTATGTGTGGAAAGATTCAAGAGTCTGGGCTCACTGAAATCATTCCTTTGATATGCACCCCAGACATGTCAGGCCAGTGTTCTGTGTTTTCACATTGTGAGGTTTTTCAGAACTCACACTTGGGGTTGGCTGCAGTTCTGAAGGCTGCTAGATGGCAAACATTTTTTCCTTTCTTTTGTTTCCTCTGGGCTCACCAGCTCATCACGGTTATGGTTGCAATCACTGATAACTCTGAAATTCTTTGCTTACTGATCTGGCACCAATAATCCATTTCTCAGGCTCAGTTCAGATCAGTTGCTCAGTCGTGTCCAACTCTTTGCAATCCCTTGAACTGCAGCACTCCAGGCCTCCCATCTCAGGCTAAAGACAGATTATTACAACAGACTCAACTATTGACACAGAGCCTGGAATTGAGCAGGTCATCAGTAATTGTCTTCTCATGAAGACTAGATGGGAGAGGGGGTGGTGAATAAACTCACAAGGCACTGAAAACATGAAGTAAGGTAATTTTCAAGGACACAATGAAACCAAAAAACACTCTAACCTTCAATTTACTCATTAATTTTTGGAAATTTGGCCACTTAATGAGCAAAAGGAAAAGAGTAAAGAACAATCTTTCATTGAGGACATCTCAGAAAAGGTCAAGATCCAGGCCCCTGCTGGAAAAATAAAGGATTTATTTGGATGCCCCTCATCATTGTCAGATAGAAGTGTATCATGTAACTACTTGCACATAACTATGATCCTGACTCATCAACAAAATAAGCCATTTAGAGTGGGTCTCTAATAAGCCTTTTAGCATGGGTCCAATTAGGATATACTCCACTATTCACACATATTCTCTATCTTATTACTCAAAAATTCATCTTCATTTCCTCAAAACTAAGACAAATTAACTACTAAATGAAAGTCAGCAAAGAGCATGTCCACTCATTAATATTACACATGGCTTTAACTTGAGAGTTACAAGACCCTTAGGTGAATTTCACTAAAGAAGTTTGAGAAGCTTCCATGTAGAACTTTTGACTCTTCAATTTTATGATCATTTTCATAGCAAAATTTTATGTTATTAAAAATGAAATAGCACTCTAAATTTTATTATTTAAAACAAATTTTTATATTACTGTTGAGGGTAGCTGAAGTGTATAAATATATAACTTTGTAAGCAAAGATTAAACAAAATTTTAAATTAACTACTAGGTGACAGAAAAGGTTTTACAACAGACAAAACTAAACAAAACTTTTGCTTCTTTCATTCTAATTTAAAGAGACAACCAAGCTTCAAATATATAACTATATGCATTTATTAGCTAATAGGTAATACTACGGATTCTCTTTTACTTCTGATATTCTTGACTCATCTATCTTTTTTTTCTTAGCCTAATATTTTTCTTCATATAAACAAATGAAAAAAATAAAGCACACACAACTTTTAGTTTCATTGATTTTTCTATTGTTCTTCTGTTCTCTACTTCATTTATTTATTCTTTAATTTTTTATTATTTTTTTTCCTTTTGCTAACTTTAGGATTACTTTGTTATTTTTGTAATTTCATCAAACATGAAGCTAGGTGGTTTGCTTGAGAAATGCTATTTAAAACGAAAATTTTCATTTTTAATGGAAATGGTTGTTGTTATAAACTTTCCTCCTATTATTGCCTTTGTTTCATCCTGCAAGTTTTACTAGGTTGTATTTTCACTTTCGTCTGTTCTCAGGTATTTTTTAAATTCCCTGTTGATTTTCTCTTTGATAAATGGTTTTTTAAAAGTGTGTTGTGTAGTTTGCATGTGTTTGTGACTTTAGTTTTCTTTCTGTTATTGATTTCTAGTTTCATTCCACTGTGGTCACAAGTTCCTTGATATATTTCAAACTTCTTTACTTTACAATGATTTATTTTATGGCCTATTATGTAATATATCCTGGAGTGTTTCATGTGTATGTTTGAGAAGAGTGTGCATTCTGCTATATAGAACTTTCTAGGAGCTGAATATGCACACATATATATCTGTATGTATATATATATATATATATATACATACAGATGTATATAACTTTCTAGGAGCAGAATACAC
>ML662442.1:15492230-15530268 GCA_007570785.1 Antilocapra americana
TTCATTGTCAATAAGCAGTAATATTTTGAAAGGAATCATATTTTCTGAGCAATAGGTCTCAATATTGGACTAAAATTTTTCAGTAAATCATGTTGGAAAAAAAATGTCCTGTGAGCTAGGCTTTGTTGTTGCATATATAGAGCACAGGCAAAGTATATTCAACATAATTCTTCAGGGTCCAGGACTTTTGGAGGTAAGGGAGCATTGGCTTCTACTTAAAAGTCACCAGCTGCATTAATCCCTAATAAGAGATTCAGCCTCTTTTTTGAAGCTTTGAAGCAGGGCATTCACTCCTCTCTACCTATGAAAGTCCTAGATAGTAACTTCTTTCAAGAGAAGACATAAAAACTTGTTGTTTAGTGTAGCTACTTTCATTAATTGTCTTAGCTAAATCTTCTGAATAGTTTGCTGTAACTTCTACATCAGCCGGAGAAGGCAATGGCACCCCACACCTGTACTCTTGCCTGGAAAATCCCATGGTGTCCCTAAGAGTCGGACACGACTGAGCAACTTCACTTTCACTTTTCACTTTCATGCACTGGAGAAGGAAATGGCAACCCACTCCAGTGTTCTTGCCTGGAGAATCCCAGGGACGGGGGAGCCTGGTGGGCTGCCATCTATGGGGTCGCACAGAGTCGGACACGACTGAAGCGACTTAGCAGCCGCAGCAGAAGCTCCATCAGGGCTTACTGCTTCATCTTGCGCTTTGGTATTATGATGATGGCTTCTTTCCTTAAGCCTCAAGAACCTACCTCTATTAGCTTCAAACTTTTCTTCTGAAGCTTCTTCATCCTTCTCAGCCTTCATAGGATTCCAAAGAGTTAGAGCCTTGCTCTGGATTAGGCTTTGGTTTAAGGGAAATTTATGGCTGGCTTGAACTCCTGTGCAGAGCACTAAATTTTTCCCAGTATCAGCAATAAGATTGTTTCATTTTATTATCATTTGTGTGTTCACTGGAGTATACACAAATTTCCTTTTAATTTCCTTCTAAACTTTTCCTTTGCATCCATAACTTGACTCTTTGGCTCAAGATACCCAGCTTTTGGCCTGTTTCAGCTTTTGATCTGTCTTCCTTGCCAATCATTTCTATCTTTTAAAAATTTAAATTGGGCAACATGAAACTCTTTCCTTCACTTGAACACTTCCAGATCACTCTAGAGTTATTAACTGATCTAATTTCAATATTCTTGTGTCTTAGTTTATAGGGGGTCCTGAGCAGAAGGAGAGAGATGAGGGAATGGCTGGTTGATAGAGCAGTCACATCACACACAGCATTTATCAGTTAAGTCTGGGCTTCTACATGGGAATGTTTTTGTGGTACCCCCAAATAGTTGCAATAGTAATATTAAAGATCACTGATCACCAAAACAAATAATGAATTTTTAATTATTGCCAGAATTAACAAAATGTAGCACAAAGACACAAGGTGAGTAAATTCTGTAGGAAAATAGCACCAATAGACTTGCTCAATGCAAGGTGATCCTAACCCTTCAATTTGTAAAAAAAAAAAAAAAAAAAAAATGCAATATATATGCATATATGCAATATAGAACAAAGTGTGATAAGGAAAAATATGCCTGTACAAATGCTCTTGATTTTTTTCCTCTATAGTTTTTAGTCCTTTGAGGGACTAAAAGGAGTATCATAATATCAAATGAGTCCTCCCTATCAATAAAAAGAAAACAATTTTATGCAAAAATATTTTAGTTCTGCCTACCTCAAATATATCTCCAGGGTAGAAGTCTGCAAACTACATCCCACAGACCAAAATAAACCACTACTTATTTTGGTATATGAAAGAACTTCACACATAACAAGTATTTAGTTATTAATCGCTTCTTCTGACAGCAGAGTTGAGAGGTTGAAACAGAAACAATATGGGTCATGGAACAAAAGTACTTACTTTCTGGCCCTTTTCAGTATAGATTTCCTGATTCTTGTTTTAAAGAGTCTTAAAGTTCAGAAGATGTCTGCAAAACCTAACCTCCTAAGCCACAGAAATTCAAACATGCTTATTTCCTCACAGTTCAAGGGTATCCTCAAGATCAAGAATACCTCAAGGGAACTGATGTTCTTTCCACTACATCAGGCTTCTAACAAGCACATCAGTTGATAACTTTCTCCTTGCAGTATGGTACATAGTTCTTACATCAAGATCACCTCAGTACTGGTGAGGGATGCAAGAACTAGATTTATAAAAAGCAAATCATCAAAAAAATATCCCCAATGAGTCCTGGGATAGCACAAAAAATCATGTAAACTTTCTTAAACATCTCAGATAACTCATTTTAACTACTTTGATGCAATATTGTTAAATACAAAGTAATGTACATTTCCAGAATTTCACTCAACAAGGGGTGTTGTGACAAAATAGTATCAAGTGGCTTAATTACCAGAAGTTATTATAAAAAAATGTAGCAAACTTTAGGCAAGTAGACTAAATGTAGACATTAAGAATTCCTAAGCAACCAAGGAAAAAGGAGACCCCTTTATATCATACAAGCTACTGGCTGATAAATTCATTTTCTACTGGTTATACCCTCTGTTTCCTAGGACTCCACCTCAGACACAAGATCTTAGAAGAAACCAATGATTCCTTCAGTCTTCTAATCAAGCATGCATTTCTCCTCTGCTCTTCAACAATGCTACTCATTTTTTTCCACCCATTTCTGGTTAGCTAAGATTTCCCTGGAAAGCAATTGAATTGGGACTTGATGTTCCTTACCTGTGGGCTCTCAAACCCTAGGACAAGGAAAATTCCAGCAACTTATCCTGATGTCTTTGGCAAATCTACACAAAATCTCTTTGAACAGTTACCATCTTGTCTTTTCTATTCCTTTTTCAATCTTTTATCTTCTCTGGAACATTATGGCGTAGTCAAGTCCCAGATATTTATTTCATGCAATATTTTTTAAACCTCTCTATTAATATCCAACTAGTGAGGTCATAGCATCCATTTAATTGATCAAAATAAGTTTTAAAATGAAATGGAATTGATACAAATAGGGCAGATAAGAAAAGATAATGTTAGAGTTCATCACACTTTGATGGATAACACACAACTATCTATATCACTGTATGTGTATATACACTACATTTTTATATGCTGTCTCTATATATTATATAATGCTCTAATAATGAACTTTGTATATATATGCCACAGTGTAAAACAAATTTCTGTGAGTTAACATAAAAAAAATTGCAAGCTATTGTTTAAATGTCTTTCCTGTCTTCCCTACCACATCTTTCAAAGTTCTTCCTTTAGTAAATGATTGCATTTGGAATTATAAATGATTTATATTTAAGAATCTAGACAGTTTTTGAGAGCCTAAAGCACCCTCTAAATTTGCTTTTCTAATTCTTTGTTTAATTGTCCCATCAGCTCAATTTAGCTCGACAGTTGTTATCTCTGGTTTTGGCCCAAATGCAGGAGAAAATTTTTACAGTGTGAAAAAAATGCCACTATAGGACTAGAAATGCAATTACTAATTTATGTATTTATTTATTGATTGTTTAAAGTCTTATGTTATTATAAATCTTAAAATAAAATTGTTTTAACATTTATAAATTTCTCTAATTCATTATACACAGGCATATTTAGATCATTGCTTTTAAATATTTCAGTAAATTGTTCTTTGAAACTGAAGTAATATATTTGAGGGAAAAAATAAATAAAATTCCATGAAAATGTAAAAGAGCGCTATTCTCACTGAAGTGGACATCTGCCCTCAGTCTCAGCTACTGTAAACAATGGCAATAACAATATCCCACAAATGAATTTCATTACATTCTGGGAAGAAGGTAACATATGGTTTATGAAGCAATGCACAACTAAGACCCTGGATTTTATTAATATTTTCTATCATTTGCTCTTATAACTCCATCAATTAACTGACTTGATAGAACTGTGGTTTTATTTTTAATTCATCAATATTCATCTTTTACCAATTTAAAAAGCTCTTTTTTTTTTCTTTTTCAAATAATTCACAATATAACCATGACTTTTATCTTTGTATTTTTAAGACGTATATTCATCATTTATAAGAGGTAATATTGAATTTCATCTTCTTTGTTTGAATGTAAGTTGAACTAGATGACTTCTAAGGTTCTTTTCAGCTTTAAAAATCCCTACTTTGGTCCATAAGACTGTATCAAGGGGATTCACCTGTCTCATGGACAGCATCTGATGTTGTACCCCACCTGGTTCATGATTCCCAGGTCTCACAGGTAGGCCAGCAGCCCCCAAAGAGATCAAGATGTTCCCTAACTGAGGTCCTTGCCCATGTCCTTCTATTGAACATTCTCTCTCTGCTTCAGTTTCTAGATCCATCAGATCTCACCCAAAACTCCACTCCTAAGGGATACTTTCCTAGTAGTCTTTGGGAACACTCTACTCTCCATCATAAGACCCTGTCTATTGTTTCCTTGCACATATCACTATTTGGTTATGTTGTATCTCTTCTTACTTAACATTTTCTCACTCATTATAAGTTCCATGAGGACAAGAAATTTTCTATCCTATCCTACATTATCCTTTATATTTTCACTAGATGGCACAGTTTTTAGTACACAGAATATCCATGTGTTTTTGTTTGAATAAGTGATTGAAAGAATCACTTAACTCAATTAGTTAACCTTTGGAAAAATATTGCTTAAATTGTTCCTTCTAACATGCTTGCCTGCTGCTCTGAGACTCAGACTGGATACTTTATAATAAGCCACAGTAAAGGAAAAGGATTTGAAAATTGTCTGTCTGTCTTATAACATCCAAGGATCCCATGTCAAGAGCTGACTCCACCCCCATTCATTTCCTAGTCATCAAGTTCTCAATCATCAGTTCATTTGTAGTCTCTTCATTAATACATTTATTCATATAATTGGTGAGCTCTTGCCAGCAAGAACTGTAGCAGTTGGGAAATCAGACAAAAAGCCCTATCTTCATGAGGTTCCACTCAAGTATATTCCTACACACAAACTTACTTCAAGAGTAAATTTCTTTCACCTTTATTTTTATCAAAGCATCTGATATGATGACTGTCTTTCACATAATGAGTGATCAAGAACTGCTTTAAAATTACAATGACAAGCTATAACAAAACAAAACAGAGTATAACATTAATCCTACAGAAGGAACTGGCTACTCTCAAATGGGGCTTAGAAGGTGATGGCTCAGAGAAGCACAGAACACTCTCTGACTTTTCCTGTCACCACTCCACTCTGAAGTCATCTCTTTCCTATACACAAATATTACACATCTAATCAAGTACAGGATGCTGGACATTCATCTTCCAGTATGACTGTCTTTCTTCATTCTGAACATGACCTCCCATTCTCATAATCTTGATAGCAATCATGTCCATCTGCCCAATTCTTTCCCTTCCCAATCTGTGTTGCCAGATTTGTTTCTGAGTCCTACTGCTAATTACTTTAGTAGCTTCCCCAAATTCCTTTAGTATCTTTCCATTTCTCATCAAATTGTGTGTTCTCTGTTGAACAACAGTCCCTACAGTATAACCTGAAATGAATTTTTTTTAACTTATACCCTACCATTTTACTGGGGAATTTTGATTGTCCAGCCAAGTAGAACTGCTTTCCGCAGACCTCTAATAGCTGAATTCTGATAGCACACATCCTTATACACATACATATTGCTTTAAATCTCTATTGAAAAAACAGTAACAGTGTTCATTAAAAAGACAGATACCAGTGCTACACTGTGGAGTGAATAGCCTAGCTCCACTTAATATTACCTGTGTGGTCTTTGTCAAGTTAGTTAATCTTTCTGAACCTAAGTTTCCTCTCCTACTGGGATAGGAATAATGGTAACTTCTTCATAGAACTGTAATTAGGATTAAATGGATTTGTGTATGCAAAAGTCCTAGAACAGTGAGTAGCAAAAAAGTATATATTCTCAAAAATCAATGTGTGTGCATGCTCAATCACTTCAGTTGTGTTCGACCCTTTGCCACCCTATGGACTATAGCCTGCCAGGCTCCTTTGCATGGATTCTGGAGTGTGTTGCCATGCCCTCTTAAAAGGGATCTTCCTGACCCAGGGATCAAACCCATGTCTCCTGCATCTGCTGCATTGCAAGTGGATTATTTACTGCTGAACCACTGGGGAAGTCCACCAAAATCAATACTTAGTACCAAAATTTTAATTTCTCAGAAGCAGGAAACCTTTTGAGACTCCCAAAGTTAATTTGATCTTTCTTTACTTTGCACCTTTTCTGGTATTCTGTTGAAATTTTTTTCTTACCTTATATCATGTCTCACACTTTCAAGGTGCCTGTAAGTATATCTGAGTTTCATCTATTAAAAAGATTAGACCCTTAAAAGTAGATAATCTATGTAACTCATTTTTTACAACTGGTTTCTAAAATAGTGGCTGGATACATACTTGGAAGCTAAAACTGAAATTTTTGGTTAGCTTCACTGTAACTGGACAAAACAAACTAGTCAACATATTAAAAAGTAGAGACATCACTTTGCCTACAAAGGTCCATATATTCAAAGCTATGGTTTCTCCACTAACTGAATATAGATGTGAAAGTTGTATCATAAAAAAGGTTGAACATTTAAGAATTGATGCTTTTGAATTGTGATGATGGAGAAGGCTATAGAGGATCCCTTGAACTGCAAGGAGATCAAACCAGTCAATGTTAAAAAAAAAATCAGTCTTGAAAATTCATTGGAAGAACTGTTGTTAAAGCTAAAATTCTAGCACTTTGGCCACCTGATGCAGAGAGCTGACTCATTGGAAAAAACCCTGATGCTGGATAAGATCCAAGGCAAAAGGAGAAGGGGGTGACAGAGGATGAGATGGTTAGATGACATACTGACTCAATGGATGTGGATATAAGAAAACTCCAGGAGGCAGGGGAGGATAGGGAGCCCAGCATACTGCAGTCTATGGGGGTCACAAATTATAGAAAATGATTTGGTGACTGCAATACAGGAGACCCCTGTTCAATTCCTGGGTCAGGAAGATCCTCCGGAGAAGAGATAGGCTGTTCACTCCAGTATTCTTGGGCTTCCCTTGTGGCTCAGCTGGTAAAGAATCCTCCTGCAATTCAGGAGACCTGGGTTCTATTCCTGGGTTAGGAAGATCCTCTGGAGAAAGGAAAGGCTACCCACTCTAGTATTCTGGCCTGGAGAATTCCCTGGACTGTAGAGTCTATACGGTCACAAAGAATCAGACACAACTGAGTGACTTTCACTTCATTTCACTTCACTCAGCAACTGAGCAACAGCACATACTTGGAGATTAAAGCTGAAATTTTTGGTAAATGTCAATGCAACTGGACAAATAAAACTTGCTTTATTTGTTAATAAATTTTCTGTTTCCTATACTGTATCTGCAAATATTTTAAATCAGTGTTTATGAAACTTTGGACCAGGGATTCTTAAAACAAAAACTATTCCCATAGTGATACCAAGGCATTTATTTTTTTTTATTCTCATTCTTTTACAAGTATACAGTGGAGTCTTCCTATGACTTAAGGACATGTGATAGCATGACAAAACAATACACTGAATGCAGAAGCAGATATAAGAATCCAACAGTCTTCTCTTAAACCAAAGGTTTGAAGATGCCTTTATATCTTGTGGAAAAAAGCACAGCTCCAGAGAGTACAAAACTCTCTAGCTTGGATAATTTAGTGGTGGCCTGAAAACCCATCTTCTGGTAATAACTGTTGATAAAATAAGCCTTGAAGACAAAGTTGAGTAGAGAGTAGTGCTCAAAGAATTTATTCAGAAAAGGTGTTCTTTAGTCACAGGTAAAGGGAAAGGAACACTTAAAAGAAACAAAACTGTGGAAAATAATCAGTGCCATTTCAAACTGCTCTGCTTGTACTGAAGTTTTATGTCTGTAAGTCATTTTAACTCAGATTCTCTAGGACATTGGGCACAATGCAAACGCAATGAGTTTGAAGTCAGAAGGTGCAAGTTTGAACCTTGGTTCTGCTTACTGACCAAGGCCATAGTAATCTTCAATTCTGTAAGTTCTGTTGGTAATTTGAGGCAATAATGACAACTGCTACTATTCACAGAGTGTTTACTCTCTACTAAAAGCGTTAGTATTCATTTGATCATTAAAACTCCCCCAAATAAGACATGAATTACTATTCATTTGAAATTTACAAATAAGGAAATAGAGTTTTAAAAACAAAGTAAGGTGTCAAAGTATTAAAAACAGAAAAACTTAATTAGGGTTGGGAGCCCAGAAATGGGAACACTCATGCCCTACAAGTATAGCAGGGCCCAACAAGGAGAAAGACTCTCCCTGGCAAGGGCTCAGCCAATGAAAAGACATAGATTCTTAGTTTATTAAAGCTCTCCCAGAAAAAAGATACCAAGATAGCATAGGAGTAGGTGGTAGTGGAGTACACCTCTCTTCATGGATACATCAGGAATACAGCTTCAGACACAGAAATGCATGCAGAACACCAGCTGAGAACAGACAGAGGTACATGACCAGTGGAAAAGAATATTTAGAACCACACAAAAATCAATAAGATGAGGGAACTAGGGGGAAAAAACAGAAGTGTTAGTGATTGGACCTGTCCTCAGCAGGTAGGGGAAGTGAAGCAGGGGTCTGATCCCCACAGCAGGGCAATTGTCTGAGTCAGAGGAGAAACATTTCAGGCTGGGAGTGAAACAGCTGATCTGTGGCAGCCTAACAGAAATCAGACAGTCCATGCGGCAGCCATATATATCCCAGACCTGGATGCAAGTACTCTGGAAGGAGCAGTGGCTAGAAGCTGGAATTCAGGGATTGTGGAGTAATCCCAGGACAAGAGCTGCTGTTGGCTGAAGAGAGATGGATCGAATCAGGGGATGTGAGGGAGGAGATTATGGCGTGAAATGCCAGTGGAGGAAAGCCAGGCAGCCATGGAAGCAAGACGATACTGCTGAGTCATGCATAGGGGTAGAGCCATCACCATAGCTTCTCTCCCCCCACACGCCAGCATCAGCAGCTGAATGATAGAGAGGCTGGTCCATCAAACGCCTGAGGCACTGAACTACAGAGCAGGACCCCAGCCAGTGTGCTTCTTTAAGTGACTCATGTGCAAAACTACAAAGTAGTTCTTTGGCCCACTTTTTAATTGGGTTGTTTATTTTTCTAGAATGGAGCTGCAGGAGTTGTTTGTAAATTTTTGAGATTAATTGTTTGTCTGTTGCTTCATTGGCTATTATTTTCTCCCATTCTGATTTCTCCAAAGAAGATATTAAAATGGCTAACAAACACATGAAAAGATGCTCAACATCACTCATTATCAGAGAAATGCAAATCAAAACTACAATGAGGTACCACTTTACACCAGTCAGAATGGCTGCCATCCAAAAGTCTACAAGCAATAAATGCTGGAGAGGATGTGGAGAAAAGGGAACCCTCTTACACTGTTGGTGGGAATGCAAACTAGTACAACCACTATGGAAAACAGTGTGGAGGTTCCTTAAAAAGCTGCAAATAGACCTGCCATATGACCCGGCAATCCCACTGCTGGGCATATACACCGAGGAAACCAGAATTGAAAGAGCCACGTGCACCCCAATGTTCATCACTGCATTGTTTACAATAGCCAGGACATGGAAGCAACCTAGATGCCCATCAACTGACGAATGGATAAGAAAGCTGTGGTATATATACACAATGGAATATTACTCAGCATTAAAAAAAAAACTCATTTGAAGCAATTCTACTCAGATGGACGAAACTGGAGCCCATTATCCAGAGTGAAGTAAGCCAGAAGCAAAAACAACAATACAGTATATTAACGCACATATATGGAATTTAGAAAGACGGTAATGAGAACCCAACATACGAGACAGCAAAAGGAACGCAGATGTATAGAATAGACTCGTGGACTTTGTGGATGAGGGTAAGGGTGGGATGATATGGGAGAAGGGCATTGAAGCATGTTAATTGTCATGTGTCTAATCAATCGCCAGCCCAGGATTGATGCTCGGGACTGGTGCAGCGAGATTTCCCGGGGGGGAGGGAGGAGGGAGGGGGGACCCGGAGGGGAAGCATATGTAAACCCATGGTGATATCATGACAATGTATGGCAAAAACAATAATAATAATAATAAAAAAAACTACAAAGTAGGACCCCACCTAGGAAGCCCCTTTAAGTGCCTGATGTGCCGATCCACAGAGGAAAACCTCAGCCTGGGGCGAGGGGCGGCCTTCTCTGTGCCTGATGCACCAACAACAGAGAAGGACCCCAGGCAAGGGAGCCCTCTAAGTGCATGAATGAGCAGAGCTACAGAGAAAGACTGACCAAAGAGACCTTCTGATCACCAGCTACAGGAGGCTCGAGATAAAACTCTGAGAGGGCCACAACTCCTGTAGTGGAGGCAGTCCGTGTCCCTGCACACTTGGCGACACCAGGGTCCCTGCAAGCCAAGCAGCTGCTGTACATTCACGTTCAACTCTCAATGGGGCAGAGTTGCCACATGCGAAAAAGAAAAAAATCCTGCATTTATACCCACAAGGTAGCTTTGGTCATGTCTAACTCTTTATGATCCTGTAGATTGGCCTGCCAGGCTTCTCTGTCAGGGGAGTTCTCCAGGCAAGGATACTGGAGCATATTGGCCAATACTGGTTGCCATACCCTTCTGTATTTCCTGCCGCCCTAGCTGCCAACTCCCCTGAGTGCCTGGTGCTGCCAGAACCCCTGCGACCCAAGCAACTGCTCCACCTCCACACCTGGCCCTCACAGGGGCAAACCCAAGTCCTCCAGGGCAGCCTCAGGAGCAAACCCCAGTGATGACCCACATGCAGAGGTGGAAATAAAACCACAAGTGAAACCAGGGGCAGTATGGCTAAGGAAGAAGACCCAAAACCTTCCCACCAGCTGTAGAAGCAGCAGATTAAAACCACATCATCAACTAGGCAGACTCTGTATCTATGGAATAAGTAAAAGGGCATTGAGAGTTGCCGCAAAAGAAAAAGCACTAATTTATGATAGCTGTGGACACTGGAGGCAAGAAGACAGGGGAGAAGGACCAGATAAGAACCTGAGCTGCCCCCACAGCAGGTCCAGAGATCAGCACAGTGTCAGAGGGCATCATAGGGAGGGGAGGTGGACTGTGACTCTCAGTGAGGGAAAGGACTCTGCCAGCGGTGATTCAAGAAAAACATTTATTATTCTAATGTTTTGACTTGTTCTGTAGATTCTTATGGATTTTTTTCTTTTCCTTTTCTTTTCTCCCTCTGTTGTAGTTGTTGATTATAATGACAGTATAACATAGAATTAAGCTTTGAGCTATTTTTTTAAGTAAATTACATTTTTTACTGTTGTCATAAACTTTTGCCTCTATGTTGGGCTTCTGTAGTTTTGTGGAGTTTTCTTTTTCTCCTTTTTTAATTTTAATTTTTAATTATTTAAACCTATTGTTATTTTTCTACATTTATTCCTTTGCTTGCCTTTCCTACTATTCTTTTCCCCTTGCAGCTGATCTTTAATATATATAAACCTTCTTTATCTACCTCTATTTAATTTTGGATATCTATTCTTCCTTTCTTTTCTTTCTTTCCTTTCTTTTCAACATATTTGTTAGCTTTATTTTCATTGCTTTGTTCTCCAATTGGCACCTTACTTTAGTTTTGTTTTCCAGTTTGTGCTTTAGTTAGTTTTGTTCTTAAATGGTAAATATAATTTTTAATTTCCTTTGTTTGCTGGGTCAAAGCATTGTACTTTATTTTTGTTGGACTGTTTTGACTTTGCTTATGGGTGTATATGTATATGTGTATATTCATTCATACTTTTTATTGTTGTTATAAAACTCTGCCTCTACTTGGGCTTTTGCACTTCTGTGTGGTTCCCCCCCCCCTTTTTTTTAATCGTCTTCCTTTTTTTTCTTTTCTTTTTTTTATAATTTTAATTTTAACTTTTTTAAGCCTATTATATTTTTTATACATTTATTCCTGTGTTTTCTTTACTACTCTTCTTCTCCCCTTGCAGGTAATCTTTAATGTATATATATATATATATATTCTTTGTTTTCTTACTTTCCTTTCCTCTAAAATATTTATTAGATTTGTTTTCATTGCTTTATTCCCCATTTGGCACCTTGCTTTAGTTTTGTTTTCCAGTTTGTGCTTTGGTTATTTTTGTTCTTAATTGGTGGATATAATTTTTGATTTCCTTTGTTCACCAGGTCAGTCTACTGTACTTTATTTTTGTTGGACTGTTTTGATTTTGCTTATGAGTGTAAAAGTATATGTGTATATTCCATTATTTTAATTATTATTTGCCTGATTTTGTAACTGCAATTTGTCTGGGGTTCATCTTTGGATTCTTGTTTTAATCTCACTTAATTCCATAACAAACCACTTGAAGAATCTTCATTTCTGATCAGAGATCAAGCCCTGAGCTTTTGGACTGGGAGCACTGACTCCAAGACCCTAGACTACCAGAGAACTAACCCTATGGAGTATCAAACAGTGAGAACTCACACAAAGGAAACCACTTGAATACAAGTCCAAGCATCATCCAACCACCAAACACCCTGCGCAGGATACCTCATCTAAACAAAAAAACAAAACAAAACTACAAACCAAATCATCAGGAGACAGGAAGACAGCCTCTTCAATAAATGGTGCTGGAAAAACTGGACAGCTACATGTTAAAGAATGAAATTAGAATGTTTCCTAACACCATACACAAAGATAAACTCAAAATGGATTAAAGACTTAAATATAAGCCCAGAAACTATAAAACTCTTAGAGGAAAACATAGGCAGAACACTCGATGACATAAATCAAAGCAAGATCCTCTGTGATCTACTTCCTGGAGAAATAGAAATAAAAACAAAAGTAAACAAGTGGAACCTGATTAAACTTAAAAGCTTTTGCACAGCAAAGGAAACTATAAGCAAGGTGAAAAAAACAACCATCAGAATAGGAGGAAATAAAAGCAAATGAAACAACTGACAAAAGATTAATTTCCAAAATATACAAGCAGCTCATACAACTCAATACCAGAAAAATGAACAACTCAGTCAAAAGGTAAGGAAAAGTCCTAAACAGATATTTCTCCAAAGAAGACATACAGATGGATAACAAACACATGAAAAGATGCTTAACATCGCTCATTATTAGAGAAATGCAAATCAAAACTACAGTGAGGTATCACCTCACACTGGTCAGAATGGCCAACATCAAAATGTCTACAAACAATAAATGCTGGAGAGGGTGTGGAGAAAAGGGAACGCTCTTACATTGTTAGTGGGAATGCAAATTGATATAGCCACTATGGAAGAAGATATGGAGATTCCTTAAAAGACTAGAAATAAAACCACCATATGACCCAGCAATCCCACTCCTAGGCATATACCCTGAAGAAACCAAACTGAAAAAGACACATATATCCCATTGTTCATTGCAGCACTATTTACAATAGCTAGGACATGGAAGCAACCTAGATGCCCATCAACAGATGAATGGATAAAGAAGTAGTGGTACATATACATGATGGAATATTAGTCAACCATAAAAAGGAATGTCTTTGAGTCAGTTCTAATGAGGTGGATGAGCCTAGAATCTATTATACAGAATGAATTAAGTCAGAAAGAGGAAGATAAATATCATGTTCTAATATATATATATATGGAATCTAGACAAATGGTACTGACGGATTTACTTACAGGGCAGCAATTGAGAAACAGACATAGAGAATAGACTTGTGGACATGGGTAGAGGGGAGGAGAGAGTGAGATGTATGGAAAGAGTAACATGGAAACTTACACTACCATATGTAAAATAGAGAGCCAATGAGAATTTGCTGTATGGCTCAGGAAACTCAAACAAGGGCTCTGTATCAGCCTAGAGGGGTGGGGTAGGGAGGGAGAAGAGGGGGAAGTTCAAAAGGGAGGGGATAAGAGCATACCTATGGCTGACTCATATTGAGACTTGACAAAAACAACAAAATTCTGTAAAGCAATTATACTTCAATAAAAAATTAATTTTTTAAAAGCCCTTCCAACTTCTTTTCATCTCTATAAAAATGTTTCTTTTCCCATGCCCTATAGGGACTTTCAAATATTTCACCATTGCTATAGAACCCAAATTGCAATTCTTTGCTGATCCTAAATAAACTCTTCTTTATTAAAGAAATATCTAGTAGTCTGTTTGTTTCAGGTCAACAAACAGGTCAAAGAACTCTAGGCATAGATTTCAGTCTAACTCAAAACCTCTTATTTTCATTATAAAACTATTTGTATGAAAGTAAATTGTAAACTATAAAAATATACCTAAATGATTATTATAAGTTTAAGCTTTGGGGATTTGGTTTGCATGATCTCATTTTCTTTCAGAATATGTTTATTGATGTTTATGCCAGTGATTTTGTTAATGGAAAAATATGTGTGGCATATACAAGTCTTTGAGAAAATTTCAGAAAAGGAAACTTTCCTGTATGTGTGCCATTAATCCTGTTTCTCTAAATTATTTCATAATGGAAACCTTTTTCCACAGCATTGACTTCTATAGCAAATCATTAGTGTATCATAGAAAACATGGGTAACTATGTAGTACTTTATGGTGCCGTCCTAGGACAGATCCTACCCACCGTGGCCTCCACCTACCTCTTCTTTGTAGAAAAGCTTTAGCCTCCTAGGCCTTCCCAAAATTCCAAAGAACACATTTAGTCAGAGAAATGAGAAAGTGAAGAAACAAAGGAAAACAGTCAAGAAAGACAAAATAATAATAGTTTGCCTGTTACACAAAGTTACAAACTTTTAGTTCTTTTTCAAGGGCTATAGATAATATCCTGAGCCATATCCCTGAATTGTTTTGCAGATACTGAAACCCCTACTGCTTGGAAGAAGTTAATATCATGCTGACCATCAGAAACTAGATTCTAGGCTTGTTGGAATCAGAAAGTTGATGACTTTAACTGCTCAAATACCCCCTATTACCTTACCACCAATCAATCAGAAAAATATCCAGCTTATCAGGTATCCTATAATCCTCTCCCTCACTCATCTTTGAAAATCCTTTCCTAAAAGCCATTGGGGAGTTTAGGTCTTTTTTGAACATCAGCCTCCCATACTCCTCGGTTGACCTTGCAATAAATATGGCACTTCCCTCCACTTCATCTTGATGTTAGTAGATGAACTTTGCTGAGAAAAAGTGAACAAACCCGAGTTTGATGTCGTGATGGCTCAGATGATAAAGAATCTGCCTGACAATTCAGAAGATGCAGGAGATGCTGGTTCAATCTCTGGGTCAGGAAGATCCCCTGGAGAAGGGAATGACTACCCACTTCAGTATTCTTGCCTGGAGAATTCCAAGGAAAGAGGAACCTGGTGGGCTATACAGTCCATGGGATCAGTGGAATCAGACATAGAAGAGTCAGACATAATGGAGTGATTAATGTACTGACTTAAGCACTTCCCCATGTGTTTAAAAGCTTTTAGAAACATTGGTTTTAATGGATGTATACCTTTCCATCAATTGGCTATAACATGATTTGCATAGTAATTCCACTTTATGAGAATAGAATTTGTTCCCAAATTTCAGCTTCTCTAAAGAATTGTAAAATAAATATGTTTGAGTAGCTTTCCTCTGTCAGCTACAAAATTTCTCCTAATAGGTTTTCAGCTCAATCTTAGGACTGTTTTGTAGCAGTAGATGAGAGTGCTCATCGCATTGTGTCCTTCCTTGTCAGTGCTGATTAATCTCACTTAGCAGCAAATAATTTTGATTATTTGTGAGCCTTCAAAAGTATGAACTTACTGTTTTTGCATTTCAGATTTTTTTTCAAATTTTGAATAGCAACTCCTTTTTGGCTTTTTTTTGAGATTTAATTGACATAAAATTGCAAGATATTTAAGGTGCAGTGGATTGATTTGCTGTGTGTATACATTGTAAAAGATCCCATCCCTCATCATTAATTAGCTCATCTACCATTGCACATACTTATTTTTTTATTTTTGGTTAGAACACTTAAATCCTATTCTCTTAGCAAATTTCAATATCACATTATAGTGTGACCAACTATAGTCCTCATGTTACCACATTAGATGGTCAGATTTTGTTCACTTTATAGTTTACACAGTATTACCAGACTCTTTCTATTTCCAACCCTTGACAGCCACTTTTTTACTGTTACTGTAAGGCTGACTTTTTTTTTAACTCCACATATAAATGATATCATACAGTATCTGTCTTTTTCTATTAGGTTTGTTTTACTTAGCATAAAGCCCTCCAAGTTTGTGGAATGCAAATATTGTTACAATTTGTTATTGCTCTTCAGTCGCTAAGTCATGGCCAACTCTTTGTGACCCCAGACTGCAGCACACCAGGCTTTCTGTCCTTGTCTTATCTCTAAGTTTGCTCAAGTTCATGTTCATTGTTACAATAGTACCCATTATATTATATTATCAATTTGAATTTCCTTTGTGTATATACTTTACCTTATTGCCATTTGTTTATTGAGATTGAAGTTTTCTCATTAATTCAAATGAGCTTTATATATATTAATAAATTTAACTTCTTTTATGTCATGTACATTTCCAAAATAATCCTTGTGTATTAATTTCTTGTTGCATTTTAATTTATAAAATATTTGCATATTAAATTGATCTATATTTCTCATTAACTTTTTTCTATTGTTCCATAACTGCTCCTTTTCTGTATAATGTTTAAATCTTATCCTTCAGTAATTCTTCTGTCAGTATAAAAGGAAATAAAATAAATGCAGGCAAAATCTCCAAGGAAAAGCAACAAAACCAACCACTTATTAGGTTCCTTTATAGGTGCCAAATATTATTCTGGAGCTTGCATTGCAGAACAGAATCTGATATTATTGTCCCCAGGCAACTTAAATTCTAAAGGAAAACAAAGAACAAAGCGAGTTAAGTTCATTACAAAATTTAGTGTAGTTTTGTTGAATCTTCAAATGTAACACAAAAATATTACACTTTCAAATATGCTATTTAATAAAATCCCTAAGCAATTTTGCATACAGATCATCCTTATTATTCCTTCAGTAGTTATAGTCTATAAATTCACCACAAACATGAATTAGCAAATACCGAATAATTACTCCCAAGGGAAACACTGGCTAAGGTTTCTGAAAGTCTCCGGTCACAACAGTTTCGTCAACAAATCAATGCTTAACCTTGTTTCATATGTCTCTGTTTAAAGACTCTTTACTTAATACATTATTGATTCATTAATATTTAATTCACAGCTAAGAGCACTATAACTTAGGCCTGAGTATAAACACATGTTTGTTTGTTTTATTTACATAAGGCACTGTACAGTCTTCTTGTACTTAGGAGCAGTAGACAACAGATTTGCATTATTCTTTAGAACCATTTTAAACAATCAAATCCTGGTTAATAAAAACACAAAATGGCATTAAATAGATAACCAAAAGGAAATATTTACAGTTTGAGAACTAAAACAAAAAGACGGTGTCAACTTGTTGAACTTCAGCTGACATTGTGCATATTGGGTGATTCAAATTTTTTGCCATTGTGCATATGAACCAATGACCACGAAAGCAACGCATTTATTGATTTCAGATTGCAAAAAAGTCTTATTGAGTAGATGAATTCACAAATATTGAATGAATGAATAATTAGAATCAACCGGTTACTCACCTTTTATCTAGTCACTTTATTGAATTCTTGTATTAACTAGTCATCAACATTTTCCAACTGATAATCTGATTTTCTGTATATATTATCATGTCTAGTAGAAATAATGATATTTTTTTTCTCATTCTTCCCATTGACATTTAAAATGAAGCTTCATTCCCTTATTTAAGGGAATAAATTTCATCACTATTATTTTGATCTTGTCAACTATATTTTTAAGTCTATCCATTTTTAGGAAACCTGAATAAAAAGTCTGTGTTTCTCTCAGTTATTGACTTACTCCCTGCAAATGTAATTCTAATATGATGGTACAGTTTTTTTGTCCTTTTACTCAAGGTCATGTTCTCTGGAGAAGGTGGACAGCTCGCATTTTTGCAAGAATTTTTCAGTTTTGTGCATGACTTGACAAGATGTCCATCTTGAGCATTCACATGCAAGCAGAAATCCCAGAAAATACCACAAATTAAAAGGAAAAACTGAGTGTATTCCAGTACTGTTGTCAGCATTGATAATGAAAAGTAAAATCTACTTGTGAGGAAGTTACCCACACAACTACTAGAGATGACTGGATCTGAGCTGGCAGTGCCAAGGTTTCCATCATATTAGCCAGATGGTACTCATTGGCTGTGGCAGGTGTTATTGAAACTTCAACTAAGTCTGTCAAACGTAGATCCCTTTTCCCCACATGTCTGCCATTTTCATTCTCATCTTTGTTATCAGCCTCTCCCACAATTATCTTTGTCTATTACCTTCATGTTCATAGCCAAGGTCTCACTCACAACCAATTAAGGAACTCCATTGCCTTTTTCCTCACTTCCAATAAGCATTTCAAAATTACTCCTGCCACGGGGAGAGAAATTTCTCCCTCTACCCAACAACTTCTGTGATTGGTCTAATGATAAAATTACTACAAGGAATATTAACAAGGAAAAAGAAGTTAACTGAATTTGGGTAGAAGTAGGTGTCATAGAAACGGCCTGAGAAGTGACCAAAGCAGTCAGCTTTTCTGCTTTTTAAACAAAGAAGCACAGATTTGCAAGGAGTTAATAGAACAAAGAACTTAGGCTTTGGGTGCTTAATTAGTGAACACTCTAAAAAAAAATTGGTTTGGTGTAAAAAATTAAAGGAGTACCAAAGTTTATTTGTACCTAGTCTGTCTGCAATGCAGGAGACCTGGGTTCGATCCTTGGGTCAGGAAGAGCCCTTGGAAAAGGAAATGGCAACCCACTCCAGTATTCTTGCCTGGAAAATCCCATGGACAGAGGAACCTGGCAGGCTACAGTCCATGGGGTCACAAAGAGCCAGTCACAACTGAGGAACTAAGACAAGGTTTATTTATTCAGGTTTCTCATCCCCAGTTCTGTATTTCTGGTGATAATGGTGTCCTTAAACCTCCAGATGTAGGGAGGGTACCTTTCATTTAGGAGATTTTCTGCACTCAGGGAGACATATAGAAGGGTCAGAGTGTCCCTCTTGCATTTACTCTTTATTAGCTAACTTAAAATCAATATAACATGCAATTGAAGCATATTTTGGGATGATGTGTCTGGGGCCAAGAACTCCATTGTGCTGCTCTTCTTAAATCGGGCATTTTTGAATGGACAATATTGCACTTTTTAAGGTAAGTTTAGAGGAACTGAGAAATATCTTTAAATAAACTAGTATGTTTGAGGTTTAATATCTTGATGACTAGGAATAAGTGATATAGGAAAAATAAAATGGGAGGCCTTAGACCTCTTATTTAAATTTTTTAAAGATTTGAAAGCTGTTAACTTTTATATAAAAGCTGGCCATTTAATATCTCTGAATTTTGACATGATATTTCTGGGAGATGCTGCATTTTTATGCACATTCTCCATTAGGGCTACTAAGAACATTTTGAATGTACAGGTGATTTGTTAATACTTAGCAAGTTCTTCTAATATCAGGCTCCCCCACTGTTTGGAAGCCTAAATTTTAGTTTTGCCTCATTCTCTCCACAGGGTATTTTCTCATACATTTGGAGGTTTATTTTTCAAGTACATGGAGTTCAAAACAACTTTAGAGTTTAGGTTAACTGTGGCTACTCAGGGTGGGGGTGGGGGGAATGAATAAATCCTTGATACAAATCAGGTGGTTCTGAATTAAGTAATATTTTTCATTGCATCAAGCACAGTTATGCTTGATGTAAAAATATTCTTACATATTTAATAGCTAGAATTAACTTTCTAAGCCATATTATGTGTTTAAATAAAGTCTTCAGGGTAAAGTTCACAGGATGGTAACTTTTATGATTTGGAGTTTTTTAATATTTATTTTAAATTGGAGGATAACTGCTTTACAATATTGTTTCGGTTTCCACCATACATCAGCTTGAATCAGCCACAGGTATACATATGTCCTTCCCTCTCCACTCTCCCTCCCACCTCCCACCCCATTGCAACCCTCTAGGTTGTAACAGAGCCCCACTATGAACTCCCTGCATATGACTCAGGTTTTTAACTCAAAAGATCATTCTGGGCTTAAGTCATAGATTGAAAGCTATTATTTTTCTTTCTTCCAGGAAGTAAATATACAAACATTATGCACATGCACACACACACAATGAACCATCCAGAAACAACAGTCTCAAAATAACTTTTTTATTTCCATACAAGGCTATCTGAATCTTTTCCCAAGAGGTTGTTCTCAGATCATCTATTTCCACTTCTTTCTCTCTCCCCTGATTCACGTAAGCTAGAAATGTGCTGCCCTTCCCACCACCATGACAGAATCTTTGTGTTCTCTGTTGATACTGATGGGAGCATCGCCCAGGTTCAACTCTCCCTGAAACACCATTGGAGAAGCTCAGTCAATTGTTCTCTCATTCTTTTCACCAACCTCATTCGCACTTAATCAGGTGAATATCCCTTTCGCTTCCTACAAAACTGATCTCATTTCAATAACCTCCATGCTTTTAAATACAACAATGTTTCACTTAAAATGTTTGTTCCCCACAACTTTGCCAATTTGTAACTCTCATTTCTTCTCAAATTCGGATGCCAATGTGCCATTATGAATCATTCCTCCATTCCTTTTTAAAATTAATTTATTTATTTTAATTGGAAGCTAATTACTTTACAATACTGTAGTGGTTTTTGCCATACATTGACATGAATCAGCCACGGGTGTGCATGTGTCCCCCATCCTGAACCCCCCTCCCACCTCCCTTCCCATCCCATCCCTTGGGTTGTCTCAGTGCATCAGCCCTGAGAACCCTGTCTCATGCATCAAACCTGGACTGGCGATCTGTTTCATATATGATAATATACATGTTTCAATGCTATTCTCTCAGATCATCCATCCTCGCCTTCTCCTACAGAGCCCAACAGTCTGTTCTTTACATCTGTGTCTCCTTTGCTGTCTCGAATATAGGGTCATCATTACCATCTTTCTAAATTCCATATATATGTGTTAATACACTGTGTTGGTGTTTTTCTTTCTGACTTACTTCACTCTGTATAGTAGGCTCCAGTTTCAGTCACCTCATTAGAACTGATTCAATGCATTCTTTTTAATAGCTGAGTAACAGTCCAATGTGCATATGTACCACAGCTTTCTTATCCAGTCATCTGCTGATGGACATCTAGGTTGTTTCCATGTCCTAGCTATTGATTCCTCCATTCTTAACACTTTCTGTCTTTGTTCCTCCAACCAACACCTTGTCAACATATTTTAGTTCAATTAGAAGCATTTCTATTTGCAATTATTAATATTTAGAGCTACAGTAACACTCTTCAGTTATTTCAACATTTTTGTATTTCAGATTCAATTTCACAGTAATTTATTTGAGGAAAGCGACCAGATTTTCTATTATATCGTGGTTCTTGTAGATATTACAAAGTATTACACATATAATAGTCTGAGTAATTGTTGACTAAATGAATGATGTGTTAAAACATCCCATGATGAATTTATAAATGTTCCATCTTTTCAAAATGCCATTTGAAATGACACTTAAAAGTAGGCATTAGGTTTTGTGTGTTTCTTTAAGAAGATTTATATTTAGGCATACTTATCTTAGCAGCATATTATAATTAATTTCAGCTATATTCAAAGCATTTTTGCATAGAACTATAATTAGTTAAAGACAAAAAAAATTGATCAATATTTTTACTTTGACTGAGAACTAAAAAAAATTGAACTATTTATACCTTAAGTTATATGGACTATTTTGAAAGCTCATCTTTTTCCTTTCATTCAATCTTTTAAAGCTTTTTTTTAATTACCAAATTTATTTATTCAATAAATATTAATAAATTACTTAAACTCTATCAATTTCCTCATCTGTAAGACTGTCAAGCAATGAGGTTTACACACAGTTAAGACAGAGGTTTGACTTCAAAATGTTCATCATCTAGTAAGGAAATGGGGCAAAAAAGGAGAATTTGCATACCTTTTGATCCATGTATTCAATTTATTGGAATTTACCTAAAGGAAATAGTAACAGATGCATGCAGGTGTTTTTATTTCATACTGGAAATGTATCTATTTAAAAGTCACTAGAATGCTAATCAGAAGATCTCAACTAATCAGAGAAATAACTAAATATTAACTGAGATATAAATTGTAGAATATAAGATACCTCTTAGATTTAATGTTTTTACTCTATTCATTCTAAAAAGCATTAAGCATGTTGATCAAACTCGGTGGCTTTAATTTATAGGTTCATACCCAAATAGAGTGGATTGCATTACTTGTGGATGAGATAATAAAATAGGGATAATTTCAGGTTTAAAGTAGGGAGATCTATTCTTGCCGCAAGTTTAGCTGAATCTATAGAGCAATATTTGCCAATTTATGTCAGGCATCCTTCATAGCTCATAGCAAAATATCCTGAAACTCTATCCATGGTTGATTAATTGTGCTCTAAGTTCAAATTCAAAAGTATATTTAGATGTTAAAGGCAAATAAATGTAAAGAAAATTAAAAAGAAAACATCAATTTTAATAAGAAAAAAATTTAAATTCTGAGTAGTCATAAAATTTGAGCAGATTATTTAAATGGACAAATAAATCAGGCAATTTCACAAAAAAGAAGGAAGTATATTAAGATATAATTAAAATGTCCAAGTTCCTTAATAATAAGATAAATGTAAATTGATATGAGAACACAAAACAAAGTGGAAATGTGAAAAACACTATCCAGTGCTGGTAAAGATGCAAGAAAGCAGGGTTGACTAGAAGGAGTATAAACTGTTATAAACAATCTTAAGAGCAATTTGACAATTTTTTAAAAAGCAGACTTCAAAATGTAGATTTGGGGCCTATACATCTTACTTATGGGCTTCCCTGGTGTCTCAGACAGTAAAGAATCTACCTGCAGTGTGGGAGACCTGGGTTTGGGAAGATCCCTTGGGCAAAGGAAATGGCAATCCGCTCTATTATTCTTGCCTGGAGAATACTATGAACAGAGGAGCCTGGCAGGCTACGGTCCATGGGGTTGCAAAGAGTCAGACATGACTAAGCAACTGACACAGAGATTCAACAACAGAGATATGGAGAAGAAGCTTCTGAAACAATAAACTAGTTAAAACATCTACATGGTAATTTTAATGAATTTCTGGATGTTGAATGTTGATGAGCTTTGAGAGTGAGAAACTCCTAAAGCCACTGTCTTAGGGGACCTCACCACACTTTTGTGATTTTTCCTCAAGAAACTCTATCAGTTCCTCACAGTGAGAACATAAGATACTCTTTTGGCTGATATAGAAAGAGGGAGAAATAGCCATTGTGAAACAAGCCAAAAATCCTCCCCAGAATAAAGGTTCACTCTCAACAGTAAAGGACTTTGTCAGAGTTCAATTCTGAAACTCTATCCCATCAGGAAGAAGGAATTCTCCATTCCTTCCCTTCAAGACTTCGTATCTCACCTAAGGGGGGAGTGAAAGAATAGTCAATAGGGATCAGGGCTGTAAGGAAACAGATCGAGAACATTGCAATCAGAGAAGGGAGGAGAGGAAGGAGAGACAAAAATCTCCATCACTAGGTTTATGAAGGTCACAATCCCAAGTCAAGGCCTAAAATTTAATACTGCCCAACATGGTTCCAGTATAATATTAATAACAATGTTTTACAGCCAAACAAATTACAAAACATGGGCTTTCTGAGAAGGAGTACTTAGGCAAGACAAAAGTCAGGAGGGGAGACAAAAACAAAGACCATTGAAGAAATGCAAGCCAATGATATCTATAGCTACATTAAATATTAAATATAGCCTAACTCCTAGCCAATCCTCATACTATATACCTATTGCCCCATTTCCTAGTACCTGAAACAGTAGATCCAGCTTTCAACAAAAAAGGAAATGCCAAAAGGCAAGAAAAACACTTTGATGAAAAAATGCAATCATCAGATTAGACTCAGATATGACACAGATGTTGGAATAATCAGAGTCAGGAATAACTGACATTCTGACAATAAAAAACAGATACTATAAAAAACTCATGAGTAACATAAGTAAAGAGGTAGAAACTCTAAGTCAAAAGGAGTTACTAGAAATCAAAATACAGTAACAGGAATGAGGAATGCTCAGTGGGCTCATCATCTCAATCCAACATGATTGAGAAAAGGATCAATGAAATTAAACATAGATCAAAAGAAAGTTCTCAACTGAAGAGTAAATTTTTTAAAAAGGATGAAAATGCATCTTAAAGGTCACAGGCTATAGTATGATTTTGGTTTGGTGTGTGTTACTGAGTTGTCAATGGTTTCTAAATTGGCCGTGATATTATTAGTGATTTTTCTGTCTTCTTCATGTATATCTTCAGCCTCTTTAAGAAATATACCCACCTTTGACAATACCATCTATTCAAATTGTTAAATAGATACCATTTCATTATAATTGATCATTGATATCTGGATTAAGTCTTATGTCATTCAATATTATCTTTGTTAAAAGATACTAATTTGGCTACAGAAGCTGAGTATATAGAGACACACATACTGAAGTTTTGTCTGCAAAGGAGGAGAAAGGTCTTGTGGAGAACATACAAAGAAAGAATAAAAAGGAAGAAAATGGAGCATTTGATCTTCCTATAGCCTCTGGGACATGGTTTGATCTTCCATGAGTAAGGCATAAGTGGGGAGAGTGTATTGAAACTGTTCATTTTGTGAAGTTATATATTTGTTCAGCTTTTTTTAGGGTGTATGATACAAAATGCAGCATGAGCTGGAGAGAAAGCCTCTCAGTATATAACCCAGGTTTGGCTGAGAACTGGAAACTTGGCAAGCATTTGTAGTCTGCAGTCCCTTAGAGGGAGTGTCACAGCTATTTCAAGCAATTCCTTTTGCCACAAATGGGAATGTGTTGCACACTGAACTGTACAAGCGTTATGTTTGCTGTGGAATTTCACCATTAAAGATCATCGTCATCTCTGGAACCAGCCTGCCTAGGTTCAAAACTTGGCTTTGCTACTTAATGATTATGAAATCCAGAACCCAGTTGTGCATCAGATTCCTCACTTGTCAAATGAGGAATTTAATAGTACTCATGATACATGGTTGCTGTGAGGATCCAGTTAAATAACCCATACCAAGCAAAACATAACACCTCACATAATAACTACACAATGAGTTACCATCTACAATGCTTTTAACTGACAAACTGGCCTTGCATACAGACATTCTAGTACTTTCAGGGCATCAAAAAGTAGCTGAGAGAGGATAAGACTGAGATTCTGTTTTCTTGTCATTAGGAACTGCAAGCCAGTAGACATTTGGGTTATCATTTAAGAGGAAAAACATCATTAAACACAAAGAACTCAAGATTATATAATTCAAAAAACTTATCCAAATTTTTAGTTCAATATTGTTAACTCTCAATACTTTCACCTCTTCCCTATAATGTTTATCCTTCAAAATGGAATGTACAGAATAAGAATGAAGATTTTCTACAAATCTGGATAATATAAACAAAGGCAGCACCAGAAAGGAAGTCAGGAAATGTGGATTCTAGTCTTCATTCTGAAGTCATCCTTGAGGTAAGTGACTTTAAAACTCTAAGGCTTAGTTCTTTTAGCTGAAAACTAAGGATACTGAAATATATCTTCTTGTAGAATGCAGTGTTATACTGTGAAAAATCTCTGGCCTGGCTTTCAGAAAAATTAGGATGTCACTGCACTTCTTGATCATTTCACTCCAAGGATGCGCTTCATCTCTCAGCCTGTACACTGTCTGAATACTGAGAATATCTGAAATAGAATGGCTTTATGTATTTTCTTGACAAATTAAAACATGGTATAAATAGAGGTAATCAGTCAGATGGGACTGATTTTTTTATCTTTGATTTGATTGAATTTACCATATTGAATAAAGTTGCTTTAACACTTTGCTTCAGTTCCTATATTAAATATTAGAAAGTTTTAAGACATTATCTACATAAATTCTACTATTTTACATATTAGAAAATTACCCTCCTGCATTGACGGACAGATTCTTTACCACTGAGCCACCTGGGAAGCCAATTTATTTATTTGGTTGCACTGGGTCTTAGCTGAGGCATGAGGGATTTTCAGTCTTTGTTATGCCATGTGAGTTCTTAGTTGTGGCATGTGGAATCTATTTCCTTAACCAGGGATCAAACTTAGGCCCAGATTATTAAGAGTATGGAGTCTCAGCCACTGGACCACCAAGGAAGTTGAAAGGGAGCTGTATTCTTTTTCATCTTACTTCTGGCTAATATGGTTAAGTTCATCTCTTTAAGACCAATCTATGCTATGTAGTATAAACTAATTCTATGAAAGAACTCAGTTACTAATTTGAAAAACATACTCAAATTTATTGAGCATCTTTACATATATAGTTTGCATATTCTTTACTCTTTAGTCCTATAGCTCAGGAAACATCTTACCCATTTTCAAAAACCTCAGTAAGTCATTGTGAAAGGGCACATTTATCTTTTTATAGGTCAAAAAATGTAGAAGTAAGTAACTCTACCTAAATTATAACATAAAGTCAGTACAAGAAGTATTTTCACAGAATCTAGCATCGGTATAAAGGAAAAAAAATCTTAAATAAATAATTGCATGCGATTCTAATAGTTGGAGGTTTCTTAAACTAGTCAGCCTAACTCAGAAGTCTCTAAATGAGTGTGGGACCCTCGGTAGTCTTTCCTATCTTCACTGAAGTCAGGACTTGAATATATCTGATGATCAAATGATCAGGACTACCCTTTGATAAACAGAAAATACTATAGAAGATTTTACAAAATTTATTTTATCTGAGAAGTATCGCTAAGATAGCAAAGTTAGGATAAATACCCCCAGAAGTGGTGAGTTTCTGCTGGGTGTGAGAATTCTCTGCATTTTTAAAGTGATGAAACTACTGAGCTTATAATGACTTCTCTTTATTTCAAAAATGCATTCCCTCCAGTTCTGACTTTTATGCAGCCTTGCTTTCTTAACCTTTTAATCTGTCCCACCATTCTCTTTATTCCCTTTCTACTGTAGGAGCAGCAGGCCTACATTTCTGACTGTGTAGGAATTGGAGGCCCACATCAAGCTGTGTGACATGCTTGAGTGACAAAATAATGGAATGATCCCAGGGACTCTGGAGTCATGGAAGAGATATTTATTGCTTAGCAACCCAGACTGATGTCAAGAATTTTGCTAAATGCAGATGGTGAGTAGGACTGTTGAAAATCAAAATTACTTTGCTATAATTTTTTTAAATTGTTCTTGACAAAAAATATTAATTAATTTATCCATTTATTTATTTGATTGATTGATATAAGAGCTCTCTGGCCAAGCACTATAGTGCCAATTACAGTTAGGTAAAGGGTCATAGAAATAAAGAAATCTTAGGAGATTAAAAACACCCACAACTTCTCCTAGAGGATAATCTGCATGTCTGAAATGATATTTAAGTACATTTCTCTCCTCATTGTTGCTACTCAATCTAGGAAAAACCTCAATCTAGGTCTTTGAAAGCACATTGAAAATAATGATATGTTTTGTAAAAATTATATTTATCAACAGTACACATTCAGTCCAGACATCATACTTACTATTCCATGCTTGGGGCCTTTGTTTGCAGGAAAAGCGAATAAATGATTGTATTGCTGAGTAGAGTTTCACTGGTTCTTGAATTAATTTCAAATATGCCATGGAGGTCTAAATATGAAATATGAAACATTTGTATAAATGAGAAGTATATGTCTAGTTTATGTCATAATAAAAATCACATGTGCTGCTATAAGGAATGACTATTATGATGACATACTTTATTGGTTTTCATATACCTGTAAACCACCGTAAAAACTGAGAAGAAGCATTTATTGTTGATATTTTAGAAATGACATTTTAAGGATAAGCCACCATAAAATGGAAGGCTCCAGTATGAGGGTGGTATTCCTTTCTCAGTCATAAACATGGGATTATTTTCTATGTTCTAGTTAGCAAGATGATAACATTAGGAAAATAATAGACAATATTTTGGGTAATTATCAGTATGGTTCAGGCCAGCAATAAAGGGAGATGTTTTATCTCAAAAAGTAGCTGGATACAAACAAATAAGAATACTCAGTTAACAAAGCTGCTTTCTTTAAAAAATTGGACACAAGAAACAGGAAAAGAAACAGACATAAAATAACCACCTTTTCAGTGTTTTTCCCCCCTGCTTTTCTTTTTCTTTTCTCTTCTTTCTTTCTTTTGATCTCTATCTTTCTTTCTTCTTCTATTTTCTTTTAGTTTGATTGTTTAACCAGGATTTCAATATCTTGTTCAATCAACTTCAGTGCTTTGAATATCTCTCTAGGAATTTGTCCCTTTCATTAATGTAACTCATTGGTTAACATAGGATTATTCTGGTATTCCTTTATAATCTTTTTTTTTTAATTTCTGCAATACCAGTAGTAACATTCCCTCTTTCATTCCTGATTTTGTTAACTTGAGTCCTTTCCCTTATTCTTGGGCATTCTAACTAAAGCTGTGTCAATTTCATTGATCTTTCAAATAACAAACTCAAGCTTTCCTTGATTTTTCTTTATTGTCTTTTATTTTACTTATTTTCACACTAGTCTTCATTTTTCCTTCTTTCTGTGTGATTTAGACTTTGTCTTCTTTTTCTAATGTCTGATGGCATAAACTGGTTGAGCTGACGTTTTTTTCTTTTTTAATTTAAGCACTCATAGCTACAAACTTCCTTAGAAGCATTCAGTTAGTCAGTTTAGTCATTCAGTTGTGTCTGACTCTTCGCAACCCCATAAAATGCAGCACACCAGGCTTCCCTGTCCATCACCAACTCCCAGAGCTTGCTCAAACTCATGTCCATTGAATCGGTGATGCTATCCAACCATCTCATTCTCTGTCGCCCCGTTCTCCTCCTGCCTTCAATTTTCCCAGCATCAGGGTCTTTTCCAATGGGTCAATTCTTCACATCAGGTGGCCAAAGTACTGGAGCTTCAGCTTCAGCATCAGTCCTTCCAGTGAATATAAACATTATTTTCTCATAAATGGATGTTGAATTTTGTCAAAGGCTTTCTCTGCATCTATTGAGATAATCATGTGATTTTTATTTTTCAATTTATTAATGTGGTGTATTACATTGATTGATTTGCGACTTCAACATCCATTTATGATAAAAAACCCTCCAAAAAGCAGGAATAGAAGGAACATTCCTCAACATAATAAAAGCTATATATGACAAACCCACAGCAAACATTATCCTCAATGGTGAAAAACTGAAATCATTCCCCGTGAAGTCAGGAACAAGACAAGGGTGCCCACTCTCACCACTACTTTTCAACATAGTTTTGAAAGTCTTGGCCGCAGCAATCAGAGCAGATAAAGAAATCAAAGGAATCCAGATTGGAAAAGAAGAAGTAAAACTCTCTCTGTTTGCAGATGACATGATCCTCTATATTGAAAACCCTAAAGACTCTACTAGAAAATTACTAGAGCTAATCAGCGAATATAGCAAAGTTTCAGGATACAAAATCAACACACAGAAATCCCTGGCATTTCTATACACTAACAATGAAAAAACAGAAAAAGAAATTATGGAAACAATTCCATTCACCATTGAATCAAAAAGAATAAAATACTTAAGAGTATTTCAACCTAAAGAAACAAAAGACTTGTATATAGAAAACTATAAAACACTGATGAAAGAAATCAAAGAGGACACAAACAGATGGAGAAATGTGCCGTGTTCGTGGATTGGAAGAATCAATATAGTGAAAATGAGTATACTATCTAAAGCAATCTATAGATTCAATGCAATTCCTATCAAGCTACCAGAGGTCTTTTTCAGAGAATTAGAACAAATAATTTCACAATTTGTATGGAAATACAAAAAACCTCGTATAGCCAAAGCAATCTTGAGAAAGAAGATTGGAACTGGCGGAATCAACCTACCTGACTTTAGGCTATACTACAAATCCACAGTCATTAAGACAGTATGGTACTGGCACAAAGACAGAAATATAGATCAATGGAACAAAATAGATAGCCCAGAGATAAATCCACGCATCTATGGACACCTTATCTTTGACAAAGGAGGCAAGAATATACAATGGAGAAAAGACAACCTCTTTAACAAGTGGTGCTGGTAAAACTGGATAGCCACTTGTAAAAGAATGAAACTAGAACACTTTCTAACACTATACACAAAGATAAATTCAAAATGGATCAAAGATCTAAGCATAAGACCAGAAACTATAAAACTCCTAGAGGATAACATTGGGAAAACACTCTCTGACATAAACCAAAGCAGGATCCTCTATGACCCACCTCCCAGAATACTGGAAATAAAAGCACAAATAAACAAATGGGACCTAATTAAAATTAAAAGCTTCTGCACTGCAAAGGAAACTATAAGCAAGGTGAAAAGACAGCCTTCAGAATGGGAGAATATAATAGCCAATGAAGCAACAGACAAACAATTAATCTCAAAAATATACAAGCAACTCCTGCACCTCCATTCTAGGAAAATAAACGACCCAATCAAAAAGTGGGCCAAAGAACTCAACAGACCTTTCTCCAAAGAAGACATAAAAATGGCTAACAAACACATGAAAAGATGTTCAACATCACTCATTATCAGAGAAATGCAAATCAAAACCACAATGAGATATCACTTTACACCACTCAGAATGGCTGCAATCCAAAAATCCACAAGTAATAAATGCTGGAGAGGATGTGGAAAAAAGGGAACTCTCTTACACTGTTGGTGGGATTGCAAACTAGTACAGCCTCTATGGAAAACAGTGTGGAGTTTCCTTAAAAAACTGCAAATAGTCCTGCCATATGACCCAGCAATCCCACTGTTGGGCATATACACCAAGGAAACCAGAATTGAAAGAGACACGTGTACCCCAATGTTCATCGCTGCTTTATTTACAATAGGCAGGACATGGAAGCAACCTAGATGCCCATCAACTGACGAATGGATAAGAAAGCTGTGGTACATATACACAATGGAATATTACTCAGCATTGAGGAAAAATTCATTTGAATCAGTTCTACTCAGATGGACAAAACTGGAGCCCATTATCCAGAGTGAAGGAAGCCAGAAGCAAAAACAACAATACAGTATATTAACACATATATATGGAATTTAGAAAGACGGTAAGGAGAACCCAGCATGCGAGACAGCAAAAGGAACGCAGATGTATAGAATAGACTCGTGGCCTCTGTGGATGAGGGCAAGGGTGGGATGATATGAGAGAATGGCATTGAAACATGTTAATTATCATATGTTTAAGCAATAGCCAGCCCAGGATTGATGCTTGGGACTGGTGCAACGAGATTTCCCCGGGGGAGGGAGGAGGGAGGGGGGGTTCTGGAGGGGGAGCATATTTAAACCCATGGTGATATCATGTCATTGTTTGGCAAAACTAATAAAAAAAATAAACATTATTTTCTTTCAATCCCCAAATTTTAATATGCTGTTTACATTTCCATATATCTCAAAGTATTGTCTAATTTCCCTTGTGATTTTTTCTTTGCCCTATTGATTATTTAGGAGTGTGTTGCTTAATTTCCACATATTTTTGTAGGTTTCTGAATTTTCTTCTGTTATTGAGTTCCAATTTCATTCCATCATGATCAAAGAATATTCTTTGTATTACTTCAACCTTTTCACATTTATTGAGATATGGTCTATCCTGGAGATTGTTCCATGTGCACTTGAGAAGAATGTATATTTTTCTGTCGTTGGATAGACTGTTCCATATCTGCTAGTTCTAGTTCATATATAGCCTTTTCTAAACTAATATTTCTTTGTTAATCTTTTGTCTAGCTGTTTTATCCCATATTGAAAATGGTCCATTGGAGTCTCTAATTATTATTGTTCAGTGATCTGTTTCCCTTTCAACTCAGTTTTCCTTCATATACCTCAGGCTCTGATATTAGAGATAAATGCATTTTATTTGTTTTCCTTCTTGATGGCTTGTCATTATTTCATTATTATAAAAGTGTCCTTCTTTACCTCTAGTAACAATTTTTGTTTAAGAGTGTAATTTGTCTGCTATTAGTATAACTACTCCAGCTCCTTTTTAATGTTTGCAAAGTATATCTATTTTCATTCTTTTCTCATATATTTGTGTTTTTAAATCTCAAATGATGCCTCTTATACCCAGCATAAAGTTGGATGATTTTTTTATAAAACTTTATTATGTCAATATTTTCCTTTTAGTTGTAATATTTAATCCTTTATAGTTTAATGTGATCACTAATAAGATAGAATTTAAGTCTGCCATTTTATTTATTTCTTTATTGTTCTTCTATCCCTCCAATATCACTTTTGTTCAGGTTAAGTGGGTATTTTCCAGTATACAATTTTATTTCCTTGTTGTTTCTTTTACTATATATTTTGTAGTTATTTTCTTAGTGGTTATCCTGGGAATTAAAAGATACAGTTTGGTTTATAAAAATCTAGTTAAGGTTACTATCAAGTTAATTAAAATATCCTACAAAAAATTTGTTTCTATACAATACACTTTCTTTCCCCTCCTTTGTGTTCATATACAAATTGCATCTTTATATATTGTTTCCTACCAACACAGACTTACAGTGGTTGTTTATGCAGTTTTATTTTAAATTAGTTTTGAAAGAAAATGTCCAAAGATACATTTACATTTTTTAGAAAATATTTACCTATATGGTAACCATTACCAGTGCTCTTTATTTCATCAGTTGGATTTGTATTACTATCTAGTGTTCTTCCATTTGATACTAAAGGATTTCCTTTATGATTTCTTATAGGGGAATAGTTGAGGTCTGCTAACAATGAAAGCTCTCCATATGGTTTAATCTATGAATGTTTTAATTTCTCCTTTATTTTTGAAGGATAGTTTTGCTGGAGATAGAATTATTGGCTAAAGGTCTTTTTCTTTGCTGTTGTTTATATTCATTATAGTTGTTTGTTATTGACTTTCTTCATTTATCTTTAAAATATGTATTCTTTGTCATGTCTCTGAAGTTTCTGTTCAATTGTGTTAATAGTCAGCTATATGAAGAACCCTATACATGTATGCAGCCTTCAAGATCCTCGGAAATATGTCATCCTTATAGTCAGTTCATTCTCCAAATTATCTTAACCTGTTTTAGTTAGCCTATTGTTTGCTCCAACTGTTAACCACCATCTCAGGCAATCAGAATATTTAACAGTTTTCTCTGACTGTTTTTGAATGTCCCCAGAGAAAAGGCTATTCTCACTAGGTGAGTTCCAAGTCAGGTCAAGTAAAAATAGACTTGTTGGTAACAACCATCAGACAAAACTATGAGAATTCTCTGAGAATGGGTCTTTGGAGGAGCTCCAGCCCCACTGTGCACCTCTTCATGCTGTCAGGCTGCTGGTGTTAGCCATGATTACGTGTTATTTTCTTTTAAAGCTATCACTGAGCTTGGTGGGAGGGTATGGGAATAGGGAAAGTTAAAATGCCACAATGCCTACTGCTTTTACTGAAACTCAGCTGTTTTTACAGATTCTGTCAAGCCTTTGGTTAATTTCTAGAGTTCTCAAAAAAGCTGACAGTTTTTGCATTGTTCTTATTTTATGGAAGGGAGAATATTCAGAGGTCTTCATTCCACTATGTTTGCAAATACTTTTTGTTTAGTTTAGATTTGTTTGTTTTGTAATGTTTTTAAGCACAGCATCAAATCACACAAACTTCTGCTTACTCTATTACTGGGATCTACTCTACGATTAAACACTAAGGACAATAATGAGCACCACAATAGCTAGCATTTACCAAGACCTTACTTGTTAATAGTAAGACCTTTCATAGTTGTAAATATTTTTGTTTAATAAGTCTTTCAAAAAGTTATTGGAGTATAGTTGATTTATAATGTGTTAGTTTCAGGTATACAGCAGAGTGAACCATATATATATATATATATATATATATAATGAGCATTTTAAAAGTACAATTCAGCAGGCATTCTCAGTGTTGTCTTTTGCAAATGTAGAAGCAAAAGCCTGGGTGGTTTGCCCATCACCATACAGTAAGTGGTAGTCAGGAATTAACCTAAAAATGCCTTTACTCTCAAGTCCTTATGCTTATCACACTAAAACTAAAAATTGAAATTTCATAAAAATATCTTAACAAAATTACCTGGCTTTCTTATATAGAATGACTTCCTAGAATATAAAGGAAGAAAGGAGAAGAAATATTTTTTATTTAAAAGATGATTTGGACAGCTATTCTCAGATATGGGGTTTCCCTAGTAGCTCAGCTGATAAAGAATCTGCCTGCAATTCAGGAGACCCCGGTTCAGTTCTTGGGTTGGGAAGATTCCCTGGAGAAGGCATAGGCTACCCACTCCAGTATTCTTGGGCTTCCCTGGTGGCTCAGATGGTAAAGAATCTGCCTGTAATGCAAGAGACCTGGGTTCGACCCCTAGTTTGGGAAGATTACCTGGAGAAGGGAATGGCTACCTACTTCAGTATTCTTGCCTGGAGAATCCCACGGACAGAGGAACCCGGCAGGCTACAGTCCATGGGGTCGCAATGAGTCAGACACGACTGACCGACTTTCACTTTCACTCTCAGATATATTTACAAAAGATGTCCAGACTGCTTATAAGAAAATAATGCATCAGTAGGACAGAATGAGGACTGAGTTTGAGCCTCTCTGGTAACTAGGGCAGCGTATTGCACCATTTTGCCTGCTAATGCACCAATATGTAGAAGTAGCTATAGAAGAAGGCAGATACAACCCCTCACTTTGGATGTTGCTTACTGCTTTCTCATAGATTTTTAAAATTAGATTCTTTTAACCAACTATGAGATAGAATCAATTCTTTCAGGCAATAAAATAGAAACTCTAATAGGTTAGGTAAGCTCTTGAATATATGTTAAGCAATGTTCTATATACTTTACATTCATTGAACATTTTTCCCATCACAACAATCCTGTGAAATAGCTATTATTATTTTTGTCCCCATTTTGCAAATAAGAAAACTGAGGTAGAGAGAAATTAAATAACTTTCCAAACTCAAGTGAAAGAGCTCAGATCTGAATGATAGTCTAGCTATAGACTGATTTTTTTACCATTACAGTAAACTCTAGGGGATTGCAAGACCACTTCCTTGGGACCACAAAATGTCACATGAAAAATGTCAATTTTTAAAAAAATATTAATGACTATTTAATGGCTGAGTAATATTCCATTGTGTATATGTACCACATTATACATATACACTTCTTATCCATTATCCATTATACATATACATTTCTTATCCATTCGTCTGTTGATGGACATCTAGGTTGCTTCCATGTCCTGGCTATTGTAAACAAGGTGGCGATGAACACTGGGGTACACGTGTCTCTTTCAATTCTGGCTTCAAAGAATACATTAGAGTCAGTTCTATTAAGGTGGACGAAACTGGAGCCTATTATACAGAGTGAAGTAAGCCAGAAGGAAAAACAATAATACAGTATACTAACGCCTATATATGGAATTTAGAAAGATGATAATGATAACCCTGTATGCGAGACAGCAAAAGAGACTCAGATGTATATAACAGTCTTTTGAACTCTATGGGAGAGGGCAAGGGTGGAATGATATGGGAGAACGGCATTGAAACATGTAAATTATCATATGTGAAATCAATTGCCAGCCCAGGTTTGATGCTTGATACAGGGTGCTCAGGGCTGGTGCACTGGGATGACCCAGAGAGATGGAATCAGGAGAGAAGTGGGAGGGGGGTTCTGGAAGGGGAACACATGTATACCCATGGCAGATTCATGTCAATGTATGGCAAAACCAACACAATAATGTAAAGAAAAATAAATAAATAATAAAAATATTAAAGACTATATTAAACTATAAAATAAAAATTTCAATCCAATAAGATTAGTTTTATGTCAGGATGCGTTTTAATCATGTCTTGATTGAATGATGCACTTCATATCAAAATTTTAAAAACACTATATAAAAACTTCCAGCCCTCTCAAATCCTCCATTACCCTGGAGCTATTTCTGCAAAAGACATCAGTTTTTGTGATTTTTTTATAAATCAGGAACAAAATTTTCCATGTGTCAGAGAGAAGGAACTCAGGCATGAAGAGAGTAAAGGACTTTCCCAAGGTTACTTATAAAGCTGGGGATAGAACTAAGTTGCATGGTAAGTTCTCCATCCAATTCCTCCCACATATTCCTGCCACAATATTTCACTTCATAAACATAGTTCCAATGTGCAACAGAGTACCACCACCACTGAATCGACTTATGCCAAATGCTAGAGCTTTCTCACAACACAGAGAAATGCAAGTCAAATGCATGCTACTGATAAAATCATATAAAATTAAGTACGGATTTTCCAAAACAAAAGAATGCATGATTCATTTTCAGATAACCAGAATGTAGGAGACTGCTGTTCTCTTCCAGTAACCCTATTTTCTTAAATGGAGACTTGTTGTAAGTTTCACTTCTGTTCACTGTTTTGGCTTTAAAGTTAGAGCAGATTTCCATTTCCTAGACTGATGCTTAATATATTTGAAACACCCTGTTCCCTTCCTGTGGCCATTTTGACCTTCATTGAAATTGTGAAATATTTCAAGCTCCCCTGAAGCTCTGATATCCTTTTAGTCTTATGGAAAGCTTACTTTTAGAAGCTGTTTCATCATTATTTCTATCAAATTCTAAATTCAATCCCACCTCCATTCAACCCTTAGAATCTGGGCTAGCTAAGCAATATTGCATCTAGGCTGCCTTTGATCATTGTATGTAAGTTTCTTCAGAATTTTATTTTGGTTCCCTGATGCCTTTGCATATTGATTTCTTTGAATAGAGTGCTCTTCTCACCATTGTTTTACCCAGTTAATCAGTCAACCTTTGGCTTTCAGCAGTTGCTCCCTTTGTGAATATATTCCTGACCTTGCAGCTTCTGTTCATCACTGGACTTTCATGCCACATCATAATTTATTCACCACTTTGCTATTTAGCTGTATCTCCCAAACCACATGAGAACTCCTCTGAGGGAAAGGACTGAGATCCACTTGGCACATATTCACAGCATCTGATAAACACTAAGAGCGTAATATCTGCTTAGAATTAATATATTGGTGAAATCAGTTTAAAAACTTATCTGTTTGAAATAATGGAGTTGTTGCCAAGTTTGACTTTGTAAAATTCCAAGTTACAGAATATTTAATGAAACAATAACTATGTTTAAGTCAATAGTTCTTTTGGTACCAAATACAGTAAATAAGACAAATATGTAGGGAAATTAATTTCTAATAAGTCATAATTCATATACATTATAAACCAGATAATTAATTCAAAATCTGTTTTATAACATTGCTTATCTCTAATAATGAAAAAGCTAGTCTAGGTTTCACAAGTGGAGCTAGTGGTAAAGTGGTAAAGAATCCACCTGCCATTTCAGGAGCCACGGGTTCTATCCCTGGGTCAGGAAGATCCCCTGGAATAGGAAATAGCAAACTACTTCAGTATTCTTGCTGTGGAAAATCTCTAATGGGAGATACACAGAGATAAAAACTTTGATTTCCTGGGCAGGTGGCTTACAAAAACTGTTTATTTCACTTGCATTCCAAAATCTTAATATTGGTTGAACAAGTAATTTTTTTTCATTATGTGCTATTATTTTGACAAAAAGAATGATATTCCAAAATAAAAAGGTGTGTAAAAGAAATTTTGTTACAATTATTCATCATGATTCCATTTTCCAGTGGGGTATTCTGTATGATGAGAGCATTTATAAAACAGAAGAAAAAGAAAAGGTTAAATTTAAGCATATTTGGCCCCATAAAGAATTTTGAAATTTTTTAGTATCTGCTACCAATCCGCTTGAAGTGTGTAGGTCTTACCAGTAAGGGTATAAAAAAAAAAATAAAGTCTATTTGCAGCTTTTTAAGGAACCTCCACACTGTTTTCCATAGTGGCTGTACTAGTTTGCATTCCCACCAACAGTGTAAGAGGGTTCCCTTTTC
>ML662442.1:15530668-15621302 GCA_007570785.1 Antilocapra americana
AATAATAAAAAAAAAGAAAAAAAAAGAAAAAAAAATAAAGAAAGAAAGAAGAAAAACAGAGGCAAAATGCAAAATAATCTATTGCTGTCACGAATTTAAGACTTGTCAAGTCACTGGGAAAATTGTCCAAGCATAAGAAGAGTTTTTACCTCACAAGTAAAACTACATTGTTCTAGAACAAAGTGTCATCCCATGTGAAGTCAATTTACTCTCCTGAGGTATCTGAATATTGTTATTCAGGGCACTGAGAGAAGAATAAACATACTTAAAGCTGTGTGGAAGAGATAATTTACCTCACTCACATTAATATTTCATTTAAAAGAATACTTTCATCGTTTCACTAAAGAAACAACTTAGTTACTATATCTCCTGCTTTACATGCTTTTTTTATTCAGGAGGGGGTTATCAGCACATGAAAAAAATTAGATGACATTATCACATTCTATTTATATGCTCAAAATAACCTATTAAGATACTTGTAAGTATATTTTTATAAAGAAAAATACAAAAACCACCTGTACAGGGAGAAAAAGCTTACTTTTTCTTATTTGAGAAGAGTAAAATATTAAGTAATATGCTTTAAAAATTACATATGATCAGCCATTACCCAATCTGGTTTTCTTATTACCTTTGGGCATTTAGCATATTGTTTTGTCTTCTCATATTTATTGTGTACTCATTGCATTTATATTTTGATCTATAATTATAATTAGGGCTTTTTACTTTTATACTATGTATGTACCTACAACATGTTGTAATACATATACATTAGTAAGTCAAATGAATAAATAAAATGTAATTTTTTTCCTTCTTTTACTGATCTTACTCTCTGCAGTAACAACCGCTGTTATTACTAATACTAATTATTATTATTTTCTCCCTCACTGCTAAAAAGCAATCATATGAATTCTGTATATTTCCAAAAATTAAGAGACATAACTGAAACAAGTGACAGCAAGCTTTTTCACAGCAAATGAAATTGGCTCAGTAGTATCCGACTCTACGGTGCCATGGACTATACAGTCCACGGAATTCTCCAGGCCAGAATACTGGAGTGGGTAGCCTTTCCCTTCTCCAGCGGACCTTCTCGACCCAGGAATCAACAATTCAAATATTATCTTGATGAATAGTTCCTCAGTGTTTGAAATCTCTTTGAAAATAAGAATGAGTTATGTGTCAATTTTGAAATAGTCATTTTCAGATTTTTCCTTATCCTCCGGAATTTTCAGATGTAAATCTAAATCCCTCTTTATTTGCTGTTATGAAGACATATATCTATCTTCAGACACAATAAACATGGCAATAATACATCCCCTAGAGGAGGGCATGGCAACTCACTCCAGCATTGTTGCCTGGAGAACCCCATGGTCAGAGCTGCCTGCCGGCGACAGTCCATAGGGTCACAGAGTCAGACATAACTGAAATGAATTATCATGCACGCATATGCACAAATTTTTAAACTGCTCCAATTCCACCATTTTCCATGGAATCTTTCCACTTTAAAGCCTCATTACTCTTTATATAATTCTCAGCAATTCATATGACACTAGCAATAGTTTAGCCTATATATGTTTACATGCATATGCTTATATTACTGTAGATTTTATTAGCATTTGTGGTTAAAGGCATGAAGAGTCTTTCACACCTCTGATATTTATATCTTTCTTAAAATAGCTCCCATGAATTTATTCTTTTTACCTATTTATGATTTCTTAACAGAGAGCCCTAGCTTCCTTCCAAATAATTAGAACACTTTTATGAATTTAACATTTTTGTTCTTCCTCTGCCTCATCCAGAAGGCAGAGACAATGCCTAACATTTCTTTTATAACTAAGCATCTCCTTAAACCTACCTGGGAGCTGATTAATCTGAGCTGCCTACATGGAGATATTTATCTGACTTGATAGGAGAGCATCTTCACCGTTGTTGCATAAGAAATGATGCCATTTGGGCTGGTGGGAGTGGTGAGCAGTGAAAATAGTTGATGACAAGCATTGGCTGCTGCTGGTAAGGAGCCTTAAGGTAAATACTCAGATGCCTTCAGCTAGACAACAGCTGAAGAGAACAGGAGTTGTGACAACTGATTCTCTGCAATGTCAGTCATGACATCTGCACCTACTCTCAAAACGAGTGTATAAAATAATCCATATTTTCAAATCTATATTCCAAACATAAAAAAAATTAGTTCTAGCTCTCCTCCCCCACAATTCAAATATTTTCATGATGTAAACATTAGTTTATACATCCATATTCATAAAAAATGGGACTCTCAGGTGGCGCTAGTGGTAAAGAACCTGCCTGCCAATGCAAGAGAAGTAAGAGACGTGAGTTTGATCCCTGGGTCAGGAAGATTCCCTGGAGGAGGGCAGAGCTACCTACTCCAGTATTCTTGCTTGGAGAATCTCACAGAGGAGCCTGGTGGGCTATGATCCATAGGGTTGCAAAGAGTGAGACTTGACTCAACATAGCATGTACACATGCCTAAAAATATATTAGATTTCCATAGCAAGCTGCGTTTACTAGTATGTTTATTCTTAATTCCCATCCTTAAAAATGGGAATTTGTTCAGCTGAAGTTGAGGACAACCAATATATGGTTTAGACTCGAGATGTTCTCAGAGGCCAGTCACATGTACAGCAGATGGCAGCTTTGAGACCTCCCACTGCAAAGGAGATTTGTCACAAGCCAATATTTAAGGGGACCATATAGACACACAGAACAATGGCATCCAAAATTTTACCCTTTAGGTGAGGTGAATCTGAAGCATTTTGTCTGGAATTAAGGACTTAGCCAGAATATAAAATGTTTCTCTACTGGAGAAATGAAATCAGATCAGAGAAAAGAACCCCGCCTATCTGACCATATCTATATAAATAGAACATTGTCACAGGTCTTCACCCAGATGCCTGATCCCCTTCTTAGTGTCTCACATTTAAGTATAAATACTAACAGTAATCACTGCTTGAGGAATGCTTTTAACTCAAGAAACTGTCTAAAATAATAAAAGAACAAGTGAAAGTAAGAGAGGGAAAAAAAGAAGCTGTTATTAGAATTATTGTTAGAATCCTCAGGGCAAGTGGTGGTGAGAAAAATATTCCATCCACAAAACAAGAACAAATTTTTAGTTTTCTATTACTACACAATAAATTACCACAAACCTGTGGATTCAAACATGAAAAACTTATTATTTCACAGCATCTCTTTTCAGAGTCTTATATGGCTGCAACCTCATTTGAGGTTCAAGTCCTCTTCCAAGTCAATTTATTTTGGTGAAAGAGATCACTTCTTTCATGGCTGTAGGACTGAGATCCCACTTTTTGTGAGCCATAACCCAGAACTATTCTCATTGCCTAGAGTCCACTCATCAGTTCCTTGCCAGGTGATCCACAGAAGCATGAATATTACCTGTCTCCAGCAAGGAGTACAACTCTCTGACTTCCTCTATCACTGTTCATTGAACTCCATTTTGAAGAACGTAACCAATTACCTCAAGCTCACTCATTATAATCACCCTTTCAACTAACTCAAAGTCTACTGGTTGTTATTTATCAATGTTTATTTGCTAAGTCAAGTCCAGTTCTTTGCCACCCCATGGACTGCAGCATGCCAGGCTTCCCTGTCCTTCACCGTCCCCCAAAGTTTTCTCAAATTCATGTCCGTTGAGTTGATGATACTATCTAACTACCTCATCCTCTCCTGCACCCTTCTCCTTTCACCTTCAATCTTTCCCAGCATCAGGGTCTTTTCCAATGAGCTGCCTCTTCACATCAAGTGACCAAACTATTGGAGCCTCAGCTTCAGCATCAGTCCTTTCAGTGAATATTCAGGGCTGATTTCCTTTAGGATTGATTTGATCTCCCAGGGACTCTCAAAAGTGTTCTCCAGCACCACAATTTGAAATTATCAATTCTTTGGCCCCCAGCCTTCTTCACTGTGACTAGTGATCTTAATTATATGTGCAAAATTCTTTCACATAATGTGATATAATCAAGGAAATAATGTAACATCATATTTATAGTTTCCTCCCACACTTAAGAAAAGATAATTATATAAGATATGAATATGAGAGGTCACGAAGCTTCAAGACCATCTTAGAAATCTGCCTACCATGCTTTGGAAAAAAATCAGAAAACAAGAAATAACTATTTATAACATAAAATATGATTGCTAAACAAATTTCAATAAAAAGTTTGAAAGAATGATAAAGAAATAAAAATTCAGAGAGAGATAGAGACAGAAGCAGAGACGAGAGAAGAGAGAGAGAGAAAAGTAAACCATGAGCAAAAATCAAGACTTAGGGAAATTATTTAGAAAATTCAACATTCAACAAATTGAAGTTTTATAAGAAAAAGAAAAAAAAAATCTCAGAGGAAAAGAGTTAAAGAAAGCAGACAAAATAATTTTCCTAAAGTAAAAAAATACACATTTCTAACAGAACTGACCTACAGTACCCAGCAAGCAGGCCTTCCCAGATGCCTCAGTGGTAAAAAATCTGCCTGCCAATGCAGGAGATTCAGGTCCAATCCTCAGGTCAAAAGATACTTTGAAGAATAATATGGCAACCTATTTCAGTATTCTTGTCTGAAAAATCCCTTGGATGGAGGAGCCTGGTGGGCTATAGTCCACAGGGTTGCAAACACGGGGTCGGACACCTCTTAGCAACCAAACAACAACCCAGCAAGAGAGTAAAAACAGATTCACAGTAGAACACATCATTGTAAGATTTTAGTATAGGAAATAAAAAATTTCAAATTCTCTAGAGATTTAAAAGAAATAAGTTGTGAATAAAGAAGCAAGACTGATATTTCTCATAAGGAGCACCACATGTTAAAAGCCCCTGGAATAAGTACTTTAAAATTTTGAGGGAAAATGCTTTTCAAACTAAAACTGCACGCAGCCAGACGCTCATCACATGTCAGGATAGAAGGGCATCAAGGAATTTTCATGTCTGCCAGGGTTCTGAATACTTACCTCCCATGACACATTTTTTGAGAAGTCCTGAAAAACATTCTTCAGCAAATTCATGAATCAAGGAAGGGAAAGATGGGATTCGGGAAATATGGGATCAATTCAAGAAGTCAGTGAACGAATTTCTCAAGGTGCATGCCCTTGGTCAGTTCAGTTGTATCTGCTTCTTTGTGACCCTTTGGACTGTAGCCTTCCAGGCTCCTCTGTCCATGGGGTTCTCCAGTCAAGAATACTGGAGTGGGTTGCCATGCCTTCTTCCAGGGAATCTTCCCAACCCAGGGATCAAAGTTGAGTCTCCTGTGTCTCCTGCATTTCAAGTGGATTCTTTATCCCGCAAGGTGACAGGTTGGAATTGTTAGAGAACACCAGAAAATGAAAAGTTAATGGAGAGCTACAAAGCTAAATTTATAAATTAAAAACATTGAGATAGCTAACTGGGAATGTGTAAGCTACAGAAATTATTAACAATAAAAAACACATTTATGCATTACCTTGGCTCTGGAAGAAGTATGTACATAAATATAATGATGAAAGCAGTGGTCATTGATTTAATTTCAATATTTGGAGAGATAAGTTGGGAGAAATAAGGGGAGCAGAAAGAATATTTCAAAGAGCTAAATCTTAATCTTTATTGTATAAAATCAAAAGGTGGAACCTAGAAAACGTAACCAAGAAATATTCTTAGAAAAATATTATTTGAAAACATATCTACAGAAACAGCTGACTCAAAACTGCTTGAAGGATGAGACTGAAATGGGCACATCTCTTTCTCATTATTAGCTTTCTGTTATTATTTGACTTATAATAATGTGCTTATATATTTTTTAACTTCTTAACAATATAAAACATCTCCTGTAGCTGTTGGTTGCATCATAATTGCATTTCAGGTAAACTTTTAAGGGAAAAAAAGCACTACTGCAATGTTTTGGTAAATAAACACAGAAAGGTAAGCTTTTAACATGTAGAACATTAGTCTATCCCATGATGAACCTAACAAATTGAAACTTCTTGAGTCCTGCTTTTTTTTAGTGCTAATTATGGCTTGTGTATATTTTTATTAACTATGTTAAGAAAAACCTGCATTTGTAGCACGGTGGCAGTATTAAAGCAATTTAGTTTATCTGATATTAGCCATCTTTCAACAACTATAATGAAGGTAGAATATTCATTAAATATACATATTAATTATTGATATCAAATATTTGTTCTGCTTTACAGATTAAGAAATTAAAGTTCATGAATTAAGTAAATACTCAGAATTATGTTTTTCCTTAGAACCAATCTTCTAATAATTGCACTCATCTCACATGCTGGTAAAGTAATGCTCAAAATTCTCCAAGCCAGGCTTCAACAATATGTGAACCATGAACTTCCAGATGTTCAAGCTGGTTTTAGAAAAGGTAGAAGAACCAGAGATCAAATTGCCAATATCTGCTGGATCATCAAAACAGCAAGAGAGTACCAGAAAAAAAAAACATCTATTTCTGCTCTATTGACTATGCCAAAGCCTTTGACTGTGTGGATCACAATAAACTGGGGAAAATTCTGAGAAAAATGGGAATACCAAACCACCTGGCCTGTCTCTTGAGAAACCTGTATGCAGGGCAGGAAGCAACAGTTAGAACTGGGCATGGAACAGACTGGTTCCAAATAAGAAAAAGAGTACGTCAAGGCTGTATATTGTCACTCTGCTTATTTAACTTATATATAGAGTATATCACGAGAAACCCTGGGCTGGAAGAAGCACAAGCTGGAATCAAGATTGTTGGGAGAAATATCAATAACCTCAGATAAGCAGATGACACCATCCTTATGGCAGAAAGTGAAGAGGAACTAAAAAGCCTCTTGCTGAAAGTGAAAGATGAGAGTGAAAAAGTTGGCTTAATGCTCCACATTCAGAAAACTAAGATCATGGCATCTGGTCCCATCAATTCATGGCAAATAGAGGGGGAAACAGTGGAAACAGTGTCAGACTTTATTTTGGGGGCTCCAAAACAACTGCAGATGGTGATTGCAGCCATGAAATTAAAAGACGCTTACTCCTTGGAAGGAAAGTTATGACCAACCTAGAAAGCATATTGAAAAGCAGAGACATTACTTTGTCAACAACGATCTGTCTAGTCAAGGCTATGGTTTTTTCAGTAGTCATGTATGGATGTGAAAGTTGGATGGTGAAGAAAGCTGAGTGCTGAAGAATTGATGCTTTTGAACTGTGTTGTTAGAGAAGACTCTTGAGCATCCCTTGAACTGCAAGGAGATCCAACCAGTTCATCCTAAAGGAGATCAGTCCTGGGTGTTCATTGGAAGGACTGATGTTGACGCTGAAACTCCAATACTTTGGCCACCTCATGCAAAGAGTTGACTCATCGGAAAAAACCCTAATGCTGGGAAGGATTGGCAGCAGGAGGAGAAGGGGATGACAGAGGATGAGATGGCTAGATGGCATCACTGACTTGATGGACATGAGTTTGGGTAAACTCTGGGAGTTGGTGATGGACAGGGAGGCTTGGCGTGTTGTGATTCAAGAGGTAGCAAAGAGTCAGGCACAACTGAGCACTGAACTGAATTGAATCGTCTAACATTAATATCATAGTATCTAACGTCAGTAACATAGCATCTAACATTTCTTACCACACCATGCTTTTTCCTGGATTATATTATATGTTTTATTTTATTTGAAATATCTAGATTATGTCCCATTTTAATAGTCAATGTGTTGTGCTTTTTTATATGATGTTTTTAAACATTTCAAATATAGAACACTGTGTGCATTCACTAATGTCATTTTGAAAATCAATTTCCTGTTATATAATTGTAGGTAGGGAATATGTTAATATCTGAGATATATATATATATACTGTTTATGCATTTATAATTTTACTTCTACTTTGCTGAAAAAATCCATGAATATATATACTCTAAAGAGTTCTTCAATGCATTAGAATGTATACCGTGCCTCTAAAAAAATGCAAACAGCCAAAAGATCCACTATATAAATCAACAAAATAGGAGGCAAACATTAGCTGGCTGACCTTTCCTTCAGCCCTTCCAGGCTCCATTTCAGAAGACTTCCCACCTCTCACCCTGTCATCAGGATATACTAAGCCACTGGCACTGAGAGTTATTGGTTCTCTCTCAAGAGAGCTGCTAGATTTGAGATTTCCTTTGGATTCATTTCAATTTCTTAAAAGAACTCAACCAGGAGCTAAGAAAGAAGAGAGATAAGAAGGAGACCAGTAGTAGAAGATGATGACTTCAGCAGAAAGGAAAAGTAGTTCATTCTTTTTCAAACAAAATTTGGTGAATTTGGGGTGGTCATAAATGCATCCTAGTGCCATACAAGGCAAATAAACAACAAGCACGTAGTGATTCCAAGATGGATCCCAGAAGGACAATTCAGCTTATCACATGACAACATTAGGGAGGCAGAAAATTGAGAAAATCTATACGGGAAGCTCCTCCACCTCCTCAGGTTCTTTGAACTACTTTTTAGATACAAAGTACATATATACCCAAAAATTGGCACCATAAAGGAAGTGGGCTTGCCAATTTCATAAAGAACAGATGAATTAATGTTGTTTTATTTTAATCAAATGTATATGATGTAACTCTGGCAATAATTCTTGTCCGGTATCTCAGCTATTTTCAGGAGTGTTGAGAAAAGTAAAATATGCCAACACAGCCATATTCTGTGAAGCTAATTACTTGGAAAATGGTTGCAAACAACAATGACAAATTGCAATGGCTCTCGTGCTATCTAGAAAACTTTGTTTATCTGCATTTTGACAGCTATTTATCTAATAGCTAATAAATATCAAGCAAGCATAATTCCTGCTCTCAAGAAGTTGTCTACTGAAGTTGGAAGGCTCATACATTTTTTAAAACGTAACTGTATAAAGCATGAATGGGGGTGGTTACTTTGTGCTGGCATAACTGAGCAAAGCATATGTTTCAGGCTATGAACATGGAAGTCATCCTAGTAGAAGTGGCCTTGAGCAGAATTTTTGAAGATGAAGTAAAATATAACTCAGTTTTAAATTGGGTGGAAGAGGACAGAATGGATAACTATTAGGACTGTGTTTAGTGCGCAAAACAGAAAGTCAACTAGCATGGCTTAAATTGATAGGATTTTTTTCAATAACAAATACTCCTTGAGTAGGAAACGTAAGGCTGGTGTCTTTGTTCAAGGAGTTGGTGAAGGATTCAGGCTAATTTTAGCTTCTTTCTTTGCCAGTTATAATGGGTAGCTTTTGTTCTCATGGGAATAAGATGACTGTCCTAATTTCAGCTATCATGTCTCCATTTTAGTCAGAAAGAAAGGGAGAAAGACAAAGGAGAAAAGAAGTGTGCCCCTCCATCTTCCACTTTTACTAGAACAGTAGCCTTTCTAGAATTCATATCCAGTAGACCTTAGCTGTTTTATTATGGACCAAAACTTGATCACATGCCATCCTCAAAGGCAAAGAAGGCGAATATTTTTAACTTGGCATATTGCTTCACCAAATAAAAATGAAGTTATTCTAGGAAGGAGAAAATCTATATTGTACAGGAAACTACAACCAGGATTTCTACTTATGAGAAGATAGAGTAGTTGTATTTTGTCCAATTCCATCACTAAGTACTACTAAAAACTTTGGACATTTTATATAAGACAAATACAAGACTCTGAAAGGTGAAGAGAAGGCAGGGTGTCTAAGGACATTTGAGGTACAATACAGTGATGATTTCTCTAGATTTGATTTTTGCCTCACATATCACAAACCTGGAGCTGAAGAATACTGCAAATTGCAAATCAGACATGCCAACAAGTAAAGAAAAAAAGGAACCAACAAAAGCCTTTAATCAGAGAACAAGGAAAGGAGCAGAACTGAGAAAAGGGCAGCCTAGTAAGTCAGAAAACTTTCTATCGCCACTCTACTTTAGCCAAACACTACAAAATAGTATTTCCACCTGCAGACATAAAAGCAAAGGCTGAATGAAGATCCTAGAATACCACCCTTGTTAATCTCTGAGGATGAACAAAAATATTTCCACTAAGTGATGTAGAGAAGGCCATGTAGGAAGGTGGAACTTATATTTCTCACCTTCTCATCACTCCCTGACCACCATCAGTAAAGACCACATGGGAAGCCTAGATTTCATAAGATTCCTCCTGTTTGCTGAGCTAGTGTCTGAGGAGGCCTAGTGGAGAGAAGGGACTTGCAATATCTCCCAATGGTCAAAAAGAAAACTCACCGTGATGTCAGTGGAGACCCATTGTTAAGCCAGAACTCACACTCCTACCTGAGAATAAGGAGCACTCTCTCTTCTGGGTGTCAACTGGGGCCACTAGGGAACGTAAACTTCTATCTCCACTGGTTAATAATGAGGTAATACTCCCCTCCCTTTCCCCTGCTGGAGTGGCATCAAAGAAAGTTAGTTGAAATAAAAGTTCTAAATAAGTTCTAAAGTCTCCTAATATGAAAACATCTGCTTCCTTAAAAAAATCACTCATTATACCAAGAAACAGAAGATATTGAAAATAAATTTAAAAACCACCAAAAGATACCAACAGCAAGAAGACAGAGATGATAGAATTATCTGACAAATTTTAAATTGCATCATGAGAGGAGAAAATGAAGAGAAAGAAGGAAAGCCTCAGCAAGAAACAGTCTCTGGTAAGAGATAGAAGCTGTAAAGAGAACAAAATGGATATTGCAAAACAAAAAAATACAACTGAAATAAAAAGCTTGGTGCATTTTTATTTGGTACTTTTATTCAAAAGTACCAGTTACAAGTTAGAGTAGTTTGGAATGGTAGTTTAGATTCTTTTATTTTCTGTGCATATATTTTTGATTTGTGGTTACTGTGAGATATATAGAAGGACCAGCTGGCCAAAATATTAACTATGGAACCCCAGACCCTGTAGCTAGAGACTCAGGGACCTTGTTCCATCCAACGGTGAGCCAGAACTAGCCTCAGGATCTCTCTAGGGCCTTGGCCCCACCACCAGAGCTGAAGCCAGCTCTAGGAATCCTGGACCATGTTCCCCCACCCCACTAGTAGGCAGACATATGCTCTTGGACCAGAACTTCCATCCCACTCACCAGCAGGACAGCACCTGACCTGAGACCCGGTGAGTCTAGGCCCTGTTCACCATCAGTCCAAAGTGAGCTCTGAGACACCTGTGAGATACAGGACCAGCCCACTTGTGGGCGGGTCTGGGTCCCTGGGTTTCTGGCTGCAGGACTCTGGGAGTCTCAGGGCTAGTACAGGCTAACTGGCGGGCAGAACTGGATCCCAGGGTCTCTCTCAAGCTGTAGGTTCCTGGGGACCCCAGAGTTGGTGTGTCTGCCCTCGGGTGTGTGGGGCCAGAGCCCAAAGGGCCCCTGGGGACTGCTGGTGGATGGGCTGGGTAGGGCCGATTGTAGGGCTATGGTAGTCCTGAGGCTGATGTCCCCAGGCTGGTGGGTTAGAACAGGGTCCAAGGGATCTCAGGACTTGGATTCACCCACTCATCCTGGGGTTAGTTTCTGCCCCACGTGGGTGGAGCCAGATCCTAGTTCTCTGCTGTATCACTCATGTATCCCAAAACTGGTATTGGCAGGCTGGTAGGTGGGGCCGGATACAGGAGGTCCTGGGGTTAATGTCTTCTCACTGGAAGGTGAGGGTTAATTGTCTTTAAATACCTGAAGGACAGTCATGTGAATGAAAGGGGAAATACCAGAAGAGTTACACTTACAATGTCATGGTAGAGAAGCACTGTTAGGTTCAATATCAGGAAGAATTCTATAAGAATAATTGAACAGGTTCCCCCTGAGAAGGAAGCACCCCATCATAGAAGAGTTGATGATGTTAGTGAGCATTAGCCAAAACTGTTGAAAAGAAAATTCCTTAAGGTCTGTGAGATGAAAAGGCTTCTAATTATTTTCTATAACTCTATGAATTTAAGACAAAAGTTACTGATACATTTTAACATATGATTTCACTCAATCCTGTTTGCCAAAGATAAATTATATTTGGCACAAATTAAGATGAAAATCTGTAATGTTTCAAAGTAAAAGTATTAATTGGGTCACCAAAGATTCAAATCTATTGCCCGGATTTCATAAAACAATGTTCCATATAACTAATTATTCTCATCTCTGAATAGGATCATATTTCTTATCCAAGACTTATTGGATACTAAGGCTCTGGGATATAATTCATGATAAAAGTGGCTTATTTGTATTTAGAAAGATATAATTTTCTTTGATATTGTGTTTCATACAGGAAAGTACTCAGATGCATAGCTGCTTCTACAAAGCTCAGTTTTAAAAATAAAATATGGTAATATTTTAGAAATGTGCAAACAGAATGTGTTTCTCCAAACAATTCTTAAAAGAAAATTTATATAGTAAGTTATATATGGCTTATGTTCTATAGCCAGAAAGTACTTGCCTTCATTTTAAAAATTAGATGTTTTGAGAAAAGCAATCACATCTGTAATTATGAATAGCAATACAGCCTGAAATACTAACAACTATACCAACAACAAAAAATGTGAGCTTGAAATAGTCAGGACTCAATATCTAGCATATTCAGAGCAACAATAAATGCTATATAAACACTGGTAAAGTGAGTGACATGAAATCTCACACACAAATTGTATGACAACATAGAATTCCAGTTTTCACACCATTAAATCTGATTCCACAAATGGACTTTTAACCAAGTTAAAGTCCAGAGCCCTTAGGTAAACATTACTATTTATGCCTTCATAGTAGAGAAATATTAAATCACATCTCAAGATGCATATTATGAAGAGATAGTTGTGGAGATAAGTGGCCTTAGAAATGATATCTTAACATTTTTAAGAGGAAAATAGTTTTAAAAAAAGACTGAAATAGGTGGCATTTAACTTCTTTAAAATGTGATTTTTAACATGTTATTACCAAGAAACTCAAACTTTGGCTAACCACTCTCTGGTAAAGAAGTTATAGTCCTTCATAAAGCCTTAGAGACACATTTTCTAAGATTTGTGAGATATTTGGTGAAGTATTTGGGGAAACATGTGAGTAAACCAATATTTTCCTCTTAAATCTTTGAAGCACAAGAGAAAATATACCTGTTTAGTATAAACAGAAGATTTAGGAAATACATGAGAAAAGCCAATACAGCTCATGAGACTGTTTTATCAAGGAAGGATCTCCTGAGAAGCATGTGACTGCAGAATTTCTTCCATCCACTTGCTTGAGAAAATTGCTTCATGCACGGCTGACAAACTGATTATGTAAAGATAGAAGGAGATAGTAAGAAATGCCTTATTGCTTTTATAAATAACTGAATTAAGAAGCAAGACACTTTAAAACTCAAGGCAATGTTGTCTGATGAGAAAGGCCTAATTTGGAAGGGAAGACATACGATACTAACTCCTCAGGTGATTTGGAGTGAAACACAATATCCTTGTCACTAGGACAAGTTATATCATAAGTTCTGATCAGTTCAGTTGCTCAGCTGTGTCCAACTCTTTGTGACCCCATGGACTGCAGCACACCAGGCTTCCCTAACAATATATTTGTCACCAGGACAAATCATATCATAAGGATTACTCCTAATGAGTGCCCTTGTGGTGTTGGATTCTTTACTCAGTTATCTTTTTTCATCTGCTGAACCTGAGCTAGTTATTTAACGTTGATCTTAAGTTTCCTCAATGAAGCAATGATAGTTGTGAAGATTAAATGGGACCAGGTACTCAGCATTTAGCATAGGGCCTGGCGTCTAATAACCATTTGATAAATGGCTTTTTAGTGTTATTAACTCTTGACTCATACTCTAGATGTAGGCACTTTTTAGGAGGGAGGTCACAGTGAGTTAATGGAATAAATTAGGAAACAGTGTCATGACACTCTTACATAAACTTTGTAAATGGGTTGACATGTTTCATTTGGCAGACAGTACAATATTTGGCCCACAGAATGTTTTCCTTTTCAGATTTGGAAGTATTTTTCAGTGTATAAATATAGATGGCACAAACCAGTTGCAATTTCCAGCTTTTATTGCAAATGTGAAATATCTGGTCATTTTAGGCCCATGTGTGTGCTTAGTCACTCAGTCGAGTGCAACTCTTTGCGACCCCATGGACTCCAGGCAAGAATATTGGAGTGGGTTGCCATTTCCTCCTCCAGGTGATCTTCTGAGCTCACGGATCAAAATTGGTCTCCTGCATTGCGGGTGGACTGTGTCCTCTGAGCCACCAGGGGAGCCCAGAATTAGGCCTACCAACCCAGATGGCAACCATCAGGCTTAAGATGGAACTGTTCTTTTCAGCAGAGGTCCTCAAGTTTGGCATGGTTTTCACTTTTATTATCTTTACAACAATGAAAACACAATGAATGCAGTTTATTATTTTGCCTCAGAAAATTGTCCACCAGTATTATTATTTTCCTTAGATTTTTTTTCTGTAGGATTTGCAAATCTGGTGGACTATCCAGGTAAGTAAAATAAGTGGCTCTATTTTTATTTTTTAGTAACTTTCATACTGTTTTCCAAAATGATTAAACCAATTTAAATTCCCACCAGCAGTGTGCAAATTTTCCCTTTTCTCCACATCCACACCAGCATTGTTATTTCTTGGTAATAGCCATTCTAATAGGTATGGTGTGATAACTCATTGTTATTTCCCTGTTGAACACCTTTTCCTACTCATTGAGCACCTTTTCACACCTATATTTCCCTATTGGCACTTTTTTGTACCTGTTTGAATGTCTTCTTTTGAAAAATGGCTATTCTGTTCCCCGTCCATATTTCATTTGGATTGTTTCTTTTTATTGTTGGTGTTAAATTATATGATTTCTTTATGTATTTTATATACTAACCTTTTTTCAGATATATGTTTTTCAAATATTTTCTCCCATTAAATAGGTTTATACATTTCTTTTATTATCTTTTTTTTTTACTGTGAAGAATGTTTTTCTTTGATATAGTCTGACTATTTGATTTTTGCTTTTATTGCTTGTGCTTTTGGTGTCATATTAAAAAGAAATCATTGACAAGACCAATATCATAGAGCATTTTCCTTACTTTTTTTCCTATTTGTGTGTCTTATTCATTTTCTTTCATCAAAGTGTTGTAGTTTTCAGTTTTCAGACTTTTCATGTTTTGCTTAAATTTATTCCTAAGTCGATTTTGATGTTTTTGTGAATTGTATTGTTTTTATTTTTTCTGGTATTTTGTCACTGATATGTATTGATTTCAGTTTGTTGATTTTATATCTTGCAATTTTACTGAATTCCTTGATTAGTTTCAATAGTTTTTTGATGAAATCCTTAGGAATTTTTAATAAAAGATCACATTGTATGCATATAAAGATAATTTTACTGTTCCTTTCTGATTTTGATGCCTTTTATTTCCTTTTTTATGCCAGATTATTCTGGCTAGGAATTCCAGGACTATGTTGAATATATGTTTGTCTTGTTACTGATCTTAGAGAAAGAGCTTAAAACTTTCACACTGAATATGATGTTGGCTGTAGGTTTTTCATATGGTCTTTATTATGTTGAGGTATGTTCCTTCTATGGGCTTCCCTGGTAGCTCAGATGGTAAAGAATACACCTGCAATGCAAGAAACTCTGGTTCAATTCCTGGGTCAGGAAGATCTCCTGAAGAAGGGATAGGCTACACACTCCAAAATTCTTCGGCTTCCCTGGTGGCTCAGACAGTAAATAATCTGCCTGCAATGTGAAAGATCTGGGTTCTATCCCTGGGTTGGGCAGATCCTATGGAAGAGGGCATGGCAACCCACTCCAGTATTCTTGCCTGGAGAATCCCCTTGGACAGAGAAGCCTGGCAGGCTACAGTTCATGGGGTCACAAAAAGTCAGACATGACTGAGTGATTAAGCACAGCACATGTTCCTTCTGCAACCAATTTGTTGAAGATTTTGGGGATTCCCTGGTGGCTCAGACAGTAAAGCATCTGTCAACAATGCAGGAGACCCGGGTTCGATCCCCAGGTCGGGAAGATCCCCTGCAGAAGGAAATGGCAGCCCACTCAAGTAAAATCCCATGGATGGAGGAGCCTGATGGGCTACAGTCCATGGGGTCACAAAGAGTCGGACATGACTGAGAAACTGCACTTTCACTTTGCACTTTTGTTATAAAAAGATGTTGCATTTTTTTAAATGCTTTTTTGTACCTATTGATAATCATATGCTTTTTATTTTTATTTTTTTATGTGGCATATCACATTTATTGATTTGTATATGTTGAGCCATGCTTACATTTCAGAGATAAATCCCACTTGATCATGATGTATGATCCTTTCAATGTGCTCATGAATTTGGTTTGGGTAATATTTTACTTGGAGCTTTTGTACCTATATTTATGAGAAATTTCAGTCAATAATTTTCTTGTAGTGCTCTTATCTGGCTTCGGCATCATGATACTATTGGCCTTGTATAATAAGTTTATGGGTGTTCCCTCTTCAGTTTTTTGGAAGAATTTGAGAAGAATTGGCATTAATTCTTTAAATATTTGGTAAAACTCACTACTTCTGGGCTTTTCTTTTGGGGGAACTTAATGATTCTGATTAAATCTGCTTACTAGTAGTAATTGGTCTATTCATATTTTTATATTTCTTTCTGATTCACCCTTGGTAATTTATATGTTTCTAGAAATATATATATTTCTTTTAGATTATGCAACACTTTGGCATGTAAATATTCAGGGTACAATCTTATGATTCAATATATTTATGTGATATTAGTTGTAATATCTCATCTTAAATTTCTGATTTTATTAAGGCTTTTTTCCTAGACTAACTAAATTGTTGTCAATTTTGTATATCTTTTTACAAAAGCTGCTTTTTGTTTCACTGATCTTTATTGTTTTCTTATCATTTTTTTAATATGATCTAATCTTTATTGTCTTACTTTTGTTAACTTTGAGCTTAGATTTTTCTTTTTTTTCTCATTCTTTGCATTGTAAATTTGGGTTGTTTATTTAAGATCTATTCTCTTAATATATGTATTTATCATTTTTAAACTTTTATCTAAGAATTACTTTTGCCAAATGTCATAGGTTTTGATATGTGGTATTTGCATATTCATCTATTTCCAGATATTATTATTTCCTCTTTTATTTCTTCTTTGACTGATTGGTTGTCAGGAACATGTTGTTTAACCCCCATATATTTGTAAGTTTTCCAGATTTTCTCCTGTTGATTTCTAGTTTCATACCATATGCTAGGGAAAAAAAAATACTTTATATGACTTTAATCTTATTAAATTTACTAAGACCTTTTTGTGCCCATAACATGATCTTTCCCGGAGAATGTTCTGTGTGGATTGGTGGAGATATGTGTTCTGCTGCTGTTGGATGGAATGTTCTATATATCTATCAGGTCCTTTTGCCCTAAAGAATGGTTCAAGTGCAGTTTCCTTGTGACTTCTGTCTGGATTATCTATCTATTGCTTCTAATTGGGATATTGAATTTCCCTATTTCTGTGTTTTTATGTCTTCTTTCAGACCTATCAGCATTTTCTTAGTATATTAGGTGCTTTGATGTTATAGGTGCACATGTATTTTGAATTGTTGTATCTTCTTAATGAATTGATCCTTTTATCATTATTATAAAGGCCTTCTTGTCACCTGTTACCTTTTTCAGGTTAAAGTCTACTTTTGTTTGAAATAAGTATAGCTATTTCACCTTTCTGGGCTTCCAGTTGCATGGAATATGCTCTTTATTACTTTGCTTTGAACTTACGTGTGTCCTTAAAACTGGAGTAAGTCTCTTATAAGTAGCATGTATTTGAATCTTATTTTTTATTCTACCCAGCCATTTGATGTTTTTTGATTGAATAATTCAGTCCTTTACATTTCAAGTAATTATTGATATGTGAAAACTTAATAACATCAGCTTATTAATTGCTTTCTGGCTGTTTTATAGTTCCATTGTTCCTTTTTTTTCTCTCCTGCTGCATACAGTGGTGGAGTGGTGATTTTCTGTGATAGTATGCTCTGATTCCCTTCTCTTTTTTCCCAACTTTTTAAACTTTTTATTTTGTATTGTGGTATAGCTGATCAGCAATATTGTGGTTTCAGGTGAACAGTGAGGGGATTCAGCCATACATGTACATGTGTGTGCACACTCAGCAGCTTCAGTCATGTCCAACTCTTTGTGACTCTATGGACTATAGCCCACCAGTCTTCTCCATCCGTGGGATTTTCCAGGCAAGAATACTGGAGGGCGCTGATGTGCCCTCCTCCGGGGGATCTTCCCAATGCAGGGATCGAACCTCGGCATCTCCTACATTGTAGGCAGATTCTTTACCACTGAGCCACTGGGGAAGCCCACATACACATATGTCCCTTCTCTTTCTCTTTTGTTAATATATTGTAGGCTTTTGCCTTATGGCTCCCTTGAGGTATACATAAAACATTTTATATATAACAGTCTATTTTATGCTTTATAGAAACTTAACCATGATCATATACAAAAACCCAGCCATATTACAACCCCTTTCATGTTGTTAATGACACAGTTTACCTAATTTTACATTTTATATTTATTAGCAAATTATAGCAGCTATAGTTAACTTTAATATTCTTATCTTTTAACCTGCATACTATAGTTAAGAGGTTAACACATTATCATATTACAGATTAGAGTTTTCTGTGGGATACTTTGTATTTACCCTTAGCAGTATATTGTAGACTTCCATATGTTTTACCCTTATTAATTAGGGTCTTTCCATATCAGCTTGAAGAACTTCTTTTAGAGTTTCTTATAAGATAGCTTTAGTGGTAAAGAATTTGTATCTATTTTCAATCTGTTTAAAAAAGTTTTGTTTTCTCCTTTATATCTGAAGAATAATCCTGCCAGATAGAGTGTCCTTGGCTGGCACTGTTCTTTTTTTATTTCAGAAATTTGAATATACCATTCTATTCTCTCAACTAGTAAGGTTTCTACTAAGAAATCCGCTGACAGGCTAATAGGGGTGGCTTTGTAGCTTATAAACTGCTATTCTTAAGCCTCTTTTAGGATTCTTTCAGTCTTTGAATTTTGATATTTCCATTATAATATTTCTTGGAGAAGATTATTTTGGTTTGAAATAATGAAATAATCCATTACTTTCATTAACTTCAACATTTCACTGTTAATGCTTTCTGTTGTATTCTTTATTTCATTCATTGAATTCTTTAGCTTCAGAATTTCTATTCAGTTATTTCTATTTCTGTCTCTTTATTAAATTTCTCATTTTGCTCTTGTACTGTTTTCCAGAGTTTTGCTGAGTTGTGTTTCTGTGTTTTCATTTACATAATTTAGCTTCCAGGAAACAGCTATTATAAATTTCTTATAGATTAAATTACAGATCTCCATGTCATTTGGGCTTGATTACTGGAGGAATATTATTATCTTTTGGTGACATTGTGTTTCCTTGATTGTTCATGTTTCTTGGAGCTTGGCTTTGATGATGTCACATGAGAAGCAGCAGTCACCTCCTTTAATCCTTACCAGCTCCTTTCAAGTAAGAGTTACTTTCCATTACTCCTGTTGTATAGTCCCTGACTTTCCTCTGCAACCTCATGGATGCACCTGCTCCATGCATCTTGCTCCCTCTTGTGGCATAAACCTTAAACTTTTATGTCTTCTAATGCACCAGGATGGCTGGCTGCTGGAAAACTCTATTTTATTTTCCTGAAGGTGGTACTACAACTCAAGATTGTGGGCCAGTTTCTCTCTTGTCCACAAATCTTGTCCTGTGTTCTGCATATGTTCCTTGTCTACTTGAGCTCACGCCTACTACCACACTCAGGAGTATACACAAGGGGCTGATCCTTCTTGTCATTTCCGTTTTCATAAAATATAATTTTCCATCCTCTCACTTTCAGTCTTTGTGTGTCTTCAGCTCTGCAATGGGTCTTCTTGTAAGCAGAATACAGATGGGCTTTTTAAATCAAATCATCCACCCTATGTCTTTTGATTTGAGCATTTATTCCATTGATGTTTAAAGTGATTACTAATAGGTATGTATGTATTACCATTTCATTATTTGCTTTCTGTTTTTTTTTATTTTTTATAGTTCTCTGTTATTTTTTTTTCTTTTAGTTTTTTCCCTGGTGGTTTGATCACTTTTATTTAGTGGTATGGTTGTGTTCCTTTCTTTCTAGGTCTTGTGTACCTACTGAACATTTTTGGTTTGTAGTTACCATGGAATTCATATATGTTGACCTATAACTATATCTACTTGTTTTAAACTGGTAGTCATTTAACTTCAGACACATTCTAAAAGACCTACTTTTTTTTTAACTCTCTTCCATCACATTTTGTGGTTTGATGTCATATTTTGCAACTTTATGTTTATCCCATCAGTGCTTATTTTAGTAATAATTGATTTTACAAGTTTTTGTCTCTTAATCTTTGTAGTAGCTTATTTAACCACTTGTTCCTCAGCCCTTAGTATATATTTATCTTTCCTGGGGGAATTCTTCCTTTCCTATAGATTTTTACTTTGTATTATAGCTTTTTCTTACCCATTTAGAGAAGAACTTTTAACATTTCTTTTATGGTAGATTTAGTATTAGTGAACTCTTAGCTTTTGCTTGTCTGAGAAGCTTTTTATCTCTTTAAATTCTAAATGATAATTTTCTTCGGTAAGACATCCTAGGATGCAGGTTTTTCTATTTCACCACTTTAATTGTATGTCACTCTCTTCTGGCCTACAAAGTTTCTACAGAAAAATCATCTGACTTTTTTTTTTTTAATATGGCTCTCTGCTTTCTCTTGCTGCCTTTAGGATTCTCTCTTATCTTTAACTTTTGTCATTTTAATTATATGTCTTGGTCTGATGATACCCTCTTTCGGACCCTCCATCCTACAGATACGTGAGAAATAATTTTATGTTGTTTAACCACCTAGTTTATTCTATTATAGCAACATGATCTTACTAAGAGAATTGTACTACAGAGAGATATGTTTTTTATTTCATTTCTATACTGATTTATTCTACTTCCCATCTTTATTTGACTAATATATTCTCTTTTCATATGAGTCTTACATACTTTTCCTGGTTCTCATGACAGAAAGTGACTTCACATCCTGGAATGTGAAGTCAAGTGGGCCTTAGGAAGCATCACTATGAACAAAGCTAGTGGAGGTGATGGAATTCCAGTTGAGCTATTTCAAATCCTAAAAGATGCTGCTGTGAAAGTGCTGTACTCAATATGCCAGCAAATTTGGAAAACTCAGCAGTGGCCACAGGACTGGAAAAGGTCACTTTTCATTCCAATCCCAATGAAAGGCAATGCTAAAGAATGCTCAAACTACCACACAAATGGACTCATCTCACATGCTAGCAAAGTAATGCTCAAAATTCTTCAAGCCAGGCTTCAAAAATATGTGAACTGTTAACTTCCAGATGCCCAAGCTGGATTTAGAAATGGCAGAGGAACTGGAGATCAAATTGCCAACATCTGTTGGATGATAGAAAAAGCAAGAGAGTTCCAGAAAATCATCTACTTCTGCTTTATTGATTATGCCTTTGACTTTGTGGACCACAACAAACTGTGTCAAGTTCTTAAAAAGATGGGAATACCAGACTACCTTACTTGCTTCCTGAGAAATCTGTATGCAGGTCAGGAAGAAACAGTTAGAACTGGACATGGAACAACAGACTGGTTCTAAGTTGGGAAAGGAGTGCGTTAAGGCTGTATATTGTCACGCTGCCTATTTAAGTTATATGCAGAGTACATCATGAAAAATGCTGGGCTGAATGAAGCACAAGCTGAAATCAAGATTGCCTGGAGAAATATCAACAACCTCAGATGGGCAGATGACACCACTTTTATAGCAGAAAGTGAAGAACTAAAGACTCTCTTGATGAAAGTGAAAGAGGAGAGTGAAAAAGTTGGCTTAAAGCTCCACATTCAGAAAACTAAGATCATGGCATCTGGTCCCAACACTTCATGGAAAATAGATGGGGAAGCAATGGAAGCAGTGACAGACTTTATTTTGGGGGCTCCAAAATCACTGCAGATGGTGACTGCAGCCATGAAATTAAAAGATACTTGCTCCTAAGAAGAAAATTTATGACCAATCTAGACAACTTATTAAAAAGCAGAGACATTACTTGCCAACAAAGCTCTATCTAGTCAAAGCTATGGTTTTTCCAGTCATCATGCATGGATATGAGAGTTGGACTATAAAGAAAACTGAGCACAGAAGTACTGATGCTTTTGAAGAAAGTTGGAGAAGACTTTTGCAAGTCCATTGGACTGAAAGGAGATCCAACCAGTCCATCCTAAAGGTGTTCAGCCCTGGGTGTCCATTAGAAGGACTGATGTTGAAACTGAAACTCCAATACTTTGGCCACCTGACACAAAGAACTGAGTCATTTGAAAAGACCCTATTATCCAGAGTGAAGTAAGCCAGAAGGAAAAACAAAAATACAGTATACTAATGCATATATATGGAATTTAGAAAGATGGTAATGAGAACCCTGAATGTGAGACAGCAAAAGGAAAGCAGATGTATAGAACAGACTCATGGACTCTGTGGAAGAGGGCAAGGATGGGATGATATGGGAGAATGGCATTGAAACATGTTAATTATCATATGTGAAATCAATCGCCAGCCCAGGGCTGATGCTTGGGGCTGGTGCACCGAGATGTCCCAGGGGGAGGGAATCGGGAGGGAGGAGGGAGGGGGGTTCTGGAGGGGGAGCATATGTAAACCCATGGCGGTTTCATGTCATTGTATGGCAAAACCAACACAATAAAGTAAAGAACTTTTTTTAAAAAAATAAGCTCAATACCACATAGGAAAAAAAAGAAAAAAGAAAAGACCCTGTTGCTGGGAAAGATGGAAGGTGAGAGGAGAAGGGGACAACAGAGGATCAGATAGTTGGATGGCATCACCAACTCAGTGGACAGGAGTTTGAGGAAACTCTGGGAGTTGGTGATGGACAGGGAAGCCTTGCGTGCTGCAGCCCATGGGGTCACAAAGAATCAGACACGAATGAGTGACTGAGCTGAACTGAACTGAGCATGGCAGAAAACATAGTTTTGTCTACATCTTGAGTATTGTTGCCTTACTACCTGAATCTTTTACTTTCAAGTTCAAAATAAGCAAAAACTCATTGCCCCAGTTTTTGGTGCCCACCTCCTGAATGAATCAAGAGTGACCAGAAGTTGGGTCAGTTGATAACATAGTTGCAGCAATTACAATATATGTATCAATTTTTTCCAGAGGGAGAAAGGAAATAGGGACTGATTATCTGAAAGTAGAATAAGGACCATTTCTAAAAGAGAAAGTTTAGATAGAGAAAGCAACAGATCTTCTGTGCATTAGTATTACAAGCACTTTTCACTGAGACCACACATAAAAGTATTCAATTAATGTTTGTTTTCTTAATTCTTTACTTAGAGATTTTCAGTGATGTAAGATTACCTTAGCAGCTTTCCATATTTTTTAAAAATTTTTTTTGTAAATTTGTCAATTAAGGAATGCATTCTTAATTCCTCAAATGGATTTAACATTTGTTGTACCTTATGTTCCATTCCTCACTTTCTCACCTCCAACTGAGCAACTGCAGGTAGTTTCTTTGGCAAAAGTTATACAGGGATTTTCCTCAAAGAATCTGAATACTGTGCTGGAATTGAGTATATAATTCTGAGGTTCATATGATTTGTGATCAGGTTCTATTCATTTTATCACCAGGTAAGTCAGATTTCTCTATAGTTCAATAGCCTCCATTTCACACACTCTTTCAAATATCAAGAGATGACTATGAATGGACATTGTCTATGGTCAAGTGGTATTCAGATGTTGCAAGAGGCAGCAGGTCCCTAAGATGAAATATACCATGGCAGGAAAAACTTAAAAAGTTTGAAAAGTGTACTACAGAAGAAAAGGACAAAGAGCTCTGTATGCAATGCAAAACTTTCTTCTGAAGCAATAAATGGGATTTCAAAAATATAACTACTCCTCTATTTTTGTCCAATGTAAAGAAATATGAAAATAGGCCAAAATTGCCTTGAGAAGACCAAAGAGTTGAAATAAAATTATGCGGACTCATCAGCTTCCTTCCCAATTAACTTATCAAGAATGAGAGACACTATCAAAATTCTCAAAGCCAGGCTTTAGCAATACGTGAACCATGAACTTCCAGATGTCCAAGCTGGTTTTAGAAAAGGCAGAGGAACCAGAGATCAAATTACCAACATCCAATGGATCATCAAAAAAGCAAGAGAGTTCCAGAAAAACATCTATTTCTGCTTTATTGACTATGCCAAAGCCTTTGACTGTATGGATCACAATAAACTGTTGAAAATTCTGAAGGAGATGGGAATACCAGGTCACCTGACCTGCCTCTTGAGAAACCTATATGCAGGCCAGGAAGAAACAGTTAGAACTGGACATGGAACAACAGACTGGTTCCAAATAGGAAAAAGAGTATGTCAAGGCTGTAATTGTCACCCTGCTTATTTAACTTATATGCAGAGTACATCATGAAAAATGCTGGGCTGGAGGAAGCACAAACTGGAATCAAGATTGCCAGGAGAAATATCAATAACCTCAGATATGCAGATGACACCACCCTTATGGTAGAAAGTGAAGAAGAACAAAAGAGCCTCTTGATGAAAGTGAAAAAGGAAAGTAAAATGTTGGCTTAAACCTCCACATTCAGAAAACTAAGATCATGGCATCTGGTCCCTTCACTTCATGGCAGATAGATGGGGAGACAGTAGAAACAGTAGCTGACTTTATTTTTCTGGGCTCCAAAATCACTGGAGATGGTGATTGCAGCCATGAAATTAAAAGACGCTTACTCCTTGGAAGTTATGACCAACTTAGACATCATATTAAAAAGCAGAGACATTATTTTGCCAACAAAGGTCCATCTAGTCAAGGCTATGGTTTTTCCAGTGGTCATGTATGCATGTGAGAGTTGGACTATAAAGAAAGCTGAGCACCGAAGAATTGATGCTTTTAAACTGTGGTGTTGGAGAAGACTCTTGAGAATCCCTTGGACTGCAAGGAGATCCAACCAGTCCATCCTAAAGGAGATCAGTCCTGGGTGTTCATTGGAAGGTCTGATGTTGACGCTGAAACTCCAATACTTTGGCCACATGATGTGAAGAGCTGACTCATTTGAAAAGATCCTGATGATGGGAAAGATTGAGGGCAGGAGGAGAAGAGGACGACAGAGGATGAGATGGTTGGATGGCCTCACCAACTCAATGGACAGGGGTTTGGGTAAACTCCGGCAGTTGGTGATGGACAGGGAGGCCTGGTGTGCTGTGGTTCATGGGGTCACAGAGTCAGACATGACTGGGCGACTGAACTGAACTGAACTGAGATACCATAAGTGAGGAAAATCTGCTAGTGCTATTATTCTGAAGTTTTATTATGGTTATTCCATAGAGAAATCATAGTACTAACAGCTGGAGAATTCAGGACAAGTCACTTATTCTCTTGGGGTCTTATTAAGTCACTAGGTACCATAGTCACTGATTTTCAGCACACTCTGAAAGGAGTTCAGGGTGGAAATCAAGAATGAGATACCCTGTTCTCTGGAAGAAACTGGCAGAACATGTTTTCAGATAATTAGATATTTTCAGGAGAAGATTTTATGTGTCCAAATTATTGCATCTTCTCATATCTAGAAAAGCACTAAATTTATTAACAGAGACATCTGTTCCTCATGATTACCAATCATATCCTGCAAAAATATGTGTTTAATTGCATGTATCTCCCTTTCACCAAAATCATATATATACTGACTTTCCCTGCTACCTCTTCAGATCAGTTTCTCAGGGTTATCTGAGATGTTGTCTCTTGGGCCACAGTCCCAAATAAAACCTAACTCATGATGAGGTTGTGAGTTTTTGTGCTTTTTATTTTATTTTTTTTAGTCAACAAAGTAAAAGCAAGAAATCGGTATCTATACTATGGTAGTAACATCTCTAGTATGCATACTCAACAACTGAATTTTTAAAAATTTGATATAAGAGTTGGGATAAAATTTTCAGTTTGAATATTCAGTGTTGTTCCAAACAAAACCCATGTTTCAGAAAAGCGAATGATATTTGAAAGATACATAATGTAAAATATATCACTAGACTTCAAATGTTAATTTTCAAAAATAAGCATATAAGTTGAATAGAACTTGTATTTCTAAATTACTAAAGTCCACATTGAATTAGAATTATTTTCAAAATTTTTCTTTTGAAATTATCATCTAATAGGTCTTTATATTCAAGATATTTTCATTTAATTTCCATGTTTTCTTTCTGTGTGATAAATGAGGTGATTACAGAAGAAAAGCAGTATTTTCATAAAACTCTTCAGAAAATATACCTTTAGAAAAACCAACATCACTGTGATAATGATTCATAGCTTAAATGTACCCACTTAATCTCCATGAAATTAAGGTTCTCATATTTTCATGTTTTGATACTTATGGTTTCTAAGTAGAGATGTGGTTTAATTTTGAAGGGGAATAATGTGGTTGGTGAATTTTTTAAGTGGTAGCAAGGTGAAAATACACAACATGTAATATTAAAGAACATTATTCTCTGAAAAAATGAAGTATTTTAGCTGGACTTTATCCAGTTATTTGTGAGAAACTACCCAGAGTCCCTTCAGAAAAGCAACATTATCTTTCAAATGCCCTTTTATAATTAAAATATAAACAGCACTTATGTATAAGAGATATTTGTATCCTAAAAACAAATAAAAATGTTTCCTTCACCCTGCACTGAATTACCAGTGGATGAGCAATGTATGTATTTAGAACACAAGGAAAACAAGCAATATATTATACATATAGTGAATTTAATATTTCACAGATGGGGCAATACACCTCTATTTTCCTTTTAAGCACCTATGTTAGTGTACAGCATCAAACGTGTGTGTATATGCATGTGATGAAAAGGGAAATGAGACAGATATGTATTCTGTGCAAGGTTCCAAGAAACTGTTGACCTTATTCTCAACCATCCTTCCTTTAAGCATTCTTGCTTCTTGTCTCTTTCATTTTCTTTAAACCCTGCCTCGAAATATGAAAACTATAGTTTCATAAAATAAGCTGTCGTAAAAATCTGTATATTATACTTCACGATCTCAGAAACCATTGAGCTCCACACAAATACAATACATAAAGTTATAAACATCTAGAAGCAGCAGAATGTCTTCTCAGCAATCTGTGAAGACCACTTGTATTTTTCACAAATAAGAGAAGATGATAGTGATATTTTTACCTGATTTCACGATTTTACTATAGTTGAAGGCAGTGCAATCCTAATCATGTTTTTGAAAGGCAGGTAGACAGTTTATTTTTTTAACTATAAATTTTTACTTTGGTGTGATTTTTTAATTTATTTTTAAATTTGAAGAATAATTGCTTTACAGAATTCTGCTGTTTTCTGTCAAACCTCAGCATGAATCAGCCATAGGTATACATATATCCCCTCCCTTTTGAAACTCCCTCCCTTCTCCCTCCCCACCCCATCCCTCTAGGTTGATATAAATACCCTGTTTGGATTTCCAGAGATGTACAGCCAATTCATGTTGGCTATCTATTTTACATATGGTAATGTAAGTTTCCATGTTACTCTCTCCATACATCCCACCCTCTCCTCCCCTCTCCCCATGTCCTCAAGTCTATTTCCTTTGTCTGTTTCTCCTTTGCTGCCCTACAATTAAATTCTTCAGTACCATTATGTAGATTCCATATATGTGTTTTAGAATACAGTATTTATCTTCCTCTTTCTGACTCACTTCACTCTGCATAATAGGTTCTAGGTTCATCCACCTCATCAGAACTGACTCAAATGTGTTCCTTTTTATAGCTAAGTAATATTCCATCATGTATATGTACCACCACTTCTTTATCCATTCATCTGTTGATGGGCATCTAGGCTGCTTCCATGTTCTAGCTATTGTAAATAGTGCTACAGTGAACAATGGGATACATGTGTCTTTTTCAATTTTGGTTTCCTCAGGGTTTATGCCTAGAAGTGGGATTGCTGGGTCAGATGGTGGTTTTATTCCTAGTTTTTAAGGAATCTCCATACCATCTACCATAGTGGCTGTATCAATTTTTATTCCCACCAACAGAGAAAGAGCATTCCCTTTTCTCCACACCTTCCTCAGCATTTTTTGTAGACATTTTTATGATGGCCATTCTGGCCGGTGTGAGGTAATATCTCATTGTAGTTTTGATTTGCATTTCTCTAATTATAAGGGATGTTGAGCTCATTTCATCTGTTTGTTAGCCATCTGTATGTCTTCTTTGGGGAAATATCTGTTTAGGTCTTTTTCCCACTTTTTGATTGAGTTGTTTGTTTTTCTGGTATTGAGTTGTATGAGCTGCTTGCATATTTTGGAAGTTAATCCTTTGTCATTTGTTTCATTTGCCATTATTTTCCTCATTCTGAGGGTCGTCTTTGCACTTTGCTAATAGTTTCCTTTTCTGTGAGAAAGCTTTTAAGTTTAATCAAGTCCCACATGTTTACTTTTGTTTTGATTTTCATTACTGTAGGAGGTGGATCATAGAGGATCTTGCTTGGATTTATGCCATCGAGTGTTCTGCCTACGTTTTCCTCTAAGACTTTCATAGTTTCTAGTCTTAGGTTTAGGTCTTTAATCCATTTTGAGTTGATCTTTGTGCATGGTGTTAAGAAGTGTTCTAATTTCATAGTTTTACATGTAGCTGTCCAGTTTTTCCAGCATCGTTTATTGAAGAGGCTGTCTTTGCCCCATTGTATATTCTTGCCTGCTTTGTCAAACATAAGGTATGCATAGGGTCATGGGTTTACTTCTGGGCTTTTTATATTGTTATATTGATCTATATTTCTGTTTTTGTGCCAGTACCATATTGTCTTTATGAGTGTAGCTTTGTAGAATAATGTGAAGTCAAGAAATTTGATTCCTCCAGCTCCATTCTTCTTTCTCAAGACTGCTTTGGTTCTTCTGTGTTTCCATATGAATTGTGAAATTCTTTGTTTTAGTTCTGTGAAAAATGCCATTGGTAATTTGATAGGGATCTCAGTGAATCTGTAGATTGCGTTGGGTAGTATGGTTATTTTTACAATATAGATTCTTCCTTACCCAGGAACATGAAATATATCTCCATCTGTTTATGTCATCTTTGATTTCTTTCTTAGCATCTTATAATCTTCTGTGTACAGTTCTTTTGTGACCTTAGGTAAGTTTATTCCTAGATATTTTATTCCTTTTGTTGCAATGCTGATGGGATTGATTCATTAATTTCTCTTTCTCATTTTTCATTGTTAGTGTATAGAAATGCAAGTGTTTTCTGTGTATTGATTTTGTATCCTGCATCTTTGCTAAATTCACTGATTAGCTCTAGTAATTTTCTGATACTATCTTTAGGGTTTTCTACATACAATATCATGTCATCTGCAAACAGTTAGAGATTTAATTCTTCTTTTCCAAACTGGCTTCCTTTTATTTCATTTTCTTCTCTGATTGCTGTAGCTAGGACTTCAGAACTATGTTAAATAATATTGGGAAAGTGTGTACCATTTTCTTGTTCCTGATCTTAGGGGAAATGCTTTCAGTTTTTCAACATTGAGAATATTTGCTGTAGGCTTATAATATATGGCCTTTACTATACTGAGGTAAGTTCCTTCTATGACCATAGAAGGTTTTAATTATAAACAGGTGCTGAATTTGTCAAATGCTTTTCCTGCATCTATTATCATATGGTTTTTATCTTTCAGTTTGTTAATATGGTGTATCACATTGACTGATTTGCATATATTGAAGAATCCTTGCCTTCCTGGAATAAACAAAACTTGATCATGGTGTATGAGCTTTTTGATGTGCTGCTAATTCCTGTTTGCTAAAATTTTGTTGAGAATTTTTGCATGTATGTTCATCAGTGATATTGGCCTGTAGTTTTGTTTTTATGTGTTGTCTTTGTCTTGTTTTGGTATCAGGATGATGGTGGCCTTGTAGAATGAGGTTGGAAGTATTCCTTCCTCTGAAATTTTTTGAAAGAGTGTTAGAAGGATAGGCATTAGCTCTGCTCTAAATATTTGATAGAATTCTCCTGTGAAGCTACCAGGCCCTGGGCTTTTGTCTTTTGGAAGACTGTTGATGACAACTTCAATTCAGTGTTTGTAATTGGGTTATTCACAATTTCTACTTCTTCCTCACTCAGTCTTGGAAGGTTGAACTTTTCTAAGAACCTGTCCATTTCTCCCGGTTATCCATTTTATTGCCATATAGTTGTTCATAATAGTCTCTTATACTCCTTGGTATTTCTTCATTGTCTGTTGTAACCTCTCTTTTACCATTTCTAATTTTGTTGATTTGATTTTTCTCTCTTTTTGTCTGGATAAATCTGGCTAAAGGTTTGCCAATTTTGTTTATCATCTCAGAAAACCAGCTTTTAGTTTTATTAATCTTTAACATTGTTTTTTTTTTTCACTTATTTCTGCTTGAATCTTTATGACTTCTTTCCTTCTACTAATTTTGGGATCTTTTTGTTCTTTTTCCAGTTTTTTTAGGTGTAAAGTTAGGTTGTCTATTCGATGTTTTTCTTGTTTCGTGAGGTAGGATTAGTTCAGTTCAGTTGCTCAGTTGTATCCAACTCTTTGTGACCCCATGAACCACAGCATGCCAGGTTTCCCTGTCCATCACCAACTCCCGGAGTCTACTCAAACCCATGTTCATCGAGTAAATAATGCCATCCAGCCATCTCATCCTCTGTCATCCCCTTTTCCTCCTGCCCTCAATCTTTCCTAGCATCAGGGTCTTTTCAGATGAGTCAGGTCTTTGCATCAGATGGCCAAAGTATTGGAGTTTCAGCTTCAACATCAGTCCTTCCAATTAACACTCAGGACTGATATCCTTTAGGATGGACTGGTTGGATCTCCTTGAAGTCCAAGGGACTCTCAAGAGTCTTCTCCAACACCACAGTTCAAAAGCATAAATTCTTGGTGCTCAGCTTTCTTCACTGTCCAACTCTCACATGCATACATGACCACTGGAAAAACCATAGCCTTGACTAGATGGACCTTTGTTGGCAAAGTAATGACTCTGCTTTTTAATATGATGTATAGGTTGGTCATAACTTTCCTTCCAAGGAGTAAGCGTCTTTTAATTTCATGGCTGCAATCACTATCTGCAGTGATTTTGGAGCCCAGAAAAATAAAGCCAGCTAGTGTTTCCCCATCTATCTGCCATGAAGTGAAGGGACCAGATGCCATGATCTTAGTTTTCTGAATGTGGAGCTTTAAGCCAACTTTTTCACTCACCTCTTTCACTTTCATCAAGAGGCTCTTTAGTTATTTTTCACTTTCTGCCATAAGGGTGGTGTCATCTGCATATCTGAAGTTATCGATATTTCTCCTGGCAATCTTGATTCCAGCTTGTGCTTCCTCCAGCCCAGCATTTCTCATGATATACTCTACATAGAAGTTAAATAAGCAGAGTGACAATATACAGCCTTGACGTTCTCCTTTTCCTATTTGGAACCAATCTGTTGTTCCATGTCCAGTTCTAACTGTTGCTTCCTGACCTGCATACAAGTTTCTCAAGAGGCTGGTCAGGTGGTCTGGTATGTTCATCTCTTTCAGAATTTTCCAAAGTTTATTTTGATCCACACAGAGGTAGGATTGTATTGCTATAAACTTCCCTCTTAGAACTGCTTTTGCTGCATCCCATAGGTTTTGAGTTGTCGTGTTTTCATTGTCATTTGTTTCCAGAATGTTTTTAATTTTCCCCTTTGATTTCTTCAGTAACCTGTTGATTATTTAGAAATGTGTTGTTTAATTTCCATGTGCTTTTGTTTCTTAGAGTTTTTTTTTTTTCTTCTTGTAATTGATGTCAAGTCTCAGTGTTATGGTCAGAGAAGATGCATAATATGATTTCAGTTTTCTTAAATTTACTGAGATTTGATTTGTAACCCAATATGTGTTCTATCTTGGAGAATGTTCCATGTGCATGTGAGGTGTATTCTTCTGCACTTGGATGGAATGTCCTGAAGATATCAATGAGGTCCATCTCATCTAACATATCATTTAAGACTTGTGTTTTCTTATTTCCTGTTTTGATGATCTGTCCATTGGTGTGAGTGGGGTGTTAAAGTCACCTACTATTATTGTGTTACTGTCAATTTCTCCTTTTATGTCTGTTAGTATTTGTCTTATGTATTGAGTGCTCCTATGTTGGGTGCATAGATATTTACAATTGTTATGTCTTCCTCTTGGATTGGCCCCTTGATTATTATGTAGTATCCTTTGTTAGCTCTTGTAATCTTCTTTATTTTAAGGTCTATATTGTCTGATATGAAGATTTCTACTCCCACTTTCTTTTGCTTCCCATTTGCATGGAATATATTTTCCATCTTCTCACTTTTGAGCTATATGTGTATTTAGGTCTGAAGTGGGTTTCTTATAGACAGCATATATATGGGTCTTGGTTTTGTATCCATTCAGCCAGTCTGTGTCTTTTGGTTAGAGCCTTTAATCCATTTACATTTAAAGCAATTATTGATATATATGTTCCTACTGCCATTTTCTTTATTTTTCGGGGGTTGATTTTGCAGATCTTTTTCCTTCTCTTGTATTTCTTAACTATATAAGTCCTTTTAACATGTTTTTGTAAAACTGGTTTTGTGGTACTGAATTGTCTCAACTTTTGCTTGTCTGGAAAGTTTTTTATTTTTCCATCAGTTTTGAATGAGATCCTTGCCAGGTACAGTAATCTTGGTTGCAGATTTTTCCATTTCACTACTTTAAATACATCCTGCCATTCCCTTCTGGCCTGCAAAGTTTCTGCTGAAAGATCAGCTGCTAAGCATATGGGGTTTCCCTTGTATGTTGCTTGTTGCTTCTCCCTTTCTGCTTTTAATCTTCTTTCCTTGTGTTTAGTCTTTGTTAGTTTGATTATTTGGAGAAGGAACTGGCAACCCACTCCAGTATTCTTGCCTGGAGAATCCCAGGGATGGAGGAGCCTAGTGGGCTGCTATCTATGGGGTCGCACGACTGAAGCAACTTAGCAGCAGCAGCAGCAGCAGTTTGATTAGTATGTGTCTTGGTGTGTTTCTCCTTGGGTTTATCCTGTGTGGGACTCTTTGTGCCTCTTGGACTTGATTGACTCTTTCCTTTTCCATGTTGGGGAAATTTTCAACTATAATTTCTTCAAGAATTTTCTCACGTCCTTTCTTTTTCTCTTCTTTTTCCAAGACCCCTATAATATGAGTGTTGGTGTGTTTGATAATGTCCCAGATGTCTCTGAGACTACCCTCAGTTCTTATCATTCTTTTTACTTTATTCTGCTCTTCAGAAGTTATTCCCACCATTTTATCTTCTAGCTCACTGATTTGTTATTCTACCTCAGATATTCTGCTATTGATTTCTTCTAGAGTAGTTTTAATTTCAATAATTGTGTTATTTGTCTCTGCATGTTTATTCTTTATTATTCTAGGTCTTTGTTAATCAATTCTTGCATTTTCTCCATTTTTTTCAAGGTTTTTCATCATCTTTAGTATCATTATTCTGAATTATTTTTCAGATAATTTGCCTATTTCCTCTTCATTTATTTAGACTTCTGTGTTTTTAGTTTGTTCCTTCATTCGTATAGTATTTCTCTTCCTTTTCATTATTTTTTTTTCTACTTATTGTGTTTGAGGTCTCCTTTACCCAGGCTTCAAGGTTGAATTCTTTCCTCATTTTGGTTTCTGCCTTCCTAAAGTTGGTCCAGCCCTTTCTGTAAGCTTCATACAGGGTGAGATTTGTGCTGAGGTTTTGTTTGTTTGTTTTTCCTCTGATGGGCAAGGATGAGTGAGGTGGTACTCCTGTCTGCTGATGATTGTGTTTGTATTATTGTTTTGTTTGTTGTTTATATGAGGCATCCTGCACAGGGTGTTACTGGTGGTTGGGTGATGCCTGGTCTTGATTCACATGGTTTCCTTTGTGTGAGTTCTCACTGTTTTATACCTCCTAGGTTTAGTTCTCTGGTAGCCTAGAGTCTTGGAGACAATGCTCCCACTCCAAAGGCTCAGGGCTTGATCTCTGGTCAGGAATGAAGATTCCATAAGTGGTTTGTTATAACATTAAGTGAGATTAAAACAAATATACAAAAATGAGAAATCAATGATAAACCCCAGACAAATGGCTGTTATAAAATCAGGCAAATAATAACTAAAATAATGGAATATATAAATATACATATACACCCATAAGCAAAGTCAAAACAGTCCAACAAAAATAAAGTACAATAGATTGACCCAGCAAACATAGGAAATCAAAAATTATATTTGCCAGTTAAGAACAAAACTAACTAAAGCACAAAAAGGAAAATAAAACTAAAGCAAGGTGCCAAGTGGGAAATAAAGTGATGAAAACAAAACTAACAAATATGTTGAGGGAAAGGAAAGAAAGAAAGAATAGATATGCAAAGTTAAATAGAGGTAGATGAAGATTTACATACAGTAAAGATTAACTGCAAGGGGGAAAGGACAGTAGGAAAGGCAAACTAAGGAATAAATGTAGGGAAAAATATAATTGGTTTAAAAAATTAAAAGTTAAATTATATAAAATAGAAAAAAAGGAAAACTCCCCAGAACTGCAAAAGCCCAACATAGAGGCAGGGGTTTATAACAACAATTAAAAATGTGACTGAGAATAAAAAATAAAAAACTTAAAAGCTTAATTAGATTTCATAGTGACATTAAAATCGACACTACAACAGAGGGGATAAAAAGGGAAAAAATCCAAAAGAAACTACAGAACAAATCAAAACATAAGAATAATAAATGTTTCTCTTGTCTTGAGTCACTGCTGTCAGACTCCTTTCCATCACTCGGATTCGCAGCCCACCTCACTTCCCTATGATGCCCTCTAACACTATGCTGACCTCCGGACCTGCTGTGGGGGCAGCTCAGATTTTAATCTGGTCCTACTCCTCTGTGTCTTGCCTCCAATGTCCACAGCTTTCAGAACTAGCATGTTTTCTTTTCTGGGAGCTCTCAATGACCTTTTGTATAGTCCATAAATATAGAGTCTGCCTAGTTGATCATGTGGATTTAATCTGCAGCTTGTACAGCTGGTGGGAGGGTTTGGGGTGTTATTTCTTAGCCATACTGCCCCTGGGTTTCAATTATGGTTTTATTTCCACCTCTGCATGTGGGTCATCCACTGGGGTTTGCTCCTGAAGCTGCCCTGAAGGGCTTGTGTTTGCCCCAGTGAGGGACAAGTGTGGAGGTGGTGCAGCTGCTTGGGTCGCAGGGGTTCTGGCAGCACCAGGTACTCAGGGGAGTTGGCAGCTAGGGCAGCAGGAAATATAGTGCTCTAGAAGGGTACGGCAACCAGTATTGGCCAATGTGCTCCAGTATTCTTGCCTGGAGAGCCCCTCTCCCTGACAGAGAAGCCTGGCAGGCCACAGTCTACAGGGTCACAAAGAGTCAGACACTATCAATGCGCCCCTGTGTGCATGCATTGGCACAAGGCTCTTTTTGCCTGTGGCAGCTCTGCCCCAATGAAAGTTGTGTGTGAAGGTGGGAGCAGCTGCTTGGCTTGCAGGGACCCTGGCGGCACCAAGTATGCAGGGACACAGACTGCCTCCTCCCCAAGAATCGTGGCCCTCTCAGAGTCTTTTTTTTTTGAGGCTCTTGTGGCTGGCGATCAGAAGGTCTCTTTGGCCAATCTTTCTCTATAGCTCTGCCCATTCCGGCAATTAGAAGGCTCCCTTGCCTGGGGTCCTTCTCTGCTGTTCAGTGCATCAGGCACATAGAGGGGCCCCCATGGCTGGAGTCCTACTCAGTATATCCTTATGTCAGGCACTTAAAGAGCACCCTGGGTAGGAGTCCTGCTCTGTAGTTCAGCATGACAGGCGTTTGATGGGCCAGTCTCTCTATTGTTCAGCTGTCAATGCTGGCGTGTGAGGAGAGAGGCTGTGGTGCTGACTCCATCCTCTACACGTGACTCAGCAGTATCGCCTTGCTTCCATGGGTGCCTAGCTTTCCTCCACAGGCATTTCCCACCACAACCTCCTCTCTCATATCCCCTTAATCCATCTTTCTGCAGTCAACAGCAGCTCTCCCTGGTGATTGCTCCACAATCCCTAAACTCCCGTTGTAGCCGCTGCACCTGCCAGAGGACCTGCATCCCTGTCTGGGGCATGACTTCAGCAAGGACGGTCTGATTCCCATTCCATCTAGGCTGCCACAGATCAGCTGTTTCACTCTCAGCCTTAAATGTTTCTCCTCTGACTCGGACAATTGCCCCAATGTGGGGATCGGACCTCTGCTTCAATCTCCCACCAGCAGGGGGTTGAAGGGCAGGTCCAGTCCTACTAAGAAACCTGTTTCCCCCACTAGTTCCTCAGTCCTACAGAGTTTTCCGTGGTTCTATATATTCTTTTCCACTGGTCAGGTACTCCTATCTGCTCTCAGCTGGTGTTCTGCATGCACTTCTGTGTCTGAAGCTGTATTCTGATGGAGAGAGATGTACTCCACGTCCACCTACTCCTCCGCCATCTTGTTCTCCCCTCTTGGTGTGACTTTTGACACAAGAATAATAGTTTCAGATTCATGTTTATGTGTCCCTTAAAAATCAGAATCTCGTCTCTTCCAAAGACTATAACAATTTACATTAATTTACTTACTGATTTCCCCATACCAAGAGGCACGACTTTTTAAGATATTAAAATCAATTACATAGATAAATTAAGTTATTTTAAAAACAGATTTTTTTATACTACTTAAGCACATACTAAAAAGTTCAGCAGAGTCCTTGACAGCATGCATGTTAAGTCACTTCAGTTATGTCTGACTCTGTGTGACCCTGTGGACTGCAGTCTGCCAGGGTCCTTTGTCCATGGGAGTCTCCAGGCAAGAATACTGGAGTGAATTGCCATTTCCTCCTCCAGGGGATCTTCCTGACCCAAGGATCAAACCCACCTCTCTTACATCTCCTTTATTGGAAGGCAAGTTCTTTACTCCTATTGCCATCTGGGAAGCCTTCCTTGACAGCAGGAGAATATTAAGAAATTTTGACCATCTGAGAGGCGGCAAATACTGGGCACAGCTTTCCTTATGTGCTCTTTGTAACTATCCTATAAAATGGTTGTTGTGGTCTGTATTTTATATCTGAGGAAGCTGTGACTCAGTAACAATAATCTGAGCAATACAGTAAGTTGCACAAACAATAAGTAATAAAGCAGGATTGCAATTCAGACTTCTGTTTCTCCAAAATTTGTATTTGTTCACAACTCAGCTGGCTCTCCAGCCTTCACATTTCTATTATTCAGTTTTGAAAGACAGAAAGAGAGCTATGGAGAGAGAGGGAATAGCAATATAACATTGCCAAAATTTTCATTTTCTGAGTATGGACATTAAAAATAAAATGAGCAATTCTCTTCTCTATTTATGCTGAAAATTGTTAGAAAAACTGCAGGGAGGGAAAAGCACAAAAACCCAAACTTTGATTTCTGCAAAATAAAGAGATAAACGTAATCTCCTATGGGCTTCCCAGGTGGCTCAGTGGTAAAGAATCCGCCTGCCAATGCAGGAGATACAAGTTCAATCGCTAGGTCAGGAGGATCCTCTGGAGAAGAAAATGGCAATCTACTTCAAAATTTGCCCTGGAAAATCCCATGAACAAAGGAGCTTGGCAGGCTAATAGTCTGTGGGGTTGCAAAAGAGTCAGACATAACTTAGAGACTGAACAATAATATAATCACCTGTAATATGCATATGCCAAGCTAATTATACCTTCTGATGTTAAACAGAAAGGGAAAATAAAAATGGAAATACATGAAGATGAATTACCAATAAAACTTTGAAAGTGAAAGGTGAAAGTGGAAGTCATCAGTAGTGTCCAACTCTTTGCGACCCCATGGACTACAGAGTCCATGGAATTCTCCAGGCTAGAATACTGGAGTGGGTAGCCGTTCCCTTCTCCAGAGGATCTTCCCAACCCAGGGATCAAACCCAGGTCTCCCGCATTGCAGGAGGATTCTTTACTAGCTAAGCCACCATTAACAGCAACAAAAGTTCACTTCCTGTAGGTGAGAGGCTTACCTTGAAATAATACATTGTCTTCATACAGCACATACAGGAATCAGAGCTAGCAAAACTGTTGGCAGAAACCCTTCTTCACACAAATTAGTTCAGAGAAACAAAAATTGAGAGGTTCCATAAAAACTGCATAGTTTGGTCACAGTGATTTGCAGGACCTTGTTTGTCGTCTCTGTTACAACAAAAATATTTTTAGAGTGTAAAGTATTAAAAAGTGCCCTAGCCAGTCCCTTCCCTTTAATTACTATAGAATATGTACTCCTGACTAGTCCAATGTGTTATAATAGAAAATAGTTCTTTACATTAAAATTTCCCTATTTATTTACTGTATGGTTTCTGTCTCCTGACTGGGCCCTGGAAACAAATGAACTATGCTCTAAATGGAACCAGATTGGTTACGAACTGATAGTTATTGGGACTGGTTAGTAGATGCATATGGGTTTATTATGTTATTATACATCTGTGTATATTCAAAATTCTTCATAGTTAAAAGATAGTTAAAACCAACTTTAAAAAAATATGTCTGTAATGAAACATATGACTATTCATTTTAACTCAGAAAAAAAAGACTGTAAAGAATTTTCCTCACATTTTGCCAAGAAGCAAATTTATGACAAATTTACCAAAAAAATTGCTCTTTAGAATTTCTTATATATCAGAATTGCAGATAAGATATGGTAGATCTAAATACACATAAGTAATAGTTGAATTATTCAGGGACTCAGCATGAAACAAGCTGCACATTCAAATTAGAGTCTTTCAAGAAAATCTTATAAAGAGAATATGTTCAAAGGTGTGTGCACTGTGATGAGATTAATAGCAGAGCTGTTAACATTGGAGGACCCCAAAACATGAGGACAAGTAGATGTTATTAGAACCTAAAGAATACAGTTCTATAAAGAAGGCTACCTTGAAAAATCACAGAGCACAGCGGTCTGGGGCAACCTTTCAAAAGGGACCTGACTTCACTCTTCTCCCCCCTTTGAGTCTCCTGCAGAATCAAACTGGAGACCAGGCAGCAAGGGATCTATCGGTCCATACATGTCAGTATCCTGCGGGACAGAGATCAGAGTGGACTAGGGTGGAAAGTAAATACAGGGAGGTCAAGGAGAAGCTACGACAGAGGTACAAAGGTAGATAGTCAAAAATACTTACAGTGAGTAATCCGGGGTTACAGAGGAAAAGGAAAGGTGAGGGAAGGGGAGAAATCAGGTGTGTGAGATAGATTAGGGTGCAGAGTAGCAAATTTATAGATCTGAGCACAAAGTATGCATCAGAATATGTGGACAGTATTGTAAATGTATAATCACCAAAGCAAAGCAAAATCTTTGTCAAAGACCAGAAATACACACTTCCCAGCAGGAAGAAATATTGTCAAATGGTCTTTCACAGATGTTGTATCTGCCTAGACACCTACCAGCAATGTAGTAGGATTTCTTTTCCTACGCTTTACAGAACTATAGAACTTTTGAACTTGGCTAAGCTGATAAGTAAAAAGTGACATCTTAGTATAGCTGACACTGTTTTTCTTCACTGAATCAAGATTCAAGCTATTTGTTCAGTTCAGTGGTTCAGTCATGTCTGACTCTGCAATCCCATGTTCTGCAGCCTTCCCTGTCCATCACCAACTCCTGGAGCTTGCTCAAACTCATGTCTATTGAGTCAGTGATGCCATCCAAACATCTCACCCACTGTTGGGCCCATCTGTTCCTTCCTTCAGTATTTCCTAGCATCAGGATCTTTCTCAATAAGTCAGCTCTTTGCATCTGATAGTCAAAGTACTGAAGTTTCAGCTTCAGCATCAGTCCTCCCAATGAATATTCAGGATTGATTTCCTTTAGGATTGACTTGTTTGGTCTCCTTGCAGTACAAGGGACTCTCAAGTCTTCTCCAACACCACAGTTTAAAAGCAACAGTTTTTTTTGGCACTCAGCTTTCTTTATGTTCCAACTCTCATATCCATACATCACTACTGTAAAAACCATAGCTTTGACTAGATGGACCTTTGTCAGCAAAATAATGTCTCTGCTTTTTAATATTTTGTCTAGGTTTGTCAAAGCTTTTCTTCCAAGGAGCAAATATCTTTTAATTTCATGGCTGCAGTCACCATCTGCAGTGATTTTGGAGCCCAAGAAAATAAACTCTGTCACTGTTTTCATTGCTTCTCCAACTATTTGCCATGAAGTGATGGGACTGGTTGCCATGATCTTACTGTTTTGAGTGCTAAGTTTTGAGCCAGCTTTTTCCCTGTCCTCTTTCACTTTTTGCCAAGAGGCTCTTCAGTTCCTCTTCGTTTTCTGCCATAAGGGTGGTATCATCTGCATATATTAGGTTGTTGACTCCAGCTTGTGCTTCATCCAATCTGGAATTTCGCATGATGTACTCTTCACATAAGCTAAATGAGCAAGGTGACAATATACAGCCTTGATGTACTCCTTCCCCAATTTGCAACCAGTCTGTTGTTCCATGTCCAGTTCTAACTGTTGCTTCCTGACCTGCATACAGGTTTTTCATGAGGCAGGTAAGACAGACTGGTATTCTCATCTCTTTAAGAATGTTCCACAGTTTGTTGTGATCCACACAGTCAAAGTGTATCCACACTACTATTTGGCATAGTCAATAAATCAGAAGTGGATGTTTTCCTGGAACTCTCTTGCTTTTTCTGTGATTCAACAGATGTTGGAGATTTGATTTCTGGTTCCTCTGCCTTTTTCTAAATCCAATTGCAACATCAGGAAGTTCTTGATTCACATACCGTTGAAGCCTCGCTTGGAGAATTTTGAACATCACTTTACTAGCATGTGAGATGAATGAAATTGTGTGGTAGTTTGAACATTCTTTGGTATTGCCTTTCTTTGAGATTGTAATGAAAACTGACCTTTTCCATTCCTGTGGCCACTGCTGAGTTTATCCAAATTTTCTAGCATATTGAGTGCAGTATTTTAACAGCATCATCTTTTAGGATTTAAAATAGCTCAGCTGTAATTCCATCACCTCCACTAGCTTTGTTCATATTGATGCTTGCTAAGATCCACTTGACCTCAGACTCCAGGATATCTGACTCTAGGTCAGTGATCACATCATCATGGTTATCTGGGTCATTAAGATCTTTTTTTTTTTTGTATAGTTTTTCTGTGAACTCTTGTCACCTCTTCTTAATATCTTCTGCTTCTGTTAGGTCCATACAATTTCTATCCTTTACTGTGCCTATCTTTGCTTGAAATATTCCCTTGGTATCTCTAATTTTCTTTAAGAGATCAAAAATAACATACACATGGCAAAAAATTACATGTTAACATCACTGGTCAGTAGAGAAATTCAAATTAAAAACACGAAATATTACTACATAGCTATTAGAATAACTAAAAGACAGTGATAACGCCAAATGCTGGCATTGTGATAGGGATGTGAAGTTGTATATCCATTCTGGAAAATAGTTTGGCAGTTTCCCATAAACCTAAACATACACCTGTCCTTTGACCTATCAATATACTCTTGGGTATTAGCCCAGAGAAATGAAAACTTATATTAATATAAATGTTCATTATGTCCATAGCACATTTACATTTGTAATAGCTAAAAGTTAAAAACAACCCAAGTGTCCTTCAATGGACGAATGGTTTAAAAAAAAAAAAAAAAACCATGGACATCTTTAATGTGGAAAACAAAGCAGTCAGAAGGAATTAACTATTGGTGCATGCATATCTTGGATAAATGTGAAGGTGATAATGCTGAGTGAAAAAGCCTATCTCAAAGGTATAAATGACTTACATATATAACATATATATGACATTTCCACATATATAACATTTTCAAAATAATATTTTACAGATGGAGAACAAATTAATGATTTCCATATTTCACTAATTTTACACAAATACATGTAAAACTGATGAAATCTAAATGGGTCCTATAAATTATACCAATGTCATTTTCCTGGCTTTGATATTGTATTGTATTAAAAGCTATGCAACATGTTAATGGGGCTTCCCTGGTGGCTCAGCTGATAAAGAATCTGCCTGCAAGTCAGGACACCCAGGTTAGATCCCTGGGTTGGGAAGATCCCCTGGAGGAAGGCGCAGCAATCCACTCCAGTATTCTTGCCTGAAGAATCCACATGGACAGAGGTACCTGGTGGGCTACAGTTCAAGTCGGACATGACTGAGAGGCTAAGCACAGCACAGAACCGCACAACATTACCACTGGGTAAACTGGATGGATGGAACATGGGACCTTCCTATACATTTTTTGCTACTTTCAGTGCATTGATAATTGTTTATATATCATCATATAAATACAAAAGTACTTGATTATTATTTTATATATACTTATCAAAATAAACTTCAAAATGACAATATGAAGAACTATGTTTATACTATGATACTGTTTTGTGGAGTAGGGTGGAGGGAAAATGATATATTTGCTTTTGCCTGCATGTGCATAGAGGAGCCCTAGAAGTATAACAGTGACAGTGAGCACTTGAATATTTGTAGGGTGGGGAAACTGCAGCAAATAGGAGGAGGTTGTATAAAGGTGTATATTTGTTTTTTACACTTTGAACTATGTTAATCTATTTCTTATTTTAAAAAATAAATGATCATTATTCTAGACAGAAAATTAATTCCAATGACTGTGGACTATCTCCAATCATTCATGAAAGAACACAACATCAAAAAAAATTTAGACTATGTAACCTTGGATTTAGGGCAGGTATTCAAATTTAATGACTTCTACTTTATTAAAATTGTACTTTAATGTTATTTATCTTATCTGTAGATTTAGGGAAACTGGACCACTGTGAAGTGCTGGTCTTGAAAATAACACTCAGAAAAACAATTCACTTGTTCACACCAATTTTGCCCAGGTGCCAAAATGAATCTGTTTTTGATTTGCAGTCCTGTGGTTTCAGCATATGCAAAGCATTGTTCTTTAGGACTTCAGAAGCAGGAAAAACAAAGAGATCCCTTAAATAACCTCCACAAATTGAAATAGAATATGCTTTTCTATACTTTAGTGTTCCTTGGGAAATAGACTTGGGTGGTACTAGTTGTACATTTCCCAAAAAAAAAAACAAAGAACAAGAGAAATGCAAATTGAAAAACTCAAAAGAATTTTTGGAATCAGTCAAGAACAAATGAGGGGCCTCGATAAAAATGCACACGCAGCATCTAAGCGCAATTTATTAATGGAGCAAAAGTAAGATGCCAGCCACCAGAAACTAATAGAAATCAATAAGTGTCAATGTGCATAGTACTACTATGATGGAAATCTCTGCTTTTTTATTCATCTTCTACAACAGAGAAAAGTAAAAGTTGGCAACTTAGGATGCTGCTGCTGCTGCTGCTGCGTCGCTTCGGTCGTGTCCGACTCTGTGCGACCCCATAGATGGCAGCCCACCAGGCTCCCCTGTCCCTGGGATTCTCCAGGCAAGAACACTGGAGTGGGTTGCCATTTCCTTCTTCAATGCCTGAAAGTGAAAAGTGAAAGTGAAGTCGCTCAGTCGTGTCTGACTCTTCGCATCCCCATAGACTGCAGCCTACCAGGCTCCTCCGTCCATGGGATTCTCCAGGCAAAAGTACTGGAGTGGGTTGTCATTGCTTTCTCCTTAACTTAGGACAATGAAATATTAAAGATACTCTGAGGTTATTCACCTTCAAAACCGCAGTTATCTGCTATGATAAAGGGTCATTTTTTTTATGTATCGAAGCTTTATGCCTCAAGTTCAGTTCAGTTCAGTCACTCATTTGTGTCCAGCTCTTTGCAACCCCATGGACTGCAGCACATCAGGCTTCCCTGTCTGTCACCAACTCCCTGAGCTTGCTCAGACTCATGTCCATTGAGCTGGTGATGCCACCCAACTATCTTATGTTCTGTCATCCCCTTCTCCTCTAGCCTTCCATCTTTCCCAGCATCAACGTCTTTTCAGACAAGTCAGTTCTTCACATCAGGTGGCCAGGGTATTAGATCTGCAGCTTCAGCATCAGTCTTTCCAATGAACATTCAGGACTGAAGGAATATTTCCTTTAGAATTGACTGGTTGGATCTCCTTGCAGTCCAAGAGACTCTCAAGAGTCTTTTCCAACACCATAGTTCAAAAGTATCAGTTCTTCAGCCCTCAGCTTTCTTTATGGTCCAACTCTCACATCCATACATGACCAATGGAAAAACCGTAGCCTTGACTAGAAAGACCTTTGTCAGCAAAGTAATGTCTCTGCTTTTTCATATACTGTCTAGCTTTGTCATAGCTTTTCTTCGAAGAAGCAAACATCTTTTAATTTCATGGCTGCAGTCACCATCTGCAGTGATTTTAGAGCCCAAGAAAATAAACTTTGTCACTGTTCCATTGTTTCTCTGTCTATTTGCCATGAAGTGATGAGACTGAATACCATAATCTTAGTTTTTTTAACACTGAGCTCTATGCTAGCCTTTGCCACTCTTCTCTTCCACTTTCTTCAAGCAGTTCTTTACTTCCTCTTCATTTTCTGATGTTAGGGTGGTGTCATCTGCATATCTGAGCTTATTAATATTTCTCCCAGAAACCTTGATTCCAGCTTGTGCTTCATCCAGACTTGGATTTCCCATGATGTACTCTGCATATAAGTTAAACAAGCAGGGTGACAATATACAGCCTTGATGTACTCCTTTCCTCATTTGGAAGCAGTCTGTTGTTCCATATCCAGTTCTAACTGTTGTTTCTTGACCTGCATGCAGATTTCTCAGGAGGCAGGTAAGATGGTCTGGTATTCCTGTCTCTGGAAGAATTTTCCAGTTTATTGTGATCCACATAGTCAAAGGCTTTGGCGTAGTCAATAAAGCAGAAGTTGATTTTTTTCTGGAACTTTCTTGCTTTTTCTATGGTCCAACAGATGTTGGCAATTTGATCTCTGGTTCCTCTGCCTTTTCTAAATTCAGTTTCAACATCTGGGAGTTCTTGGGTCATGTACTGTTGAAACCTAACCTGGAGATTTTTGAGCATTACGTTGGTAGCATGTGAGATGGGTGCAATTGTGTGGTAGTTTGAACATTCTTTGGCATTGCCTTTCTTTGTGATTGGAATGAAAACTGACCTTTTCCAGTCCTGTGGCCACTGCCAAGTATTCCAAATATGCTGGCATATTGAGTGTAGCATTTACACAACATCATCTTTTAGGATTTGAAATAGCTAAGTTGGAATTCCACTACCTTCACTAGCTTTCTTCACAGTGATCCTTCCTAAGGCCCACTTCATTTTGAATTCCAGAATGTCTGACTCTAGGTGAGGGATCACACCATCACAGTTATCTAGGTCATTAAAGTCTTTCTTGTATAGTTCTTCTGTGTATTCTTACTGTCTCTTCTTAATATCTCTTGCTTCAGTTATGTCCATACAGCTTCAGTCCTTTATTGTGTCCATCTTTGCATAAAATATTTCCTTGGTATCTCTAATTTTCTTAAAGAGATCTATAGTCTCTGTCTATTGTTTTCCTCTATTTCTTTCCACTGATCACTGAGGAAGGCTTTCTTTCTCTTCTTTCTAGTCTTTGGAACTTTGCATTCAGATAGATATATCTTTCCTTTTCTCCTTTGCCTTTCACTTCTTTTCTCAGCTATTTGTAATGCCTCCTCAGACAACCACTTGCCTTTTTGCATTTGTTTTTCTTGGGAATGATCTTGATCACTGACTCCTGTACAGTGCCACAAACCTCAGTTCATAGTTATTCAGGCACTCTGTCTATCAGATCTAATCTCTTGAATCTATTTGTCAGTTTCACTGCATAATCATAAGAAATTTGATATAGGTCATACCTGAATGGCCTAGTGATTATCCTTATTTTTTTTCAATTTAAATCCTAATTTTGCAATAAGAAGTTCATGATCTGAGCCCTGGTCAACTCTTGGTCTTGTTTTTGCTGACTGGATAGAGCTTCTCCATCCTTGAAAGCAAATAATATAATCAATCTAATTTCAGTATTGACCATCTGCTCAGTAAATCTTTAATTTCCTGTTGATGGGTGTGGCTGCTTTCCTCCCTTTTGTTTGGTTTGAGGCCAAACTATGGTAGGGGTAATGGCACTAATGGTGACCTCCTTCAAAAGAACGTATGCCAACACTATTTTATTCAGTGCCCCTGACCCCACGGTAAGCCTCTGTCAACCCACACCTCAACTGGAGACTCCTGGATGCTCACAGGCAAGTCTGGCTCAGTATTTTGTAGAGACACTGCTCCTTTCTCTTGACACCTGGTATACATAAGGTTTTGACTGTGCTCTCCAAGAGTCTGTTTCCTCACTCCTCTGAAAGTTCTGTAATCAAATCCCACTGACCTCCAAAGTCAAATTCCCTGGGGAATTTGCCAAATCAGTCAGTTTGCCAGATCCCCAGGTTGGAAAATCTACTATGGGTGCAAGAATTTCTTTGGTATAATTATTCTTCAGTATTGTGGATCGTCTTCCCAGTGATTCTATAGTGCAGCTAATGGTGATCTCCTCCAAGAAGATTTATGCCACACGTGGTGCCTCTCAGGTATGTTGCAGCCAGAGCCCCTGTCCCCGTGGCAGGCCACTGCTGACCCATGCCTCCGCAGGAGACACTGAAACACGCAAAGGCAGGTCTGGCTCAGTCTCCGTGGGGTCTCTGGGTCCTGGTGCACACAAAGTTTTGTTTGAGCCCTCTGAGGGTCTGGTGGGTATGAGGTTTGATTCTAAACACGATTTGGCCCCTCCTACTATTTTGTTGAGGCTATCCTTTGCCCTTGGAAGTGGAATATCTTTCTGTGGCGGGATTCAACATTCTCCTGTTGATGGTTGTTCAGCAGCAAGTAGAAATTTTTGAGTTCTTATAGGAGAAGATGAGAACAGGTCCTTCTACTCCACCATCTTATAAGATCAAAGATAATTTTATTTGCTTGACTGTATCAGAAGGCTTGTGGGATCTTATCTTCCCAGGAATTAAACTCATGCCCTTGGCAGTGAAGGGGTGGAATCCAAACCATTGGACTACTAGGGAGTTCTCAAAGCTAATTTTTAGTATTAACTGTCTGTGCATTTACTTTTCTCATTGCTTCTCTCAATATATGTACAAAGCATTCATCAGTTTAGCCAATACTTATAGGAAAGAGGCACAGGCTTAAAGAAACTATGGAAGCAAATTTGAGCTCTAAATTATTTTTTTTTAAGTACAAATAACGTGTGTGTGTGTGTGTGTGTGTTCAGTTGTGTCTGACTCCATGCAACCCATAGCCTGCCAGGCTCCTCTGTCCATGGAATTTTCCAAGCAAGGATACTGGAGTGCATTACCATTTCCTACTCCAAAAGTACACATGGGAACACATTAACATGTTAGCAATTGGACAATCTAACATTACTGGGGAAAAGAAAGTGTCTTGAGCTTCAGTGGCAGCAACCCAGTGAGGCCAGCAGGTCTATTGGAAGGGAGCTATGCAGTGGGAAAATGTCTGGGAATAGTTTCTTTTTTGTGTGCACACTTTTCTTCCATTGAAACTATTGTCATTACTAACATGTCTTCCAAGTTCGGGGACATTCAAAGCAAATATTCAAAGAATGATAACAGCTGACCTCACTGGCCTGAGCTCTCTTCCCCATACATACCAGTTTGGCCCACACTCTCATTCCCCTACAGTTTCTTTTCAAATGTCCCCTTATTAAAGAGAACTTCAGAGGCAGTCCTCACTAAAAGAGCACGCTGCTGTGTACCATTCTGTTTTCTTCCCAGTACTACTACTACTTTCTGTTTTATATTTACATGACTATTGTCTCAATCCCCCTCTAGAATGTCAGCTCCATGACTACAGGGATTGGGCAGTTTGATTCACTTCTGTGTACCCAGTAACTAGAAAAGCAATGACTCAGTAAGTACTTCTTGAACCTTATAAGGATTCTGTAAGTAAATATAGATGCTAACAAAATTGAGTTCCCCAAAGTCATTCATTTACTCAAGGGAAATTTTATGACTCAAAGCCATGTCTCTGAGTTCTAAATTCTGTTTTCTCTGCATGCCACGCAGCTTCTCATATTGATATTGTGAATTCCTTTAAATCTGGAAATTCTCATCAAGTCTTTGTGAAAATGGGGCAATGTGAAGAGTAAGTGTCCACCTAACAGGAGCATGTGCCTTTTTAATTAGTTTGTTAAAGAATTCCCCCTTCATGTACACAAAATAAAACCTTTTTTATCCCAAAAACATACAAAGTATTTAAACATACTTATTTATAATGAGGAATGCTTCCCAGGTGGCTCAGTGATAAAGTATCCTCCTGCCAATCCAGGAGGCATAGCAGAGGCAGGTTCGATTTCTGGGTCAGGAAGATCCCCTAGAGTAGGAAATGGTAACCCATTTCAAGATTCTTGCCATGAAAATCCCATAGACAGAAAAGACTGCCAGGCTACAGTCCATAGTGTTGCAAAGAATCAAAACAACTTGGCGACTAAACAACAAATAATCATGAATAATACAGATACAAAAAATGGTCACTTCTTAGGATAAACCTAGATGTTAATGAAGAAATATTAGTAAATCTATGAAATTAACCATAACCATTTAACAATTTAGTGAACATTTATAGAGTTTCTTTTATAGGTTAGAACCTCTCCTAAGGCCATGGAGTTACAAAGATGAATAAATAATAATCCATGTCCTTAAAAATGTTAAATCTACTTAAATATATAGACATGTTAGTAAAAATACAGTATAATGGAATCAGAGGCCTTCTGTAAGTTGGTATGAGAACAAAGGAAATCAGTAATCAGTTCTGCTATAAGAGCACCAAGCAGAAAAATTGCAGTTTGAGCTGCATCTTAAAAGATGAGTAGACATTCCCAGGTTCAATATTGATAGAGGGAGTAGCAAATATGTAGATCAGGAAAATGACATCTGTATTCCAAGGACTAGGACATTTACTATACCTGGGCATCAGGTACATGAGGGGTACAGCTGGAAATGGGGCTGTCAATAAACACAGCAATACCATTTCAGTGTTCTTGAAATTCAGTAGGATGATGTATATAAAGCCATCAGCATAGTACCTCACTTAGTACTGAAGAAATTCTGGCACTTGTATTGGAATGGAGAAATTGAGATTTTAATATATCCACAATTCCAAAAACATGTCTCTTGGTAACAAAATAAATCCATTGTTTATCAGGATACCCATGTATTTAGAAATGGCATACATATTGTTTACACAGAGGAGTATTCAAAACAAGAGACTCCAGGCAGCAATCTCTTCTGATGTTTTCAGTGAGAACGGATATATGTGACAGGGAGCTGAAGAAGTAATGAAACAATCCTGTATTTAATTAGAAACAGCCAAGATATGGGCTTCACTTGCTTAGATAGCAGGTTGATTTTACAGAGAAGAGGGTGTGAGTTTGGTTTCTTTTCCATTACTCATAACTTGAGTCCTTAGAGAAATGACAAGATAATTTAATTCTTAAACCCTCATTTGGGAGTGTCAATGATAAATGATCGGAAATATTGCTGCTCCCAACACATTACTTTTCTTTTTGGTTCTCACCTCTGTACTCTCTTTTCTTCTCCTCACTCAGCCCCAAGAAACGAACTTGATGTTGGAGTGATAAAGCTTGTCACAATAAATGTAATCTTCTGTCAAAATCATTTCTTTTCCCCCTGCTCATTGTTTCCCCTTAAGAAAAGAACTTTAGCTTGATACTTGCACAGCAACTTCATACTTCTGTATAATGAGAGTCAACAGTAATTAATTCCATTGTTTGTGCCAGTCAGCACAAGAAACTTGTAATTTTCCTTGTCACTGCATGTTACAATCACCTAATAAGCAGCTCTAATGCTGGGCTATTGAATTACACAATAAACAAAAATTTCCCATCATTTAACATTTGTTCAAAGACTGTGCTGTGGGTCCATGAGAGCAGAAAGAAGAGAAATGTGCACTTAGCCCATGAATTCAATCAATGCAAACCACAAATTTTAATTAATTATTTAGGCACCAAAATCTGTTGTTGTTGTTATTATATTAATGCCTAAACCATTTGAGAAGAATATCCTAATCTTGGGTGAAAGCTTGGCCTTTATGGACATAAATGTGCCTAACAAATGGCAACTTTGTATTCTAATTTATAAATTGTTTATTTTGCAGATGAGTAAAGGAAAATACTTGGGGTACTTATGTTTGTCACTCAGGTCTGAAAAAATGTAAGGACTATATTAGGAAGAACAGGGATTAGGAACCTCAATCTTTTGGGCCAGAATGAGGCTGTATGCCTGTAAAATTTTACCATTTCTACCTCTGGACCCATGAAGTTTCAGTCCACATGGCTGCAGCCAAGATTCCCACCAGGTCCTTCCTTACCACAATTTCCATCGAATGTCAGGGACTCAGTCAGAAGCACTGAACAGCCAAGAGCCAGATTAATGCCTTCCTTCTGGGAGGACTGGCTCTCCCCCTCTGGCTCCAGCTGACCATCCCTCCTGACGTCCTTAGGCTTCCTGCCCTGTAGGCTCGTTTAGTTCATTATACCTTCATACCTTCAGAAAAATCTTCCTTCACCACCCTATGCAAAAAGTACAGTAGGCATTTCAAGATGGAAAACAATGATTCCGTGAAGGACCGATGTGTGGAAATTTGTATTTAAAACATTTAATGACAATAGAAGGGCAACGGTGCAGAAAGAGGAGAAAATGGGGTTAACTTTGCTTTCTGGTGCTAAACATTGGGCTCTTCAAGTATCATGACTTTTCATTGTGACCTTTGATACCAAAAATCATCTTAGAATGTATTAGTACATTTTTCTTCTTGAGTAAGTAATATCATGGAGTCATTTTTGATGATTCAGCATCTTGCAGTATCTTATTAAGAACAGAGAGGCAGATTCTTTTTTTTTTTTTTTTTGGTTTTGCCATACAATGACATGATATCGCCATGGGTTTACATATGCTCCCCCTCCAGAACCCCCATCCCTCCTCCCTCCCTCCTCCCTCCCACCGGGAAATCTCGGTGCACCAGCCCTGAGCATCAATCCTGGGCTGGCGATTGATTTCACATATGATAATTAACATGTTTCAAAGCCATTCTCCCATATCATCCCACCCTTGCCCTCATCCACAGAGTCCACGAGTCTGTTCTATACATCTGTGTTCCTTTTGCTGTCTCGCATGCTGGGTTCTCGTTACCATCTTTCTAAATTCCATATATATGCGTTAGTATACTGTATTTTTGTTTTTCCTTCTGGCTTAGTTTACTCTGGATAATAGGCTCCAGTTCCATCCACCTAAGTAGAACTGATTCAGATGAATTTTTTTTTTAATGCTGAGTAATATTCCACTGTGTATATGTACCACAGCTTTCTTATCCATTCGTCAGTTGATGGGCATCTAGGTTGCTTCCATGTCCTGGCTATTGTAAACAATGTGGCGATGAACACTGGGGTACACGTGTCTCTTTCAATTCTGGTTTCCTCGGTGTGTATGCCCAGCAGTGGGATTGCTGGGTCATATGGCAGTCCATCAACAACCTTTTTATCAGTGGATATAGGTTGCTTACATATTTTGGCTATTGTAAGTAATCCTGGAAAAACAGACTGGTTCAAAACTGGGAAAGGAGTATGTCAAGGCTGCATATTGTCACCCTGCTTATTTAGCTTATATGTAGAGTACATCATACAAATGCTGGGCTGGATGAAGTATAAGCTAGAATCAAGATTGCTGGGAGAAATAAAAATAAGCTCAGATACGCAGATGACATCACCCTTATGGCAGAAAGTGAAGAGGAATTAGAGAACCTCTTGATGAAAGTGAAAGAGGAGAGTGAAAAAGTTGGCATAAAACTCAACATTCGAAAAACTAAGATCATGGCATCCTGTCCCATCACTTCATGGCAAATAGATGGAGAAACAATGGAAACAGTGACAGATTTCATTTTCTTGTGCTCCAAAATCACTACAGATGGTAACTGCAGCCATGAAATTAAAAGACACTTGCTCCTTAGGAGAAAAGCTAAGACCAACCTAGACAGCATATTAAAAAGTAGAGACATTGCTTTGCCAACAAAGGTCTGTATAGTCAAAACTATGGTTTTTCCAGTAGTCATGTATGGATGTGAGAGTTGGACCATAAAGAAAGCTGAGCACCAAAAAATTGATACTTTTGAACTGTGGTGTTGGAGAATATTCTTAGGTGTCCCTTGGACTGCAAGGAGGTCCAACCAGTCCATCCTAAAGGAAATCAGTCCTGAATATTCATTGGAAGGACTGATGCTGAAGCTAAAACTGCAATACTTTGGCCACCTGATGCAAAGAGTTAACTCATTTGAAAAAACCCTGATGCTGGGAAAGACTGAAGGCAGGAGAAGGGGACCACAGAGGATGAGATGGTTGGAGGACATCACAGACTCAAAGGACGTGAGTTTGAGCAAGCTCTGGGAGTTGTTGATGGACAGGAAAGCCTGGCATGCTGCAGTGCATGGGTTTGCAAAGAGTTGGACACAACTTAGCAGTGACTGAACTAACTGAACTGAAGTAATACTGCAAGAACATAAGGGTGAATTTTTATTGTTTAGTTGTTAAGTCCTGTCCAACTCTTTTGAAACCCCATGGACTGCCATACTCCTCTATCAGTGGGATTTCCCAGGCAAGAATACTGGAGTGGGTTGCTGTTTCCTTCTCAAGGAGATCTTCCCAACCCAGGGATCAAACTCCTGCTTAGCAGGTGAATTCTTTACCACTGAACCACCTGGAAAGCCCTGAAAAAAAGGGTGAATATATCTTCTCAATTTAGTGTTTTTGTTTTCTTCAGAAAGATACCCAAACATGGAATTGCTGGATAATTTGATAGTTTTACTTTTTTGAGTAACGTCTATACTGTTTTCCACTGTGGTCATACCAATTTACATTTTGACTAACAGTAACAAGGTCACCCTTTTCTCCATGTCTCTGCCAACACTTGTTATTTCTTGTCTTTTTTGTTGATAACCATCAGCCTTTTTTGTGAGGTTGTAATGCATTGTAACTTTGATTTGCATTTCCCTGATGATGAGTGATGTTGAGCATCTTTTCATGTGGCTGTTGGTAATCTGTATATCTTCTTTATAAAAAATGTCTATTCAGGTCCCCAGCCCATTTTTAATAGGGTTGTTTGACTTTTTGATATTGAGTTGTATTAGTCCTTTGTATATTTGGATATTAATTCCTTATCAGATATTTCACTTGTTGATATCAGTCAGTGGTGGTGTTTTGTTGATAGTTTCCTTTTCTGTACAAATGTTTTTTAGCTTAGTGAAGACTCATTTATTTATTTTTGGTTTTTATTCCTTACCAGAAGAGACATATCCAAAAAGGTATTGTTAATACAATTATCAAATCACATACTGCCAATGTTTTCTTTTGGACATTTTATAGATTTAGGCCTTGCATGTAAGTTGTTAATTCATTTTTAGTTTGTTTCTGTATATAGTGTTAGAAAGTAGTCCAGTTTGATTCTTTTGCATATAGCTTTTCAGTTTTCCCAATGCCATTTATGTAAAAATCTGTCTTTTTCCCAATGTGTATTATTGAATTCTTTGTCATAAATTAATTGCTTATACATGTGTGGGTTCATTTCTAGTCTCTTCAATATGTTCTATTGATTTATGTGTTTGTTTTATGCCAGCACTATACTGTTTTAATTTACTATAGCTTTGAAGTATTGTTTTAAATCAGGGAGCATGATGCCTCTAGCTTTGTTCTTTCTCAAGATTGCTTTGGCTCTTTGGGGTCTTTTGTGTTCCCATAAAAATTTTAGAAGTATTTGTTCTACTTCATTGGTATTTTGACAGGGATTGTATTGAATCTGTAGATTGCCTATGGTCATTTTAATAATACTAATTTTTCCAATCCATAACACAGTATATGTTTCCATTTGTGTCAATTTTCACTTGTTTTGACAATGTCTTAGAGTTTTCAAAGCACAGGTCTCTCACCTCCTTGGTTAACTTTACTCTGGGGTATTTTATTCTTTTGATGCTATTATAAATGGGATTGCTTTCTAAATTTCTCTATGTCATCATTGTTAGTATAAAGAAATACAACCGATTTCTATATATTAGTCTTATATCTTGCAACTTTACTGAAATGTTTATTGTTTCTAATAGTTTTTGGTGGTGTCTTTAAGATTTTCTATATACAGTATCATGTTATCTGCAAACAGTGATGATTTATGTATTCTTTTCCAATTAGGATTTCTTATCATATTTTGTGTGTGTGTGTCTGATTACTGTGACTAGAACAAACATTCAGTACTATGCTGAAAACAAGTAATGAGAATGGACATCCTTATTTTCTTCCTGATCTTACAGAAAATGCTTTCAGCTTTTCAACATTTAACACGATGTTAGCTGAGTTCATCATATGTGGCCTTTATTATGTTGAGATATGTTCCCTCATTACCCAGTTTTTTGATATTTTATCATAAGTGGATGTGGAATTTTGTCAAAAGCTTTTGCTGCACCTATTGAGATTATTATGTGACTTTTATCCTTCCTCTGGTTATTCCAGTGTATTGAATTAATTGATTTGTGGATATTGAATTGTCCTTGGATCTCTGGAAAAAATCCCACCTGATCATAGTGCATGAGTCTTTTCGTGTGTTGTTAAATTTGGTTTGTTAATATTTTGTTGATTTTTGCCAACATTCTGGTCTGTTTTTGTTTGCTTGTTTGTTTGTTTATTTGATGTCTTTATCTGTTTCACTATCAGGGTGATGCTGCCTTTGTAGAATTAGGTTGAAGACAATTCTTCTCTAATTTTCTAGAACAATTTAAGAAAAAGAATTATAAACTCTTCTTTAAATGTTTGAGTGGAATTTACTTGTGAAGCCCTCTGTTCCTGGACTTTTGTTTGTTAGCAAACATTTGATTATTAATTCAATGTAATTACTGGTAATCATTCTATTTATAGTCTTCATTTCTTCTTTATTTAGTCCTGGAAAATTGTGTGGTTTTTAGGAATCCATCCATTTTCTTAGGCTGTTCGACTTATAGGCATTAACTATTTGTAGTAGTATCTTTTATCCTTTATATTTCTGTAGTGTCAGTTATAATTTCTCTTTCATTTCTGATTTTATTTATTGGGCCCTCCCTTTTCTTGATGACTCTGTCTAAAGCTTCATTTATTTTGTTCATATTTTCAAAGAATTGGCTCTTAATTTCAATGCTTATTTCTTCTGTTTATTTAGTCTCTTATTTTCACTCTGATCAATTTAAGTTTCTTTATTCTACTAACTTTAGGTTTGTTTTATTAATTCTTTTATTGTTTATTTTAGGTATAAATTTAAATATTTATCTCAGTTTTTCCTGTTTCCTGAGGTAGGCTTGTTTCACTATAGTTTACCTCTTAGAGTTGCTTTTGATAACTCTATAGATTTTTGAACATTGTGTTTCCATTTTTATTTATCTCAAGGCATTTTTTAAAAAATTTCTTTTTGATTCTTCAGTGGCCACTGATTGTTTAGTAGCTCATTGTTTTGATTCCATGTGTTTGCTTTTGCCACTTTTTTCTTATTTTTGTCTCATGCTGTTGTGGTCAGAAAGGAGGTTTGCTATGATTTCAGTCTCCTTAAATTTACCGAGACATGCTTTGTGACCTAGCATGTGATCTATCCTGGAGAATGTTCCAGGTGCCCCTGAAAAGAATGTGTATTATGCTGCTTTGGGATGGAATGTAACGTATATATTTGTGTGTGTGTATATATATATATATACACATATATGTGTGCTATATTTATATAAATATATATTACAGGCTAAGCCATAGGACAATATCATGACAATGGACTTCAAAAGAGAGGAGTGCATGGTGGTCAGACACAACTGGAAAGAGGCCCATGATTGTCAGCAGGGTGGCAAAAAGGCCAAGCCAAGGTATTTCTTCACATCCACCCATGATGGGAAATAAGCAGAAGAAAATCACTGCTCCTGAGATGGATTGCAAACAAGTTGTTTTCCTCAGAAAACTTTGAGCTTTTATGACATCCTTTTATGAAAGTGTTCATACAATTTTTCAAAATGCTAAAATAATTTAAAATAAAAAGTTTCTTAAATGCTGCTATAATTTCATATTCAAATTTTACATGTTTGTTTTGTAGAGCTAAATAAGATCTTTTAACTAATTATCTATAATTTGCCAATATTTTTTATAACTATCTATATAAGCTATGCTACATTTGTACAAGAATATGAGTATTAATCATACCACTTTATAAGGTAAAAATAAGAAGGCTTCAGAGATTGTTTTTCCCAGATGGAATGGACTGAGTCAAAGCAGCACTAAAGAAAAGAGGAGGATATTAGTAAAAAATTGTTAGTGACACAATGTGCTAAAAGAAGTGAAAAAAGTAAATATTTTCCAAGCCTGCAGTCATTTAAAGAAGCAGAATAATTTCTTTAATATGCATTATTTGTGAGTTTCTGATTAATAACGTTAATAATTGATTCTTTTTCTGAGCATGTTAAGTTGATATGGCATTGAGAAGAGTATATTTTTCATGACCAAAGCCTATTGCAGAATATTAAGGCCTCCTTAAGCAGTAAAACTTTAAGATAAGGTTTTCTTTTAAAATGGTTTATAGAATTGGGATGAGGGAAAATTCTATACTAATAAATCAGTACTGTTTTGTGTATGTGTGTGTATATATATATATATATGTGTGTGTGTGGATAAGATTGAAAGATGGACTGGTCTAATTCATCTTGACTGATTGGTACAATAAGATTGTTCAGTAAAGCCTTAGTGGCTGGTTTCTATTACAAAAGTTATATTAAGACAGACCAAAGAGAAGACATGTCTTGAATTTTTCATTTTAGTTTTGAGTAGTATAGACACAATTTCTGATAGATTGTAACTGTAAGCATAAACTTAGTCAAAAACCTGGTTCTCCTGGGCAAAGAGTTTTTTTTTAAACCTGATGCAAGACACACCACAGGAGAAGTCAGGAATGTGAAATTTATCTGAATGGCAAATATATGGATGTTTTTGCTGTTTGTATTTACATAATAATTTGATATATAAAACCAATTCATTTTATATACCAAAGTATTATTTTTATAAGCTATACAAGTTTTCAGAATAAACTTTTCCCAATAAATTGTGTTCAAATATTGAAAACAGTCTATTTTGTCTGATGTAAGTATCACTACTCTCGTTTTTTTTTTTTCATTTCTACTTACATGAATACTTTTTCACCCTCTCACTTTTGGTCTGTGTGGGTCTTTAGATCTGAAGTGAGTCTCTTGTAAGCAGCATATATATTAGTCTTGTTGTTGCCGTTGTTGTTTAATCAACTCAGTCACTTTATCTTTTGATTAGAGCATTAGTCCATTTATATTTAAAATAATTATTGATAGGTATGTACTTATTGCCATTTTATTCATTGATTTTTGCTTGACTTTATAGTTCTTTTCTGTTCCTTTCTTCTTATTTTGCTTTCTCCCCTAATGATGTGTGTTTTGCCTTATGTTTGGATTATTTTCTTCATATTATATATATCTATTAAATAATTTTCATTGATGGCTTCCATGAGGTTCATGTACAATAAAATATATATATATGTAATTATTTTATGTTGATGATCTCTTAAGTTCATTGACATTCTAAGTACCCTTCATTTTTATTATCCTCCTGTTTAATGTTTTGACATCATTATTTCACATTTTTTGTTTGGTGTATCCCTTTACTTACTATGGGTATAGATGATTTTTCTATTTTTGTCTTATAACCTCCATCTGATTAATAGTTTTATGAGTAGTTGATCTACTACTTTACTATTTGCTTGCCTTTATTTGTGAGGGTTTTTTTTAATTTTCATATTTCTAGTTGTGGGGGTCTCAGCTTAGAAAAATTCTTTGAACATTTCTTATAATGCCAGCTTAGTGGTACTGAACTCTTATATATTTTTTTTTTGCTTGTAAAATCCTTTACCTGTGCTTCTAGTCTGAACAATAGCCTTGCTGGATAAAATATTCTTGTTTGTAGATTTGTTTTCTTTTTCACCATTTAGAATACTTTGTGCTACACCATTCTGGCATGTAGTATTCTCCTTAAAATTGACTAACTGTCTTTTGGGAATTTCCTTGTATGTATAGTTACTTTTCTCTTAGTCCATTTAAGATTTTCCCTTTATATTTATTTTTTGCCATTTTGATTATAATGCATCTTACTGTGGACACTAGGCTCATCTTGCTTGGGACTCTCTGTGCTTCTCAGGCATAGATAACTGTTTCCTTTCTCAGATTAAATATGTTTTCAGCTATTATTTCTTCAAATAATTTCACCACCTCTTTCTCTCTCTTCTATTGGGACCTCTAAAATGTGAATGCTAATGTGCTTGATATTGTCCTAAAAGTCTCTTAAATTATCTTTATTTTTTAAAAATTATTTTTTCTTTTCAAGCTTGGATAGTTTTCACTACTCTGTCTTTAATGATTCATTTCTCTGCATCATCTGATTTACTACTGCTTCATTCTAGTGCATTTTAAATTTTGGTTAATGCATTCTTCAGCTATTTGGTTCTTCTTTATAGTTTCTAAATCTCTGTTAAACTTTACACTATGTTCATCAATTCTTCCCTGAGTTCATTGCGCATCTTTATGATCATTACCTTGAACTCTTTATTGGATAGACTGCTTTTCTCTACTTTGCTTAGTTCTTCTTCAGGAGTTTTGTCTTATTCTTCTGTTTGGAACATATTTCTCTGTCACCTCATTTTGTGTAATTCTCTTTGTTTATTTCAATGTATTTGGTAGATAAGTTACATTTCCTAATCTTGGAGAAATGGCCATATGTAGAAGCCGTTCTGTAGGACCCAGAACCTCAGTGACTAACCTTCCCATTAGTCACAAGAGTTAAATCCTTTAGGGGTGCCCTCTGTCTGGATGGCAGGCACCTTTCTATATGGCAGAGCCAAGTACTGCGTATGTGTTAGCCAGTGGCTAGCTGGTTTTCAGGACCTGCCTCATTCAATGGCTGCTAGCCCATTGGTAAGTGGGGGCTGAATCCTGGGACAGATTCCTGAGGGACTGGTGGGTCCTGGAGCTGATGCCAGCAAGCTAAAAGGTGGGCCCAGGTTCTGGTATGACTGGTTGCTGACCCAGGGGTCCCAGGACTGTCACTGGCTTACTGGTAGGTAGGTAATCCCCTGGTACTAACTAGCTTGAGGAAGGACACCAAAATGGAATGTCCTTGTGTTAGAATGAGCATCCTAAATTTGCTGCTGCCAGCATCTCTGTCTCCAGTGGGTATCCCAGCGGTCTCCTTCCTCCCTGAGATCAACAAATGTGTCTGACTCAGGTCCCTTTAAATTGCTACCTCTGTCTGGAACTCAGAGTATGTGAGATTTCATGTATGCCCTTTTAAGAGCTGACTCTCTGTGTCCTACAGACCTCTGGATTTCTATATGCAAGCCTGCCGGCCTTCAAAGCCAGACAGTCTGGGGTGTTGCCTTCCTAGATGCAGGACCCCTGGTCTGGAGAGATGATATTAAACTCCAACCCTCATTCCTTGGGGATAATCTGTGCAATTATGATTATCTTCTTGTTTGTGGGTCAGCTACCTGGGAGAGTCTTGATTATATTTTCTCTCTGCCCCTCCTACCTGCCTTGTTTGGGGTCCTTCTTTTGATCTAAAATAAATCATAGACTTCTTTTCATAAAGGTGGGGTAGGGATCTTCTTTGTGAATGAAAATAATCTGGCCAGTGCATCTGCCCGTTAGCTTGTGGCTGTTGCTATAGCAAATATCTGTGTATTATGAATACCGCTGAGTAACACAAGCAGTCAAAGATGAAAACAGACTTGATTAAATGCAGACTAAGTGACCTTTGAAATTATTTCATTGCCTCTGAACAGTGGTTTGGGTCATTGTGGACAAAAAGCTACTCAGTGTGTACTTGTGATACTTGGGACTACTCCTACACGAGGTCAGGAAAGCACACTCTATGTGTCTGCTAGACTATTTTCTCTTAGAGATATACACTGGCAGCCACCTTTAGTGTGGAGAAACCCACAGTGAACATTAAAACGCACAGCAAGGTAGCTTGTCTGTGCTTGGCTGCATTTTTCTAGCTGAGTACAGTGACTTATTTACCACCCCAAATTATTTTTCCTTCCAGCACACTTGAATGCTTATGGTAGTTAAAATAATAAAAAATCTTACAGAAATATACAGCACAAAATGCAAGCATACTGTTAATGAAAACTGTTTTTAAAAAAGATCAGTTTTGTTTTAAATAATCTCTTAAATTTCACTCTTCCCCTGGGGCTCTTACATGACTACTTGTGGCATGCCACAGCTCATTTTTGTCTACCTAGAAATATTTGAGTCATAGTTCAAAATTAATCTTTTTTTATCCTCTACTATTCAAAAGTCACATTATTTTAATGTTCTGGGCTCCAACCATCCACAGCACTCAGAAACTTATTTACATTAAGGTGTAAAGGACTCACGGCTAATAGAATATGACAAAACTTCAAGAAGTATTTGTATTTTAAAATAAAGGAAGTGAGTCCTTAATAAATGAACATTGGGCAGGAAACAGGGTATACTTTCTTGAATCTCTTGAATATCAGCATACAATTGATTTTTAGATAGTATCAATAAAACAGGTTCCAAACCAAAAATCTGTCCAGGTCTCACTTTTAACAATACAAAGGATTTTACAGTAGCAAATAATATCAGGTCCTTGCTACTAAAGACAGAAAATGAAGCAAACAGAGTAGAATGCTAAGTTCCCCTGAAAATCACATTGCTCCAAGAACCGTCTCAGATGTCTGCATTATTATGTAATACCATCTTCTTAAGATCTTTTCAAGAGGGACATATTAGCCCTATTTTAGGTATAGGGAAACTGACATTTACAGAAATTGAATAGCATGATCCAAATTGCATACTAATAAGGAACAAAAACAGAAGTTTAAATAGTTTTTCTGCCTCAAAATTCCATGGTCCCTGGATAGACACCTGGTTCATTTTGTCTGAACAGAGGGAATCCACGTTTTAAGCACTGTCTGGACTGAGCACTGCCACGTGGCAGCTTGTTTAATCCTCATCACTAAGCTGTGGAGAAGATACCATTCATCCTACATTAATACTTGAAGACATGAATGTTCAGTTAGGTAAAGGTTAGAGGACTGGCCAGTAATAAACCTGAAACCAAGTTCAGCCTGGATCTGGATTCTAATTCTAAATTTACCAAAGTTTCTATGTCATATATTTTTGTCTCAACTAAAAATGGATGTGCCTGTGTATGTGTGAGTCATTCAGTCATGTCTGACTCTTTGTGACCCCATGGAATATAGCCCACCCGGCTTCTCTGTCCATGGAATTTTCCAGGAAAAATACTGGAGTGGAGAGCCATTCCCTTCTCCAGGGGATCTCCCTAACCCAGGTATTGAACCTGGGTCTCTTGCATTGCAGGCAAATTCTTTATCATCTGAGCCATCAGGGATAATCAAACACAGAAAGCAAAAACTATTTTGAGCAGAATTTTCTCCAATTTATATATATATATTTTTTATCCAAAACAGAGGAGATTCTATAGCACTGCACACTCACTATTGTAGCTACTTGATAAAAGCAATTTTTTTCTTTTATATCTAGTCTAAGTGTTTTGGTTGTAAGTCAGTTTTGTGACTACCAAGTTTCTGTCTCCAGGATTTACTGGGCTTTGTTGTTTGTGGGAACGTTTTAGAATTCTGGGGGTGGGAGGAAGGTGGAGCTAGAGATAGGAGAGGAAAAGAATGGAAACTCTTGGCAAAGAAGGACTTCGCTAATAATACATCCAATTAAAAAACAGAGAAAATATAGTATTAATTTAAAAGTTTAATCTATATAATGAGAAAAAATGCTAACACCTGAAAACATCCTCTTACTTGCCTGAATTTACTTTTCACTCAGAAATTTGACTCCATGTAAAAATAGGCATACGTATCAAGTACTCAAGTTTTTGACATATGTATTTCTCAGTAACTTTCCATAAAAGGGAAATACATCCTGTCATGCATTACTCATCACAGTCAAAGCATTTATATTTAATACTGCCAAATCCAACAGTTTAAATGTACATTTTTATCCATACCAATTCCCTTGGAAGAGGTCAGGGGCATGGTGTGTTTCCTGGCTGTACGAGTGTGTGTGTTTGTGTGTATTAACAGATGGAATCCAAGTGGGTTTACTAAGTGAAATAGATTACAAGGAAAATGTGCTGCCTTCCATATGCTCACAGTTGTTATTTCTTTCTTTTAATTGTTGTTTTATCATTTGCCTTGTATTTTTAATTAACTTTTTTTAACAGAAGACAAAGCCCTTATTTGGATGTAATGTAAAAACAAAGGACTGAATCTGAGAGTCATGCTTTGCTGATTCAGATCCAGAAGTAAGCTATTTGTTTTAGGGTAGACAGGATTTGAAGCATCTGGGAGAAAGCATGTAACAGGAAGTATTTCACAACTTCTGAAGCTAAGACATGAATACAATGTAAACAAGTCAAGAAAACATAATGCATTGTACTTTAAAAAAATACATTTTCTCATCTGTAAGTTTTACATTGATATATATGTGTGTGTGTGTGTGTGTGTATGACACACATATATATCCATCTTGAGGAAACGATAGATATTCTGTCATTAAGCTGTTGTACTCACAGTGTAGTCCATGGATGAGCATCATTGGTGTTTCCTGACCACTTGTCAGAAATTCATCATCTCAGGCTGCTCCATAGACCTATTGAATCAGAATCTGCATTTTAACCAAGTCCCCAGGTGATTCATATGAGCATTAAATTTCAAGAAGCACAACTGTGAAAGGCCAAATCTACTTGCCCTTCCATATTATTCAGGGAGCCCCTTCACACCCAAAGATCCTGCATGTGCAAACATGGCTCTAAGCGCTGTGTATACATATTCTCAGTGGTTCTCACCCTGGTTACACATTAGAATTACCCAGGGAAAATGTTTTAAATAAAACTATCAGGCCTTACTCCAGATAACATACTTTAATTAGTTGGAGACAGGGTCTGAGCAAAGTTCTTTTTAAAGCTCTCCTGATAAACGAAATATGGAACAAAGGGAGAAAACAATTGCATTATCCTATTCAAATTTTACCTGCAAACATAAAGGTGTGTAAGATTACACTTATAGAGGAACTTGCTCGTGGTTGCCAAAAATGCATTTAAACTCGTTTCTCTGATTTTAAACACTTGCTCTTGCATAACCAAGTGTTAGGGGCCTTCAGGCCAATCAATTCTAAACTCCCCATGTATGATTATCCCAACATGCTATACTCTGTGGTAAAGCCTCTGAGAAAAAGGAGAAAAGACAGTGGCATCCAGGACCTAAAAGCTGGGCAAGACTGGGGTAAAAAGATGAATAACCACACAAGTGCTTCTCCCCAAAAGTAGATCAGCCTAGTATTGAACTCATTGAGAATATTCAATGAGCCAAGAATGGGCTGGCAAGTCACAGGGCGAGCTGTGAATCTATACTCACTTTCCCAAACTGGATTAGAAAACGAGGAGATGCGGGTTCAATCCCTAGGTCAGGAAGATCCCTTGGTGGAGGAAATGGCAACCCACTCCAGTATTCTTGCCTGAATAATCCCATGGACAGAAGAGCCTGGCAGGCTGCAGTCCATAGGGTTGCAAAGAGTCAGACACGACTGAGAGTAAGCACAAGCATGTAAGTGTAATAAGAGACAACCAGGTATGTTGACAAAAGTACCCTAAGCACTGCTTCTGGACCAAATAACTTACCCTTTGTGGGCTGCTTTATCACTGTAGTCCCATCACCACATTTGTGAGCAAGAGATATCCCGAAATCTCAATCAGTTATCCCAACGTGAGATGACCAGTCGGAGGCTAATGTGTGGAATGTTCCACAGCGGCAGGGAGGATGTGAGTCATGCCTTTGTGCATCATTTAAACAAGCCATGTGTAGATTCTTTTAAGCATTTGCCATAAATGGCTTCCTATATTGCCATCTGTTCAGTTTAGGTACAAGAAATATTATAAAATCATTCTTGTTATATAGATTTCCAGTTTGCTGTTTTGAAAAGAGTTTCTTTTTTTTCCCTCCTCCTATCTTTTGAAACATGTGCAAATAAGAAGAAATGCACATTTTCTTTTACACACTATGCTAGGAATAGTGTTAAAACAATCTCTCTGTCAGCTGGCCCAATTCTAGGGACTAGGTCTCTCTCAGGGAGCACTGGAAATCCTAGTTTAATCCTAAGATGTGAGTGTTGACTTTGAAAGTCTTATTTAACTGACAGATGTGTGAAATGGCACATAAAAAGCTCCCCACTGGGGACAGTGAAAATGTAAGGAGTAACAGTTAAGGAAAATGGCAATGATATAACCTCACTTGCTTTATTATATATGGTCAGTTTTCTGACACAGAAATTTATTTTGTGATATGTAAGATTGTACTCACATTTATATATGCCTGCTTTTAAAGTAAATGCCAAAATTACACACACTTGAAAGTCTGCCTCTTGGGAAAAACTGCCATATAAATACACCTTATTTCTATGCAAAAAAAAAAGAGCAATGTTCTGTTTAAGTAGTAAATGGTAGTGTTCTACCTTTGAACTATGGATCTATTAACTTCAAGCCAATGACATTTTGAAAAGAAAACTATGATGTGAGAAATCATGGCAAAAGATAAGTAAGTAGCTCTCTCTATTTTGTATGTAAATTCTTTATATTCTAAACTCTGACTTCACTCGATGGCACAATAATCAAAGGTTACAATGCTTTAAAACACTAAAGCTGTAGCACTTTTTTAGAACAAGTGGAGAATAAGAAAATAAGTTTGTAAATATGAAGAAAACCTTGAGTTTTATTATAGGGATCCTCTGCCCTGAATTTGCAGCTCTGAAAAAGCTTCTATTTTAAAATAAATGATAAACCCCACTGCCCATGGTTCATGAATCTCCATGTTCACGGAGCCTAGGGAAGCTGGTACCATTTGCAGTGCCCAGAAAGAGGGAGTCCAGTTTTGAGTGCTGAGCACCTGCTGCCTCCGCACAACTCAGAGGCGCTCTGCCCCCTGGTGGACGGTTCAAACACAGGCTTTTAAGAAAAGATTTGGAGCCATCATTTCTCCCATCTTCCTACCAGCCTCTTCTCATCTGAAAACTCAAGTAGATGCCCCACGTTGAAAGCTTTTTTTTTTTTTCATTCATTTAGGCCAAAAATTTCCTTTGGTTATAATATAAACCTCAGGAATGCCTAATCAGTCCATCACAGCTAAAATAAGAACCGTATGAGTTCAACCCCTTATCATTGGTTATCACGGCTTTGCACAGGTAAGAAAAAAGCAGAGAAGTGGAAAATGAGACGCTGAGAGAAGACATGCATGTGGTGAGGGCCTTTGGACACTAGGAAACAACTGGAAATCTCTAGACAAGAAAGAGGAAAGAGGGTTTAAAAATCAATGAGAGGAGCTACAGGAAATGAAATATTTGGCAATTTCCTCTCGGCCAGGAGAGCCACCGCAAACCATCTCTGCTGCTCTCTTTTGGCCTCTTGGCTTTGGATTGCCAGCCCAGAGGATAAGCGTGGTAAGTTCCAAGCCTCAGTTGCTTCTAGTTTAGCCACGTTTCCTCCATTTGGGCTAGCTTGATTTTCTTCAGTCCAACCTCTCTCAAAAAGCCTTCAAGTTTTTCCCTGCTGCAGGTGTCCTGCGTCCACAAAAAGGGCAATGACAAAATAACTGCTAGAGAGGAAGTACCATCTGCTGAGCGATAAAAAGTGTCAGGGATCTTGATAAATGCTCTATGTGTATAAGCTCTAAGCCTTTGCAACAAATCGCAGGTAGGCTGCATTTGAGGAGAACCACACAGCAATACCATGCTCTATTTGCAATTCAAACCTAGAGCTCTCTGATTCCAAAAGCTTTATTTTCTTCCTGTATTCTGATGCTTGGTCTCCTCCTCTTAGGTCTCTGCCCTCCCCCCTCCTCCCAAGCCTGCTTCTAACTCAGCATCTCCTTTTCTGTTTTCTGTATTTGAAGTACCATGTACTGCCTTGGAATCTCATTCTCTAGCCTGAAGACTAAACATTCCTTCTAAGAATGCTGATCTGGAAAATACCTGGGATCATGGAATTGACTTAAACTCTTTGCAGACTGTGTCTAATTCCTTTTCAATTCTTCCTACAGATATAAACTAAATCCCACATATTGTGGCCATATTTGCCAGTCCACCACAGTATCATTTGTCATCAATTAGTCTCTCTTGAAGGCTCAAACTCCTAAACATGACCCAGAATCCAATGAAGCAATCTTTCCATAATCATAGAATTACTCCCCAATGCATTGTAGAACACAAAAGGACTTTTATTTCATTATTTTCCTAAATTTCACTTTCAATTACACATTTTGGAAGGGTGTAAAAGGCAATTTGCAGTCACAGTAACTCCATCAAATGCACATAATCTGAGATTTTGCTGCTTGAGTAAATTATAGTCCACTGTGTTTCCTGAATTAAGAAGATAAAACTAAGATAATAGGAAGAGTGAAGAATATTGTTCTGTAGGAAATTTGTTGAAGTCAATAACCATTCATTCACAGGTACAGTGTCCATTTTTAAAAAGGAAACTCTAAAATTCCTAGAAATACAAGACAATATTGGCATTTGGGGATGAGTATACATTCATATATTTTTGTGAAAACTTGTGCAATTCAACAATATGGAAAATGTTATTTGTTACCACAGCCAATGAAAATATATTTTCATTTCTATGTAAGTTAAATATTTCCATCTCCCATATAATGTTCTGCAAAAAGTCATATGTCTAGTTTATGAAACAATCTATGCTATAGGCAGCAGTAACTGAAAAGAAGCTCAACAGTCTTAACTACATACCCCTGGGATGAATAATATACTTTGCATAACCATGTGCAATGCTGGATGAGGAGTCTAGATTCCTTATAACTACAAGGGTTTGCAAGCTTCTACTTCATACAGGATGCCCCCAATCCAGTTGATTCAGCAAAGGAGTCAAGCAAAAATTTAGGTAGGTCATCTATAAATGGCAAACAACCCGTTTGACTAAATTGACCACATTTTGTTAATACGAGGACAAAATCATTGCAGATGCCCTATAAAGAAATCATTTGTAAGTGGCTATTGGTTTCAATTAATTTTGTTCTCTCAGGCTCCTAGAAGTTGGCTTAATTGCTTCTTAGGCCCAAGAAAATGCCTAACCAAAAGACAAATAATAACATAAAAATAAATTTTGTGCTCTATGCACAGTCCTCTCGGTAGTAAGCTAGATCTCTCCATAGGAGAAATGTCACACAAAACAAACAGAGACGTTGGGGATACAGCAAAAATATAAGATTATCTAATGCCTAAAATTTTCTCTTATTCCAGTGACAGGTGTCAGTGTTGATCAAAATTTTCTTTTGTACTTAGTTTACATGTAAACCTTTGAATAGGATATTTTCAAGAGTTATTATGCCAGAGTAAAGGTCTGCACAGCAGGGAAGCAGTGTACTTCAGCTCAATACATCTATTGTCTGACAGTCTGGACTGGGAAGCTTCAAGCAGGGAATGAATCCATTTTACAAAGACAACTTGCTTCTGCAGACAAAAGGTATCAACTGCAGAAAGCTCTCTAAAGAACAAAGTGTGAATTTTCTTTGGCATAATAAATGTTCCACAGACACATTCGTTTTCCTTGCAGGTAGTCCTTTGGGGCTACTCCATTTTATTTAGAGCATGCATTTTTCATCTTTTAGTATGTTATCTTGCCCTGTACTAGGGAGTCCTCAGAGTAAAATTTGAGATAACAACTAAGTATTTTTGAAATTTGAAACAGAGATAAATTTAAAGTACTATTGATATTATATTCATAGAAGTATCAGGTCAATGACAAATTTCCAAGATTCAAAAGCTTGTTAGTTTCTGGTTGCCCGGTAAGTCTGAGGGTTGGTTCCATGAGTCACAAGGAAACAGGTTCAATTTTAGCTTCTCTAAGCTTTTTGAAAGCCCTTGCTTGTCTTTCTAATAATTTTGTTCCCACTCAGACTTCAATAGCAAGGGAAAAGGTTTTAGGAGTTTTACTATTTTGAAGACTTTTGGAGAAAGGAGCTAGTTCTCTTGGTTACTTTTCATGTTAGCACACAAAGGAATTACAGATGGGAAGGAGAGTGCAAATGACTAGCAGAAAAAAGTCTCATGCATTTAAAATTTTTTACAAGTCAAAATATACATCCTCCTGTTGCCACCCATTCCTTAATTGTATAAGAACTATTCCTATCTCATCTCACTCAATTCCATGGCTCACTCGATTGGGATTAAAAATACTTCTCTTGCAAAGGATATATATACCACATATATATGATATATATATATATGTATATATATATATATATATCATACTCATCAGTTTCATCAGTGGCATTAATAAGAAATATAGCAGCAGCTTGGGCTGAGTCACCCATCATATCCCCCATTTCTGGGGATTTAAATGTGTAAAATGACAGGTACATGAAATTAGGAGGGAAAAGAAAGCAATCTGCAGACTTTGGCACTAGCACACGTAACATTTTGTCTGAGTTGTTAGGAGTGTGGTTTGACAATCACTACATACAAATTAAAAAATTATAAATTTGCAGAAAACAAACAATCCATAGGTGTTGGTTTTCCGTTTAATACTCCCCATCTCCCGTTTTCACCCACCCATCCCATATAGTTTCAATTATAATAAAAATAGAGATCTTAACATCAGAATTTTGCTGTTAACTCTTCAAGGTTTCACTGTGCTATCCAAGCCACACCAAATTCGCAAGTCTCTCCAACCAAGTTTTAAATAAACAAAAACTGAATGAAGATTGAAGGATGCCAAAGTAACTGTTCTTAAAGGAAGCTGTAACACAGAGTTCTCCCCAGAAAGACAGAGTGTTAGTGTCTAGTTCAAGTACTGTCAGGTTGTATGTAGCTCTGTCTCAGACAGGCTCCAGACGGGAACTACAAGTACCTCTAGTTCTAGAGGGCCTCATCCATGATACCAAAGCAGTGCAGGGCTCCCTTTTCCATCAGTTGGTTTTCTAAAAGTTGCAGCCCCCTTGCAATGGGTTGCTGAAGGGTCAGTGCTGAAACGGGTTTGCAGGGAGGAAATGAGCCTTCTCCTCAGCCAGGCAGCTCTATCCTTAGTTTGAATAATTCTCCTTTAGAGCTCTCTTAGGGCTGCCCTGGTTTTCTCAGGATCCACAGCCCTTGCTCAAAAGAGACAGCCTCGTTCCGACCCAGTAACAGTGAAAGAAGAGTCGACCTACCTCTGGAACCAGACACAGCCTGGTCCCCTGAAGGGCGCTTAGGCGACCCCACTGTAATTAACAAGTCAGTTCGTGCATTTGAAGCCTATCAGTTTATGGAAAGCTTGTTTGAAGTCCTCGTTGGACATGGTGTAGATGATGGGGTTGATGAGGGAGTTGAGATAGCCCAGCCATGTGAAGAAGTCAAAGATGGCCTGGTGGAACCAGCAGGACGTGCAGATCGGGATGGTCAGGGAGATGATGAAGAAGGGCAGCCAACACACGATGAACGCGCCCAAAATGATCCCTAGGGTCTTGGTGGCTTTGCGCTCCCTAGCGGCCATGAGTTTCTTCTTCTCCAGCAGGGCGTCGGAGACGCGCACTTTGACTTGGTTCACACACACGGGAGACCCGGATTCGCTGGGTACCTCGGGAGCCCGCGAGTTAATCGAGGTGACCGAAGACGTGGACCCAGGGGAGTCGGTAATCAGCTGGGCTCGGGTCAGACGCTTGCCGGTTCTGTTGGGCGTCTGTTTCAAAATCCGGGAGCGGGCTTCCACATAGATGCGGCCATAGAGGGCGATGAGAAGCAGGGTGGGGAAGTAGAAAGCGCCCACCGTGGAGTAGACGGTGTACAGGACGTGGTCGGTGTTCACCACGCAGTTCGACATCGTCTCGGCTTTGGCCTGCCTCCAGAAGAAAGGCGGAAGCGAGATGCAGATGGAGAAGACCCACACGAGCGCGATCATGACCGCGGCTCTCTTGGGAGTCCTTTTCGCCGAGTACTCCACGGCGTCCGTGATGGCCCAGTAGCGGTCCAAGGCGATGACACAGAGGTGCAGGATGGAGGCTGTGCAACAGGTGATGTCCGACGACAGCCAGAAGTCGCAGACCACCTGGCCCAGCGTCCAGCGGCCCGCGACCGTGTACATGGTGCTGATGGGCATCACCAGGATGGACACGAGCAGGTCGGTGACCGCCAAGGAGGCGATCAGGTAGTTAGCCGGGGTGTGCAGCTTCCGCGTCCGGTACACAGTGGCGATCACAAAGGCGTTGGAGAGCGTGGTGGCCAAGGTGAAGAGCGCCAGCAGCAGGACCACGACTACTTTCCAGGGCAGGGCGATGAAGTCCTGGTAAATGTACTCCTCGGCGGCGCTGCAGTTGTGGGAGGGACCAGCGGAGAGGTTGGCTTGAGAGAGCCCAGTCTGGGAACTCGCGGACGGCGGCTGGGGACACTGAGCGGCCACTGCCTCCATGTCTCTCCTCGCCCGGGGCCCCGGAGCGCAGCTCTGGGGCATGAGGCGCACGAGGATGAGGACGAGAGGACGGCGGAGGAGACCGCAGTCTCGTCCACCCCGGGAGCTAGTCCGTTCTGTAGAGGGTTCCTCAGTTACGCCTCCACCCAGGTTCCCAGACTAAGCGAGAGGTCAAGGGCGAGGCTGGCTGGCAGGTCCCCCGCACCTCCAGTGCGCGCGGCGCTGCCGCCCAGTCTCCGGCCGCTCCCCGCTAAGCCCCGTCTCAACCCCGCGCTGCCAGGGACTGGTCCAAAGAGCCACACTCTCCTCCGGCTCCCACCGGGGCGTCTAGAGGTGGAGAGCTTGGTTTGGTTTGGAGAGGGAGCATTGGCAAGGTGAGATCTCTTACCCCAACTGCTCGGGGCTGAGCGTCTCCTAACCCGGGCGCTCCAGGTTCTGCAGACTCGACCCGCCGGAGTTTGCTAGCTGTCGAGACCAGGGCTTGCAGGCGAGCGAGGAGTCCGGGTCTTGCATTCCCGCCCTCCTCCCCAGGCTGGGGCAGTTTCCTGCGGCGGCCGCAGCCGCCCGAGCTGGATGGGATGAAATCTGGGCACCGCGCGGCGCCGCGCCTCCCGCCGGAGCTGTGCCCTCCCTTCTGTTTTCACCCGCCGGCCGCTCCGGCGAGCTGCCCCGCCGAGACAGGGGGTCGCCAGAGGAGGGACTCGGTGGCTCGGGCTGCGGCTGCTCTCGCCGCGCGGCCGGCGCGCCACCTCTGTCCCCCGGGCACCGCGCGGAGCCTAGCAGCTGAGCGCACGGTCTGGGGAACCTGGCGCTCAGGGCTCACGGGGAAGGGGTAGGTGTCTGGGGGAAGCTGGAGGGACGGGCGGACGCCAGTCCTGGAGGAGCGTGTGAGTGGCGGAGCGGATGGGCTCCTTTTATAGAGTCCGGGTCCGGCCCGCCGGAGCCGCGCGACTCGTGCAGCCGGGCGAGTGCCGACGCCCGCGCCCCATCACCTTCGCTTTTTCTCTCTCCCTCCCTCCTATCCTCCCGCCTGTTCCCTCCCCGCCAAGGAAGCTCCCGCCGGGTCCTACCGCCTTCTCCTCCACTTTCCACCCCCTGGTCCCTCTCCGGATCCGAGCCACCCCCTTGGCACAGCAGTTCTGGCTGGAATGGGGGTGAGGGCGCCCTGTGCTTGCCTCTCTCTTCTTCCCAACTTGCCGCCGGCCCCTTGGGTTAGACCCGCACCTTCAGCCGCGGGCACGCGCACCGCCTTACTAGACTCCGGATCAGTTCCCCTACGAGACTCCCACCTACCGCAGCAACCCCCCACCCCCCCCCCCCAGGCCCCGCCTAGTGCTAGCTAGAGCCAGCCCCAGGCTCTGACCTCTCCACTCGGGAATTTTATCCATCCTCGCGGGCCACACCCAAGTTAGAAGGAGGCGCCAGTAATATCGCCTTAGAAGGAAATGGCCCATCCTGCATTTTATACTTCGGGATTCAAGTCAGAAACCCTTGGTACCATGCAAACTAGCTTTTCATATCTGATTGTAGGAATCTGTACTTTCAGGGTAACCCCACCCCTTTAACTGTGAGTCAACAGGAAAGCAGAGGGCAGGGAGGGAAGAAAAAAAAAAAAAAACACTGCAAAAATGTAAAAGTATCACAAACAGAAGCACACTGAAATTAAACCGACCGCTCCACCTTCCCACTCCAGCCGCTGGGCTTTTGGGTGCCTCTGGAAAACAGTTTGCAATGCCTCGAACGTAGGGCATCAGAATTCGAGAAAGAAAAAAAACCGAAAGAGGCTCTGGGACCAAGACCACCAGCACTACCCCTGTGTCTCCTTGGGTTTCAACAAATACATCGGTGTATCAGCCACGTGTGGCGCCAAGCGCCAAGAACTACTAGTACCTAGATCTCATGACCCGGAGCAGCTGCTGGGCACACCGTCCCTCCTCCAGCCCTCACAGAAACCCAGGTAGAGTAGAAGCACAAGTCCGAGAACATTCAAAGAACAGCACCAGGAAAGGGCCACCGAATTTTCAGCAATGGGAGCTGAGTGATCGCAAATGCGAGTTCCAAGCGCCTAGGTCGTGTTTGGCAGTTAGAGTGCATTCAATAAAAGCGATCTTATGATTGAACTTATTGGGATAAAAGTTAGCGTATTTTAAAGAGAATTCTTCAATTTGGAACTGGACATTATCTGTCCCATCCATTCGGTTTGGAAGAGTCACTGAGATCCTCTGAAAGAACTTTTTTTTGCCCAAGGTGATTCAACCCTAATCTAAGTTCCCTTGATTCATGCCTCTCTAAGAAAACAACCAGAAGGAAAAAAAAAAAAAATCGGGTGCCTGCTCTGTGCTGGAAATTCTAGACATCTGGGATATAAAGTGGGTCTGACCCAGACCTAGTTTTCTTGCAGTTTACATTCTAGTAGAGGCAGACAGGCCGTAATAACAAAAACAACATGTAATTAACATACTTACGTTCATTGTTATGAAGAAAACGAAACACTTGCATGTATTGATAGGGAGGGTACTTCTTTAGGTGGAAACTCTCCAAAGTCATCCTTTGGCTGCAGTCTAGGCTACAGCAGCCAAGCTGGGCATAAAGGCACAACCTTCTCTTTCCTCTCTTCTGTCCCCTAGCGCCCAGCACCGCTCGGGTAAATTTCAGCTTCATTTGCACCGCATTACAAGGGGTCTTGCACCCCACCCACCCAGGTCCGGCCCCTAGCGAATTAATTATTTTGCAAACAGCAACTCTCTCTTAGAAACCGCAGCAAAGGAAAGAGATGCAAGCAAGCCTAAACCACTAGGTGGGGGCGTTGGTCAGGATGGAGCAGAAGTGTGTGTGTGTGTGTGTGTGTGTGTGTGTGTGTGATGGAGCGGGGGTTGGGGGCAGGAGGACGGATATGTATTGAGAGAGCGGGCCAAAGTTAGAGAGAACTGCTTGAAGGGATTCAAGTAGGAGAAAGAAGTCAAAGAGGAATGTTAGAGGCTGCAAGCAGCCTTTCCTTTTGTAAGTTAATTGCTCTTCCTCGGGCTTGGCTTTGGCGAAGTGGGGGACCTGTGGCTTTCTCTAGCCACGCTTTCGCTGCTTCGCGAGTCCCGGACCCTAAATGCAATCTGCCACCCCTGGGCGGAGTTTGTTTTTTTCCCTGTTTGGTTAAGAATTGCGTGAACACACCCAGCCATCACATAAATGGTATTTTGGCAGAGTTTAATGCAGGACTACGTTTCATAACAGGGCTTCCTCGTTTCACCCCCATTTTTTGCGCTTACAAACATATAATATATAGATACCTGCACATGGGCGCATGTTTGTGAAAAATGCCAGAGGCCAGGATCTTTAAAAATCGCTTCTACGTGGGTCGTCCCTGCAGAGGAAGGTCCCCGGGCGGCCCCGCAGTCCCCAGCCGCTCTGGGCAATGTCCTTTCGAGTTTGAGGGAAATGCAGCCGACACAGCGGGAGCGCCAAAGAGGTAATCGCGTTGGGGTACAAAGAGCGCAGTAAAGGTTAGTTTGGTGGAATGGACCTTCTGTTTGGCCACCGGGTACTAAAACTGCAAATCAACATGCTTCCCTCATCAACTCCACACAGGTGACCTTTCAGCAGAAGCTAGAGGAGTTGGAGGATAATGTGGAACCACAGCGACGCCCGTGATCAGACACGAGGCCCGCCTGACACGGCAGACGTGAGCTGCGGAGGGACCAGAGAAACGCCCTTTGCTGCTGCGAAACGCCGGGCGCCTTCCTCCAGGGCCGCGGCGCAGCGCTAACTAGATCAAACGCCGGGAGAGAAGCCCGCCCCACCTCCACACCCTCCGTAGAACTTGCTGCAGAGCGGCAACCCTGGTTTGGCTGGAAGCCAGCCAGCCCGAGGGTCTGTGCGTTTCCAACATCCCTAGACTCCTTCCTGCGTTTCCCAGAAAAAGACTTTAGCTCCAGGGCGCAGGAGCAAAGAACTTGTGAATTTACCTTTGCTTTGCAGGAGGAAAAAAAAAAAAAAAAGCCCAAATTCTCAAGCTCTCCTTGCTTTGCTCCATTTGAAAAATCCACAAGCAGTCCCTAGCCACAAAATGTGGGGCCTGGCAAGCTACTTCATGCAAATCTTGCTTCCTCAGTCTGTGGCCACTGTTTGTTTGTTTGTTTGTCTGGTTTTGATTTTTTTTGGGGGGGGAGGGGGTTGCTGTTGTTTTGTTTTGTATTTGTTTATTTTTATTTTTCTGCTTCCACCTAGGAAATGGGCAGCAGGAGACCAGGAGCTCTGTGCAACCCGTTTCTAGGTTCCTCTTATATTTCATCCAGTACCTATTCCTTAAGGAGAATACCGGTAGCAATGAAAGTAGAAGTCTTCCTTATGTCTTACTTGAAACTACGGAAATATTCTGATAAATGAACATATACACACACATACAGATGTATACATACAATTTTGCAGCCAGACCTTTTGAGGCTCAAATCTCTCTCCATATTATTATGACACAACATTGGGCTTTTGATTTGATTTTTGTGTCATGGTACTTATATGTTGGGTGCTCAATAAGGGATTTTTAAGACAAAGAATAAAATTGAGTGCTTTATTCTCGAAGTGCCAGGCTGGCATAAATTAATCCCTGAGAATTAGTAACTTGGTATGTGTTTGTGTATGAATATAAATATTGTATAAGTTATACATATATTTAAAGAAGGATGCAGACAAAAATCAGAGTACATATATTTGTTTGTGTGGTAGTTGCTTGGTTGTGTCTGACTGTTTGTGACCCCACGGACTGTGACCTGCCAGGCTCATTTATCCATGGAATTTTCCAGGCAAGAATATTGGAGTGGGTTGTCATTCCCTTCTCCAGAGGATCTTCCTGACCCAGTGATAGACATGTTCTAATTCCTGTGTCTCTAGTAACAACTACTTCACTAGTTCCAACAGATACCCACAACAGGAAAATTACTGCTAGTTCCAAGTTAGCCCAGTCCAAACTAGCAGAAGAGCCAGCTCCCAACTTAGATCTCAATCAGGTGTTACATGGCTGAAGATCTTATAAGAAAATGTCCAACGTAAAGCTTAAAGTTATAAAAGCATGGTTGCTTGGGGAGGAGGAGAGCTGATTTCTCTCTCACTGTCTCTCTCTCTCTCTCTCTTTTGGACAAAGAATAAGTTTTAGCAATAGTAAGAAATCTCTGGATAGAAGACCAATGCCAATGAATTCACTAAATTTAGGAACAGCAGCCCGCAGGCTGTCCTGCTCAGGATGAAGTCTCTCCTAAAAAGTGAAATCAGAGCTTTAACAGTGAAGCTGTCCACTGGCTTAAGGAAAGAAGCAATAGAAATTGCCTTTTGCCTTATATTCAGACTAGCAAATATGGCATCACTTTGTGATTCACTCCAGATTTGAAAAAAACAACCCAAGCTCTTTTATTGCTTCTTCACCTGCGCTTAACAAATAACAGCATTATTCTTTCTTGAGGACTATGTGCTATCTAAACCTTACACTACATGGTTCACATACATTCTTTCATTTAATTCTCATAATGGCACTAGGAGCTGTCATTGTTATCCTCATTTTCTGCTGGAGGAAGATGAACTTAGAGAATTTAAGGAAGTCCGCCAATGCCAGACAGCTGGTGGTAGAACTAGCCTCTCTTCATTTCAAAGTCCACCTCTCTGCCAATTGTCTAGATCGCGTCAGCCAGGCTACTCAGCACTGTCAGCCCTTTAGACCATCTTGCCTGTGCCTTCAGCCCATCCCACCTCTGAAGTGACATCAATGTTCATACTTACTTAAATCTCCAAATATTGGTTAAGAACCTACATTTTTTTTTTTCAAGAGGTGGTGATGGTGATGATAAAAATCAGGTAGATGGGTGTACACCACAGTTCTGTTGAGCCAGTGACCATCAATTCCTAAGTATCACTAATAAGCAATCACATACTACATATTTTGAAGTCCACAACCCAAACACTTTAACTTCTTTTCTGGTCTCCATTTAGTTACCTTCAGGATTCATTTCCCCCCCCCCTATCTCATGTACCTTTCTTTTTCTCTCTTCTTCATTCTTCTTCCCTGTCTCCTTATCCTTATCACTTCTTCCAAAGCCTGACACACATACACATTAAATAAAAATCACAACAATAAATTAAAATTTGTTTGGGAGAAATGTGAAATACTGTTCCATTTTTAACCTTGTTAATGTAAATATCAGAAAAATAACCTTAAAAATTCAATGTTTTCCTTTTTCTCCTGTCTGTTGAGTGTAATTGTCTTTTTTTTTTTTTTTTTCTACCAGTGGGTCAAGGACCTAAAAATATAGAGGCCTTTTCCTTGAGAGAAAATTATTCAGAAAAAAGTTCTTTAAAAGAGATCTTTTCGACTAGAAATCAGCAGTTTGATAAGTTCACCTAATAAGAACTTGCCCAAATCAGGAATGTAAACAAAATGAATCTAGATTTCCAAACACTAAAAATTCTGCCCTTTATGCATGGAAAAGCTCCTCCCATGAGGAGAATCTTGTTTCTTTTCTTTATTTTTTATTTTTAAATTTTTATTGGAGTATAATTGATTTACAATGTTGTGTTAGTTTCTGCTATACAGCAAAGTGAATTAGTTACTTATACACCTAAATCCACTCTTTTTTAGATTCTTTTCCCATCTTGGCCATTACAAAGTTTTGAGATGAGTTCCCTGTGCTATACTTTAGGTCTTTATTAGTTAACTATTTTATATATAGTGATGTGTATATATCAACCCCAATCTCCCAGTATATCCCTCCTTCCACCCCCTTCCCCCTGATAACCATAGGCATGTTATCTATTTCAAATCTTATTTCTTCTTACTTTACATACACTTCAAACATGTTTGGCTATGTGTGTTCCAAGACTCCTGATGATTAAAAGCATCACATTAGAAAAGGATGAAAAATTATGTCAGGTAAGCATATTGAGAGTATTATGATGCCACAGCTATTATCATTATTGCAAAATAGTTGAGAGATCATAGGGTAAACTTTAAAAAATAAAAACTTAAAATAATGACAATAAAAACATAATTTGTGTTAACATTTAATAGCATGAAATGTAGTATTAATTCAAGCACTTACTACAAGTGATGTGAAACCAATTTAATCACATCTAAATCAAGAGAGAGAACTTATTTCAAGGAGAGCTGGGCCCTCAAAAATTGAGAGAGGAATTGGGCCACCAGCCAGCTTGGACCAGGATGGAATGCTGTGTTGACTTTTTTCATCTGTTTCACTGTAGACAGACTTTCTCCACCATGCTGAAAACACAGTCATTAATACTTTCTGAGGATTACATTTTACAGCTTCAACCATCCTATAGAAACTAATTTGAATTCCTTCCAAGTTCAGAAATACTGAGAAATGGATTCTGCTACTGAATAAAATATATACCATGGTAGGTTGACATTCTGAAAGTAACAACTGGAAAGACTGAATGTGGTAGAAGCAAGAAGAATTAGACAAACAAAAATCCCAGGGAAGAAAATGTATTGTTTAGAGCTGTTGATGATTTCTGTTATATTTCCTTGAGGCATCTATGGTTCTGGACACAGCCTGTAGTTTAGATTCGGTCCAAGAAGAGGGATTCCACTGAGAAAGAGAAGCAAAGCTTTTGATAGTCATGGGGGCCAGTATGACAGCTTTGAGTCTAGAAATGTCCCAAATGTATGGCTAGTCTTCCTTGTGGACCTTTGCTATGTGTTGCAATTAAACAGGAGACCAAGGAGGTGAGTAGGAAAATTCTAACAGGCAAATTGAAATCCACCCGTTTGGTGTGCTTAGAAGAAAAACTCTCCTGAGGGAGAAGGAGGCCTACAATATAATAGATTGAGGATTCAGAAGAGATAGAGACCGTCCAGGCTCTCAAGCAGAAGGCCAGGATGGCAAGGCTCAGGGAACAGGATGCATCATAGATGGACTAAGTCTAGTTACAAATCAGCATGGACTCAGTTCAAAGTCTGACTGGTCAGGGGAGTCAGTTCCCCATGGATTCTGCCTCACTTAGGAAAGAGTGAATGCTCTCTGGGCAAAATCATATCATCTGGAGCCTCTAGAATCCATTTATATAAAATATCTGATTATAATACTAAAATGATATCTGCACAATAATAAAAATGTGACCAGGAGTAATAACAAGAAAATCAAAACAGTAGAAGTAAATCCATACACAATCCAAATATTAGAGTTAGCAGGAATGGACTTTAAAATAACTGTCATAAGAGGGTGTGCAGAAAAGAACCCGTCCCTACATTGTTGATGGGACTATAAATTTGTGCAGCCACTGTGAAAAACAGTATGGAAGGTCTTCAGAAAACTAAAAATAGAATTAATATATGATCCAGCAGTTCCACTCCTGGGCATATGTCTAGACAAAATTATACATAATTCAAAAATATCCATGCACTCCAATATTCATTGCAGCAACTGTTTACAATGATCACAACCTAAAAGTCCATCAACAGATGATTGGATAAAGAAGATGTGGTACAAATAGTTAGTGGAATATTACACAGTTATAAAAAAGAATGAAATATGCTCATTTGTAGCACAGACCTAGAGATTATCATACTAAGTGAAGAACGTCAGAAAAAGACAAATATCTTATGATATCACTTACATTTGGACTCTAAAACATGATACAAATGAACTTATCTACAAAACATAGAAAACAGACTGTGGCTACCAAGAGGAAAGGAGGATGGGGGAAGGGATGGATTGGGAGTTTGGGATTAGCATATGCAAACTATTATATTTAAATAGAATGGATAAATAGCAAGGTCTTACTGTGTAGCTTGGGAAACTATATTTAATATTCTGTGATAAACAATAGTGGAAAAGAGTATGAAAAAGAATGTATAACTGAATCAATTTGCTGTAGAGCAGAAATTAACACAACATTGTCAATTAAGTATACTTCGATAAAATAAATTAAAAATGTGCTATAGAGTTAGGAGACAAAGAAGACATGTCACATAATTTCTCAGTTTTGGTAAACGTTCCCTGATTGTTAGATGTTAACATAAGGGGAAACTGGGTGAGGGAATGTAGGAATTAAATGTAATATTTTTGTAACTCTTCTTAAATTCTGAAATTCTTTCCAAAAAATGTTTAATTTTTTACCTATGAAAGGACTGAAGGATTTAGGATGATGGATCAGGATAGCCACGAGACATCTTAAAGAATATGTTTTGTGTAATTATGATCTTGGAGCCATGTGGAAGTATGAACCAATAAGAAATAAATTTAATATTTTAAAATAAGTGCAAAAAAGAGGGAGGATTTTTTAATGAATTTTCTTTAGCTACTATTTAGATTTTGTCTGAAAATGTATTGCATGTAATGCAATACTATATACTGTTAGAAGGAAGAGATGATAGATAGGTAGATAATGAATAAAGTAAAATAAATTAAAAGGAATTATGTAGGATTTAATGCAGAGAGCATTCAGTCTTTAGGATCTCATATTCTAATTTAACAACAAAATGAAATTTCCATTGCTACTGCTTATATAGCTCAAAAGTACATCACCAGCTTTGCCAACGATAATTTAGAGATAATGTGAATGCTTTGCATTAATGACTCCTAGTCAATGTGCAATGAATGAATCTGTGTTGCCTTTCCCTACCTCTCCTCTGCAGACCTCAGATGGCCTTTGCCAGCAGAAGGAAAATAGAGGTGGAGCAGGTTTTATGGCAGCCTCTCCTCAAATACACTTTGAGTACATGAAGTAATGAACAGAATAAAAAAATGGATAGGGGAGCATAATGATACAAAAAAAGTTCCATTTTTTTTTTTTGCTAAAATTGTAATTTTCCATGTTTACCTGAAACAAACAGAATTTGGATCTGCAGATTTGCAATTACTTAAATGTACAGGAGGCAGGGATTAAGACCATCCCCAAGAAAAAGAAATGCAAAAAAACAAAATGGCTGTCTGAAGAGGCCTTACAAATAGCTGTAAAAAGAAGACAAGTGAAAAGCAAAGGAGAAAAGGAAAAATATTCCCATCTGAATGCAGAGTTCCAAAGAATAGCAAGGAGAAATAAGAAAGCCTTCCTTAGCAATCAATGCAAAGAAATAGAGGAAAACAACAGAATGGGAAAGACTAGAGATCTCTTCAAGAAAATTAGAGATACCAGGAGAACATTTCATGCAAAGATGGGCTCGATAAGGGACAGAAATGGTATGGACCTAACAAAGCAGAAGATATTAAGAAGAGGTGGCAAGAATACATAGAAGAACTGTACAAAAAAGATCTTCACGACTCAAATAATCACGATGGTGTGATCAACCCCTAAAGCCAGACATCCTGGAAGGTGAAGTCAAGTGGGCCTTAGAAAGCATCACTACAAACAAAGCTAGTGGAGGTGATGGAATTCCAATTGAGCTATTTCAAATCCTAAAAGATGACATTGTGAAAGTGCTGCACTCAATATACCAGCAAATTTGGAAAACTCAGCAATGGCCACAGGACTGGAAAAGGTCAGTTTTCATTCCAATCCCAAAGAAAGGCAATGCCAAAGAATGCTCAGAGTACGGCACAATTGTACTCATCTCACATGCTAGTAAAGTAATGCTCAAAATTCTCCAAGCCAGGCTTCAGCAATACATGAGCTATGAACTTCCAGATGTTCAAGCTGGTTTTAGAAAAGGCAGAAGAACCAGAGATCAAATTGCCAACATCTGCTGGATTATTGAAAAAGCAAGAGAGTTCCAGAAAAACATCTACTTCTGCTTGATTGACTATGCCAAAGCCTTTAACTGTGTGGATCACAATAAACTGTGGAAAATTCTTAAAGAGATGGGAATACCAGACCACATGACCTGTCTCTTGAGAAACCTGTACGCAGGTCAGGAAGCAACAGTTAGAACTGGACATGGAACAACAGACTGGTTCTAAACAGGAAAAGGAGTACGTCAAGGCTATAGATTGTCACCCTGCTTATTTAACTTATATGCAGAGTACATCATGAGAAACGCTGGGCTGGAAGAAGCACATGCTCAAGATTGCCAGGAGAAGTATCAGTAACTTCAGATATGCAGACGACACCACCCTTATGGCAGAAAGTGAAGAGGAACTAAAAAGTCTCTTGCTGAAAGGGGAGAGTGAAAAACTTGGCTTAAGGCTCAACATTAAGAAAACTAAGATCATGGCATCTGGTCCCATCACTTTATGGTAAATAAATGGGAAACAGTGGAAACAGTGTCAGACTTAATTTGGGGGGGGCTCCAAAATCACTGCAGATGGTGATTGTAGCCATGAAATTAAAAGACGCTTACTCCTTGGAAGGAAAGTTATGACCTACCTGGATAGCATATTAAAAAGCAGAGACATTACTTTGCCAACAAAGTTCCATCTGGTCAAGGCTATGATTTTTCCAGTAGTCATTTATGGATGTGAGAGTTGGACAGTGAAAAAGGCTGAGCGCCAAATAATTGATGCTTTTGAACTGTGGTGTTGGAGAAGACTCGAGAGTCCCTTGGACTGCAAGGAGATCCAACCAGTCCATCCTAAAGGAGATCTGTCCTGGGTGTTCATTGGAAGGACTGATGTTGAAGTTGAAACTCCCATACTTTGGCCACCTCATGCAATGTTGGGAAGGATTGGGGGCAGGAGGAGAAGGGGACGACAGAGGATGAGATGGTTGGATGGCATTACCGACTTGATGGACATGGGTTTGGATGGACTCCGGGAGTTGGTGATGGACAAGGAGGCCTGGTGTGCTGCAATTCATGGGGTTGCAAATAGTTGGGCACAACTGAGTGACTGAACTGAACTGAAATGTACAAAATGATTAAATTTTTTTTTTTACTTGCATGTGCCATTGCACGATAATTGAACTCTACTGTGAAACTAAAGGTGAAATTTTAAAATTTGACCATAATTTGCAAGTGAGCTTTTGCTGTTAGTGGACGGTAATATGACTGTATGCATGGTATCTCTTCTGTGATGACAGGCAGCTACTCTATGGCCAGGCCATCTAATAGGCAACGATGTTTTTACATTATATTTTTCATTATTATTCTGCATATCTCAATTTACACAAATTTAAAATCAATTTGGCTACAAAAAATTAACTAGGACACATTTTCATTTTTAATGCAATTACTGAATTTGCTTAAGGGAAAAAAGCATATTCATAAGAATGGCTAACTCATATTTTCTTTAATGCCAGTAACCTTATATCCATAATTTGCTTCAGGGGTTTGCCAGTGGCCAAATCTCACTCTTTTCTCCTCACCAAGTTTGAGGACAAAGCTGTGTTCTATCAGCTCTTCATAAAGTTCCCCAGATTCCTCCATGGATTCCTAAAGGCTCATTTCTAACACAAAAGTAATGGAAACAGCTAAACACATTTTTGATTAGTACTTCCTACACAGTAAAGATTATTTGATGTGATCAGCCCCTCCGAAATGTTCTTTTTCTCAACCTTGAATGGAAAATTCTAGATTAAAGTGATGATTTCTCTTATTGGAAAATTTACTTTGCTATCAAATTTGTGTTCTATACTCAATTTTCTACTCTTATCAGATGATATGTTCATCATGTCTTGGTGTCTTTGTTTCCCTATGGAAGGACATACTTTTTTTCCTGGATGGTTTTGCAAAGTGTTTTCATTATTGTTGTTGTCATATTTGCTATTGTGTGTAAATGTGTCCATTAAAATTTTTGTTTCACTGAACAAGGAAACAAGGTGCCTTAAATCCCTTTTGCAAACTTCTTTTTGAAGGAATGTTTCATTAACTTTAAATTAATTTCAAGTTATTGAGTTTACAACAGAATGCCTGGATGAATTTTCATTTCATTTTAAATATCTGGGGGAGAACAAGATGCTATTTTTTTTTTTTTATCTAGTTTAATGCTTAACAGAGCTTCAGTTACTCTGCCACATGGCCACCTGAGGGTGAAGGAATCTCTGCCCCTGCGCACTTCTTTATACGGCATGCTTTTTGGAAAACTCTGATTTTGTATAGCTGTCTATTAGTGGATTTTCAAACACCAGATATTATACATTTCAATGTTCCTTATTAAAAGTCTCAGGTTCAGGGACTCCCCTGCCGGTCCAGTGGTTATAACTCAGCCTTGCAATGCAGAGGATGCAAGTGTAACCTCTGGTCAGGGAACTAAGATGCCCAATGCTGCAGGCCAGAGCCCGTGTACCGCAACTATTGAAGCCTTCTTGCTGCAACTACTGAGCCTGCATGTCACAACTAGAGGGTCCACACACTGCAACGAAGGATTCCACACGATACAACGAAGATCCTGCGTGCCACAACTAATAACCTGCACAGCCAAATATAAATAAATATAGTTTGTAAAATGTCTCAGGTTCATTCACAGGAGGAGATAACTTCATTTAATCAAAAAAGGCAATCATGCTAGAGCAGGATCTTGAAGATCCATTGCTGCACTGTGGAAAGATCTCAGGGATCCTAGAGGAGAAGTCTTAGTGGCTGTGGCAGGAAAGAGAAGTCCTAAATAAGAACTACCAACCAGTGTGGAAGTATGCTACATTTCACGCAATCTAAGAAGTCATCAGTGGTAAAAAGAACCATTATTTTACGTACGACTAAAAAAAAAATGTTGCCACTGGTTAAATTCACAATCCTTTCTCAATAATTAGAATTTTATGTTACTCCATTGAAAGAGCTTTTCAGACATATGAAAATTTAGATTTTTAAATTATATATCATTTCTTTGTGTACATAAAAAACAAAGTTAATTGGTTAAGGCCTATTCCTGATTTATTTAGGTTGAGAATCTCAGTCTTCTGAGTCATTTTCAACATAGTTGTCAATTTTCATGTTTTCCCACATGAAAATCTGTGTCACCCAGAGCACGAGTAATACAATGTTTTTGTGAGTATATCCCATTGCGATTGCTGCAATTTTTCTACAAAGCAATATTCTGTAGCTTTTTACTCAAGATGTATAAGAAAATGTAGTGAGTGACAACCACATCGCAACCTCCATCAGTAATTATGCAATACAGCCCATTTCAGAGATGTTCAAATATGGAAGAAAATATTCTTCTTAGACTTGATAAAATACAGTGAATTCAGTATATTTAACAGGTTGCATGACTATATGGGTCTTCACATTATTAGCCTTTCTTGTATATTCATTCTAATTTGTATTTGTATAGTCCATTTTGTGTGAGAAAATCAAAATATTTCAAGATATATATATATATATATGTATGTATGTATGTATTTTAAATCCTGAAAGAACTGATGCAGAAAATAATTTTTAAAAAATTACCTTCAATAAGTGGAGCACAGATAAATGTTTGTTTTTTCACCATCTGATGATGAAGTACTGTCTGCAGAGTTTTGACAGAATAAAGCTTACACAAATGGATTTCTATACCCAGGTGAAATGCTTTTCAATCTTGCTATATAAAGGGAACATGAAGACAGTCTTAGGTATGCAAGAGATTATACACTTTAAGAAAATCAAAGCTATATTTATCTGAAAAATTTGGAAGGATATGGACCAAAATGTTATTCCTTGTTATTCTTTGGGTTAGAGGGATTCCAATGATTGTCTTTTTATTATTCTCTTTTGAGTTGTTTTTATTTGAAATTAAGTATGGATTACTATTCCTTTTGATAATTAAAATTTTTATTTTTAGAATATACCTTTAAGTACCTTATAGCAATGCAGTAATAGCATTGTTACACAATACTAATCCCTGGAATTTATTTAATATTATGTAATATGCATATTATGAAAGTGAAAGAGGAGAGTGAAAAAGTTGGCTTAAAGCTCAACATTCAGAAAACTAAGATCATGGCATCTGGTCCCATCACTTCAGGGCAAATAGATGGGGAAACAGTGGAGTCAGTGACAGACTTTATTTTTGGGTGCTCCAAAATCACTGCAGATGGTGACTGCAGCCATGAAATTAAAAGACACTTACCCCTTGGAAGAAAAGTTATGACCAACCTAGACAGCATATTAAAATTCAGAGACACTACTTTGCCAACAAAGGTCCATCTAGTCAAGGCTATGGTTTTCCCAGTAGTCATGTATGGATGTGAGAGTTGGACAATGAAGAAAGCTGAGTGCCAAAGAATTGATGCTTTTGAACTGTGGTGTTGGAGAAGACTCTTGAGAGTCCCCTGGACTGCAAGGAGATCCAACCAGTCCATTCTAAAGGAAATCAGTCCTGAATATTCATTGGAAGAACTGATTGTAAAGCTGAAATTCCAGTATTTTTCACCACCTGATGCAAAGAATTGACTCATTGGAAAAGATTCTGATGCTGGGAAAGATTGAAGGCGGGAGGAGAAAGGGACAACAGAGGATGAGATGATTGAATGGCATCATCAACTCAATGGACATGAGTTTGAGTAAACTCCAGGAGTTGATGATGGACGGGGAAGCCTGGCATGCTGCAGTCCATGGTGTCGCAAAGAGTTGGACACAACTGAGCGACTGAACTGAACTGAATATGCATATTTTGTACAAGTGAAACAAATTTGTTCAGTTTTAATAGTTACTGAAATTGCCCTCTATCTCATAGAAATAAAGTTGTCTAAGGTACAATCTGCATGCCAGAATATAACTGAAACCATGTTTAATTAAAGAGAGTTTATGTACAGATTATGTGGGTATATTTGATGTGTAAGCTTTTCAAAAGTGTAAGAAAAGTTTTCTCCTTATCTGGAAATTATAGCAAGCTGTGTATGTAACTTGACAAAATTGAGTTGAACTTATACCCAAGCATGGAAAACATAAGCCTCCCCTGATGAGCTCAGATGGTAAAGAATCTGCTTGCAGTACAGGAGACCTGGGTTCAATCTCTGGTTTGGGAAGATCCCCTGGAGAAGAGAATGGCTAAACACTCCAGTATTCTTGCCTGGAGAATCCCATGACCAGAGGAGCCTGGAGGGCTGTTTGCATTTCAGCAGAAACTTTTGCTGTGCATTTAAAATTATATTTAGTAATTGTAGCTTATCATCTATATATCATAACCTATAAAATTTGCAGCTTAGAAATATTTCTGAAAAGAATGGACTGATTTAAACACTATAAAATTTCATCATAATTTCATGCTTATATTGAATACAAAGGAGCAGAGGGGATGAACTGAGAGACTAGTATTGGCATATACATATGCTCTGTGTGTAAAATAGCTAGCTAGCAAGAAGCTGCTGTATAGAACAAGAAGCTCAGCTCAGTGTTCTTTGATGACCTAGAGGCTGCAGGAGACAGGCTCAAGAGGAAAAGGATATATGTATACAAATAACTGATTCCCTTTGTTGTACAGCAGAAGCTAACACAACATTGTAAAGAAATTACATTCCAATTAAAAAAAAAAGAATGCATCTCAGGAACAAAATATCAACTTATTCTGAATTTCTAAACACTGTACTTAAAATCATAACAACATTGTATCAATACTGGAATGTCATATCTCAATAAAATATTTTATATCTGTTCAGTCTTAGATCTGATAATAATAATTTTGTATAAAACCTTTTCCTCCAAGGAGCACTTAATAGATTCTTGACAATTTTACTGTTTTTAAAATGGCTTAAATTTAAACAGAACTTTATTAACAGTCAAAGTCAACATTTACTTACAAAATAGAGCAGAAATTCTAATGACCTATGGTTGTGTGAAGATAGAAGTCATGGATTTAGAGCCAAGTAGAAAATTCAGTAAATATTTATATCGTGAGTCAACAACAGCTATTCCAGCCAAAGGCATTTGAAAGTGAAAGTGAAAGTCGCTCAGTCATGTCTCTTTGCAACCACATGGACTATACAGTCCATAAAATTCTCCAGGCCAGAATACTGGAGTGGGTAGCCTTTCCCTTCTCCAGGGTATCTTCCCAACCCAGGGATCGAATCCAGGTCTCCCACATTTCAGGTGGATTCTCTACCAGCTGAGCTATGAGGGAAGCCCAACCAAGGGTATAAAATTCATAATTGCTAGTATAAAGATCTTTATAAAGATGTTTTAAATTTAATAGTTTTCATCTATCATCACAAATTTACTTTGACATTTTCTGAGTGTTGTTGTTAATGTTTCCACATAAGGCTAAAGTCTTTTCAGAGTTTATTTAAATGTATTTGGGATTATTTAAATAAATCATTGGGGATTCCCTGGTGGCTCAGATGGTAAAGTGTCTGCCTGAAATGCGGGAGGCCCGAGTTCAGTCCTTGAGTTGGGAAAATCCTCTGGAGAAGGAAATGGCAATCTACTCCAGTATTCTTGCTTGGAGAATCCCAGGGACAGAGGAGCCTGGCGTGCAGTCCATCGGTTTGCAGAGTTGAACACGACTGAAGGGACTTAGCATGCAGGAATGCATACACGTTTCAATGCTACTCTCTCAAATCATCCAACCTTTTCCCTCCCTCACTGTGCCCAAAAGTCTGTTCTCTACGTCTGCATCTCCATTGCTGTCATGCATATAGGTACACTTTCTCATCTCTTTTGTAGGGAAACAAGCAGAAGTTCTTGGGTGGGACTTCTGGGAAATTCTGTTTGATAACTGAGATGTGGGTTCTTGACACCGTCTTGAAAAGTGAGGGAGCCTTGAGCATGGACACCTCATGCTATGCTGAAGTTGAAGCAATAAGACGGAAGGAGCATAGGTGGCAGTTTATTCCATGAAATTACCCTTTCAGCACTGAACTGCCTACCTCCAGACTTCTTCATCTTTAGTAGGTCACTGCTATTTCCGGACTCTAAACTAGCTGCCAAACACAGTTCCCAACTTACCTAATAGGTAATGTAGACTCTTCATAAGTAAAACATGATTATGGTCCAGTCATAAAATGCTTTGGGTACCCTATTGTAAACATGTTAATCAGAAAGCTAACCCCTTTCACAAGGCTTTTCTAAGAGATAACTACTTACACATTTTCCTTCAGTCTCTGAATATTTTCTGAGCAGCCAGTCATTAAGGCTTTAGAAATTCAGATATTTTGAAATGTATATGTTAATTTAAATTGCTAAATTACTGTTGTTCAACCATTACTAGTAAATCAATAATAATTTAAAAGGATGATTAATTTTGAACTTATATGTTTAATCACATAGCTAAATGTATAATTTTAATATTATCTAGAATTTTCCTTCTTTCCAATTTTCTTCCTTCCAATTTCCTTCAAGGTAAATTGGAAGTGGTCAAACAGGAGAAGGCAAAAGTGAACACTGACATTTTAGGAATCAGTGAAATAAATGGACTGGAATGAGCAAATTTAATTCAGATGACCATTATATCTAACTCTGTGGGCAAGAATCCCTTAGAAGAAATGGAGTAGCCCAAATAGTCAGCAAAAGAGTCCAAAATGCAGTACTCTGATGCAATCTCAAAAATGACAGAATGATCTGTTTGTTTCCAAGGCAAATCATTTAATACCACAGTAATCCAAGTCTATGCCCCAACCAGTAATGCTGAAGAAGCTAAAGGTGAACAATTCCACAAAGACCTATAAGACATTTTAGAACTAACACCAAGAGGGGGGAACTAAGATGGCGGAGGAATAGGATGGGGAGACCACTCTCTCCCCAATAAATACACCAAAAGAACTTTTAAAGACCGCGCAAACTCCATAAAACAGGATCTAAATGCTGGCAGAGGACATCGGGCATCTGAAAGGACGGCCCATTGCCGAGGAGAGGAGGTAGGACAAAAGAAAAAAAAGAGAGAGAAAAAAGTAAAGGGAGAGACAGAGTTGGGGGCGGGGATCCGTCCTGGAAGGGGAGTCTGGAATAAAGAGGAAAAAAAAAAAAGAGGAGAAAGGTTTCCGAATACCAGGGAGAATTCTCTAGGGAGGATTTGCGGTGAATCTTGGAGAGCAAGATAGCTGGGAGTAAAAGCAGACAATACAGTATATTAACGCATATATATGGAATTTAGAAAGACGGTAACGGGAACCCAACATGCGAGACAGCAAAAGGAACGCAGATGTATAGAATAGACTCTTGGACTTTGTGGATGAGGGTAAGGGTGGGATGATATGGGAGAAGGGCATTGAAGCTTGTTAATTGTCATGTGTCTAATCAATCGCCAGCCCAGGATTGATGCTCGGGGCTGGTGCAGCGAGATTTCCGGGGGGGGGGGGGGGGGGGAGGGGGGGGGGGATCTGGAGGGGAAGCATATGTAAACCCATGGTGATATCATGACAATGTATGGCAAAAACAATAAAAAATAAATAAATAAATAAAATAATAATAATAATAATAATAATTAAGCCCTGAAAGCTACGTCTCTGGCTGGAAGGCACAGGGAAGCGGCGGCCCGACGCCCCACCCCACCACTAGCCAAAGCGGACTGCTCAGGGAGGGGCGGGCCGCGCACTCAGGGAAAGGAGCAGCCTGAGCGATCCAACCCAGGGGGCTACCCGGAGATAGACTGAGAAGTAGCTTTCCCCAGGAAGAGCCCCCCTGCCAGGCCCACGCAGAACAAAGAGAGGTGTGGAGTCGGCAGAGAGGCGGCCGGCTGGGTGCCACAGAACAAAGGGCGTGCAGAGTCGGCAGAGAGGCGGCCGGCTAAGGGGAGCTGGGCGACTGCGGGCCGCAGATCAGCCCAGCCCACGCCTGAGTGCAGCGGGCATAACCCAGCCCCTGCGAGACCAAAGGGTGAGGCGGAGTCGGCAGGGAGGCGGCCGGCTGGGCGGAGCTGGGCACCTTTGGGCTGCGGACCGACCCAACCCCTGCCCGAGACCAGCGGGCATAGCCCAGCCCCGGCGAGGCTTCCGCGGCCAAATTGCGCACAGAGCTAGGTGCTAACCAAGACTTCTGGGGATTCTGGACGGATCGGCGCTCTGCACACCTAAGAAGACGTGCTTAGCTGCACGTCGGGAAAGCTGAGCGGTTGGGCCGGGGGAGGGGAGAAGCCGCACTCCCCAACTGCGCCGGGCGGACGACAGAGAGCCGAGTAGAGGGGGTGGGGGAAGCGCACTCACCAGGAGCAGGGCAAACTCCAGAGCGCCGAGTAGACACATAAAAGACCAGCAAACAGAAGATGCTAAAGCAAGCAGAGCCAACAGCTATGGAACTGACAGGAGTAGCAGATTAAATCCCTGCAGGTGGCGCAGACTGCATAGAAAGGAGTCTATAGACCATGAGAAGTACAAGCTGGACCAAGGAATTGTCTGAAAAATAAACTGACCCCTCG